>OZ008352.1:2664765-3864765 GCA_963931975.1 Cataclysta lemnata
GTTTCTTTCGGCGAAGATTCTCGACCTCATAGCTTCACTGAATAGCCCCGATACAAATTGATCGCGTAGGTTCTCTTCTAAATTCAGTCCGAAATTGCAGGTTGCCGCTAAATGTTTTAATTTTTGCAGGTAATCAGTGAGTGATTCACCGCCTTCTTGCCTTCGTAACCGAAACACATGGCGCTCCGCGATTTCCGAGCGCTGCGGTTCCAAATGTTCCGATACGAGTTTATCGAGTTCATCGAATGATTTGGATTCTGGATGTGCTGGCGAACACAGATCACACATAAGCGCATAAGTTATTTCACCCACTACCGTAATTAACAATGGCACGCACAATTCCGGTTTTACCTCGTTCAGCACAATGTATTGTTTCACACGACGTATGTACGCTGGCCATTGTTTGGACCTGAGGTCGAACGGTTCTAACTTGCCGATTGGCATAATTACTAATTATCAATAACTAAAATTTGCCGAATAACGCGTAAATTCGTACTCGTCGCCAATGGAACGTGAATGAAACACCGAGCTAGGAGACTGACTGACAGTTTATTATACAGCTACTACCCACCACCGTACTATATTAAATTACTACACTTCTCACCGTGTCGGGGGCCAAGTTAGCGACCAGCACTGTAACAGCCTCTTTGGGTTTGTGTTTGGTATTGTCATTCTAAATGCCTGTCTCTTTCTAATGTTCAAGAGCTTCAAGAGCTCTCGGTCTCTTCCGTTTCGGTCTTGTACCACGCGTCACGTCGCTCTTACAGTTATTTCACAAATAAATAGTTTTAATTTAGTTTTTAGTCCCTTAGTTTTAAATCAGTAGTTTCTATCATTTAAATTTCTGTCCGTTCTTTTCTATCGTTCTGGCCGTGTGGTGACGGCAGAGTAGAATACAATTGTCACCACCCCAAACCTCTCCCGTGGGTGTCGTAGAAGGCGACTAAGGATAAATCAGTGATGAGGAATGGGCAGCAGCATTCCTCTTATACCTACCAACTAGCAAAGTACTGCGACTTTTGTGCCCGATAAATGGCAATAGGCTCACCACCTATTACATGGGACCAAGCCTAATTGGCCAAGCGTGGGTGCTAGTTCACCTCTGCCTACCCCTTCGGGGATATTGGCGTGAATTATGTATGTATGTATGTAAATTTCTGTCCAAAAAAAACTCATGATTAAATATGTTTTAAGCGTAACTACTAATTAAGAGTTTATATATTAAAAGTTTTCCTAATAGTGTAACGTATCAGTGACAATAAACGTGTTAAAACAGTCTGCGTTTGATTTCTATAAAAGCTCTCTTTGGCAATAATTATTCAAAATTATCAGTGTCATTTTTGCACTAATCACATTCTATAAAATAATTGGCAGTTGTCTAGTGAAAATTGGTTATTAAACAGGTCCGGAGTAAAAGTGCGAGAATTTATTATATGCTCATTCCTCAACAATCACTATTACTTACTAAAACTATTCTTGTCGTAGCACGCACAGATACTCGGTTAACCTTAATTAACAGTGACGAGAATATAGTATATAGGAAGAATATAGCCGTGTGGTGACGGCAGAGTAGAATACAATGTCACCTCCCCAAATTTCTCCCGTGGGTGTCGTTACAAGGCGACTAAGGATAAAACAGTGATGAGGAATGGGCAGCAGCGTTCCTCTTATACCACCTAGCAATGTACTGCGACTTTTGTGCCCGACAAATGGAAATATGCTCGCCACCTATTACATGGGACTTGACATAGTTGGCGAAACGTGGGTACTAGTTCACCTCTGCTAACCCCTTCGGAGATATAGGCGTGATTTATGTATGAATGTATGTATGTTCTGTAGTTTAATTTTAAGGAAAGCACCATTCTAATGTTGTTAGTCAGTCACGACACGCATTCATCTACGAGGTGTTCCTCGAATTCCCTTTTCAACTGACTCAATAAAGGCTCCAAATATAGATTTTTGTGAAGGCCCTGAAGTAGGTGGCAGCTCACGTGTATAACGCGTAATATTGATGTTTATTGGATTAAGTGTCTGGAAATGTACTCCATTGTAAGATATAAAATATGTCAAATATATCAAGATATCAAATATATATACAGGCGGGCATTTTTATTCGCTAAAGTGTCGAACACATTCGTACATAAATCACGCCTATATCCCCGAAGTGTTAGGCTAAGGTGAATTAAACACCCAATTATGTTAAGCCCCACGTAATAGGTGGAAAGTCTATTGCCATTTTTCGGGCACATAAATCGCAGTTTAAACTACCTAGTAATACTGCGATTTATGTGGCCAATGGATGGCAACAGCCTCGCCCATGGGTGTTGGTTTACTGCCTTATTATTTCACAGATAAGTGTGATTTATGTATGTATTTGGTTTGACAGAAGACGTGCTGACAAGAATTGAGAATGAAAGGAGAATGACAAAAAGGATTTATTTTGCGGAAGTGAATGAAGAAACGGGAAAGGGAAGGCCTAGGCGGATCTTTCATAATCAAATTGAAAGTCTATTGAAAAAGGGCCACGTCAGAAGTATGTAAAGATCGTAGCAAGTGGAATGAAGTAAAATCTGCCTACCCTAGTGGAAGAAAGGTGTGACATAATGTATGTTGTGTCATCATCATCATCACCAGCCCTTTAATGTCCCCATTGCTGAGGCACGGGCCTTCACTATGAATGGAACTTTATATGGAGAATGGGCCATAACCCACCACGCTGGCCCAGTGCGGGTTGGTGGGTGTTACCGACTGCAGATGCAGCCGGGACCACCGGCTCAACGTGCCTTCCGAAGCACGGAGGAAATAGATATAATACATTTTTGGTCACCAACCAATGACTGGCATTAGCGACATTGCTTAGTTTACGCAATCACACGTCAAGCGCTATGCCGCTGCGCTAGCGAGCTCCTAATGTGTGTGTATGTATGTGTACACATATATAATTATTACATAAACTAGAAACTAAATTACGTCGAGAAATCACTTGTTTCCCTTGTGTAGTTTATTAGCGCACTAAACCATTACACTTAATATGAATGATAAAGTTTCTGAATTCCCCAAAACTTAAGTAATTATCATATATCAGGACGATCCATTAAAGTTTATTAAGTTAAGATCCTATCCATCCCGCACGCTAACTTGTGAAGATTGTTACTGTCAAACATATAACCGTCTGTGGTAATCTGTGTTATTTTCCAACGACTAAGTGACTCTGTTACCATTCAATTCGTGCCAAGCACTCCCTAGATGCGTTGAAATATGTGACACCCATATTTTAACGTAAAATTCATTTTTCATTCATACATTTCACCCACTCATTATCTCATATAAATATACACTAAAGACTACAGATAAAATATACACTAAAGACATGGCTGAATGGGCTAGACCCTTTGCCTTCCCTAAAATATAGGAAGAATTAAAAAAACAACTAAGTGAACATAAAAATAAGTGGTATGCGATGCAAACCAGTGCCCAAAATGATGTATTTCAAACAGGTGAAAACAGAAAATTAAATAGGTGCCTAGGTTTCAAAATCGATTGAATAGGGAAATATTTCGATTATTATCAATATGAATTTTATCATCAAATTTGTTTTCCTTTGCTTAAGACACCTTCAGCAAACGTCGCTTACAGCTGTACTCAGAGACGTCAATTAACCCTAATGAGTACTTACATGTACATGGCACTCTCTTTCAATATCATGACAATAAAATGTCAATTCAAAACTAGTCGCTATTCTTGCCTGGTCTATGGTCTAGTTTAGATTGACATTTTTTTGTATTAAGTACTCGTTAAAGTTAATTGACGTCTCTGAGTGCGGCAGTTAGACTAACTGCGAACGAGCGCGAACCACAGAGCTATTGAGCTCCTCTAGAGCATTATTAGGTCTTTATTAAGCATTAGGCTCGGAGCACATTGGCGGCAAGGCAAGGGATCCTTCGTCATCCCTATATGTAAGCACGCACTGTTGATAACTATGCCGTGGTATCCTTATGCCTCGACGTCCTTAAGCGTGATGAAGCGTCCTTAGGCATGCCGAGGTGTTCTTAGGCACCACCGTACCGCCCTGTCTTGTCTTGTCGCGGTATCTCTCGGTATCCCGTTTTTTTGTACCTTCAACATTGAACTTTAACTTTATTTTCATACTCTTTAGTTATATTTTTATTCGTCGCCTAAAAATACCCCGAAATGCCATGCCGCCAATCTGCGCCGGCCCTTAGGCAGTGACTGGACAATTATCTAAAGATAAAATGAAAAGGACTTAAGTGTCCCTCAGCTCAGGGGATTTTCTTATTAAATTTATTCAGGTGGTTCTAGGTATGGCCTTAAATAGCACACTCAAATTCTCGGCACTGAATGTATTCATTCGCACCCATCATTATCATGAGAAAGGGCGTGTCAACTAATATTAGGAGTAGATAGTAGTGCTTGGTTATTCAAATTCGCCGTGTGTAAAAAGGGACCCTTTCCCCTCCAGACAATTGGGGGCCTACCGCCTAAGTCGATAGCTGATGATAGCTATATTGCAATGCACTGCTTACGGCTTATAGCGGCCATCCTGAATTTTTAGGCGGCACGGATTTTGTGCTAAATTCATACAAAATCATTCGGTGATCATTCGTTCAAAGCTATCGCTAATGGTTTAGGTACATTTGGTGCGAAATGACAGCATGACGTCATAAACTATAGCTTTTGCTTTAGCAATCGAGTTAGGCGGTAGGCCCCCTGGTAGCCAATCTATTCGAACGAATATAATACAAATGTATGAAAAACTGACGTAGTACACAGAATACAACATGGCGACCGCTGTGTAAAATATAGAGAAATTATCAGAAATTAACATTAATTTGTATTCTATTCGATCGAATAGATTGGTCACTTGTATAGCCCCTATGGGCTTTTTGGTTGCGAGGGGATATCATACTGCCGCACTCAGAGACGTCAATTAGCTTAAATGAGTATTTATGGCGAAAATTTTCATTTATATCTAGACCATAGACCCGGCAAGAATAGCGATTATTATATTAGTAAAATATGACAGCACTCGCAACAACAATATAGTAAATGAACCGTACCGCCGCACTCAGAGTTGTCAATTAACTTTAATGAGTATTTAATGTCAAAAATTTTCAGTCAAATCTAGACCATAGACCCGGCAAGAATAACTCACCTCTGCCCTCCCCTTCGGGGATACAGGCGTGATTTATGTATGTGTATTAAAAAAGGGCCAGTCCAATAAATAAATAATAGCGGTAAATGGCTATATCATATCGTGTTTGGCTGGTCATGCTAGCCGGGCAGGTTAAGAGGGGTATTCTTAGGGCCTATTTCACAATCGACAAGTAAGTTCTGAGTAGCTTACTTGGAAGTTCAATTGACATTATTTAATTTTCATATTACAACTGTCAAATGATCTGCCAAATAATCTACTCAGAACTTACTTGTCGGTTGTGAAACAGGCTCTTAATATTTCCCCGGTCGGTTGCTAAGCGGCCTTCCCAGACACATCTGTCGCCTAGCGACCAATTGGGCCATGAGCCTCCACTAACCAACCTCTTTGAAAACTTTCCAAGTTTCTTGCCCGCTCTTCTCAGAACGGCCTCCTGGCAGTTTACAAACGGATGGCGTAACTTATATTGTTAAAAGTCGGAATCTTTTGACTTCGATAAAGGCGTTTTTGAATAACAACGTATTTCTTTTTTGAAAATGTATTTTACCTAAATAAATATAAGAGATGTAGGGGTGCCGAAGGTGAGTGTTGACATTAAAAGAAAAACAAGGCAACATAAAATTACAATAAGACTATAAGGTAGCTCTTTTATTTGTAACACTAACGCCGAGTGACCCCTAACAAGTTCATGTCTCGTGACCACCAATCAGACGGTGTTTCTAAGAAATTTTCCCACAAAATTGACATTAAAGGACAGTCATGTATTTACAAGCGTTTGCCGAGCACGTACTTTGTTCGGCCTCTAGGGAAACCGTTCTAAATTACGGAGCCCAAAACTTATTCTTGTTTGGGAAAAATAGTTTTATTACATTTCCCAAATCAAACTGCGCCTAATTGTGGAGTGTGGGCAGAATGTTTCCGTCAAGTTTTCTGTTAAAGCTCGAGTTCACCAACACGTAAAACAAGCGGTTATTATTTAACCGCCCGTTTTTGACTTCGTATGAAAGAAAATAAATTCACGAAATAAATTCACGGTTACTTTTTAATCACTTGTTTTATGTTTTGGTGAACCCGAGCCGTATATAATGTTGAAACGAAATGTGTGGTACCGGCAGAGCAGGTTAGTCACCTTATCCGCGGGTGTCGTACAAGGCGACTAAGGTAAAGACAGCAATGAGTATTTGGCAGCTGCGTTCCTTATAAACTACCTAGAAATAAACTGGGATTTCCTTGCCCGTTCGATGGCAATAGGCTCGCTCCCTATTAAATGGGACCTGCTTAAAGAAAAGTGTGTATCTATAGAAAAGTTCAAATAAAACCTAGAAAATGAAAAAACGATGAAATGCTTGGGTGAATTAAAGATGGACTATGCCCGGCCTTTTTCTGTTATGTAACTTTTCTATTACTTTCCTTTTACTTAGAACACGTATTGTCAATAAATTTTTGATGGATCTGGAGATAGTATTAATAATACTGAATTCGGTAAAAGGCTAGCTCGATCATTTATCTGTCAAACTATTTAGCATTGAGAGAAGTTTATTGAGGAAAGTGTGTATGAACTGTTGAGAACGTAAGTCATCAAAAATGTACGAGTAATTACTGATATTTAGATCATTATTTGGTGACTCATTGATTGTTTATGAAAAATACGATTTTTACGGAACATTGTCTAAACTGGAATATGGATTGTTATGAAAAGTTTTGGGGGTAAAATTCGATTATCGTCTAACAATACAGAGGTTAATCACTCATTCATAATTGGGTTTAGGATATACATAGGTGGAGACCATATAGGCGTTGTTTAACTTACAACAATTATTTATCTACGTCAGTGAACTAAATTCGTGAGGTTTGTAGGAGCATTAATAACATGATTTGTATTTTTATGTTTTTCTTTGCAGGTGGGTACAAAATGAAGCCACAAAGCGGTCCTTGATGTATTTTTAATGGTAAGCCTTTGCCGAGCGAAGTAGAAATAAGTTCTACGTATTATTTCTTTAAAATAATCACGAGTACTGTTTTTTCACGAGTAAAATATGTTTTAATTTACCTGGCGGATTGTTCTTGCCTGTGGAATTCGTCCTTAATGTCATCTACCATCGGCTTTAGCTCATGGTATTTGTTATATGGTTCTTTTAAACTAAGTCTGGGTTTTTAACAGTGGTCCGTTTGGGCCATTGCGTGTGTCTCCTTTTTGTTTTCTTACTTCAGCCAGCCCAGATCGTCCCAATATGTTAGCAACCTATTCGGATTGCTGCAGGCTTCCGGAAGATACTGGAGATTGAAGAAACTGTGACGGCCAAGAGGTCCCAGGCTCCAAACCTGATTGGGGCAAATTTTGTGATGAGCACAGATATTTGATCTCCTACCATTGCCGTATATTTGTTTTCTAGCCGATTGTTAAGTACAGTTGTTGTTGTAAATTAGTATTCATACCACAAGTGCTTATGCTACACATTTTGGGCTAGATGATAGGCGTGATTATAATAAATATTAATTTATTAAAATTGTTTATCTATCTATAGGAGGTATGCCGAATTAGGGCAAACAAAATGCATGCTAAACAAGTCAATAACAAAGCACATGCTAAACCCACTGACCCTGCTCCCACGGAATCCATTTTTCTCTGATAATTTCCCCTGCGCTTGCTATAACTCCCAATAATAATCATATTTCCTTGGCACGTTTTTCTTACTTGTACGTTTTCAATTTACGGCAAATTACTTGAGCGCGGTGTGATGGGAAAATGTATGTCGGAAAAAAAATGTAGGTGCCGGAAAAATATCACGCGGGACATGGAAAATTTTTAGGTCTCCACGTAAATACGTAACGGCAAAATACCCCGGACGGGGACGGAAAGAGCCTCTCGTACAAATCGCCCCGTGCACGTCCCGTCCGTGACTCCGTGACATAATTATGTCTCTCATGGTACATTTTGTATGAAATGATGTTTCTGCAGGCCCCGTCCCCGTCCCGTCCACGTGCCATCCGGTATATTTTCCCGTTCACTATGTGTAGACCTTTAAACAACTGCTTTCCTGAGTATGCCAAATGTTTGAATTAGATTAAAGTCGTCTGAACTTATTCATGTCCTGGCGGTATTCATTTCCGGTAGGCCTAGCACGGGACGTGGAAAAAATCTCTCTCCAACAGTTTTTTGTCTCATGGTTTAGTGTGAGTTAGAGCGAGAGGAAAATATTTACTTTTGCCCGGGGAGGTTTTGTCCACGTCACGTGCTACGGGAGCTGGGGTGGCAAAGGACTTGTTGTGATGAGGCCCCGTAAACCTACACTATGGTTTTATGTCCCAAGCGCTGCCTGTGACATCCTGCTCTGCCACACACTGCAAATGCTTAGAGTTTTCGACTCTTTTAATATGCTGTTTGAATCTTAATTGATTGCTATAATTGACAAGATATAATCGAAACGATCTAGAAAAACGCCTCGTATTTAAAGAGCGACGGAATAGCAGAGTTTAACTCCCGAATACAGAAACCGTACTCAAATTTTGAGCCCTGGTTTATAATGTTAAGTAGACTTTGTATGGAAAAACGTCAATTTCGACAATACTTGATTCGTTCTTCGTTATTCGGTGCGCACTACCACAATATCCAACTGTCACAAGTTTAATCGTATCGAAAACATACTATTCTAAAAACGCCCAGTCTTAAACTTAAAAGAGTTAATAAGGAAATACAGGACGCCGTCTCCACCTAACAGCACTTTTTATTATAGTTTCAATCGAGCAACTCTTTACGGGTCTCAGCGCCGTCGTTGCAATTCTGTCCTGAACAAGTCACAGCAATCTGGCTTGCTTGACGGATTGGAAAATTGCCCACACAAAGCCAATTTGAATGTAATTGGTCTGAACCGTGGCCCTGTTATTTTGTACGAACCAATACTAGTGAATTAATAAATAATTATAAATAAAGAAATATTTTTACACTCACACCTATTATCTAGCCCAAAGTAAGTAGCCTAAGCACTTGTGTTATGGATTCTAGACGACGAACATATTTTTAATATAATTATGTATATAAATGTTGAAAATATACTACATATTCATGTACACAACCATGACTCGGAAACAAACATTTGTGGTCATCACAACGTTTGCCCTACCAGGATTCGAACCTGGGGCCTCTACCCAGCAATCTGGGTAGAGGTCCCGGCGGGCCAGTACCCAGCAATCTGAGCATTCGACCAAGGCGGCCGTGGAAATTAAAATAAAAAAAACCTACTAGTGGAGTAATAAATTCATGGCTTACGCCAAATTTATGTTTTCCTAATATGTTTCTATTATCCATTTTACACATACGTACACTAAACCAGGAGCTAACACAGTGGCATAGTGAGATTGCGTAAACTAAGCAATGTTCGCTAGGCCCAGGCATTAGATGGGTGACCAAAAAAAGGCACCTAAAGCTGATTTGGTCCCGGTTGCATCTGCAGTCGTTAATATCCACCAAACTGCACTGGGCCAGCGTGGTCTGTTATGGCCCATTCTTCCATCCATAGGAAGGCCTGTGCCCCAGCAGTGGCGACATTATAGGGCTGGTGATGACGATACATAAATCACGCCTTATTCTCCCCGAAGAGGTAGGCAGAGGTGAATTTAACACCCACGTTTCGCCAATAATGTTAGGTCTCATGTAATGGGGGACAAACCTTATTGCCATCTATCCGGAAATCAGACAAAACTGGTATTGACCGGCTAAGAGCTTTGACTGTAATATTATAATCATGTCCCATAATGCGCGGTATACTAAAATACGTATAAACACGAATCCGTCTGATGGATGCTGAAATTATTCATGAGACGTCTCCTGAGACGTTTACCATTTCTGGTGGCTCGGTAGCGTGATAAAACATGACTGCTATATCAAATTACCCACCTATCTTACGAATTACAATACTGGGTCATGAGATGGCAGATGGTTTGCCGTTTAGATGAAAAAAGTCGAATATTTGCTATCGAACCGCAGTTCAATATGACGTCACAGGACTGTCTCAATTAGAATGCTTCATTAATGGTAAATGCGTAAACTAAGCAGCGTTCGCTAAGGCCAGACATTGGAAGGGTGACCAAAGATATTCTATTTCCTGTTGCTCCGTGCCTCGGAAGGCACGTTAAACCGTTTGTCCTAACTGCATATGCAGTCTGTAATACCCACTAATCGGCTCTAGGCTACCGTGGTGGGCTATAGCCTATTCTCCCCCATATTCTTCCATCCCCAGCAGTGGGGACATCATCAGCAAGTTTTCGTGATGATGAATGCTAGTCAGTCAATAAAAAAATTCCCTCTTTTACTTACTTTGCAATAATCTTTCTAATATTTATAATAATAATATTCAAATAAAAAACCAATACCTTACTATTACAAAGCAAACTCAAGCTTAACCTTGGCAGACGTTTAATTCTTTAAAATAAAAAAGTTTATTAACTAACTGTACAAAAGAAAAAGAAAAAGTAAAACACAGAAGCGTTTCAATTGATATTTTTAATTAAGGTTACCAAAATGGTCTCACTGTGAGTGTAGGCTTACACCGTAAAATTAAAAGGTTAAATAAATTTCGGCAAGTTAATTAGTGTCCGTCAACCATGACCAAGTTGTATAGGCAGCCGCCCTGAATGCGGAGGACGCGGGTTCCATTCCCTCGTCAGGACAATAATTTTTCCCAATTTCGGAAAAACACCACCAACAGCCGCAGCGTACTCGTAAGTTGGTTGGTGTCAGGCAGGCGGCCGGCTGCAAAACCTAAGCCTGAACCTAGAGCAGTGTGGATTGGAATGTTGTCTTCCTAATCACTCTCTCCATTCATTGATCATGATGAATCTGATTTCTCCCACAGGTGCAGTTAGAGATTATTTCTGTCCAGTTACTACAATACTTACATACTTCGCTCGCTTCATCCAATCTCACTATTGTCCTCATTTGGCCCTTTTTTAAAATACTTTCAATTTAATTATTATAGATCCACCGAGGTCTCTTCCTGAGATTTCCTCGATTCACTTCCGACATATAAATCCTTTTTGTCACTCTCCTTTCACTCATTCTTTCTACTTAACCATTTTATAGTAGGACTATTTTGTATATTTTATTATTAGATATGTTTTCACGTTTCCATTCCACGTGTCAGGACAATAGTTTTTGAGATCAAACGCTGTGCCTACGATGTCCATTATGTTATTTTTTCACGGATCATTGGTTGCTAGTTTGAAAAGAGGTTTCTGTAAGGAAAACGTTTTGAAGGAACTATTAATACATTTTTTGCTTTTGATGTTTTATTATTCTTTTGATCCCCTTTTACAGATAAAGAATTATCTCTTTTTGAATAAACAGGTTAGCTCCAGATTAAATATTTGGATTATTAATACATTCAGTAAATCACGCATATTTTTTACCGAAGGGCTAGGCACAGGTGCTTAAGACCCTCATTTCTCTATTTATGTTAAGTCCTTTAAAAATTTTAGGTCAAATATTGAGTTGATAAATAATATTGTATGAAAGAGATGGCGGTTGGCGACAAGTGTATTCTACTCTGCCGTCACCACACGTCACTGCTGGCATGTTGATATAAAGATCTACGTTAATGAATTAAAGCAAGTAGAAAGGAGCTATCTTGGCTTACCCTTGTGGTCGAAAGGCGTAATAGGTAGAAGATATTTCTATGTATATAAAGGTCTGAAATGTAAAACTGGATATCTCTATTCACTTCACACGGGTGAGCACAAAACAACAAAATCCAAGTGCAACTCGAAATCTGACACTCCGATCTGAAGAGAGAACAAATCTCGCAGCATCAGTAAACTTTTAGAGGTAATTCGAGAACGGAGCTTTCGTAGATCTTTGCTACAAAGACGAAAGCATAAATACATGCGAATAAATTGACGCATTCAATTTATTTGGCGCGAAGCTAAGAAACTTTGAAATACAATCTTGCTTGAGCTCATTGTTGTTACCACGGAATTGTTTATTAAAAATATTTAAACAATCGGACAGACACCAAAAAAAAACCTCAGCCATCTAGGATCTTTTTCCTTCTTATAATGTTCATAAGCTTCCATATTTTATAAAATAGAATGTGCCAGCCCTGACTCACCCATGGGTGTCGTAAAAGTCGACTAAGAAAGATTTCCCGGTGTAGACCAATAAGCACCTTTGGGGCACCCGAATGGTGGTGGGCAAACCACCAACAACAGCATACCCAAAGAGGGTTGGTGTCAGGCAGGCGGCCGGCTGTAAGTAGTATTAATCGAATAGATAATATTCTGGAGGGATATGGGCGTACTTTATGTATGTATAATGTTCAGTCATCCTATTTAGGGTCGGACAGTTTGTCCTCTTTCTCCACTCGTTATCTCGTCCACACCACTTTTATATCAAGTCTCACACAATTCATTCGTGATTTCGTGGTCCTTCTTCTACTTCGACGTCAATCAACAATAATTTTGTTTCATTATTTTTTTATTCATCCGCATTCAGTCGCAAAACATAACATACTGGTTCCCTTTCATCTTTTCTGTCACTAGCAGCACTTTCAGACTCTACTTGTGTACTCATTCCTTATGCATTACCTCGCAGCACTTTTATCTCTACCGAATGCAATTTATTTTCATCCGTCTTTTTCACAGCTTCTCATTCCGATCCACACATGACTGCAAAACTTATACCAGCCAGAACATTTCAATACTTCACTCAACGTTTTCGTATTTCAAGTAAAACGGTTCACTTAGCTCAGCTCAACTGTATCTCAAGAGATACGAAAAACGGTAGGTAAACATTTAATACCTTATGGTTGGCGTTTTTTTAAGTTTTGGAAACCAATTTGATTCATATTCTTGTACAGATATCTCAATGGTCTGCTGACTGTGTATAGAAATTGTTCACGTAGATAGGTATTGGCAATGAATCTTCAAAGAAGTCCAATCCACAATAAGTTCACGTAATATTTGCAAAATGTGTGTCCAAGAAATTGTCTCATCCCGCTGTATTCATGTGATCTTCGGTATACTACGAGATTGTATCAGATTGCGAAACGGAGATACCACATACGGTTTGAAATGGAATTACTTAAAACTATTGTGAATACACAGGAGAAAAGTTAATAATAACAATACAACTGAACAGACAGGGTTTCTCTCAGAAAATTTTAAGAATACTTTCTAATTTCGTAGTAAATATTGATACGATGGTGACCTCGATGACTCATAACCCCGGATGAGGGCAAAATGAAATGAAATGAAAATGAAAATATGGTTTATTCATATAAGGTATGATTACATACACTCATGAATAGTCAAAGAAATAACGTTAAACACTGGAAACGAAAAGATAAACTTTCCAATATATAACGTTATAAGCTACACCATCCGTTCGTAAACTACCAGGAGGCCTTGTTCTGAGAAGAACGGGCAAGGAACTCAGCAAGTTAGTTCCTCCCTTTACGTGAAGTTGAGTTAATGAAAGATGTCATAAAATATTTTAATAATTATATTGCATATCCTATTATATTCGATCTTATCATATTAGTTCGGGGATATAGGCGTGATTTATGTATGTATGTATGTATCATATTTATAAAATATATTTAATTTAAATGTTTATGGACATCTTTTATTGAGTATAAAAAAGTATATAATTATTATTGGTAGTTAGTATAGCTTAATTAACTTGGTTCAATAATAATTAATATTAATACAGAAATATACATGTCAGTTGATCTCATTTCCATACAAAATCTATATCCACGCATCTTTATCGTTTATGTAGTCTATATAACCGTATAATATCCCTTTTTCACAAGTCTTTGTTTAATTTGGCTTTTAAATTTAAGATGAGGGAGTTCCGTTAAAGATCGTGGGATTTTGTTGTATATTTGTATTCATTTCCCCAAGAAAGAACGACCAGTTTTATGCAGATAATAATAAGAGCGACAGGAGCTTTTGAGAAAAGGCTGCGCTGTTACCCTTACACCCTGTCTCGCGAAAAGAAGGAGCATTCAGGGATATTTTTAGTGAGAAGTCTCGGCATTTTCTACATGCCAAGGAGACCCTCATACCCCCTCGATCCAAGTCCCGGGATCGAGGAAGAGACTGAATGTCTGACCCTGAAAGAAATAAAAAAGGAACTAGATGACGCAGTGACTAGCACGCTTGGGTTACCATTGAGTAATTAAGAAGAAAAATCTATGTCCCTAAGGCCGCTCATTGAATGGCAGATATTATCGAGAAAAATATATTATGACGTGTTTTTGAAGGCACGTTACGCATGTGGTCACAACCATCATCATGGGTAAAGCACAGTTTGTTTGCGTTGCCATTCATACCGTCCAGAAGTCATCAATCCATCCACTCACCCATCCAATAACTGCTTTTGCAATCTTTGCTTTGCTTACAAAATCGCAGGCTGACTGCTCTCGAGTAAGCTATTTCTCCTTAACTGGTAAAACCTGTTTGTTCTGTAACATTCTTCGGAATATCTGGTTAACAGGAAATTAAAGGCCAAAAGTCAAACATACGCCATGAATACTTTCTTTATTAGTTTACACAGCATTAGTAGAGCGTGCAAGGCTCGAAAGGGAGCCGAGTTCAGCTAACATCCGCGGCATGGACTTCCTGTAACTACATACGAACAAGTACGTATAGGTCAGAAACTCGGTCTGTTCATCTACAGGCTGTTTCGCGATTTTATTTACAAGAGGAGACTTGCAATTAAGACTAGCACTTCCTGTAGTCATATACGTTTAAGCCAGCAAATCCGTTTAGTCCATCTATAAAATGCTTCATGGTACTTTTATTTACAAGAGACTAGTAATTGTGGCTAGGAAATTCTGTAGTTACATTCAGACTTTGACATTCTGTAGTTACATACAAACTAGCACGTATCAGTCAGCAAATCCGACTAGTTCATATTATACACAATGCTTTGAAAGACTTTTATTTGCAAGATTCTGGTAATTAAGACTAGATCAGAATTGCTTTTTCGCTTAACTTTCTTGCTTTGCGCTTTGAATACATACGCCTAAAACTCACGCCTTTTCCCCCGAGGGGTAGAGGGGATAAGGGGAATATGAAATGTGTTTTCACATTTCGCCAACTTATTTCAGGTCCCATATAATAGATAGCAAACCTATTACCATTCGTCATTACAATTCGCTCTTGGGGATTTAGAAATATGGACTTCTATTATTTCACACCCGTCGATAGCAAAATAAAACCAAAAAAAAGCACCAAAACTGGTGACTTTAGCATAGAAATTAAGCTTTAATAATTAACCAAAAGGTGCTATCAGGCGTATTGGGCGCCAATGATTATTATCATAAATTACCTGAAAATATAATTTCAATACAATATTTATAATAAAATACAACGGCCAGTTAGTTACCCCTCATTGAAGTACAAAATGAAACAGCCTGTATATCTCTTTAACATTTCTACAGAAGCAGAAATATAGAACACAGGTTACATACAACCTGAAGGAAATGTGAGTTTCCTGGACTAACAGTTGCAAAATAGTGAGTGAGTTATCCGGCAGAAGGGTATTTTATGTTGCTAAGAACTTACGTAGGTGCATTTGAGAGTTAAAGCTGATTTTAATCTTCAAGCTTATGATATTTTCGTCAAATGAGACTTAAAGAAACTGATAGAATTATTTTATCACACACAGATTGTCAAATCCACCTTTTTACAATTGCGTTATAATTAACTATTTTAATTATACAGTTTAACCGAAAAATGTTTTGTGATGCAAATTGTTGCAAATCAAACTCTTTTTTATTATTGCCTACTGTTTTATATTCAAATCAATGTCACTCTATTTTTATGACACATCTTGTACAAAATTCGAAATATACACGTCAAGAGTTTTCTCACGACTTTTTAGATCTTTTTATTTTACCACAAATACTTGGCTTCTTCGTAATACAAATCTTCATAAAATTTGAATTTGGACGCTAACAAAATCTTATGATAAAATTGGCTGAAATTTTGTACCTATAATAATTAAGACCAAATTTAAAATTGTTATATTTCATTTTTGGAAGTATTAGTATAGTAGTTTCATTTGGTTTATTTACACTTTTGATTTATTTCGTAAAAAACGGAATGTATGCGTTAGAAATAGAGAGCAGCAGAGCTGAATACAATTGTCACCTCCCCCAACTCTTAATGTGTGTGGCAAAATTACACCTCTGACTACCCCTTCGGGGTATAGGCGTGGTGTATGAAATAAAGTATGTAATGTAGCACTTATGCTAATCGATTAAGACAAACAAACAAGCACTTGTGTCACAATGACCATAATTTTAGTGCAGTGCCATAAACTCCTATTGCTCCAGTGATCGAAACCTTGCTCACTAAGCCTCAAAGCTCTGACATAACAAGCAGGTAGTGTCCCATAATTGTAGTCAAAAGCGAACAATAACACGATTTCCAGACCCCGTATTATGTAAGCCGATTTCGGTTGTTTTGGTCTACCCGTCACTCTCACACTTTGCTATTATTCTCAATGAGCGAGAGAGACGGGTAAACCAAAGCAACCGAAGAGTGCTTACATAATACGAGGGTTGGTATCGGTACTCGGCCCCCGGTCGAAATATCACCACACAATAACAGACTGCCCTTTGATATGTATCGAGGTTATCTGTGACTATACAAGCATGGTTCCAGCAAAGAAAAGGGTCATCCCACACCAGAACATAATGTATCGAATTTTTTCCGACTTCTTTTGCTTTGTAATGTTTTTTCTAGCATTTAGGTACCTATATAATATATAAAAATCTCGTGTCACGGGGTTTTTTTTTATTTTTTATTTCACTTTATTGTACACCAACAAATTAAATACACTAAACAGAAAAAAACAATGTGATTATATGGTACAATGGGCGGCATTATCGCAAAATGCGATCTCTGCCAGGCAACTTTAGGTTGGACAGGATTTGCAAGACCAGTAACTCCGAGGGAAGTTGGCAAATAATAGTAGAAAACTATTAATAATCCACTTTTATGACTTTACAATATATATTAGAAGATAAATATAAACTAATTATAATATTAGTTGGGGAAAAAGTCTTTTCGCATTATAGTATGTATAAACTTGTAATAAAATCTCTTTGGCTATACTGTTTGTATCTGGCTGGTTTTGGTATCATTGAAAGTTAAAATTTTAAAGAACATAATTCCAAATTCGCTGATAACTGGTGATGAAAAGTGGATCACGTACGACAAGAACGTGCGAAAAAGGTCGTGGTCAAAGGCCGGTCAGGCTTCACAGACTGTGGCGAAACCCGGGTTAACTCGCAACAAGGTGATGCTGTGTGTGTGGTGGGATTGGAAGGGCATTATTCATTATGAGCTGTTACCACCAGGCAGGACCATCGATTCTGAACTCTACTGCGAACAACTGATGAGATTAAAGCAAGAAGTTGATAGAAAGCGGCTGAAATTAATCAACAGAAGGGGTGTGGTTTTTCATCATGATAACGCTAGACCTCACACATCTTTAGCCACTCAGCAAAAATTAAGAGAGTTTGGCTGGGAGGTGTTAATGCATCCGCCGTATAGTCCTGACCTTGCACCTTCAGATTTCCACCTGTTTCGGTCTCTTCAGAATTCTTTAGGCAGTGTCAGGTTAACATCACGAGAGGACTGCCAAAACCACTTGTCGCGGTATTTTGACCAGAAGTCCCAAAATTTCTATAGCAATGGGATCATGTCCCTACCTACAAGATGGCAAAAAGTTATCGAACAAAATGGTACCTACATACTTTAGTTAAATGTAAATAAACTATATTAAAAAATGTTTTGAATTTTCTTAAAAAATGCGAAGAAACTTTTTCCCCAACCTATTATAAAATATATAAATATACCTACACATAGGTGTTTGTTATCGAACTCCTCTCAATGGCTTGACTGATTTTAATTTTTTTTGTGTATATTTGGTTGGTCTGAGAATTAATCGTAGACTAGCAAAGTGGTAGTGTTCAGTGGTGGTGTTTTCAAAGGTGCTGTGATGAATGATCATTAATGACTCATTCATGATTGTATAGAATAGAGGCGGAATGCACCATGTCGAGAGACCGATTAACGGAGAGGGTGATTGGAATTACAACATTCCAATCCATACTAATCAAGGTTTTGGCTTAGGTTTTACAGCCGGCCGCCTACCTGACATCAACCCTCTTTAGGTTCAATGCTCAATGCTGTTGTTGGTGGTTTGCCCTCCGCCATTCGGGTGCCCCAAGGTGCTTATTTGTCTTCATCGGGCAATCTCATGCCATATATTCTATAATCTATAGAAAGCTAAATTGACACTGACAAACTGACACATTACCGGCTACGCCATTGAACTCCTCAGTTAACTAAGTATAGCTCAATAGATTCATAATGAATAAGCGCGCTCTAACAGACCTAGTTAGTTAAAGCCGGTCTTTTGATAGGTCGCCATTAATATATCATTCCAAGTTCCTCCCTGCTTCGGAAGGCACGCTAAGCCTTTGGCCCTGGCAACTGCTTGCGCAGTCGTTAATTCCACTTGATACTCACTAGCCTGCGTAGGGTTATGACTCATTCTCCCTATATTATTCCATTTGTAAGGAAGGTGTGAGCAGCAGTGTGATAATAATGATGATTATATACTTAATTAATATACATAAATCATGCCTATATGCCTCGAAGGGGTAGGCAGAGGTGGATTAACACCCACTTGGTGGCGAGCCTTAGATCGAGCATATAAATCGCAGTATGGTGGTATGAGAGGAATGCTGCTGCCCATTACTCATCTCTGTCTTTACCCTTGGTCGCCTTATAGGACACCCACGGGAGAGATGGGAGTGGTGACTATTGTATTCCGTTCTGCCGTCACCATTCTTAATTAACTAGTGATCAATACCTGAAGGTGACATAAATTGGTATATGGCTAAAATAGGCACCTGTATCATTGAACTACTATTACTAACGTATAGATGCGCCACCGCAAACAAGAAATGTAGTCCGTGCGTTGGTGCTCCGGAGCAACAACTCATTTAGTCATTCGCCAACGCTCGAAGCGACTGCTTGCCAAATTGTGGCTACAGATCGATCTAAAAATGCCTTCTTGCGTGTTAAAAACATGCAACAATGAATCAAAAACAAAACAAAAAGATAGTGGTGCGACTTATCATCGTTAATTGTAACAAAATATTAATTAAAACATATCAAATATTAATTTAATAGCATAATTCCACATTTGCGATGCATAATCTAATCTTTAAGGATATTTTTGTTAGACTGCGTTGAAAGAAACGCGTAAGCGCCATGAAATCTGCGGCGCTTACGATGTTTTGGCCGCGAGAAAACTGTATTCTATCAGCGATCAGCGCTGCATGTTTTAATACTTTGGTTAGACGATAATCGACTGCTAATTGTGTTAGCGCTTATGTTGTTTGTTTAGCGCTGCAGCATATAACTGATTCCACGCCACGCTCGCCCGCTGGCCCCGCACACCCCGCCACCGTAGGTAGATTCGAGTTGGGACAATATTTTTGTTTGGCACAGCGTCTCTAGTTTACCTTATAACTCAATGACCTGTATTGAAGAAATCATTTTCAAAATTAATATCATTTTACTGTCTACCTCGGTTTCGCTTTCTTGAGGAGGCATGTGAAATTTCAGTACCCAATTCTAAGTGGGTTAAGTGCGTAGGTAAGTACATCAAAAGTCGATGTAAGTGGCAGCAATATTATCACCCACCGAATGTCACCCTTGACCCCATTATCACAAGATCCACTTATTTTATTGCGCTCGTTACTTAACACGCGAAACGTAATAACTAGGACTACCCTCATTTGTGTAGTGTAATTCATTGCGCCGTCTAGAGGAGCTTTGACAAGCCATTAACGATAGACACGTGACATGTAATATTGCATAATTGGGTCGCTGTCGTAACAAATTATTGGATTGTTAGCAATCGAGGAAGACAAGTGGACCGGGATATATTACGAAACGTCCTCGCCTTGCCCGGAATCAATTAATACGTGTCCGACCTAACATGCTTTTGGCTGTGCGTACCTATTCCTTTGTAGAGTAAAGTGAGCAATAAGATTTACATACATACATAAATCACGCCTATATCCCCGAAGGGGTGAATGAAACACCCACTTTTTACCAGTTAAGTCCCACGTAATAGGTAGCGAGCCTATTGCCATCTATCGGGCTAGTAAGCTTTACGCTTTCAGTTATTTCTTTGTCATCATCACCAGCCCTTTAATATTCCCACTGCTGGGACACATGCCCTTACTACGAATGGAAGAATATAGGAAGAATGAGTCATAATCCACCACGCTGTATAAATATATCTCGACCCAAATATTATTTTTTGACAATGACCGACCTTAGCGAAAATTGCTGAGTTACGCAAACGCAAGCCAAGCGCGCTATGATGATGACGATGAGATACCACTTTTTGATTTATGAGGTAGAGTTGGCAACAATTATTAGTTAGCATGTCAATTTAACACGCTTCCACTGTCAAGGCAAGTGCATACACAGTGCACAGAGCATTCGAGTTCCGCTAATGCAAACCTAGGATCCAACTGTTGACACGGAGTTGAATAACAAGTTGCGAGGCCAAGCGAGCCAATTAGATAGAACGTCTCGTTATACGAATATTATGAATTCATACTTTACTATGCGACATGCAGTTGGCTTTTGAAACTGATCTGATTGTATATTAGTTCGGTGGATTTGAAATAAGGTTCAATTTCAATTGAACAAATCTGCAAATTGAGGTGGAAGTGTGCTCATAATTTCTATTTTGAGGCTGTGGAAGATATTGGTGTCCTCCTCTGAATTTTGGGTAGTTAGTTGGACAGCCGTGTGGTGACGGCAGAGTAGAATACAATTGTCACCACCCCAAATCTCTCCCGTGGGTGTTGTACAAGGCGACTAAGGATAAATCAGTGATGAGGAATGGGCAGCAGCGTTCCTCTTATACCACCACTTATCCACCTAGCAATATACTGCGACTTTTGAGCCTGATAAATGGCAATAGGCTCGCCACATGGGACCTGACATAATTGGCGAAACGTGGGTCCTAGTTCACCTCTGCCTACCCCTTCGGGAATATAGGCGTGATTTATGTATGTATATAGTTCGACAGCAGCAAATCCAGTCCCAGGCTGGGCGCCATTTGTAATGAAGTTACATTATAAATGGCGTGAAACCTGGGGCTGAAAAAATTACTGACTTGCTTAATATAACTATTGTTTTGCATAATAGTAAATTAGTGACTTTATCATAATACACCTAACCCTGTGTACGGTGCAATAGACAGCAAATGTGCTGTCGACAATGGTCGACGCGTATGTCAGTCCATAATCACGTCGCAACTCGCATACAAAGAATCGTCACTTATTCGATTTAAATCGTGTGTTATAAATTAAGTATTTCGTGTGCTCATAAAACTGTAATTATGGCAGAAGGATATATTTCATTCACTTTAGTGTAGCAACAACCTTTTGCGCTAGTACTCTCCTACATAGGGTCCTACTACATGTAGAAAAGTACTAGCGCAAATATATTCTACGATCGCTCAATACTTAGTGATGCTTGACAAGATTAACAATAACAGCTTAAAACTACATCGATTTGATGTTATATTTCCGGATGAGAAGTTCCACAGAGCTTAAACCTCTCGTCTGTGGCAGTGACATTTTGTGACCCCCCCTATCTGTGGCGCCGGGACCCGGGTAATCCACCGACAGGCTGTTGAATGCCGGGTCCCGACATTCAACAGCCTGTCTGTGGATTAGAACAATTAGAACATTTGTTTATAGTTAAATTACTAATATAGATAAAGTATTTTACAATTTTTCATTCATCACATTCAACTGAATAATACTCACTTAAAAATAGTGAGGAAAGTTTCAAGGACGAGCGTTATTCTGCTTTGTTTTGGCAAATTTCGTAAATCTTACGTTAGATGTGTAATTAAAGTTAATTAGTACTTACTGCACCATTTTTCCTTTCGATATTCACTAATTATAGCAATTAAAATCCGTAAATAACAAGCTTTTTCAACTGTAGAAGTTGGTCCCAAACCATACCTACTTTTTTTACGTCATCTATTGACTTTTACGTGACGTTTATCTTTTTAATTTTGTTTTGGGAGTCTATGAATGATGAGAGAGAACGTTTTTTTTATTTTATCGGCAACCAAACTACACAGAGTCTATACAAACATGCACCATAGATTTTTCGTACGGCAACGAAATTCGACACCGTCCACCTTGTGACTCATCGATGACTCATGAATCCCGGTACCCGGGAATCCCACAGATGCGCACTTCTCGATTTTCCCGGCTAACGGGAACCCCACAGACGAGAGGAGGAAGAGTCAATCATTATTATGGAAATTAATGAACTGTATTTTGTATTCTATTCGATTTTAATTTTAACATTATATAAATGTTAGAAAAATTAGTACAAAGATTTTGGTGGTTAGAAAAAGAATTTCGAAAAATCTTGAGGCGGGAATCGAACCCGCGTCCGCTGCTATCCGGGCAGGTGCCTGACCGCTCGGCCACCCAAGACACTAACTAACTTGCCGAAATTCTTCTAACCTTTACACTTCACGTTGTAAGCCAACGGGTACCCTCGCAATGTAGAAATAAATTTCAAACATTCCAAAGCAGATATTTTTAGAAATACCGTGCATTTGGTTAAGCTTGGGTTTGCTTTATAAACTATTCGATTTTAATTTTAACATCATATAAATGTTAGAAAAATTAGTACAAAGATTTTGGTGGTTAGAAAAAGAATTTCGAAAAATTATGATCTTGAGACGGGAATCGAACCCGCTTCCGCTGCTATCCGGGCAGGTGCCTGACCGCTCGGCCACCCAAGACACTAACTAACTTGCCGAAATTCTTCTAACCTTTACACTTTACGTTGTAAGCCAACGGGTACCCTCGCAATGTAGAGATAAATTTCAAACATCTGCTTTGGAATGTTATTCTAACCACCAAAATCTTTGTCGTAGAGTTTATTGAACACTAAAAATATATTAATTACAACATAAACAATTAACCTCGCATGCTTGTTATTGCACTATTTTTGTGCTGATTCCGTCGATAAACTAAACTATGCTAATTGTACGGGCTTACTCGTACACTACTGTTGCTAGACGATGATGATGTTAAAACTAATAGACTCAATTACCGGCTTAGCTCATCACGTAACGTTATAATACAGGGAAGTCATTACTATAATCCAACCATTTAAACTCTCTCCGAATAGAATGGTATCATTATGAAATACGAAAGCAGGACCACTCTAGTAAATTAGATAAATTATTCCATTATTTCAGTTCCAACAATGACTGACATGATTAAGCATCACTCGTGTATTTTATAGACCATTGCTCTCGGCTCTGAATATGATTAAGGAATTAAGACTTTAACTACTAAGGTAGACGGGCGAAAATGATTTGGTTATTAGATTAAAATTCGCGTTCAGCTATCCAAAATTATTCTAAAGTGTAGGTAGGAGTTAGTTAATCAGGACAAGGAATATTAAATATGTCGGTACAGGCAAATAGCTTTTATCATGAACCTCGTGCAGATTTAAAGCCCCTATAGGGAGAATGGGCTATAACCCACCATGTGGACGCAGTGCTAATATGTCTGTACGAACGAATCCTGAATTTCAGAAGGGACCAGCAGTTGGTCATGCCTTCCATTCAAAATAACATGTTTTTATGTCACCCATCGAATCGCAACTCTTAGCGAGAAAACTACTTAGTACTACTACGTTTACGAAATTACAGGCGGAACTCTTTGGTTAGGTACCTTTTCATTGAGCTCCTCAAATCTTCGGCTTCGAATCGATGTTTCTTTTTAAATAATTATCATCCATTGTCTCGCCTCAGTGTTAACAATTCAAAGATTATCGACGCTAGATACAAAAAGTAGGAACTTGAGCTTTTAGTTATCCACCTGAGCACGCTTTGTTGTGTTCTTCAACTTTAACTCAACAAGTTATAATTGGAGGGGCCCAACTTAAACATGGTAAACTGATACAACTTTGTGTAAATGTAGACCGACATCGTTATGCTTTGTGATGGTGCGCCAAATTGTGATTTATTGTAAAAGCGACACAAACTGAAACGATCTCCAATAAATTCGCCCTCAGCATCGAATAAATGAAGTAAACAAAAATAAATCATAACCCTTACATGACAGGTGGTAATAATCTAGCACAAAGTAAGCAGCTTTTGTGTTACAGCTTGTACCATTACACAAAAGCTGAATCGAATGTTCGCGATTTGCGAGACTCTGAGTGTGGTCACAGGGGGCCGAGTTACTTGGCCGCAGGGGGCGGCCGCAAGAAACAGGACTGATGGTACCCGCGCAGCAGTTGGGTCCCCCGGTGCCTCAACGTGAACTGGGGGTAGAATCGCAGCCTCTGCCCTAGGACTGTTTTACTGTGTAGAAAAGTACTCTCCCTCGGGTACATGGCATAAGCCGAGTCCCGCTCGCTGGCTCCTAGCTGGGCCTTGCCCCACAGCAAACCACCCGGCATATAGTTAGACCGCGCCGAGGGCCTCGCCGCCAGACCGGGGTCGAGGACTTACAGGGGGGCGACCCTTTAAGACGGCGGCCTAGACCACCGGGGGACTGATGTCCCCTGAGTTCATGCCCGGGCCATGAGCTACCACTCGATGCCCGCAGCCCGCCACCAGACGGATGACCCGGATGAAGATGACAAAAGCTGCTTGCCGACTGAAGGTAAAGACAGCGATGAGTAATAGGCAGCAGCATTCCTCTTGTACCACCTAGCAATATACTGCAATTTACGTGCCTGATAGATGGCAATAGGCTTCTATTACCTGGGACCTATGATAATTTGAGACACGTAGGTGTTTAAACAACTCTGCCCACCCCTTCGGAGATAAATAGGCGAGATTTCTTTGTGTATATTACGTAATTGTATTTTAGTAGCGGCTGTATCAATTTTAACTCCTAATCACTTGCAAATCCAGTAAACTCAAGCCCGAGTTCACCAACACTTTAACGAGGTGATTATTATTTACCCGTCGGTTTTTGACATTTTATAATATGGGAGAACTGCCAAACACTGGCGTTTATCTTTTAATACGGTGGAATGTCAAAAACTGACGGTTAAATAATATAATCGCCTGTGTATTTGTGTTGGTGAACTCTATACTAAGGATGAAGAAATAAATACTTACATAAATCTCGCCTATATCCCCGAAGGGGTAGGCAGAGGTGAACTAGCACCCGCGATTCGCCAATTATGTTAGGTCCCATGTAATAGGCATAAGAAATAAATAACGGCTTAAATAGAACATGGCAAGGACTGCACTTACCTTGAGTTCCTCTCGTTACCGGACTCATCCAGGTGTAACTTTACACGCACATGAGTCACGTAGGCAGTCTGTCTGAACTTTCAGTGTAATTGTCCAAGAAAATGCAATGCAAATTACTACTGGTAAGCTAAGGGACTGGTAATGCTTAGTTAACTCAACCAATTTTATTGTTGAAAATTGTTACTAATAGTCTGATATTTAACTATTAGTAACAATTGGTTGAGTTAACTATGCATCAAAATACCGGCCCTCTGAAAAAGTTGGACAATTTACTTAGTCGATGAGGAACACCTCTCATTTGGCAGATTTGATGAGAGTGTGAGATGTTTGGTAAGCAACTGTTATGGAGAAACAAAAGACAGAGAGACAAAATCTCTCTCCACCACTTGACAGTGTTTTGTCTCGATATTTAGTGGGAGTTAGAGCAAGAGGAAAATATTTTCTTTTTCCCGATGAGACTTTCTCCATGTCTCTTGCTACGGGGGTTGTACAACAGCCCCTCAAGACAAGTGGCCAGTCTATTCGAACGAATAAAATACAAATAAACTTTATTCAATTGATTTCATTTCATTGTTCTCATCTTTACGTACCTACACATTATTGTTATTGATAATTATTGATACTGCTTACATTTCCATTTAATTTTTTGCATGCTGTATATACTAAATTTAGATTACTGTCTCGAATTGTTTACGGTATACTTAATCTAGTCTCTAATTGATGGGAATCTGTGAACCCATTATAATTAAATAGATTGACATTAAAATTTGTTAAATAGACACTTTGACATTTGGCTACAGGCGCTGACGTCAACACGATGCTAATGTCTGTTAATAACCGCGTCTAATAATGTCCATCTATAAAGAACAAAGAGGCACGTTAACGTTCCCACGTGTTTTTACGTAGTACATCGCCAGCTTGCACATAAGTAGATAAACCGAACAGAGTAAAAGCTTCCTAAGAACGCCGTCGCACTCACCCTAAAATTATGTAACTGGCTGTGCGGCATAAACCGGTTTTTTCCAGTCTCGCCGCGTGCGCGACAGCGGTCAGTGGTAACGCACACATGCCCCGCGTGCTTGTAGTAGTGCAACCGATTCCCGCGGTTGTACGAAGGTTATTCTCTGTTCCATTTATTTACTCATGTCCTTGAAGGTTAACATGATAACCCTTAATTGGTCGGTCGGATGAACCGGGCCGTTCGTGCCGAATATTGGTGTCGATAAGACCCTTCTCAATGTCGCTTACCCTCGGTTACAATAGTAGCGCGAGATACGTTCATTTGGCGGGGTATTGGGACGGAATTGTTCTCGCTTGGACGTTTTACTAACCGGACCTGGAATAGTTGGCAACATTGCGTTGGGCGATTTTAATAAAATACTCTTTTTGTCTACGTATATGAAGACAAAGACTTAGAAGAGCTCGCGTGCATGTTTGCTAAGGCCGGTCATTGGAAGGGTGTCCAAAAATTTACTATGTTGAGTTCCTCCGTGATGGACCTATAATGATCGCAAGATATAGTCTTCTGAGGGCCTGCAATCGAACGCAGCTACAAGAACACTATATCATCTCGCCAATGAGCTGCGCGAGAACCAATAAATTAAGTGATTGCGCCATTTCTAAAATAGGTTTACGGGTAATTAAACAGGTTTCTTAATGGACTCTCTCTAGCAGGCTTTACGGCGTCGACGTCATCAGCAGGTTTCATTTGCTACGGCTAAACAGTCCACTTGTATTGTTGGATTTGTATAAGGGTTTACACGAGTTGTGACGGCTGAGCGGAAAACAACTGTCACCTCCCTCATCTCTCCTGAGGGTGTCGTACAAGGCGACTGATTGTAAAGACAGCGAAGAGAAATGGCAGCAGCGTTCCTCTTATACCACCCAGCAATGTACTGCGATTAACGTGCCCCATTGATGGCAATATGCAATACATTTAACCTGATCTAAGTGGCGAAAATTGGGTGTTATTTCACATCTCGAAGATTTGAAATAAAACAAATTTTACGGATTAGACTCGCGTATATTTAGATGTTTGGCATTATTATTTATCCCGACGTTTCGATCACTTTACAGCGGCCGTGGTCACGGGTGACTAAAGATGACAGGTGTCTTCATCGTAAGTTATAATTAACTACCGTCAAATTATTTAATATTTATGTGGTCCGATTTAAGCAGACGGAGCTCACTGTGTCTATGGATTTGGCAGTATGAGGACGGTGTTGGGATTTAATTATCCTGATGATCGGGTCCCAAGCAGGTGGTATATTCCAGCCATTGTCTCTATTGAAATTGGGGTATTTCTTTATTTCAATAGCTTCTCTTATCATTCTAGGTATAAATAATAATGCCAAACATCTAAATATACGCGAGTCTAATCCGTAAAATTTGTTTTATTTCAAATGTGTAGTGCTCGTGCAAATATAAGAGAACATCTCGAAGATATTGGCGTGTTTTATGTATTTATGTTTATACGAGTATTTCCACCTTCATCTTTTGATTGTGTGGGTCTATTAAATACCACAGATAAAAACGAAGGTTTGGTTTAAATGTAATGAAGAGAAACAATAAAGGGATTGTTTGATTACATTAAATAGAAAAGGGAAAGAAAAAATTAATTTCTCTATCGGTAGTGTCTGTTTAGAACGGAAGGCCTGTGTGGATAATTCATAGTGAAATCGCCAAGTAAAAGTATTATTAAAAAAGTAAAGAAGAAAGTAAAGAGAGCTATACATTTAATGTGGAATGGGCACCAGCTACTTTATTATTGTATACCTAACACATCTGGCAACATAATAATCCACCTGCGTCTAATTTATATACGTATGTAGCTCATGTGCCTAACTGTAAAAGCTCTGTCGTTTGATTTGATTAAGTATTAAAGTTAGAGTTTTATATATATTTAAAACTCTAACTTTAATATTGTTTTTATATATATTTTGTATTGGGCCAACATGGTGGATTATGGCCCATTCTCCGCATATTCTTTCATCGCTAGCAAAGGCCTGTGTCTCAGCCATTATCATCAGCCTTTTAATGTTCCCACACATTAAATGGCCTTGGTTATCCATCCATTACAAATAGGGAGATCTTCGGACTGACTGCAACATAATAATCAAATTTAAAAATCATTATGAACACGCTAAATTAATATTGGAGAAACCTTTTGATTTTTGCATATACTTTTCCAATGTTTAACGTATTTTTCGTCGACTCATTAGTGTATGGAATGGTACCTTATATATGATTAAACCATTTTTTATTTTATTTTATTTAGACTTAAGTTTTCATGTTTTGTGCGTGTGCTTTGTGGTGAGCCCGCAGCGTAGGCGGATTAGTATAGGCCCAGCATAAAAAAACAAGTCCAATTTAGAGCTGTGTAATACTTGCAAAATATAACTCTCTCTGGCTATCCTTAGGCGTTGTTTATAAATGTTAGTCATAACTCTTAACTGGTAAAAAGTAGTTTAAACCAGACAAAACTACTTATGACCGCAGGCTTGGATAAGGCTTGATTTACATTATTTGTCGGTTAGGTTAGTATAGTCTAGTATAGTAAAAATTCAAGTATGTTACTACAGGGTGAAATCGAAATGATTAGACAAATTTTTATGGGGGCTTCTAGTGCTATTAAACATTATAATAGTGAGGTTTAAAAACAAATCTAAGTCGACAAAAAAGTATCAATATTTTCCTTTTCTTTTACTCAAAACTGGTAAATATACAGATTAAAAACATAAAACAAAATAATGTAATGTAAAATTTATTTCAGAAAAATATTAAATTAAATTCTTAATATTAAACATAATTAAATAAATCGTTCGTAATTCGCGGGTTGCTAACCGGACGGGTGCGTGCGGCTAGGTAGAAGAACGCTATAGGTACAATCATGCGCAAAGTGAGTCGACTGCAACTAATAAATCTAAAAATTGCGTTCTTGTATTTTATAACTGAATGTTTCATTACAATTTTAATTGTGACTATAACGATCACTATACCGATTAAAATGTCCTGTAACATTTTGTCAACCGATTTTAAATTCACCCTGTAGATGACCTGACAAACATTGTTTTGCCTCATATCACCTAGGGGTGTAAAAAATAGCCTACAGCCTAATCTCAGACCTACCAAATATACACGAAAAGTTTCATAGCAATTGGTCAAATCTATTTAGGTCATACCTCTAATGCCGCCTCTAGTGCCGTGTGGTGACGGCAGAGTAGAATACAATTGTCACCACCCCAAATCTCTCCCGTGGGTATCGTACAAGGCGACTAAGGATAAATCAGTGAAGAGGAATGGGTAGCAGCGTTCCTCTTATACCACCTAGCAATGTTGTACTGCGACACTTTGTGCCCGATATATGGCAATAGGCTCGCCACCTATTACATGGGACCTAACATAATTGGCGAAATGTGGGTGCTAGTTCACCTATGCCATATATATGCTATGCTATGATTTATGTATGTATGTATGTTTTACCTCTAATAACATATTAGTAGGTTTCTTTATTTCGTAGTAGTGTTCGCCCGCGGCTTCACTCGCGTTAATGTCAGTTATGAATAGCCTATATAGCATTCCCCGATAAATGGACTGTCCAACACCAAAATATTTTTTCAATTTGAGTCAGTAGTTCCTAAGTTAAGCGCGTTTAACCAAACAAACAAACTCTTCAGCTTTATAATATTAGTATAGATTATTACCTCTATAACATATTATTGTAGGTTCTTTTTTAAGTGCATTATCAAAACCCCAAGCCAAACCTTTCTGTTGTGCAAACCACAAACGTGTTACCTTTTTGCTAAGCTAAACAACGCACGTCGCACCAAATTTTATTGTTATTGATACAAAAAGTAATTCCCTAACGTACGATTCGCATTTACACAGATTGTGTAGAGTGTTGAACATACTGAACTCTATTTCCTAACAGTAAGGTTTAAATAGCAGCGGTATAGGTGAAGCTGTAAAAACGTGTCGATGACTCGTGTCATTTTCTAGTATTGCTTATTTGCGTATTTGTGTGTGGTTCAAAATATTTCTATATACCTACTTATTATTTTTAAGGGAAACATACATTGCTTGTTTAGTTGTACAATTTAATACATACATACATGAACAAATCACGCCTATTTTTTCATGTTATATGTTAAATCTTTTTGTTTTTAAATAATAGTATTAATTTATTCTTGTTTTTTGACGTCTCCAATTAGTAGTATATTCCTGAAAACGGTTCCAGCGGAAGACCAGCGCTAGTCGTGAGGCTGGCAATATGCTGAGCTGAGACCGATTGAGACATTTTATTTTTTTTATTTTTTATGTTTTTATGTTTAATACCTTTTGTTTCTCTGTTGTGTCTCAATAAATATTTTTCTTTCTTTCTTTTCTTTCTATTTATCCCCGAAGAGGCAGACAGAGGTGAATTATCACCCACGTTTTGCCAATTATGTTAATAAAATTGTCACTCTCTCACGTGGGTGTCGTACAAGGCGACTAAGTGTTAGGACAGCATAAGCAATGGGCAGCAGCGTTCCTCTTATGCCACCTAGCAATGTACTGCAATTTCCGTGCCCGATAGATGGCAATAAGCTCGCCACATGGGACCTGACCTAAGGCGAAACGTGGTTGATAATTCCTTAGATATAGGCGTGATTTGTAATTATGTATGTCTGTATGTCCTTCACAATAACTGAAGGCCCTACATAGAATCCATGGCACCAATTTCCGTGGGTAGTTCACAAGAAAAACAACTTCGCAAGTCAGTCGGATGAAAACAATGGAACCTCTGTAGACTTTCGTTTCGCAGAAATTCCGTTGAAGAAAAACTATCATGAAAAGCAAAGTTTGTCGACATTATTATGTTTTCCATAAACAACTAATGTGGGTGGCCTTGGCAATGCGAGATATTAGTACAAAGCCCTAATATTTACTTGCTTTAATAGAAAAATGTGGGTTTGCTGACAGCATATTTCGTGATCAGTCACAAAGAATACTGAAAGTGTGTTTCATTGTTCACATTGCTTACTTAATACAGAGAAGACGGGTTAATATACTCGTAGAAATTAGGTTTGGTAACAAGATTATTTTATCAGTCAATCAATGATTTATTTTATATATACAATCAATTATTTTCGTTATAAAACGCCCTGCGATGGTATACTAATTAATGAAAATAATTAACAAATTAAATATCCAAAAGTGTCAAGGATGGCCCATAGCTAAGTACAACTGGTGCACCGAGCCACGCTAGAGCCACGAAGTTAAACCTCACCCAGCTTTCTTTAATCACGTTAGACCTTGCAAGCTAGGTACCATTTACCCGTCAGGTTAATATTATCCCTTAGGGCCGGTTTCACAATCGACAAGTAAGCTATAAGTAGCTTACTTTACAGTTCAATTGTCATTTTCATATTACAACTGTTAAATGATCTGCGAAGCAAGCTACTTAGAACTTACTTGTCGATTGTGAAACAAGCCCTTAAACGCATTGTACAAAATACACCGGGTGATAATTTATTGTGTTCTGTTTTTTTTCAACACACTCATAAAAAAATCTAATACTACATCTATTAGCATTTGTGTATTTGCGAGCGCTGTTACACTTCCACGTAAAACGCGTTTCCGCTTGATTCATTAAGCCACTCTACTATAAAACACTTCCGACACAAGTGTCAGATTTGCCTTAAAAAAATCCACCCACCATTTGAGTGAACCTAATGAAAACTCCATTACTTCACTGGCAGCGAACTGAGCGCCCCGTGAAGACATCTCGTCACTCCGCGTTCCGCTCCCCGCTGTTACGTGACGCAGCGTTAGCGAAACCTTAGCCTGAGGGCACATTGCTTGAGCGAGCGTCGAGCCGAGCGGAGGTGTCAATAGATCAGACACATTGGAAAAGCATACATACGTAAATCACGCCTATATTCCCGAAGGGGTAGGCAGAGGTGAATTAGCACCTATTAGAAAATCGTCTTTAATTAGCTGCCCCCAGGTTATCTGAGGTCGGTGTAGTACCTACAACCTCATATCGGTGAGACATTGAGTCCACTCTATTTTAATTCATACTTTCCATCATACCAGAAAGGCCCTAGCAATGACTAAATGTTTCTAAGAGTATATTAATATGTATATTGTTATGTGTGTTTTTCAAAATGGTGTGTAATAAAGAGAAAACTGTTATTAGCTTTACTCATAGTTAAGTACTACATAAGAAAAATAAACGCTAGTAACTATTATCTACTAGTTCATCGGTCTCTCGACATACTTCTCTATTTATTTTTATTTTATTGAAAACACTTTTCAGTAAAATAAAATGTACATATGTCGAGAGACCGATTAAAGGAGAGAGTTTATAATGACTACATTTCTGTCCATACTGCTCAAGGTTTTAGCCTGGTCTTTACAACCGGCTGACTGAAACAATTGACTGATTTACTGATATCTCTTTTAGAGCTATATTTCATACATTGTAATTATACGCCCCACCAATGACAATGTACACAATCTCGTCAGAAAAAGGTCGCCTCAAGCAATCCTATAAAAAAAAACAAATCTATTTGTCATTTGTTTTGGTAATTGAACACTATACAAATGCTAGGAAAGTTATTACCAAGAAACATCTAATACCTATATAAAACTCTCGTATTACATTGTTTGCTAATAAACTCCTCGAAAACGGGATGGCCGATATATTAGTATTATTTTTTTGTGGATATTTGGTACATCTGAAAATAGGTTGTAGGCTATTTGTTATTCCCCTAAGTGATAAGGGCATAACATCGTTTGCAGAGTCAGCTAGTACGCTTTTAAAAAAACTGTTGCATGACGACTGGTATTTTTGGTACAAAATCTTTTATTGCTAATGAAGTCCTATGAAACACCCGCAACCGATTCAAAATGAATGATTGACTTAATTTTTTTGAAATTTTAAAGTTTACTAATGTAATCAGAAACCCTTAGAAAACACCTAAAATTTATCAAGCAATAAGGAAATGCAGTTTATGAGTAACCAACTCACTATAGTCGCTTCACACTCAATATCGTGTCAACAGCCTTTCGGTTCGGCTTACAAATATGGAGGGCAGTTTATTAAAAAAACAGCGAGGCTTACGTTAACGCATTCTATGTAAATACTCTAGTCTTTCATCGTGCGCTTGCGTAATATAGATCGAATGGAACACGTACTGTGACAGATGCAAGTTGACATATTTCATTTAAATATTGGAGTAGGAAATGATTTTTCGGAAAAAATAAGCTTTATTTGCTTTTGTTTGCGTCATTTAAAATCAATGATGCCGTATGGTGATGGCATATCAGTTCCTCTAGACAAGTGCTCAATCTATTCCAACGAACAGAACACAAATGAAACTGAAGTATTACAGAGAAAACAAAATGGCGACCGTCGTGTCAGATGTAAGAGAAGCTGTCAGGGAGCGTTTCGTGGTGTCAGTCAGATTTTTTTTCGATAATTCTTAAATTGGTTCAGAGTGGATTTTGTGCAGTGAAAGTGGTGTTATTTTGATGCACAAGCATCCGTGTTGATGTGCAATCATGCAGAACCATTGAAAACAAGTCTTATGATGTGTTTGATGTTGTGGTGAAGATCACTATAAAAAGTGGTTTTATTAATTTCATCAGTCACCATCATGAACTCTGTTACCGTTCAATTCGCGCCAAGCACTCCCTAGATACATTAAAATGTGTGACACCCATATTTTAACGTAAAATTCATTTCATTCATCCATTTCATACATACATACATAATTCGAAGGGGTAGGCAGAGGTGAACTAGCAGCCAGTCTTCGCCAATTATGGTAGGTCCCATGTAATAGGTGGCGAGCCTATTGCCATTTATCGGGCACAAAAGTCGCAGTACTTTGCTAGTTGGTAGGTATAAGAGAAACGCTGCTGCCCATTCCTCTTCACTGATTCATCCTTAGTCGCCTTGTACGACACCCACGGGAGAGATTTGGGGTGGTGACAATTGTATTCTACTCTGCCGTCACCACACGGCCATTTTTCGCCCACTCATTATTTCATAAGACTACAGATAAAATATACACTAAAGACTTGGCTGTATGGGCTAGACCCTTTGCCTTCCCTAAAATATAGGGAGAATTTAAAACTACAAGAGAAGCTGTCAAAAATTGACAGTTCAATCGTTCGAGCAGATTGGCCTATTGCCTAAGCCCGCTGAGCAGAACACAGTTGTCACCACCCCTCATTGACATATCTCCTGCGGGTGCCGTACAAAGCAAATTTGTACATATATAAATCACGCCTATATTGGGTAGGCAGAGGTGAATTAACACTTATGTTTCGCCAATAATGTAATAGGTGGCGAGCCTATTACTATTTATATGTATATACGTAAATCACGCCTATATCCCCGATGTGGTAGGCAGATAGCACCCACTCTTCGCCAATTATGGTAGGTCCCATGTGATAGGTGGCGAGCCTATTGCCATTTATCGGGCACAAAAGTCGCAGTACTTTGCTAGGTGGTAGGTAGAGAAACGCTGCTGCCCATTCCTCATCACTGATTTATCCTTAGTCGCCTTGTACGACACCCACTTTTCGCACGGTAATCGCGGTACTTTGCTAGGTGGTCTAAGAGGAACGCTGTTGCCTATCCATTTACTCATTGCATTTACGTACAAACAAAGCAACTATTGGAAATTGTGTAAATTGTTTCTTCCTTTTTCATCAAAATTGAAAATTCTCTACCTAGTGTAATTGTTTAATTAATATTCTTAGGGCCTGTTTCACAATCGACAAGTAAGTTCAAAGTAGCTTACTTCGCAGATCATTTGACAGTTGTAATATGAAGTATATGTCAATTGAAATGCAAAGTAAGCTACCTCGAACTTACTTGTCGATTGTGAAACAGGCCCTTAACAGAATAAGCCAATTTGTATTCAAAGTACGGGATGCTATCTGGCTACTTAAGATATTATGAGGATAAATGGAACCAGGAAAACGATTAATGCTCCAACGATCATTCTCTTCTTACTATGTAAGGGACATTATCATTTTTCCCAAAGAAAGCAGATGACTTAGATTAATGGATAACGTACTAAAACTACTTATAATAATGACATAATTATATAAATTGTCGTACAAGGCGACTAACTGCCGCACTCAGAGACGTCAATTAACTGTAATGAGCACCTACTGTATACAAAAAAATGTCAATCAAAACTAGACTATAGACCTAGTAAGAATAGCGACTAGTTTTTATTTGACAATTTTTGTGTTAAGTTCTCATTAACGTTAATTGACGGCTGTAAGGGTGAAACAGTAATGAGGAATTAATTTCTGAAACAACATCAAACCACTCCGATTAAAGTTCCCGGTGAATGGCAATAGGCTTGTTTGCTAATACATGGGACCTGAAATTAATAGGCTGACGAAATGTGGCTTTTAATGTGCCTCTGCATATCCCCAAGGGGAAAAGGCGTGGTTTATTGATATACCTATGTATTATAGAATAGACTACCCTTTATTGTAACTACATCAAATTACATTACATAATTATAGAAAGTCTTCCTATTATATTTTTTCCATCCAGTCACTGTTAAATTGTACCAAGAGACGCTTGTTTACCGTAGACCCTTAAGTCGATATTCGGGGGCAAAATGATGTGATATAAATCTATTTATAGAGAACAGTTTGAAGTGAAAGTCGCCCTGACAAGACTGCCCACAGGGGTCCTAGCACAGGGACGTGGACAAGTCTCTCTCACCACTTGACAGTGTTTTGTCTCGGGGTTTCGTAGGAGTTAGAGCGAGAGGAATAGATTGTCTTTCCCTCGAAAGAGATGTGTCCACGTACCAGTGATTCGCTATTACTTACCCAGGCGTCCTCCCTTTGTCACTGACTGAAAGGCTTTGACACACTTTTATTGTTATGCGATTAGCTTAGTTAGCTGGGTGGAGGACATTAGCTCATCTTGTGTGTTTTTCGAAAACTGTTAATTTGTGTGCCGTGTGGTGACCAGGGGGCCTACCGCCTAACTCGATTGCTGATGATAGCTATATTGCAATGCACTGCTTACGGCTATAGCAGCCATCCTGAATTTTTAGGCGGCACGGATTTTGTGCCAAATTCATACAAAATCGTTCGGTGATCATTCGTTCAAAGCTATCGCTAATAGTTTAGGTACATTTGGTGCGAAATGACAGCATGACGTCATAAACTATAGCTTTTGCTTTAACAATCGAGTTAGGCGGTAGGCCCCCTGAGCAGAATACAATTGTCACCACCGCCATCTCTCCCGTGGGTGTCGTATAAGGCGACTGCCATACTATACTATACTGCCATAAATTTAGAACACACAATGTTTCTTAAGTATTTTTTTGAGTTGTTTGCTATCATATTTTAGATTCAACTGCTATAGCGTTAGCTAAACAAAAGCTCCTCTTATTGGATGGCTGATTAAAATTATATTGCCTCGAGATCCTCAGTACTTGGGAAATGATTTTATAATAGATATTCAATTGAAAATCTATTGGGAAATCTGACAGCTTATGGTGAGTTGACCTAATTTCCGTGCAAAGGTGATAAATAATTATGGTCACGTTCTTCAACAAATAAATAAATAGTCAAAAAATTGGTTTATTCATCAGGTATCATTACATACACGCATGACGTATCGTCAGTCGTCACAGAAATAGGTTGAATATTTAAAACGTTCGTGTCGCAGTCTAAAGGTAATATTAAACACGATACGCTACGCCGTCCGTTCGTAAACTATCAAGAGGGCTTGTTCTGAGAAGAGCGGGTAAGAGACTCAGCATGTTTTGTTCCTCCGTTTTCATGAGATATTTTGTTAAAACTATATAATTATCATGTTCGCAAAGAAATTCACGTTCAATGGTTAATGTCATGTTTCAAATCATGCACACCAGATGATTTTTCACATAAACTGAAGTAATCCCAACAAATTACCGTGCAATCCTTTATACAGCCATAGTATAGCGTAGCATAGTTTAGTATAGCTAGCCGTGTGGTGACGGCAGAGTAGAATACAATTGTCACCAATCCAAATCTCTCCCGTGGGTGTCGTACAAGGCGACTAAGGAAAAACAGGGATGAGGAATGGGCAGCAGCGTTCCTTTTATACCACCTAGCAATGTACTGCGATTTTTATGCCGACAAATGGCAATAGGCTCGCCACCTATGGGACCTAACATAATTGGCGAAACAAGGGTGCTAATTTACCTCTGCCTACCCCTTCGGGGATATAGGCGTGGTTTATGTATGTATATCTTATTGTTCAATTCGCGCAATAGCCTATACGGAGTTCTGTAGACTCAATTTGTGTCGGCAAGATCGATAGACTTAATCTGCTTGTATTAATCACGAGTAAACTGGCACTCAATTCTAAACATTCCAAATGGAAGGTACTGAGCATTTGCGAGTATTTAGGTATTGAGAATTCGAAGAACTTAGTTCGACAAACAACTAGGTGTATTGCTCATGTAACTTTATCAATGCTATCGCCAATAACGCAGGGTATTGTGTGGAAAGTTGTAAAGTCTGATATGAGACAGGTTAAATGAAGGTTACGGAACATACCTACTACCTGTAAGTCTAGAAATACCCCAGACATACTTAGGGCCTGTTTCACAATCGACAAGTAAGTTTTAAGTAGCTTACTTCGCAGATCATTTGACAGTTGTAATATGAAATATATGTCAATTGATCTGAAAAGTAAGCTACTGCGAACTTACTTATCGATTGTGAAACAGGCCCTTAATATAATAATTCACCTGGAAATCTCAAAGCTGTAGGCGTAATCCACTGTCACTCGTGTAAGCGGTTCAGATGAATGAAGATTAAATTTGACGGTGTGTAACTTAGAAGCCCATATTTTGTGCTATTTTAGTTGTTCCGAAAATTATTACTTGCCCACGTTTTTATATCGATATTTTATTCTTTTGGTAACATTTTCTTATGGAAAGAATAATGTAAACTCAGACTAGACAACATTTTCAAATATTACTCTCTAATCGATTGGTTGAAAAAATTTGACTTAATATCCCTGTACCGTATACCGAGTAGCAATATCAAAATCATTTTTTTTTCTCTACATTCTTGTTAAATAGGCAATAGGGCATTGCATCTGTTTTAAAAACTGTTTTAAATCAATTCAATTTACAATGATTGTAATTCTTTCTATGTAGGCGGCGTTTATTCAAAAAGTAGTACATATTATTATTATGTAAGGCGGAAAACATTTTTGGATTATTACTAGAGATGTGCCGACTATGACTTTGGCCGACTAGCCAATTAGTGGGTTGTAGTAAACAAATATTGTTGTTTTTGTCGTTTTTGACTAGTCGGCGTCTAGTTATGTGTCCGGATAGTCGGCTTTACCGACTAGTGGCCGGCTAATCGGAACATCACTAGTTATACATTCTCGAAACAAAACATTACCCTGTTCAACTACGTCCAAGTCTGACGTAATTGTATAATTGGAAACGCTCTAGAATTGAGGCTCGTTCGTTTGCGACAGCATTAATTCTGTTTTAATGGCTTCAAATGTTTACTGTGCGATTACGTCGGCATCGCTACGGAGGGACGGTGCAAGTGACGAGACTTTGAGCAGATTATGACATCGGGTAAGTTGCATGCTTGTTTTACGGCGGGTTCCTATATTCTATGTACAGTTGAAAGTAAGCTTACTGAAGTTGAGTTGCCTGGCATTTTTTATTATACTACGATATATAACAGAAATTGCCAAGCAACTTAGCTGTGTTACGTATATCTTCAACTGTAGACAGAATATTGGAACCCGCCGTAAGGTGATCTGTGTACTAAAGGATAAATAATAGGGGTACCCAAAGTGGGTATACTGCCTAAAACGGCCCCTTTTGGCGTATTAAAGTGTTCCATACACCCAAGGGGACTTTAATTAATGCAGGTACCTTCATGGCAACTATCGATACATCTAACGGGTACTTAATATATCGGCTTAACATGGACTTATGTACATAAAAGTGCCTAACATTACCTAACATTACACCAAAAAAATTAATCCTTTAAAGCTGTTTTATTTTAAGCGTGACATGCTTATGAAATTATAACTTTTACTTTACTTACCAATTCGCACCTAGCCAGAGTGGTTTTTGCCTATTCTGACTATCGGACCCAGCATTAAAAGTCAGGTGATGGTGATACTAACCTCGTAAGGCCCAACGACCTGATTTAATGACAAAAATATTTCGTCACTCAGGCCCAAGATAGTTTTTGAAATCATGAAATTACAGCCCAACTACCTAAAATTAGGACATAATATTTAAACGTATTTTCCGTTTATTTTTAAATCCCGCCTATTTAAGTCTACCATTTAAGTATATTAATATATTGCATTAAATAGTTAACTTTAAGTATAGGAAATGACCCTTAAAATAATTTAGCCCAAAGAATTCCATTTAAACACTTATTTTTAGTACATTGGGTCGCAATGTATATCGATCTAAATTTAGGTTGGGCCTTACGAGGCTAGTCAGTTTAAAATCTCACTTTAGTTTTAATTTCTTATGGTAACTCTACCCAAGGTTTCATCTCATCTCTTACAAGGCGCCTAAGGTTAAGACAGCAATGAGTAATGGGCAGCAGCGTGCCTTTTATACCACCTATAGTAATAAACTGCGGTATAATATTCATATATGCCGTGTGGTGACGGCAGAGTAGAATACAATTGTCACCACCCCAAATCTCTCCCGTGGGTGTCGTGTCGTTCGTCGTCTGCAACATTTGTGCCCGATAAATGGCAATAGGCTCGCCACCTATTACATGGGACCTAACATAACTGGCGAGACGTGGGTGCTAGTTCACCTCTGCCTACCCCTTCGGGGATATAGGCGTGATTTATGTATGTATGTAGGTATAATATTCTTATCGACAAAAGATTTTCAAGGAAAAAATATAGCAGACCGATAATAAGTTTCGTTCGGCCGCGAAAATTATTAAGCATCGTTTGTCAGTTTTCGGTTCTGATGCCCTGACTTTTCTAGATCATGCTAATGCCGTTTCAATGTCCCAAATTATTGTAGACCGTTTTCATCTAACGACGGATAAGCGAGATTCAATACAGCAATAATGAGACGAAAACTGTCACGAAAACGGTCCATAGTATTACAGAGAGGGAAGTTACTGGGAGCGCCTGCCCGGCTAGCATGACCACCGAAACACGATTAAGATATAGCCATTTATCGCTATAAACTGTAAACAATCATTGGATTTGGACAGTGCTTTATCATATCATGTTTCGGCAGTAATGCTACACAAGTGTAGGCTTACGAGGCCCCTTCACAACATATCAACACTCACCTCCGTCACCCTTCCCTTTCTGCCCAGCCATATTTGCCAAGATTCTGTGAGAGCCGCCATGACACGCGTTTCAGTGTAGAACTTACGAAAGTTCTAGACATGCCAATTTAGTATGTAGTGGTTTAGTATGTCTTTTAGTATTTATATAAGGATTTATCTAGTATATCCCTCGCTCCCTTAACGGCGTACAAATTAAAATTGTAGCTATTTTTTGTTTGATCAAAGTACTTATTACGTACGGGTCCATAGTGTGGCATAAAGGGGAGTCAGAGGCAGCGCCTAGGATCTGTGACCCAAGTTCTCACTCACTATTACTTTTTTACAAGACCTCACTATTACTTTCTTACAATATCCCTAAATTGAACACAGAAGGAATTGCAACTACCCGAAAATATGTCTGAATTAGATCTCCGTGATTGGCTGATTCAAGATTTGGTCATTGATTTTGAAAGAACATAATCAAGCTAGCTCTTAATAATAATTAAGCTTCCTCGTCGTCCTTACGCTGTTATTATACATACCTACTTTTCGGAGTAATTACTCGTGACGTATGTTATAATAATTATAATACTTTATTGCTTGCCAAATTGATGTAGTAGTATGGTAAATTTTGACAGTACAAGGACAGTATAAAACAATGTTTTTTGTTTTGTATAGATTATTTGATTTTGCCATCGTGGAATCATATAGTTCACTAGATATATATATATCATAGTCGCTAGTTATCTATGTTAACGCCTTCATAATTGGGATCAAATTGCTCAGAAAATACAACCAAGAACTTTTTTTGAGTTTGTGTCACTTTTCTAATTAAATTAGCGATTACTGATCACGATAATAGAGCAAAGACTTTGTGAGTGGATCCTGCATAGGTCTCTGTCATAGTATATTTAACTGTAAAGTACCAGCAACCTCGCAGTATTAGATAGATAAACGAATAGTCCAATAATATAGAGTTATTAACGCTCGAGTAGTGAATTAAATTAATATTTATTTTTGTACGAAAGTAATTTCTAAAGTTTTAAGTAGTTCTTGTTTATGATGCTATGAATGAAACATAGATTTACAATGTCGCGACAGTACAATAAAAACTTGAGAGATCATGTTTGTTCAATGTATTGAGTTATGTTAAAACTCGTAAAACAAATATTGTTGTTTATTATCTTAACTATCTAGTCATGCGAGGTTGTAGATGTTTTTTTATTTTTTTTATTTATTTATTAGGAACACAAACAGTGTATTTTACAAGATTCCTTAACATCTAATAGTTATATAATATAATAATTATATAATATAATACTAGTATATACACGAATTACATGTGTCCACAACATTTACATTACTTAATTCAATGCGTGTGGGTAGATTAGGCACAAGACAACATATTTGTTAACAAACAAAAAAAAATATAGCTTATGGAGTTTCTGCGCTGGCGCTAGACAATTTTGATACTAATTCACTTTTATACCGATGTTGGCGACTGGCTGGAAAACTCTATGGTTTTTATATGACAATGAGTGATATATGTTAGTTTAGTTTTTAGGTGTCATTGTTGTTACGTTGCTATCTGTGTGTGTCGTGGTCAGGTTTTTGTATTCTCGCTTATTTTATCGTATTAAATTTGTATTTAATTATCAGCCCGTGTTTTCATCATCCGCCACCTATACAGTCCACCTCACTCGCTATCATTTGGTCCTTTCGTCGCCGAAAAAATTTACCATTTTCCGTAAGTTGTCATAATTTTTCCAAATTGTTTCATTTGTCATTTTCATTTTTTTCATTTTGCTTAGTTTTCACAGTTCGTATGTTAGCTCAGATGGTAAAATTCGCTGGTACCTTCCAATTTTCGGAGTTTTCCATCCTCAAAAAAAGAAACTTAGGGCGGTTCACGACGCCGCGTCTGTGACTCAGGGCGTCAGTCTAAATAGTCTCTATATATTAAAAGGCCCCGATCTGCTACAACCTCTTTTAGATATCTTGTTCCGTTTTAGAGAGGGTGCTGTGGCACTTAATGCCGATATAAAAGAGATGTTTCCCCAGATAAAAATTTCTTCTAAAGATAGGGATGCCCAACGTTTTCTTTGGCGTGGTGACGATGGAACTATCCGAGAGTATCGAATGGCATCGATGATCTTTGGCGCGGTTTCCAGCCCTTTTATCGCGCAATATTTAAAAAACAAAAATGCAAAAGAGCTGGAAACCTCATTTCCAACCGCTTGTAGGGCCGTTATACATGACCATTATATGGACGATTATCTAGGTAGTTTTTCAAGCGCCACTGAAGCCGCCAGCATAGCGGCTGACATTGTTAAGGTCCATAAGAACTGCGGTTTTGAAATGCGTTCCTGGATATCGAACAAATCCGAAGCCCTTCTTAGGATCCCTAAGGAGCTTAGAAATGACCCTGGTTCCGATACAGAAGTCGTTTTACCTTTTAATAAGGAAGTAGGTGTTTTAGGAGTTCGATGGAATCCCTTCCATGACAGTTTAAGTTTTCGTTTTTTTTCAGTGTCCCCATCTGACAAAGTCACAAAGCGCATAGTATTGTCTAATGTCATGAAAGTTTTCGACCCGCTCGGGTTACTCATGCCAGTTACGATATGGGGACGAATATTAGTACAGAGACTATGGCGGGAGGGTATCGACTGGGACTCGCCTCTACCAGAAAAATATAAAGTGGAGTATAAGGACTGGTGTCAGCAGCTACAGAGTACCGCCGCAATACGAATCCCTCGGTGGTATATGCACAGAACCGACTACACCAATGCCCAATTACATGTTTTTGCCGATGGGGGTGAACAGGCATACTCTTGTGTAGCGTATTGGAGGGTGACGTATAACGACGGATCAGTCTCCGTGAGATTGATAGGGAGCAAAGCACGCGTCGCTCCATTGAAGCCCTTATCAATCCCACGTTTGGAGCTTCAGGCAGCCTTATTAGCAACGCGTTTTGCGCAAACAATTATAAGCTCACACCATTTTAAGCCCTCCGAGTCAATTTTTTGGACGGACTCTACGACCGTTCTTAAATGGATTCGGAGTGACGCGCGCAATTTTAAGCCGTTCGTTTCTCACAGATTGGGAGAGATAGCGGAGTCAACCAATCCGTCCAATTGGCGGTGGATCCCTACCTCTCTCAATGTGGCCGACGACGCCACCAAGCCAAAAAAGTTAGACTTTACGGGCTCTCACCGATGGCTTTCCGGCCCTTCCTTTTTATTAGAGTCTAAATTTTGTTGGCCTACGGAATCAGATGGCGACGTCACTGAAAGCGCGTGCGATTCGGAATTAAAACCAGAACACGTGGGAGTTATTGTTGACGTCCCGTTACTGCATCCTCCTGTACCGAACGCAATGCGCTTCAGTAGATGGCGGCGTCTTCTACGCGCAACCGCCCGCGCCTTCTCGGGTGCTCGTATGTTCCGCGCTAAGCTAGCTCGACCTGTGGATACTAATTCGAAATTTTTTGCACCGACAGACCCCAACGAGCCCACGTCCCTCTCACATCTCCGTGCTGCGGACATCGAATTGGCAGAGAAATTACTTCTGCTACACTCCCAGATGGAGAGCTTTCCTGAGGAGTATAAGACGCTGAGTGCCTCGCAGCCCGTGCTCAAAGGAAGCAGAATAGCCAACCTTGCTCCACAAATAGATCAAGATGGTCTGCTGAGACTCGATACACGCATCAGAACTGCACCAGCTGTAAGTGAGAGCATGAAGTGTCCAATAATTCTCGACGGACGGCATCATGTCACTCGGCTACTTATCCTTTCTTACCACGAGAAGATGGCCCATGGTTTTAATGAGACCGTCTTCAACGAACTTCGTCAAAGGTACTGGGTCCTGAAGGCAAGGAGCACCATAAGGAGCGTGGTAGCGACCTGTAGACAATGCCGGAGATTCAAAGGACGAGTGATTGTTCCACAAGCGGGAAACCTGCCCATAGAACGCCTGGATCACCACACAAGGCCGTTCACGCACACGGGTCTTGACTATTTTGGCCCAGTTACCGTGGCCGTGGCCCGACGCCAGGAAAAGCGTTACGTGGCGTTATATACTTGCCTCGTCACCCGTGCGGTTCACCTAGAAGTCGTGTCTTCACTGTCATCAGATGCCACCATAATGAGTTTGAGACGCTTCATTGCACGCAGAGGATCACCTTCCACCATCATCTCTGACAATGGGATGAACTTTGTTGGCGCAAGTCGGGAGCTAAGGGCGCTTTTTGGGGATTCCGTGGAGGAGTTTGTAACCAATCAGGGAATTAAGTGGCAATTCATCCCCCCTGCTTCCCCATTTATGGGTGGTACATGGGAACGACTCGTCCGCACTGTTAAGACTGCGTTACAGGCCACCCTCAAAGACAGACGCAACCCTAGAGAAGAGGTCCTCGCCACCCTGTTACTTGAAGCCGAAGCCGTGGTCAACTCGAGACCGCTCACGTACGTGCCATCGTCTGCGGAAGTCCCCGAAGCTATCACGCCGTTCCATTTCCTAATAGGAACTGCTTCGAACGCGCCGTGGACGAGCAGCCTGACGGACGCGGATCTTCTGCGACGCAGCGATTGGCGACGAGCACTCCGCCTGGCAGACCACTTTTGGGCACGCTGGCTGCGAGAGTACCTACCAACTCTCGGGCCCAGAGGAGTTCAAGACGTCGGAGACAATTTTAAAGAGGGGGACGTGGTGCTAGTAGTAGACTCGACCTTGCCACGAGGTTTGTGGCCTCTAGGTAGGGTGGTCAAAGTGTCCACGGGTCCGGACGGACGGGTTCGCGTGGCGGATGTTTTTACCAAGGGCGGTACACTGCGCAGGCCCGTCCGCAAGCTTCTCCTTATGGAAGCTGAGTCCCAGCCAGTCGCCACCGGTGTTTAGTGTTCCACTGGGGGTGGGAATGTTGGCGACTGGCTGGAAAACTCTATGGTTTTTATATGACAATGAGTGATATATGTTAGTTTAGTTTTTAGGTGTCATTGTTGTTACGTTGCTATCTGTGTGTGTCGTGGTCAGGTTTTTGTATTCTCGCTTATTTTATCGTATTATATTTGTATTTAATTATCAGCCCGTGTTTTCATCATCCGCCACCTATACAGTCCACCTCACTCGCTATCAACCGAGACCTGGACAGACTGAAGATGTCAATTTCACTAAACTTCTTATTGTAGGTTCTAGCTAGCCGGGTCATGACTGCATTCATACCATATTTAGTACGATGTTGAGGAATATTTAGCAATGGAGTCTTTCTCGTACTGTACTTAGGGGTACGGAATCTAATGTTCGAGAGAAGATTTGGACTATCTAAATGGTTGTTAATTGTGTTATATAACAGGCCCATGTCGATCAATTTGCGGCGGGATTCAAGTGAAAGAAGCCCATACCTTAGGCAATCCTCCTGATATGCACTTCGACGCGTCGCTGTTTTAGAATTTAGCTGTTTAATAATGTTACAAAAATCTCTGTATGTAGTGCTACAAATTTAGTTTACTTATGTTACAAATAACCCTACCGTGCTAGTGGTAGAAACTACCATTTTGGATGCAGTTTCTAGAATTCGCAACTGAAAACAGAGCAGACAAGACGGAAACAATTACATTCCAAATCCCGAACAAGCCGTAGACAATTATTATCGACGTATTCGGCATATCGCTCGATCGCCTCAATTCATCTCCATTCGATTACACCAACCGCAAAAGCAATTTGAAATTGTGGACGACTTCTCAAGTCGGATTTTATTCTGTCTTGCGAATTATTCTTACCTCATAAATAGGCATTCTCTAACGGCGGAGGGGAATCTGATACCCATAGCGAGCTTGGCGAGATTTCCATTTTACAAAACAATAAAACTATTTTTATGTGTTTACCAGATGCCGCCTGGAATATGAATCAATGTAATAAAGCTGAGATGGAATTTCGTTTATTCGTTTTTTATTTTTTTAACAGAATCTCAGCGGCTATCGCGAACAAAGAATTTCTCGGCCGCCAACAAAAAGTTTAACCAATATACAGTTCTTTTTGAATTCTTATTATTTACAAAGATTTTGGTGGTTAGAAAAAGAATTTCGAAAAATTATGATCTTGAGGCGGGAATCGAACCCGCGTCCGCTACTATCCGGGCCTGACCGCTCGGCCACCCAAGACACTAATTAACTTGCCGAAATTCTTCTAACCTTTACACTTCACGTTGTAAGCCAACGGGTACCCTCGCAATGTAGAAATAAATTTCAAACATTCCAAAGCAGATATTTTTACAAATACCGTGCGTTGGGTTAAGCTTGGGTTTGCTTTATAAACTATTGGATTTTAATTTTAACATTATATAAATGTTAGAAAAATTAGTACAAAGATTTTGGTGGTTAGAAAAAGAATTTCGAAAAATTATCAGGCACCTGCCCGGATAGCAGCGGACGCGGGTTCGATTCCCGCCTCAAGATCATAATTTATCGAAATTCTTTTTCTAACCACCAAAATCTTTGTACTAATTTTTCTAACATTTATATAATGTTAAAATTAAAATCTAATAGTTCCTATTATTTTACGATTTTAGGGAGGAGCTCGATAGCGCAGTGCCTTGGCGCGCTCGGTTTGCGATTGCGTAAACTAACTAATATTTGCTAAGGCTAATCATTGGATGGGCGATCAACAATTTATATTACTTCAACATTCTATACATTCATTCATCACTTGCACCTTTTCGGCGTGATGAATGATATCAATCAAATGGGAGTGGATGGTTGGAAGACGTCTGACCGATATGAATCGAACAAGAAAACTTACTGAGCCGATCCAAGAATGACTGGAAACAGGGCAGAAAGAAGATAGTTATAGAGATGAATTTGTCATAGAGTTTTTAAGCTAAACCACCTCCCGGGCTCTATCTCTCCGTGGCTCCGTGGCTTGCCCACTGGAGTTATGATCCAGGGGTCCCAGGTTCGATCCCCAAGGGGGTACAAATTTGTACTCGGTTTGGTTGGTGGTACGACTTTTTCAAGTCCGTCTAGCTAGCTACCACCATGTTATCAAAATCTGTCGGCATAATAGTAATTTATAGTAATTTATAAAATAAGATAGCCAGCCCCTCTGTGGTTGAGGGTTCCAGGTGAAGCTCGATTGCATCTTCAGCCCTTATCGTCACTTTCCATCAGGTGAGATGAAGGGCAAGAGCTTCACTGTCTAACATAAAAAAATATAAACACGTAATACCAATATCTTCTATCCGGTAAAAGGATTATTAATTTTCATCAGATAGTGGATTATATCTAAAGAAAAGGATAAAGAAATAATAAACATCACAGAAAGATACCCCGTGGGCGTCTATATTTGCGGAGGAGGTATTTATATAACAGACACTTTTGGGGCTGGTAATAAATGAAAAAGTCGACGGTCATTAAAGCTGTAAACATCACCTACGCACAGGAAACCTGCCGAATTCAGGGGCACGGCCCCGCCAAATCGAGCAAAACAAAACATACATACATACATAAATCATACCTATATCCCCGAAGGGGTAGGCAGAGGTGAACTAGCACCCACGTTTCGCCAAATATGTCAAGTCACCAGTCCCATGTAATAGGTGGCGAGCCTATTGTCATATATCGGGCCCAAAAGTCGCAGTACATTGCTAGCCTAGGTGGTATAAGAGGAACGCTGCTGTCCATTCCTAATCATATTCAGATTTATCCTTAGTCGCCTTGTACGACACCCACGGGAAAAATTTGGGGTGGTGACAATTGTATTCTACTCTGCCGTCACCACGCGGCTAAGCAAAACAAAAGATATCTTTTTAATCTACTTTGTATATAAAAATGAATTGCTGTGCGTTTGTCTCGCTCAAACTCGAGAACGGCTGGGCCAATTTAGCTGATTTTGGTTTTTAAATGATTGTCTTGGACCAGGCAAAGGTTAGAAAATATGGAAAAATTACGAGGAAAATCGTAAAAACAACAATTTCATTTTCCCATTTAAACTGCTTTCCTGTCCAACATTTGACGTTCGTCCGTTCGGCATGGTGTTTGGGCATGACAGCACCAAATCGTAACCATGGCTACGGGAAAATTAAATGGCAATACCACCGCTTATAATTTAAAATTGCTACATTGTTGGTTTGTTGGGTTGCTGTGGGGTATGTTTGTCTAGACCTTTTTTATTCACCTCTGCCTACCCTTCAGGGATATAGGCGTGATTTATCTATCTATCTTGTACATATAGAGCTTTCGTGAGTTACACACTACACTGGAACGCGCATCTAAGGCGGGTCTCGCGGAATATTACCAAATATATAGGAAAACATTGTATTTAGATTTGTGTTATCTTTTCTTATTTTACTATTTATGTAGTAAGTTCAATTTTGTGTAAAAATACAAATATTTTGGTGGTTATAAAAAGAATTTCGAAAAATTATGATCTTGAGGCGGGAATCGAACCGCGTCCGCTGCTATCCGGGCAGGTGCCTGACCGCTCGGCCACCCAAGACACTTATTAACTTGCCGAAATTCTTCTAACCTTTACACTTCACGTTGTAAGCCAACGGGTACCCTCGCAATGTAGAGATTAGTAGTAGTAGAATGTCGCTTTTTCTAACCACCAAAATCTTTGTACTAATTTTTCTAACATTTATATAATGTTAAAATTAAAATCGAATAGTTTGTGTAAAAATGTTGTATATGCCTGTAAAGACATATCTTTAGTCTTATAATGTATACCTCTATTTATTATTAATGTTTATTGATATTGTCGGTGGTGTATCATAACAATAAATAAATAAATAAATAAATATGGCTGGGCAGAGAGAGAAGTTGGGGCGGTGAAGTGAGTGTTGATATGTCATTGTTGTGAAGAAGCCCCGCAAACCTACACTTGGGTCACAAGCCCCAAGCACTAGCTGCTTCTGACTTCCCTCTCTGCCTCAATATGGACCCGCACAGTGAGTCCGTGGAATGCTTAGAGTTTTCGTCTGACTAGGCTAATGAATCGTTCACATCTATGTTACTTCCGCTATCCAATGCAGTACTTAACCCTATGATCTCCGTGTGGAAACTAGGAACTACATCCGGCGATAAACAGATTTTAACATTTTTTATTTTTATTTTAAAGTTTACTTTGAGGTTTTGCTAGTGATTATTTAAATAAACATCAACGTAACAAACTGTGTCGCGAGACTTTTTACAGGTAATGTTTTTGATGGGACACTTCACAGATAATCTCTTAACAGATCAACAAAAAGGTTTTATACCTGCCGCCCACACGTATCTGTGCCGATATAATCCCCAGTCATTTGCGTTAATACGTCCTTAACTTTATTGAAATCGTATCAGTCGCTATGGATCCATTTTATGGCCTTTCTTCATCTTTACTTCCTTTTCATGAATGGCTGTTGCAATAATCTTCACAAAATATCTCGTTCAAAGAGTATTTGGGCCTCGTAAGGACACATTGTATATGTACACGTACCCACGTCTATTATTACGTAAGCTATTGTTATTAACGTCGTCTTCATGTTCAATTGGATGAAGCTAATAATGTACAAAACATATCACGTACAAATGTACCCATAGCATTTTTCACGTTTTTTGGCTCGTCTATCTTTATTGTTTATTTTCTTGTTTAACAATAATATAATACAACTTTTAGATAATTTATAACCATAATAATTCCAAAATATCAAATATTCTTAAATTCAGAGAGAGTTTAAGGATCGAAATGCGATAGAAAATCATCAACATAATAGAAACTGTATTACCTAGCTAAACAGGTTAAGTGGTTGTATTTACTCAAAATGTTCTTTCAACAACGCTCAGCAAATCTGTATTTTGTTCCCAGATGGACTGGAACCAGAATCCTGGCGAACGAACTGCAACAATACCAAGGTGAAGTGAAGATGGCGTTACCTTTGAACTTAAGCCATCATGACCTGATGGAGTTGGCTGACAAGTTCAACGCCGCCATGATCATGAACGGCACGTACTTCGGCAAAGGCGTCGTCATCGTCACCAAGACTTTGTCTGGGGAGAGCATGGACGTCATCGACGAACCCAAAACCAATAAAACGACAGACATCATCGACGTGAACCTCGTCCAAGTCGCCTTCTGTGTTCTTTACACAATGATCTTCGTTTTGGGCGTCTTCGGTAACGTTTTAGTCTGCTATGTCGTGTTCAGGAACCGGGCTATGCAAACTGTCACCAACCTCTTCATCACGAACTTGGCTCTATCCGACATCCTCCTCTGCCTGTTCGCCGTACCCCTCACGCCAATGTACACGTTTCTAGGGAGATGGGTCTTCGGAAGATTGCTGTGCCATCTCATGCCATACGCTCAGGGGACCAGCGTGTACATATCCACGTTGACGCTCACTTCCATAGCTATAGATAGATTCTTTGTCATTATTTACCCTTTCCATCCTCGGATGAAGTTAAACACTTGCATATTCATAATAATTTTCATATGGCTGTTCTCCCTAGTGGTGACTTGTCCATACGGTCTCTTTATGGGACTGTTAATCACGAAAAACAAGACTTACTGTGAAGAGAGTTGGCCCTCAGACAGATCGAGAAAGATCTTCGGCGTTTTTACTACTGTACTGCAATTTCTAATACCATTCTTAGTGATAGCGATATGTTATACATGTGTTAGTATAAGATTGAATGACCGCGCTCGTTCTAAGCCTGGTGCTAAAAATACTAGAAGGGAAGAAGCCGACAGAGACAGGAAACGACGGACAAACAGAATGCTCATATCCATGGTCGCAATATTTGGCATATCGTGGCTTCCGATTAACTTGATAAATATATTCAACGATTTTTATGCGCAAATGACTGAATGGAATTACTATTACGTTTCCTTTTTCCTCGCCCACTCCATGGCTATGGCGTCCACATGTTACAACCCTTTCCTCTACGCCTGGCTGAATGAGAACTTCAGGAAGGAGTTTAAGCAAGTTCTTCCTTTCTTCGAGTCTACGGGTGGTGTGAGGAACAGCTACCACTCTGGGAGGATGCCAACTCACAAAGCAGATAAGATATGCAACGGTAATGATACGATACAGGAGACTTTAATAGCTTCGTCCTTTAACCGAGGCCCTTCAATAAAGCAGCGACTCGCAGAAGGTGAAAGCAAGAAAGATGGTGTTGAAGTCGAAAACATTTTGTTGGAGGACAAACCTGTCTCAGCCACTTACAACACTAAGAGTGAGAATGTGAATTTGCAGTTGATAGATGAAGAGTCTCAGCTGAGTGAGCCGAACAGTAAGATTCTCCCGAACTAAATGGTGAGTCTCCTTTATTATCATTTATCCGAGACTGGAGCTCGGCCTTTGATTGGGTAAACTAAGTAACGTTCTCCTAGATCGGTCATTGGATGGTTGTCAAAAAATATTATTATAGGTAATTCCTCTTTACCCCGTTAAGCTATTGATCCCGGTCGCATGTGAAGTCTTTAATACCCACCAATCACTATCGCTTTATTAGCGATCTCTTCCAGCCAAAAAATAGTAACGCTCTTGTAGATAGTTGAAATTTTTTATTGTTTTTTTACTCTATGCGATTTCATATCAGACAATACAAAATACAGCCACTGTGTAATATTACTCAAAAAGTTCTTTCGTATAACATTTGTTCCATTGCCGCTAACAGAGGGACAGACCAAACTTTTTAATCTGATTCCGACTAACAGAATAATCCTTCAAAATGAAGATATAACTCATTAAGTAGCAGAACTGGAAAAATTAGGTCCAGAATAGATTGATGTTTAATTAACTGATTGAGTATTTGATATATACATACATAAATCAGGCCTATATCCCAGTAGGCAAAGGTGAACTAGCACCCACGTTTCGTCAATTATGTTAGGTCCCATGTAATAGGTGGCGAGCCCATTGCCATTTATTGGGCACAAAATCACAGTACATTGCTAGGTGGTATAAGAGGAACGCTGCTACCCATTCCTCATCACTGATTTATCCTTAGTCGCCTTGTACGACACCCACGGGAGAGATTTGGGGAGGTGACAATTGTATTCTATTCTGCCGTCACCACACGGCATTATGCATGTACACGGCACGGGAGTATTTGATGCGTTCAAGCATATTAATATCAAAAGATTATTTCACTGTTGGTTACATTAACTGCGTAGAGATGCCCTTGTATACAGAGTACCTACTGGCTTAAGAAATTCCTTTCTGACAATGGCACTTGAATCTTTTCCCTCGATTTAAATAACTTGAATGTCCCGTTGAGGGTTCTTAGTCTAGTCAATTAAAGAAGCTGAGGATTCTTTTCTTCTCAAGTTTTCCTGTAAAACACAGCAGAACACTGAAAACTAGGTTCACAACTTTTCCTTTGTGGCGCGAAGTTAGTAATGTGACTGCTTACGAGTTTGATGGTGGTTAGAATACAACTCTTTTAATTAATTTTAACTCCTAGAGTCTGATTCTGCTTATGTTATCGTAACAGTCGTATTTCAATGGTGTTTCAATAGTTTTACCTTAAAATAAGAAAAAAACATTTTTTTAAAGTCATTTGTTATTGCTATATCTATGCATTAGTTATTTTCCGTTTGGATAACATGTCCTGTGTCGAAGGCCAATATTGAAACATTAATGAAATATTGTTACGTTAACATTGGCTGAATCAGGTTCCTGCTTATAGGTAATAGTGATGTTTTTTATTCACTGTTACCTTTTTGAGGTTACAATAAAACAACTGTCTTTAGAATTTTGATTGTATACGATCAGCAACATAAGTAGACTAACACATTAGACATCAACGAAGCGTTTTTGCGGTAAAATAGTAGCCACACAACCTATTAGATGCTTTCAAAGCTTAAAATGTATACGAACTAGACTTTAGTAATAAAAGAAAAAAATTGACAATTTTTTTTCTCTCAAAATACCGCTTTCTTGTAATTTCGACTTTTAATCTTCGGAATGATTGAGTTTTTCGTGAGACGATTCGGTGCGGCGTTAACGCAATTTATACTTGGAATAGAATTGAATAGAATAGAGAAAGTGTTTCTGTTAAAAGTAATCTCGCCTTTGACGACGCGCAGGCTAAGAAAACAGATTATGCGGCAACGCTAGATCAACTTCAAGTTGGTCTCTGCATATTACATGGCAGCTTAGAGAGACTCAGAAAGATCTTTCTGGAAATAAATGCTATTTCGATTTAAATTTGAAAATTATATAAATTTTAGAAAAATTAGTACCTACCTACAAAGAATATTGTGTGTGGTTAGGAAAAGGTCGAGAAAAATTATAGCCTTGATGCGGGTATCGAGAATATCGAGAACGAGATCGAACCCGGGTCCACCCACTGCCGTTTCGATTCCCGCATCAAGATTACAATTGTAAATAACCTTCCCTATCAGGGATGACGAGTTAATTCGCAATAATACACCGGCGCACGCTTGAAAGAAGTCTTTTAATAAATATCGTAACGCTGTAGCCATTTAAACACGGGAGACTTTAATAGCTCGATGTAAAAACGTTTAGCGCCATCTATTGACAAGTTTCGGAACTAATATAACTTGCAATCATTTATGTAGACAATGTTTACTATTCGATTTTAATTTTAACATTATATAAATGTTAGAAAAATTAGTACAAAGATTTTGGGGTTAGAAAAAGAATTTCGAAAAATTATGATCTTGAGGCGGGAATCGAACCCGCGTCCGCTGCTATCCGGGCAGGTGCCTGACCGCTCGGCCACCCAAGACACTAATTAACTTGCCGAAATTCTTCTAACCTTTACACTTCACGTTGTAAGCCATCGGGTACCCTCATCGGGTTCTTTTTCTAACCCCAAAATCTTTGTACTAATTTTTCTAACATTTATATAATGTTAAAATTAAAATCGAATAATTTATAAAGCAAACCCAAGCTTAACCGAACGCACGGTATTTGTAAAAATATCTGCTTTGGAATGTTTGAAATTTATTTCTACATTGCGAGGGTACCCGTTGGCTTACAACGTGAAGTGTAAAGGTTAGAAGAATTTCGGCAAGTTAATTAGTGTCTTGGGTGGCCGAGCGGTCAGGCACCTGCCCGGATAGCAGCGGACGCGGGTTCGATTCCCGCCTCAAGATCATAATTTTTCGAAATTCTTTTTCTAACCCCAAAATCTTTGTCTTTAGACAATGTTTGTATACTGTTCCCAATATATCAATGTATTTTACACAGTCTCTTATTTATTACTATTATATAATGCAGGCACCTAATGGACTGTACAACAATTTTACGAACTTTACAATATTCTTTGTAGGCACGAAATAAATGTTTCAACGGGACTGTATCATTTTATACTTGCATTACAAGTGAACGATTAAACGCGAATAAGCAACATTTGTACTATAAAATAACCTACCAATTGATAAAATGTTAATAATGGAAATAATAAAGATTAAGTGAGCCACAAAAAATAAACAATTTTGCAATGAAAGTGATAAGTTAGTCACAAGTTGTTGATGGACGCTATTACTTACTTTGGGCTAGATGATTGGTTTTATTTGGCTTTTTCAATAACATAAAAATATTATTTTCGAGCGTTAGGTTAGGCTTATCTGGTGATCAATGAAATAAAACCTTAAATAAAGTACAAAACTAAATTTTGAACTCCATTTTTAATGTGATGGAAAAGTGCACATCAATAGACCAATTAACAGAGATAGGGATTAGGATTTAAACATTTCAATCCATACTGGTCAAGGTTTTGGCTAGGTTTTACATCGTATCTTGCTTGACACCAGCCCTCTTAAATAAAGTACAAAACTAAATTTTCAACTCCATTTTTAATGTGATGGAAAAGTGCACAGCAATAGACCAATTAACAGAGATAGGGATTAGGATTTAAACATTTCAATCCATACTGGTCAAGGTTTTGGCTAGGTTTTACATCGTATCTTGCTTGACACCAGCACTCTTTGGGTACTCTTTGGATTACTGGATATTATTATTTACTGTAAATATATTTACCTGAATACATTGAATATAATGGATTTTTCATTCCCCATCTCGGAAAAGAGCGTTTTTGCTCTTCGATATCTGAGTGCAAAAGCTGTTTTATGCCGTGTGTGTGTTGTGGGTGTGTCTGCGTTAATTGGTGTTTTGTGGATGTGTCTGAGTGGATAGGTGTGTGTTATGGGTGTGTATGGGTGAATGGGAGTTTTGTGGGTGTGTCTGGGTGAATGAGTGTTTGTGGGTGTGTCTGAGTGGATGGGTATGTGTTGTGGGTATGTAGGGGTGAATGGGTGTTTTGTGGGTGTGTTTGAGTGTATGTGTCTGAGTGGATGTGTGTGTGTTGTGGATGTGTGTGTGTTGTGGGTATGGATGGGTAGGTGTGTGTGTGTGTGTTGTGGGTGTGTCTGAGTGGATGGGTATGTGTTGTGGATGTTTCTGGGTGGATGTTGTAGTTGTGTCTGGGTGGATTTTGTGGTTGTGTCTGGGTGGATGTTGTGGGTGTGTCTGGGTGGATTTTGTGGTTGTGTCTGGGTGGATGTTGTGGGTGTGTCTGGGTGGATGGGTGGGTGTTTTGAGTTCTGATTGTATTTTTTTTTTGTATTTTACCATTTCCTCGCTCAGGGGGGAATAAAAGTTATGCGTTGCACTCGAGTACAGTGATTTCTCACCTTGTGCTCTTTTGATTCCCTCGCTAACGCTCAGGAAATACAATTTTAGAATCCTTCGCTAGCTCGGTCATCAAAATTGAGCACGCGGTTAAAAAGCAACTTTGCACTCACGTATATAACTATTTCTAGTTGGTATGGTACGGTACTGTCGTGACATTTGTAATTATCTTTATTTCATTCATAAACAAATGGACGACTCTACGCTCGTGTGCTGTCCGATAATGGAGTTAATAATTATATATTCGAGCGGTGAATTAAATAATATAAATAAGTATTGGTTTTTGTGTGACAGTGATTTCTAAAGAATTATCAAAAGCCGTTGAACAAACGTTTTTGTTTACGATTTCAGCTACACATTTTTTTGGTGTTGTTTTTAATTCTCAAGTTTTAGGGAAGGCATAGTGATCTAGTGCCTACAGCCATCCCATTAGTTTATTTTTCTTGTATTTCACATTAAAATACGGGTGTATTTTAATGTTCATTTTAAATTTTAACGCATCTAGGGAGTCCTTGGTGCTAATTGAATGGAAACAGACCTCATGACGGCACCTGATGAGGTGGTGAAAATAACTATAAAATTCTCAACGCCAAACAAATTTTAATTACAACACTTATTTAAAAATGTTTCATCATTACTGATCATCAACACTTAGACGAGATCTCTAGCGCAGTGGCATAGTGCGGTTGGCCTGCAATCGTGTAAACACCAGCCATTCGTAAAACGTGTTAAAATGATGGAAAATGTTAATTCGATGCTCGCTATTGTTTCTCCTAAAAGAGATACAGATTATTCATTGTAATGAGTTTCGGATAACAGCCTTGTTAAGCGTTCCTATTGTAATTTGAGCGTGTTCGTGTATATTCTACGTACTAAAAAGTAAACGTTGAAAACACAATCAGACTCAAATATATTATTTTGTTTGATGTTGAAAAATTTATGGCAGGCTTTGAAATGTTATCATTTTTATTATTTTAATTTTGTATATATTTAACTAGTGATCGCCTGCGGCTTCGCTCGCGTTTATGCCGGTTGTTATATAGCCTATATATAGCTTTCTCAATAAATGGAGTACCTATCCGACACAAAAAGAATTTTTCAATTTGAACCAGTAGTTTCTGAGATTAGCGCGTTTAGCCAACCAACCAAACAAACTCTTCAGATTTATAATATTAGTATTGTAGATTGAATTGTACCCACTACGCTGGTCCAGCGCGGATTATAGCGACTGTAGACAAATACCGTGTTGTGACGGCACAGCAGAATACTATTATGACCACCCCAAATCTCTCCCGCGGGTGTCGTACAAGCCGACTAAGGGTTAAAGCAGTGATCTGGGGGCCTAGACAAAGTAACATACCGACAAAGATAACGAAGTTCGATAAAGCAACCAAAATCGTTTTCGTAAGTTCCTAGTTATGTTGGTAGCGCAAGCTAAGATGCTGTAGATACCAAAGTCATTATGGCCGATCATGACGAACTTCGACACGTTATCGTTATGAAACGATTGCCACTTGGCTACGGGCCGAGGAATGGGCAGCAGCGTTCCTCATACCACGTAGCAATGTTGCGATTTTCGTGTCCTATAAAAAGGCAACTATATCTATTGCCCATTCAGGGATATAGGCGTGATATATGTGTTTGTATGTAGATAAACCCAGGCCCGTCGCGAACCAAGGCACGTTAATCCAATGCATCGGCTTAACGTGCCTTCAAATTTATTTTCGGTCAGCCATCCAATGACCGGCATTAGGAAATATTTCTTAGTTTACACAATAGCAGACCAAACGCGAGATCGAGCTCAAATAATAATATTCTTATTAGAATAGAGTAATTAGGGTTACCTACAAATGTAAATGTAGACTTTCATTCTTTATGTAGCTCGTGTTTTGTTATTTAAATTGTTTTTCCTGCTACATTAGGAGGACGCCCCCACACGGTTTCATGTTACGAGTTCTCGGAGTTCTACAGTAATTATTTATACGTAATTTCTTTCATTTCATTTCACTCTTCAAACGTCACGGATGTGTTGGTCAAACAATTTTCAAATTTGAATGAAGAACAAAATAATATGGCGCTCTTCTGAGCGAAATTCATTAGATTTTCATTAAATAAACATTCTTTAAAATTAAATAAACATTTTTAAGAATGTCCTGACTCATTTTCTTTGTTATAATGTTTCCAAGTGCGGCACCGCGTAAGACCAAACAAATCATTTGTTCGGATAATATTCTTGATATAGGTAGGTATATATGCAATGTCGGTATATATTATAGGTAGTGCAATGTCAATAGGTACATTCTTTGAGTGAAAAGTTGATCGGCCAAAATTACTTTTCAAGGATCTATTTATAGGCTAGTAACAATACACGGGAATGGGACGTTCTGCAAATGTGACTTTTTGAGAAAAGTTTCATTTGAGACACTGGCATTTTGCGTCTAACGTCAAACCCTTTTATTGTTAACCGGTTAGAAGCACAAATGCGACATTTCATTCATTCTAAAACGTGAATTATTTGTTTCAGGTGATTCGCGAACAACGACAACATTCAAAGACTGTATGTTATCAGCTGTTATTTAGTTTACAAACAACATAGTAATCATATAAACAGATTGTGAAATGTAACAACTGGAACATATTATTCAAACATAAGTCATCACAATATTCGGATTGTGAAATGTAACAACTGGGTAACATTATTATAGTATTATACAATTTCAAATTAATTACATTTCTTGAACTACAAACAATTGTACCGTTATAACGATACAGTTATTTTATCATTATTTTTAGCGAATGATGCTGGTAATTTATATCATACACAAAGGAACCTTTATATACTACATACTAGTAATAAGACTTTGTTTCAGTAATGTGTTTGTATGTAAATAATTAATAACGAAATGTAATTAAATTAGGCATTCTATCGTTTATAACTGCTTTCTGTGATCAATGTTGTAAGTACTTAATGTTAGATTAAAATTAGCATAGTTATACTATATGTAAATAAAACATTTAGATATGATAATGTACCATTCAGATGTATAGTAAAATATGATATAGACAGCAAGCAAGTATCCATATTGGCCTACACGACTATCGATGGAATCGATACAATTATATTGTGAAACCTAGGTTTTAGTAACGATACCTATAAACTAGTTTTGTAATCAGAGTTTTATAGTTGTAGAAAGTCCTGATTGGAGATCCTTCGTTAAACTTTTGAGCCCGATTTCAAACCTGATCAAACTATTCGTTTGCTATTAATGAAACGATTCAGTTATGTGTGCATGTAGCCTAGTATTTAAATCTTGTAAAAAATTTACAGGCAGTTATTTGTAGCTATAAGTTTAGTGTAATCCCTGGCATGTATATCTAACAGCAACCGATTGTAAGACATACATATAATATATTTAGTGTAGGTGTAAGTAAATTATTGCGTCTACAAAGAGATCAAATTCTAGTCTAGGAAGTCATGAATTGTCTCATAGTGAACGACTTCCTTAAAGTATTTGGCACGTAAAGTACTTACTAATTTATACGTTGTTCTATCTCATGGGGTGTATATCACACGATCCTCGATAGGCGACTTATATTCTATTTTTAAAAATATGCACTTCTGTCAATAATGACAACTTAGCCAACGTCGAGTTTATTTAAGACACGGTATTTATGTGACGGTTGACCGGTGTGTTGATAGTTGAGCTTCGTGCGACAGGCGATTTGATCGAAAGGTTAGACCTCTGGATGATGACCAAGAGTAAAGGCACATTTGGTTTGATTATCACGGTCAAAGTTTTATTCACACGTCATGTTCGTTTATATCTTTATGAGTATTTTTCAATATTTATAACTATTCTTGTCAAATATATTTCTCATTTAGTTACCATAACAGCAAGTTTCAGAAATATTTATGTTTACATCTTCTTGTTTTGACGACGTGTTTTGAGCCTAGATAATTGTAGAATAAAATATTTGGAAACTCTGTGTGTTTCTAAATACATTGAAACTGATTTCAACAAAAAAAAGGATTTGACGAGATTTAGAGAAGTGTCTCTTTAGTATAAAAGAAGCTATACTTAGCGTTTTGGCTATCCGTAAATGTATTGTTATCATATATTTTTTAATTAAAACTGGTACTTTAATTATTATTGTAGGTATAAATCACTTTCCTATACTAATATTCTAAGTTGAAAATATAATTGTTGTTAGTCTTATCATTAAAATTTATTACACATTTAAATTGTATGTTCCAATAAATGTAAGCAGTGTAGATGTTTTTCTACGTGCACACATAAGAATGTCAAGTTTGAAATTTTGAGTTTGACGGGAATCTCTAATCGAGCTTACATCCTTAAGTTAAATCTTAAATTTGAGCGATTGTATTATTATCGAAGTACCTATCTAAGCATGTTTTTGTGTAAATAATGTAACTGTATATAATTTTAATACAAAGTATTGGCTTAATAGTTGTTAAATAGTGGTCTAACTATTGTTGTAGTAATGTAATGTTGTAAGTATAAGCTTGTGGAGAAATAAAGGAAGGTGTATGTTTTCGAATAGACTCTTTTCATTTGACCATTTGAATTGTGAAATGCTTTCAAGCTTATACAGTCAGGGAAAGTTTACGCCGTGTGGTGACGGCAGAGTAGAATACAATTGTCACTACCCCAAACCTCTCCCGTGGGTGTCGTACAAGGCGACTAAGGATAAATCAGTGTTGAGGAATGGGCAGAAGCGTTCCTCTTATACAATGAAAAAATGAACTGCGACTTTTGTGCCAGATAAATGGCAATAGGCTCGCCACCTATTACATGGGACTTGACATAGTTGGCGAAACGTGGGTGCTAGTTCACCTCTGCCTACCCCTTCGAGGATATAGGCGTGATTTATGTATGTATATATGTAAAGTTTACGCTAGTTAACTGTCATATTGTGATGACAGACCAGAATATAATTGTCACCACCTACATCTCTCTCGCTCGTAAAAGGCCACTAACTGCCGCACTCAGAGACGTCTATTAACGTTAATGAGTACTTAATGTCAAAAATTTTCGTTTCAATATGGACCATAGACCCGGCAAGAATAGCGACTAGTTTTGGATTTTAATTTTTTGACATTAAGACACTCATTAACGTTATTTGACGTCTCTGAGTGCGGCAGTAAGAGTAAAAACAAGAATTTGAATGAAGTTAAGGCGGAGATGATAGCTAACAGGGTAAATGGAATGGTAAATGACAAGAGGCAATTAATTGTTAAATTTAATTTTAGGCAATCATATTAGCAAGTAATAATACTATAATATACTGTTGAATAAGAAAATGGGAATAGGGGGTATAGAATCGTCTCCCCTCCGACATACATACATACATACATAGATCACGCCTATATCCCCGAAGGGGTAGGCAGAGGTGAATTAGCACCCACATTTCGCCAATTAGTTAGGTCCCATGGTCCCAGGGCGAGCCTTTTGCCATTTATCGGGCACAAAAGTCGCAGTAGGTACATTGCTAGGTGGTATAAGAGGAACGCTGCTGCCCATTCCTCATCACTGATTTATCCTTAGTCGCCTTGTACGACACCCACGGGAGAGATTTGGGGTTGTAACATTTGTATTCTACTCTGCCGTCACCACACGGCTAACTCCCCTCCGAATGTTATAAAAAGGCGCTACAACCTAGCGTGGCCTCTTATTCCGCGCGTAGCCACCGTCAAATGTACCTACACTTTCTGTCGTTGTTATTTTCTGTTAAAATTTAAATTGTTAATTAACTGATTAAAAATAATTCATTTCGGCCGGTATTATTTGCCTTTTTTAAAAAACTAAATTCGCAGCCGCTTTATAAGAATACACATTCAATAATCAACTATGTCTCGTGGACAAATGCCTAATTTGCACGAATGCTACAAAGTCATTGACAGTATAATACCTAATTGGAAATTTAAATTGAAATTTAGCCGTGTGGTGACGGCAGAGTAGAATACAATTGTCACCTCCCCAAATCACTCCCGTGGGTGTCGTACAAGGCGACTAAGGATAAATCAGTGAGCTAGCTATGTACCTACTGCGACTTTTGTGCCCGATAAATGGCAATAGGCTCGCCACCTATTATGTAATAGGGACCTTTTTTTTTTGACGTAGTGGACTGCCTTGGGCACCATATCAGCCGCTAGCTAAGCGGCTGACGTGCGTGGGGCTCGCCCGACTCTTTCGAGTCGGGAATACCCGCTAAACCACTCCGGTGTTCCCCTAGCCCTTCAAGCGGGGAGAGTGTGGGATCCGCCGTGAGGCAATTCACCAGTCTCTCCCCAGGGCGCCTACGCCTACGCCGGGGTCAGCGCCAAAGGAGGGGATGTCCGAAATACTGGACATCCCCCCAGACGGGGTGACCCGTGCAATGCACACACGGGGGGCTTAGACCCATGTGTGCAGGCCACACTTGTCGGACCTAAGGAGGACGAACGTGAGCTCGCCTCCTACGGCCCGTCCGCCTGCGCCGGAGGGGAGCGGCAAGAGGATCTTCCTCCCGCTCCCTCTCCGCTGCCTCCTTCTGTAAAATGATGTAACAGGGACCTAACATAACTGGTGAAACGTGAGTGCTAGTTCACCTCTGCCTACCCCTTCGGAGATATAGGCGTGATTTATGCATGTATGTAAATTGAAATTGCAAATTTTGGAGATGTCAAATATACTAACTTACCTAATTCTAATCTCCTGTAGTCAACAACTCTGTCTCGGTAAGCCAGTTCACATAGCACCACAATATGAATTTAATTCACACAAGTGCAGCAATAAAACCTCCCCAAAGTGGAAATTGAATGGTAGTCACATAAAATTCTATTATCGGGTAGCTCTTTCGAATGCAGTGCATAGTGATGCGACAAAGCATTATATAATTATTGGAATCTTCACGTTAAAGCTTGTAATCATTTTGTAACTAATAATCACTATTGGCAATACTCGCCCTACGCGTCATAACGAATACTTATGAAGATTGTTTCTTTAATGCTTACTATGATAATCGTATAGTTCTTTCCTTCTTTCCGGCTTCACGTGTCTTCTGAAGCACGGAGAAACTCGAGTTAAATTATATTTTATTTTATGTAATCGAGCACATTTATCACAGTGCTATTGATCTCTTCACTATCAGCAGTTCTTAAAGATTTTTTTATGCTAGACAGCGTTGCTTTACCTTCATTACCTAATGGATAGCGATGATAAGGACCAAAGATGGAATCGAGCTTCACCTTGAACCCATAACTACAAACGGGTTGCCTATCTTATCACAAATGTTGACACCAAAAAAAATGGCGACAGATTTTGATAAGATGGCGGTAGCTATAACCAGGCGGACTTGAAAAAGTCCTACCACCAACCAAACCGAGCACAAATTTGTACTCCCCTGAAACGAACCCGAGGCTTCGGGATCTAACTCCCCTGGGCGAACCACTAGACCGGTCATGGAGGCGTCAACAACCTAAAACAAAGAATATTGTAGTTAGAAAAAGTTCGAAAAATTATAGCCTTATTGATGCGCGACCTATACCAATCGATTCCCGTATAAAGACTATAATTTTTCGAACTTTTTCTAAGCATAATATTCTTTGTACTAAATTTAATAACATATGTTGAAATTAAAATCAAAAATACTAAAAATACCTTAAGAAACTACAACATGTGAACAGCAAAGGTATAGGTATACAGGTACATCCCTAGCGTTGCACATATATCTTTGTTACGACTGAACCACATGTTTGGAACGAGCCAGAAAATGGAGCGAACCGAGCGCGGTGAGTATTTTCTTTTTACTTTTAAAAATATCTTAAGTACAGACGCTAGAATTAATATTGTTTCAGACGCTAGAATTAATATTGCGTTATGTGTTTAACTTTATTTTAATTAATGTAGATTCAGAAAATCTCTCCCGCAGGTATCGGACAAGGCGACTAAGGGCCTGTTATTTGATGCATAGTTATCATAACCGATTGGTAATAATTTATTGTTACTGATCTTTAAATATCAGACTGATATTTAACCATTCGTAACTAAAATTGTTACTAATGGTTAAATAAATTAATAAGTCTGATATTTAAAGATTAGTAACCATTATAAACAATTGATTGAGTTAACTATGCATCAAAAAACCGGCCCTAAGGGTTAAAACGGTAATGATAAATATTTTTTTTTACACTCACACCTATCATCTAGCCCAAAGTAAGTAGTCTTAGTACTTGTGTTATGGATACTAGATGACTGACATATTTTTAATATAATTATGTATATAAATGTTGAAAATATACTATATTATTATAAACATACACACAACCATGACTCGCAAACAAACATTTGTGGTCATCACAAAGTTTGGAACCCCTACCAGGATTCGGACCCGGGACCTCTTGGCCAATACCCAGCTATCTGAGCATTCGACCAAGGCGGCCGTCGATGAGGAATGCGCAGCAGCGTTTCTATTGTACAGTCAGCATCATAAGTAGATTAACACTTAATACCTTGTCACAATAGTTGTTCGTACTAATTGGTGGCAATTATTACTGCGCGTTCGCTGTCTTTGATATGACAGAGGGCTAAAGTGGTAATCGACTTATGATGCTGGCCGTACCTACCTAGCAATATACTGCGATTTAGGTGCCCTATACTAGGTGTCAGGTAACAGGTATGTGCAGTAATATTTAAAGGGGTTATTCAGACCATCAAACTGAACAACCTTTACTACCGGAAAAAAATCACTTTTAAGCTGAGAACCAGCTGACATCAGTTTGTATGGGGAAGTGTTATTTTTTTGAGATTTTTTTTGTTGATCTCATAGTTAAAGTTGTTCATTTGATGGCCTGAATAACCCCTTTAAATATTACTGCATATTACATTTACACCTTGTATATGGCAAAAGATTCGTCCCCTATTACATGGGGCTCAAAAATAGTATTTTTTTAGAAACAGCACAAAACGGCATTCCTCTATATCATCATAATTGGGGAGACACTTCTGCTTACCCTTTTGGGTCATTTATGTGTATGTAACGAGAAAAAAAGCTGACTTTTTTGCTCTGGTAAGATAACAGGCGAAGCTTTTCTCTATAAATAGCAGAAACCACTTCAACTATGTGTCGAACCGTTCAGACTCGTTGATAGTCATGCATAAATGGAGTTTCGACTGGACGTGACATGACGACAGGCTGCTATTAAAGAAACAATACAATACGAGCAACACTCAAATCAAAACGTTGACTGTGACATCGCGTTTCAGATGCTTGATTGGTTTTCGATGGATTGAGAAGATCCATATTGATTGAGTCAATGTTTGACCTCTTGGAGCTCGCAGTCGATACTCGGCTTAACACTAGCTGAACAAAATATTAACATTCGTAGGATTTATAAGTAAAGATGCTTTAAAAGCAAAAAATGCCTCATCAAACTAGATCTTTCTACAAAGATTTTCAGAAACAAGTACATACCTATGAAAATCACGCCTATTATATCCCCGAATGGGTAACCAGAAGTGAATTTAACTCCCACGTTTATCCAATTATGGTGGTATAAGAGGAGTACTGCTGCCTATTACTCAGTTGTCACCTATTACGGCATCCGTGGGGAGGTGGGGGATGGTGACAATTGAATTCTGCTCTGCCGTCGCCACAAGCAACTACAATAATATTATGTCTTATTGCAGGTCTTATACCATATATATATGGTTATATATGGTTGCTTATGTCCTAAATAATAAAACAGGCCCTTCCAAATGAATAGCTTTTTCTAGACGATCAAATCTGTGATATCGTCTACACAATACAGGAGCAGTAAGAAAATTGTCCGAGGAGTCTACTTCGATTATTTTGAACTACCGTCCTAGGATAATTTTTCGGTACAAATGTCTTGATTTGATATTATTTCAGATTACAAAAACGTTCCAGAAGGTTTTGTGGGCACTTTTTTATTTATAAAGGGGTAGATTAAGTTTTTTCGAGATTTTATTTGTAAATGGATAAATAAAGTTATTGAGATTTTATTTGTACAGCGACCATTCGAGATTTTTGACTGCCGGTTACCGGTCTAGAGGTCGCGGGTTCGATTCCTGGTGTGATGTGGTGTTGAACGCAGATGGTGGTTGTTTTATTTATGTAGTACATTACAAATATTATGTTAAGTATGCATGCATATTGAAAGTTATCACAAGTGCTATTGCTACTTACTTTGGGCCAGATGATAGGTGTTGGTGTAAAATATTTATGTGAGAGAAAGTTAATATTATGTTACTCTTAATAAAATTTCGCTCCGCATACCATTCCAAATATTTTCGCTGCTCTATAATTGTCTCCAATCTCACGTATTTTGTCACACACTGAGAATGTAGGTTAGCCCTAGTTTCTCAGTGTGTGACAAAACCATCTCAACAAATTTCACTTCACTATTAAGCGAGTTCAAACACTACTATCGGTTTAAGTTTGACGCTCCGCATATTTTACAGCAATTGTGGTTTCGAAGAGACTGATAATATGAGTAGTTTAAATTTGAACGCGAAGTGCTTCTGCAGAATACACATGAAATACGTGAAGAGCTTTGAAATCCACTGGATATAATGTAATGTGTTGTGCTGAGCTATATTATTATTATAACTGTTATAAATGGTATTTTATATGGAACCTTATTTAATATTTGGACATTTGTTTGTATTTTATTAGAACGGATTTTGACATGTTTTTGTCAGAACACTTCATCTTGTTCTTTCGATAAAATTATACGTCTTTACTTTTACTTACATATTTCTACTTATTTCTATTATTTACCATCTTAACCACGCAATACATAACAAACAACAACAGGTTATGGGCCCAGCATAGCAGCGTGAGAAATAAATTTTTATGTAAGTTGTAAATAGTCCAAATTTTAGCGATGAGTACCGGTGAGGGCAATAGTGGTTTATCTATTGAAAACTCAGATGTCGGGAGAATTATCGTCTCTGGAAGTCACCTGAACTGAGGAAGCGTACAGATGGGAAAGCTCTTTCCAAGATTGTGTCTCTTGGTGGATAGAAGCTGCATTTCTCATGTTATGGACGCTGACACCGCGAAAGTAGCTTGGAATAATTTGGAAAAGGCGTATGAAGACAAGGGTCTCGGGCGGAGACTGCGGTTGTTGAGAGATCTGTGCGGTGTGTGGTTAAATGATTTCTGTGTGATATGGAGCAGTATGTAAATTACTGTTTATCACTGTCGCAACAACTAGCAGCGGTTAACAAGCCCGTAGATGATGATTTCCTGCAGCTATCATTCTTCAAGGTCTTCCTGGGAAGTATGATCCACTGATCATAGGCTCTGGAGAGTATTACGGAGCTGACTGGCGACTTTGTGAAAGCGAAGCTTCTTCAGGAAAAGAAATGGACTGATGGGAGTGGAGATTGCTTGATCACAAAAGGTGCTGGTAATAAGCAGGAAAAAGGGAAGGAGATATGCTGGAAATGGGAAAAACTAGACACACTAAGGCAGAATGCAAACGGATCGAGAAGGCTATGATGGCGTCTCGGGAATCGCCGCTGGACTCTTTTTATGTGGACTCAGATGAGTCCTGGACATAAATGATAGGAGTGCGGAAGTGGTTGCAGAACTGTACTTCGTGTAATGCAGAAGTGAGTGTGGCTAGTGGACAATCATCGAAGTGTTCTATACACTATATTGGTAACATAAATATTAAATTTCGGTTCAGGGGAAGTGTTATAAATGGTATTTTATATGGAACCTTATTTAATATTTGGACATTTGTTTGTATTTTATTAGAACGGATTTTGACATGTTTTTGTCAGAACACTTCATCTTGTTCTTTCGATAAAATTATACGTCTTTACTTTTACTTACATATTTCTACTTATTTCCATTATTTACCATCTTAACCACGCAATACATAACAAACAACAACAATAACGCATACCTAGGCAAAGGTTTGCATAGCTCAAAAATAGTTATTGCTTCAGAAACAGCACAAAACGTTTTAGTCCTATGTGATGGCTATCGGCATCCCGGATTCAAATTCGACAATTCGTGTCTTTTTCAGGAGTTTTTATATTAATTGGCGTAGAATTCAATAATCGCAATAACTCATTATTTTGCATTATTTCGAGTTAAACTTCCCTTTATCTAGATATAGGAGCAGCTGGGTTTGCGGTAGTAAATTACTACTATTATTACTACTACTAGTAATTGTATCAAAGTAATTCTAATTCTATAGAAGTTCACAACTTTGGCCCAAAATCATAATAATTGTAAGTTAATTTATGATTATAAAGTTATACCTACTATAAATAAGCCAAATACAAGCTAAAACCGAACTTGTAACTAAAATCTATGAATAAATAATGTTTACCAAACCAAAAGTTACAAAGAAACTGAATGTATAAGATAGAGATAACAAACTTTATTCATTGTAGCATTATTTTTTCACAGAGAATCGACGTTAACTACATGGTTACTTGTGTTAGTTACTTCTCACTTACTGTAGTCTACCGTGTTGACGGATGCACATTTAAGTGATGAGAATGTCGGTAAATTGATGGATGGAGCAAAGAAACTGACACCAATGGCACCGGTGTTACAAGACGGTATGAGTGATTATATAAATGAATAGGTATAGGTATTATGACTGTTAAAGGATGAAAAGGGAGAAGACAAGATCGATGGAATATGTGAGAAATCAGAAGAAGAGAGAAGATAACATGTAACTCAAAGGAAATTTAGGAAGTGGAAGAAAAAGACGTAGAAGTAAAAGCATTTACGCCAAATAACAGATTGGAGATGATCTGATGATCTATTGCAAGAAGTGCTTATCACATAGCGAGAAAGAACCTAGGAATAGTCCTAACAAGGCTTTAAAAGACTTCGAACTAGTAAGCCAAGGGGTATTCATTGTAACGTAATGGCATAATATTCACAATCAATAGTTTTATTCTGTCGATAGGCATCATTTCCTTGTCGTACAATGGAATATTGATGAATGCCGAGGCTGCTATGAATGCTTTCTTGAGTGCTTTATTTTAACCTAAAAGCCAACTTGCAATGCCGAGGGAGGTTAATATCCTTTGTGCTAGCCACTTTAATTTATAGAGTCGCCTTTGTACGATGCCCATATTGTAACTACACTGGACAGCAAATAAACTGGCTATATTGGAAATCTAATTAAATTTTGAGACATATACAAAACCGAGAGAACCAGAGCCGTGTGGTGACGGCAGAGTAGAATACAACTGTCACCACCCCAAATCTCTCCCGTGGGTGTCGTACAAGGCGACTAAGGATAAATCAGCGATGAGGAATGGGCAGCAGCGTTCCTCTTATACCACCTAGCAATAGTACTGCAACTTTTGTGCCCGATAAATGGCTATAGGCTCGCCACCTATTACATGGGACCTAACATAATTGGCGAAACGTGGGTGCTAGTTCACCTCTGCCTACCCCTTCGGGGATATAGGCGTGATTTATGTATGTATGTATACAAAACCGGGTTGGACAGGTGACCGACTGTAAATGCTAAGCCAAAGCCTTGACCAGTATCAATTAGAATGTCCACAACACTGTATTTATCTCTTGACATGGTCCTTTCCACCACTTTTCTATACATTTTTAACTAGCACCTTTCCAATGTGATGGATGATATGAGTCAAAACGAAGCGGAGAAAAGTACCTAAACGTTCCGAGAACTAACGACGGTAACTTTTAACCTTTTACTAATAATTCTCAGGTCCATCATCATCATCATCACCAGCCCTTTAATGTCCCCACTGCTGGGGCACGGGCCTTCCCTATGGATGGAAGAATATAGGGAGAAGCTCGATAGCGCAGTGGCACAGCGCGCCTGGCCTGCGATTGCGTAAACTAAGCAATTTCGCTAAGGCCAAAAATTTATTATCTCGAGTTCCTCCGTGCTTCGGAAGGCACGTTAAGCCGTTGGTCCCGGCTGCATCAGCAGTCGTTAGTACCCACCAACTGGCACTGGGCCAGCGTGGTGGCTTATGGCCCTTTCTCACTATATTCTTCCACTCTGAGGTCCGCATTAGGTTAGGATAATCCCTCAAGGTACACAAGAAAAACTCGTCATCGCTAAAATTTTAAGGGCTTAATCTAAATCGGTAGCGGCTCCGATAGCACTAATGGTGCTATTTATTATTCATCGTTCGATTTAAAACTTTATGCGGGATCTGGTTCTTTGGTAGATTTAATGGTCCAGTTTGGGGGACATTGGACTCTCACCTGGATTGTCACACTAATGGCTTGTATGGTCAGCAACGGGAAGAATTAACACTTTTTACATACATACATATGTCACGTCTTTCTCCCACAGGGGTAGGCAGAGATCACTTCTGTCCTCTTGATATGGATCCTTACATACTTCTTTCTCTTTATCCAATCTCATTAATGTATTCATGCATGCCCGTCGGTCTTCTGTGTTGTGTTGTGTTGTTGTGTCTTCGTGCATACACTTTTTAGAAACGAATTAAATCTAAAATCACCATAACATCGAAAATTACATGAAAAACTTATCCACTTCATTAAATCACTTCTATATACAGCATACCGAAAGAGGGTGCCAGGCAAACGTCAGGCTGTAAAACCTAATCCCAAATTAGGCAGTAAGAATTGGAATGTTGCACTTTCTCCGTTTCGTTTTCAATGTTTCATTCATCCTTCAGCTCAAAATTTTTACCTGGTTAGTTTTATACATATATACATACATATACGTAAATTATACAAAGTTATATACAAAGAAAATTATGGTTAGAAAAAGTTTGAAAATTAGTTGTCTTGAAGCGGGAATAGAGCCCGCGTCCTCTGCAATCCATGCAGGTACCTATCCACTCGGCTTCAAATCGATTGCCGCATCAAGACTAATTATTTGTACTTTTCCTAAACACAATTTTCATTATACCAATTTTTCGAACATTCATGCTGTTCAAATTTATATCAGAATAATAGTTCTATGCTAGAATTTACATTGAATAAGCCATAAGGCCTTTACCATTAGCATTAATAGTGTATAATTTTTTTATCGTGTAGTTTTAAAACAATGATATACAATACAGTACATATTCGTTCGGCTGCTTGGCCTTTTCCTGGCAACTATTCATCGAACCCTACCCACATTAAAGAAAGTAATTTGAATCAAGTCGGGTGGACTGGCCACTTCCTGTTTGTTTGTGGTTGAAGACCTTTCTCCTAAATCATTACAGCCCCTTTGAAAAATTAAGCAAGCTAACCCTGCTAGCTAGTGAGGGTTAATGTCAGTGTTGGGAACTTTTAATTGACCCCGAAATTCGCTTAAGGGTTTAGGAGATTAGACAATCTGTCCCCTCATTATGCCCACTCGTAACCGTAATAGAATCTATTTGAAATTGACGCGTCGTGCATTGCTCTCTCAGAAAGGAACAGCTGACGTGACATATTAATAGAACTGTCTGTGGATGCTTGACACAGCTTTACAGATTGATCTCATTATGTTAACTAGTTACATATGTGGGCAGTTGGGCTGTATTTAGTAATAATACTCTCGCACTAGTATCGTTCTAATGAAGGATTATTAGGCACTTCCCATAAAGCACATCAAAATATTCGATTTTTATTTTAACATAATATTTAATAAATATCAAAAAAAATAGTACAAAGATTTCAAAATTCTTTTTCTAACTAACAAAATCTTTGCAAAATGTTAAATTTTACTGGGTGACTTTTTGAATAGAATATTATGAAATTATATCATATTATATGATGTATCCTATCCGGATAAAATCATACGATATATTCTGTAATTGTTATAAAACCAATTTTAAAGTACGCAAGGAACATAGTTTGTATATAATATGTAAACATGGCTTAGACGGACCCGATTATTACATAAGATTTGAAAAAGCACAATAAATTATGTCAAAAGACAATCGTTGCATACCTAGAATGTACGAGAAGCTTTACGAGAAGCTTATATTTCTTTAAATTAAAGAAATATCGAAATTTAAATAGGAATAATGGCTGGAATATACCACCCTCGTTTTTCTAAATTGGACCACTTAAATATTGAGTAATTCTGATTTGACCTGTCATCTTCATAATCGTCTCTCCGTTACCACGGCTGCCGTAAAGTGATCTAAACATCGGGATAAAATCAATATTACGCTGATCGAGTTAAATCCGATAAGGCAAAAGCACTAATGCCCGACAGTGAACTAAAGGATGACACTTACCAAAAAAACCTTCTGTTTTATGAATAATTTAAGTAATATGTATCTTATGTGAGTATCGTCGGACTTCCACATCCATTTATGAATAGATCTCAAAAGCTTATAACAATTGGGAATGAAATGCCAAAATTATGTCAGTTCTTGTGAATCAAGTGACTAAGTAAACATTAATTTCGCGATTTTGTACTGTGTAGGTTAAGGAAGCAGAAATTTTTGAAGGTAAGTTTTGAATCAATATTTATTAAAATTACTTTTTAATTTGTTTGTGAAGGTATCATAGTTACTTCTAGAAGAGTGATAAACGTTTTTTTCTTGTTTTTTCTTACTATTAGTTCCAAAAATAAGTAAAAATCTAAAAGATGGCATGCCTGTCTTTCATTGGTGTTCCAAGATTTTGAATTTTTAAGTTTAATTTAATATGATGTTGATCACAATTCTTAATGAAAATATTACTGTAGAAATATCAATAATTTTAGATCACTTTAACTAAAGGTAGACAGTGTCTTTATTAGGGTATACATGATGTCAACTATAAGGTAGTTCTATTGTTTCAGGCTGAAAATCGTGCTGCCAATAAAAGGACAGTTGTTCCGTGATTCCGAATCTGACATGGAAGCAGCTATTCAGGAATACCTATATTATTCCGAATCCGACACGGAAGCAGCTATTAAAAAATGCTGACGAGATATACCAGCATCAACTACATGTACCTACCTAGCGTAATTCTGTTGAAAAAAGACTGAATTAGAGGAATAATAAATGGGGAAGCGAGTAGAAAAGTGTAATTTATTATAATTATAATATTGGACGAAAGCATTGTTACAAAATGTTTAATTTCTGTCATAATCATTTTGACTTTTGACTCGATGTCAAGCATGTCAACTATTGGTGCAATTGACTCAACAACCTTTGGTGATTTTATTTTTTGGTGCTGTCATCTATTAGTACTTAGGACAATATTAAAAAAAAAACAATTATAATAATTAAAACATGATGATTAATGGAGGTTTTATAATAAAATATCATTTTCTAAGAATCACTGTATCCTTACATAAAAAGCTGTGTTTTTTTATTTTGATAAATATTATTTATATTCATTTAAAGATAGTGTTTTCCTTAATGTGTCGAGCATTAGTGCCTTTACCTTAAGTTGTTTTATTTCAAACTAGCTTCAACACGCGGCTTCGCTCGCGTTGACGTCTTTAAATAACTGTCAAAGTCAGGATAATTAAAAATAACAAAATAACAGCGCACAATTAGATTAAAACAAAAGGGTCTAATTAAGAATTAATTTTAAAGACTTTTTATTTTAATGTAAGAGCACACGTCAATGTCTTTAGTAGGCAATTTTTTTTTAACTTTCGGTTACTATTTTGATTTTAATTTGAACATTATAAAATGAATGTTGGAAAAAATAGAACAAAGAAAATTGCGGTTAGAAAAAGTTCTATTCATTCCATTCATTAAGACTATAATTTGTACTTTCGGTTGCATGAAATAATTGTAATTTTCGTAGGGATTTCTAATAAGAAAATGTAGAATATTTAAATCGGTTATAATGTAGCTTTCTATTGGGGAAAGAATTTTTTTATTCAGTTGAGAGATTAAAAGGTCTCTGCCCACTACAACGTACCGGCACCGACCATCCACGGAGCGTATCCGCTACGGGATATAATTATCAACTCGAATTCAGTGCCGGTACGCTTAATGCATGGCCGGTGATGGAACGGTCTATTGAGCATTACATACATACATACATAAATCACGCCTATATCCCCGAAGGGGTAGGCAGAGGTAAACTAGCACCCACGTTTGGGCAATTATGTTAGATCCCATGTAATAGGTGGCGAGCCTATTGCCATATATCGGGCACAAAAGTCACAGTACATTGCTATTGCTAGGTGGTATTAGAGGAACGCTGCTGCCCATTCCTCATCATTGATCTATCCTTAGTCGCCTTGTACGACACCCACAGGAGAGATTTGGGGTGGTGACATTTGTATTCTACTCTGCCGTCACCAGACTAATAGAACATTTTGTCGCATGTGCCGGGCGAGTTACGTCATGGTATGGTACGGTGTAGTGGGCAAATACCTTAAGGCGTGAAAACGTAACTAGCAAACAAACTTACTTTCGCATTTATAATATTAGTTATTATAGTGCTCGTGCAAATATAAGGGGACACTCCCATTTATTTACCAAAATAAATTAATTAGTTTCTGTCACTCTTTGCTCAGCTATCGAACGGGTGCTTTTACTAAATTAATAGATTTCGTCTGAGATTATGCGAGACACAAACCAATAGCCACCCTGTTTGTATAGCATAGGCTCCCTTTTTGCTTCTCCCTGGCCTGGTTTTGGAATCCGATTATGAAGTAGGTATTTGTATTGGGATCGAACTATCAATGACGACAAACTCGGCTGTGTGTTTATGAATCTGTTTGTCGTGTAGCTTAAACAGACTGGCGGGATCAACAGCCCGAAATAGGAGCCTTTACACGTGACGGTATTTAGCTGCTTTTGTGTATCTATACAATACAAGTGTTTGTCTTGCTACCTACGAAGCGTGAAACGTATAAGAAAGTTGTATTCGGCTCTGCTATCGTCACCTATATAAATATATGCATACATACATATTTAAATCACATGTATACTTTATAAAACAGGGGCCTTGCCACCAACTCTAAACGCGACTCAATTCCCATTGTTAAAGTGAGACCGCGCTATAAGCCGAGTAGAGCGGCGTCCCGTTTTGTCAGCCGCGTTTGGATCGCACTAATACTTCATGGTACGGCCACAGGTCATTTCAATTGAAATAAAACAACTTTTACGGTTAAGACTCGCGTATAATTAGATGTTTGACATCTATTATTATTTAACCCGATGATTTATACGCGAGTCTTATCCGAATAAGTTGTTTTATTGCAAATGTGTTGTGGTCGTGTACATATAAGAGAACATTAAAGGTCTTTTCATGTTAGACCTGAGTTATTATACAATGGGAACCAATGAACAAACCTTTATCGCGCATCTAAGCGCATCTAAAATACTACATATTTGCAAGCAAATCGCTGCTTTGATGACCATTTAGTAATATTTTGCCGTGCATTCAGTTTATTTCGATGAGTAGTAGAATACTTTCCATAAACAATATGTCTCAAGTTAATAATTTCTAATAACTCATCGTCTTTTATTGCTTTTCCGAGTAAGGTGCGTTTTGTTAAGCATAATATATTGCTCGCTAATAATGGGCTTTAGTAAAACTATGTAGAGTCCTGCCGGCAATGTACACGTAATAACAATATAATTCGAGCGAAAATCGCTTCTTCGGGACTGGTTCTAATTCGTCGATTTCTAGTCGCACAACTGCTTGCCGAAAACATGCCAATCACCACTTTGTCACCTGTCCCGAGCCCCAGACATAATGCGAACTTTGTCATTAGACAAAAGATCGAAACCCAATGAAAAAATCTCAGTATCAGCTAAGCGCCTCAAAGCCTCCGCGTTGTTGCTAGCTCAGGCAGATAATTTAAAAATTCACTACGCCCGGCTCCGAAACGTGATAAAGCAAAACGAAATTCCCGATAATAACTCAGTTATTTACTCGCCACCCGGGGCGAGAAAAACACTCCGTAAATATATTTGGAGCAGGGATCATATTCCGCCATCAATCTTTTCGGTGTGCTCAACGGTAATCGACCACTAGCCTCCGTGTTGTTTTGGTTATGAACGCATTAAGCGTTTCACAGACAGACGCGGTCAGCGGTGGCGGGCAATTGTAACGTAGGTAACATAAGGTTTTAAGCCTCACTCAAACAGCAACGGTGGTGGGACGGTGCGGTAGCGAACCCGAACAAACGTTTACCGCGCTGGTTTTAATAAAGTCCTTATGTTGCTTACGTTACAGTAGGTAGGTCTGTCGGTGAGAGGTTTTAAGCGGGGAATTCACTAGGCGAGCAAGCCTGCCAGACATGCCCGCCTGACCTCCCTTCTACAGGTATGTGCGAAGTTTGCATAGTGTATGATCGTCATAGTCAGTCTGACCTATGGAAGCGAATTTGGCTGTGTGGTGACAGCAGAGCAAAATACAGTTGTCACCACCCCCATCTCTCCCGCGGGTGTCGTACAAGGCGACTAAGGGTAAAACAGCGATGAGTAGCGAGTAACAGCACCTAGTAATGTACTGCGATTTCCGTGCCCGATAAATGGCAATAGGCTCGCCACCTATATCATGGGATCTAACCTAATTGGCGAAACGTGGGTATTCAATTCAATTCTGTCCATCCTTTCTGGGATATAGGCGTGATTTGTGTATGTATGTTTGTTATTTAAATGTAAGAAAAAATATTACAACTAAACTATGATTTTAATTTTATTGAATCAGTTTCACAGTCATGTTAGCAAGAATGCTACAAATAAAATAAGGCACAAAAATTATACCTATATTAACGTTGGTTGGTTTCTGGCATCAGGACAATAATTTGTCAATTTTTACTTTCCCTCTTTATAACTTTATTTCTTTCACAAATAAACTTTTGTTTCGAAATGTTTTTCTCTGAATCGTAACAATCGGTTACAATGAACAGGCTTTACGACAGAATGAGACAAACAAAAAGAATACCAAACAATAATTCGTTTCAAAGCAAAGTTATAATACACAAACGATATAAAAGAGCAAGTAATTTTTGAAGTACTTATATAGTAAGAAACTTATCATTTCTTTCCAATCGACACAATGTTTCACATTTTGTTTCATTTCTAATACTCTTTTAGCAGTATTTCTATTTTAATTGTAAAATATTCTCCAAGATTTTCATTCATGCTAACATTACTTCATCGATATAATTATAGATGCATACCTCATCATCATCAGAACCAGTCGTTTAATTTGCCCAAATGCTGGGGTACAGGCCTTCCCCATGGATGGAAGAATATTGGGAAAATGGGCCATAACCCGACACGCTAGCCCAGTGCGGATTGGTGGGTATTAACGACACTAGATGCAGCAGGGACCTACGTCCTAAGACCTATTTACCGGGAGTTAGAGCGAGAGGAAAACACTGTCTTTTCCCCGAGGAAATTTTGTCCACGTCCCGTTCTATGCCTACTGTAAACCTCTTAAGTTTAACAAAACCCATGGGATGTTAAGTGTGGTGAGGGGAGATGAGAACTGAGTTCTGCTCAAGAAATAAGACTCGGCCTCCTGATCATCATTAGTACCTTTGTCAGTTGCCATGAACTTTCGAGTGCGCAGCCGTTGCAATTTATCATCCTGTAAAAACGCCCGGAGACCGTTATTGAATCTGCCGACATAATAATCGGTTCGGAGCCAACGAATGATTAATGATCGCGCCGAGGATTATAACAATTGACGGCCCCCGCCGTGTTTCTGCGTCGGTCTAGGACAGTTGAGTCAATTACATCTTCTTCCTACCCTGTCATTTGGGGGTCTAAGTCAATTAAATCTTCTTCCTACTCTATTATTCAGGGTTCTAGGACAGTGAGTCAATCACATGTTCTTCCTATCCTGTTCACAGTTTATCTTGGGTGGCGCATCAAGACTTGACTGACGACTGGTCATCCACTCCCTTTTGATTTAAATCAACCATCACACCCGGTATGATGAATGAATATATATAGAATAGCTACTGTTTAATTCAAGTCGTCTATCACATCAACTCTATTTGGGTTTGCGAGATGATGGTTTGCCCTCCACCATTCCATAAGATGCATAAGGGTCTACACTGGGCAATCTCCCTTAGTCGACTTTTACGACACCTCTAGGATGAGTCTGAGCTGGCACATTCCAAGTTATTTTTTCGCTTCCAGACATCCTAGCATGACCTCCGAACCCTGTTATGATATAGTCGTGTAACGCGTTGAACTGTCAAAACTCGATATAGATTTTTGACAGTGCGATGAATGGCTAGGTATATCATGTCATGCTAGCCGGGCAGGCCAGCATGTAAGACTAAGTAACAAAGTTAAAAAATAAATGTCGAAATATTATTCCGTGTGCCCGATTTAGGCACCCTTTCCCCTCTATAAATTTAATTGCGTGTACTGGATCGTATCGTTAATCTATTACAACTTGAACATCCTTAACGGACACGGTAACAATGACCTGTCAAATACACCACTTCTCCAGTTAGTGAATTGTCGCGTGTTAGGTAAGGTCAGTCGTCGTAATGAGCTCTTTGGGTGAACTAAGCAATGCTTTCCAAGGCCGGTCATTGGATGGGTGACCTAAAATAGTTTATCTCGAGTTCGTCCGTGCTTCGGAAGGCACGCTAAGCCTTTGGTCCCGGCTGCGTCTGCAGCCTTTAACTCCCACAAATCCGCACTGGGCCAGCGTGGTGGGTTACGTTACGGCCCTTTTTCCCTATATTTTTCCATCCATAGGGAAGGAGGAATGACAACATTCCAATCTATACTGATCAAGGTATTAGGTTTTACAGCCGACTGTCCGTGGTCTGCCCTTCACCATTCGGGTGCCCTAAGCAGTTTTTTTGACATATTTCATGAAATTAGAGTGGCATACAGAACTCCATTAACATACATACATACATACATAAATCACGCCTATATCCTCGAAGGGGTAGGCAGAGGTGAACTAGTACCCACGTTTCGCCAGTTATGTTAGGTCCCATGTAATAGGTGGCGAGCCTATTGCCATTTATCGGGCACAAAAGTTGCAGTAGGTACATAGCTAGATAGTATAAGAGGAACGCTGCTGCCCATTCCTCATCACTGATTTATCCTTAGTCGCCTTGTACGACACCCAAGGGAGAGATTTGGGGTGGTGACAATTGTATTCTACTCTGCCGTCACCACACGGCAAACTCCATTAAATCCTAAAGAAAAAATAGTATAGTCATAATCATAAAATACAAGCAGCATGTTGCCGCGCAAGATAAAGAACTTTTGAAAAGCGTTTCATAAAGTTGGATTATGCGATGATTGACAAAGGATCCGGCTGACGGCTTTGTCGCGAAACCGTCAACTGTTTAGATGTCATCACTCCGCTTTGTGATGTTATTAAGAGATTATCCTCATTAGGCACCTGGATTAAAGCGTAAAATTGTGTGGCAATATTGGGCTTTGGATAAGCGGGTGTGCTGTCTGAAGCCGACAGTTTCATATTTTAAAATGCATTCATACATCACGCCTATATGTAGGTAGAGGTTAATTACCCACGTTTCGCCAATTATATTAGGTCCCATGTGGCGAGCCTATTGCCATTCATCGGGCACAAAAGTCGCAGTACATTGCCAGGTGGTATACGAGGAACGCTGCTGCCCATTCCTCATCACTGTTTTATCCTTAGTCCACGGGAGAGATTTGGGGTGGTGACGTAATTGTATTCCACTCTGCCGTCACTGTGTTTCCTATAGTGCCGTGTGGTGACGGCAGACCAGAATACAATTGTCACTGCCCCCAATCTCCACCGTGGGTGTCGTACAAGGCGACTAAGGGATATGATAGCGATGAGCATGGCTGTAGTTTTCTTCTTATACTACTTAGCAATAAACTGCAATTTATGTGCCTGATACATTGAAATTGCGTCGCCACCTATGACCATAATAATTGCGAAACATGGGTGTTGATTCACTTCTGCCTAGTTTTAGCAGTCCTCCCATATAGGAACTCTAACTGCCGCACACAGAGACGTCAATTAACTTTAATATGAGTATTTAATGTCAAAATTTTTCTTTCAAATTTAGACCATAGACCGGGAAGAATAGCGACTAGATTTATATTGTCATTTTTTGACGTTAAGTACTCATTAACGTTATTTGACGTCTCTGAGTGTGGCAGTAAGAGACAAATGACAATCTAAAATTTCAACTAACACCTAAATGCTCTATTTATTTTTGAACCGAGGGAGGAGCTCGGTGAATTTTCTCCACTTTCTAACTTTGAACGTGTAAAAAAATACACGATCAAAAATTCACACGTTTGAATTCCACGTTCGATCGCAAATTTTGAAAGTTAGTTAGGTAGACCTGCCGTAACGATTAACTTTAATGCCAACGTAAAAGCGCTCACTGTTCACTTATTATTTCTTAACCATTGAGTAATAGGCATGATGACTAATTTTGAAATAGTAGATTTTTCAACAAGTGCACAAAATGAATCATTTTTTATTGATAAAAATGGTTTTGTGGACGAGTTATAAACTCTGCTTTTCACTTCGATTGCGAGGAAATAATTATTAGGAAATATTTAGGAAATATTAGGAAATATTAATAATAATTATTTAAACTAAAATTAGTACAGTTTTGAATACTGAAGGAAATTGTTTCTCCCATTGATATTAGGCTTGGGCCGCAGGCCTATTATACAGCCAAGTATTAAATTAATTAAGGAATAATAATTTTCTTAAATTTATTTAATAATCTACCGTACCTACTTGATTTAAAATTTTATTATCTTGTTTGTCTTATAAAACACACTATGCAAATAAATTTAAGTAAATATTATAAAATAACAAATCCTATATCTGAATTTCTTGAGTGTCTTTGGCTGCGTGGCTCATTTTCTTTTTCTTAATATAGACACATTTATGAGTAGATAATGCTCTAGAGCACATAATTCCATTTTGTGCAGCCTATATCCTGCACAAATAAGCACTTTCAGAGCATGAGAAGTGAAAAAGTAGTTTTTAATTATTTTAACCCTAATAAATTATATTTTTATAAAAACTATCGATTTTGATAGAATAAACACTATGTGACGTCACTATCTCGTAAAAATAACAGTTATTTTGACTAGTGATTTTTGATGGCAAATAAAATGCCAAAATGGAGATAACGAAATATTGACGTCACGCGACGTTTTAGTAAATATGGCGGATTGCAAAGTTCTGTGTTTTCATTTTTATAAAATAAATATCAATCACAAGTATAATCTGATAATAAGTGACTATTAACGAATCTTCTTAACCTAAATTATTATTATAAATCATTCTTTCACTGATTCTTTGTTAGTGTCATCATCCCTATTCAAAGTCGAAAAAGCACCATTCACTAATATTCAAAGCCGAAGAAGCAATAATTTACAAGGCGCTGTTTCATTCCCGTCACGCTGCCCGAAACTCGATATTATTACCCGGATTTACATAAAACTATGAATACGAAATCGAAAAATAACAAACTCGAATTAATTTAATCGAATCAGGCACCGCGATGGCGGCGCATGGCTTATTTGCGTTTTAACAGCGTCATCTTTCAATATTCAAAAGTAAATTAAAAACGGTCTGTATTCCTGACGGATAAGGGCGTAATTTATTCAATACGGACGATCAAAGTGGCTCCAACGAGGTTTATCGACTCGATAATCGAGTAGTTGCGGTGACTTGGTGTATCGCTGCGAGCTTATCGAGTAACTGGGTATTATCATCCTTATATAAGCCGTGTGGTGACGGCAGAGTAGAATACAATTGTCACCACCCCAAATCTCTCCCGTGGGTGTCGTACAAGGCGACTAAGGATAAATCAGTGATGAGGAATGGGCAGCAGCATTCCTCTTATACCATCTAGCTATGTATCTGCTGCGACTTTTGTGCCCGATAAATGGCAATAGGCTCGCCACCTATTACATGGGACCTAACATAACTGGCGAAACGTGGGTGCTGGTTCACCTCTGCCTACCCCTTCGGGGATATAGGCGTGATTTATGTATGTATGTATGTATCATCCTTATAGCAATAAGTAATTTGACTTAATATACCAACAAATAAAAATAGCCACATCGTTGGTTTATATGCAGTTGAGGTAAGAGCGAGGTGTACGCCTATACAAGTTAAATCCCTCTTTAATATTAACACCCCAGTTTCGCCAAGTATCATCTACTTACGTTACATTCCCTTCTATGCTGGTTTGGAAACGAAAAAATTAAGTAAAATGTGCCAGCCCTGACTCACCAAGGGTTTCGTAAGAAAAATTCCCCGGTGGAGACCAATAATCACCATGGGCACCCTAATGATAGAGGAAAAACCACCTACAATAGTATACCCAAACACGTTTGATTGGTGGTAGGCGGACAGCTGTAAAACCTAAGTGAAAACCTTGAGCACTACGGATTGGAAGGTTGTCGTACCAATCACACTTTCCGTTCATCGATCTCTGGAACTAGTAATAATTTATCAAACTACTTCTTCCGATTCAATGTTGGCGGGATACTTCACTTCATAATCTGGAAATTACATCTACTATAACACTTAATTATCCCCAAAGGGATAAGATAAGAATTATCCCCAGAACCAAATTAACACCAGCTAGTCGTTTTAGTTAAGAGAGGAGGCTGTTAGCGCAGTGGCATAGCAGGCTTGCCCTGCGATTGTGTAAATTAAGCAATGTCGCTAAGACCGGTCATTGGATGGGTGACCAAATATTTATTATCTCGTGTTCCGCCGTGTTTCGGAAAGCACGTTAAGCCGCTGATCCCGGCTGCATCTGCAGTCGTTAATACCCACCAACCCGCACAGGGCCAGCGTGGTGGGTTATATCCCAATCTCCCAATATTATTCCATCCATAGGGAAGGCCCGTGGCTCAGCAGTGGGGACATCAAAAGGGCTGGTGATGATGATGAGTCGTTAATTATGTCGTCAAACTTAATATTACTGTCACTAAAGCGAGTTGTCTCAACATTTTTGGTTTTGTGAAAACAGTTTGGATTTCCCAATGTAAAGGTAAACCACTCCGGAATCCGGATCAATCCAGATTAGCAAGTAATCCTTCACCCCTCACCATGGGGATGTCGCATCGTTTTCGAAGATGGAAATAGTCAATTACGTTCTTTCCTTAGTGCGTCTTCCTGTTTATATTGATTAATAGATTACAACTAATTACTATATTATTTACTGACATGCTACATTAGATCGATGGCGAAGTGGCTGTGATAGCGTTGAACAAGCAATGTTTACTGAGGCAAGTTAAGACAGCAATATTATTATAACTATTGTGCCATCTCGCAATGTTCTGTGATTTCCGGTCCCGATAGATAACAAAAAGAATTACCAAAATCGGTCCATAAGCGACGGAGTTTCGCGCGAACAAACATAAAAAAAACGGCAAAAAAAAAAAAAACTTAACAAAACGGCTACGAATTGAGTAACCTCCTCCTCCTTTTCGTCGGTTAAAAAGACACGCCTTATACATGTCGCCTAACCAAATTAGCGAAACATAGGCGTTAATTCTCTTCGGGGATAAAAGCGTGATTTATATAATATGTATATAGACGCTACTGCAATGCGACTGCGCTGCGCATACGCACTTATTGAACGCCGAGGTACGCTGGACAAAATAACTTATTCTTTGTTCTATTTTAGCTCAAACAATAAAACCGCATTTTTTATACTGCATTCATTCAGAAATTCTGAGGAACAATTGGCTTAGGGCAAAACTGCGAATTCGTAACGCAGAAAACTACATGATAAATTGCTGCGTCGCGATTTGGTGCGACAAGGCGGCGAAACAAAGAAGAATGGAGTTGAGGGTATGCGCGATGCGAATCAATGCGCAAGTTCTTGCGATGCATCATGGGTGCTCGTAGATTTTTACGATGCGACGTCGCATAGCAATTTTGTGTACAATTAAGCCCTTAGCCCTTATAATTATGCCCATATAAATACTATGGTACATTTTGCTTAACTGATCAAATAATTAGTATTAGGGGAAATTTCGATTTTTTTTTAAACACCGTAGTATTAAATGACTTTCCATGTGTAGTATTCAGAGTGTGCGTTATTTCTATTACATGTTGTACCCATTCTGAAAATTCTGATAAACAATTGGATAACGAACCAACGAACACGGTAAAAGGTCATCATTTATCATTCCCACAATAATCTCGGGAGCGCTCCCTCTATTCTGCGCTGCGAACGTTTTAATTAACTCGTTTAATTGGCATTCGTTCTGTCTCAACGTAATAATATCAGGTGCGTGAATATTCAGCAGTGGTTATTACTTAATCCGCACGACTTACATGTTAATCCGCTATAGTCTTTTATTTTTACATACATACATAAATCACGCACATATCCCCGAAGGGGTAGGCAGAGGTGAATTCTCACCCGCGTTTCGCCAATTATGTTAAGTCCCATGTAATAGGTGGCGAGCCTATTGCCATTTATCGGGCACAAAAGTCGCAGTACATTGTCAGGACGGTAATATAAGAGGAACGCTGCTGCCCATTCCTCATCACTGATTTATCCTTAGTCGCCTTGTACGACACCCACGGGAGAGATTTGGGATGGTGACAATTGTATTCTACTCTGCCGTCACCACACGACTATTTTTATATTATATTTAATATTATATTCGCACTTATAATATTGTGTAAGCAGATCAGAATACAATTAACACAACCCCCCATCTATCCCATGGGTGTCGTAAAAGGCAACTAAACGAAAAGCAATAGGCACAGCGTTCCTCTTATACTTATTCTTCTTCTCCGTGCCCTGTTCCCAGTCCATCTGGAGTCGGCGCAGTATGTTTCCTCTTCCATTCATTTCGGTCAGACGTCATCAAACCATCCACTCCCTTTTGATTCGTATCATCCATCACACCGTAAAGGTACTAGTGATGAATGAATGTATAGAAAGGAGACGGAACGGACCATGTCGAGAGATTGATGAACGGAGAGAGTGATTCGAATGACAACATTCTAGAGGTGTGAACCTCTTATACTTACTGCCTAGCAATAAACTGCTATTTACGTGCCCGATAAACGGCTATAGATTCACCCGTATTACATAGGACCTAGCTTAATTGGAAAAATGTGTGTCTTAATTTAGTACTTTTAGATATAAAGAAGTACTTCTTACATTATTTGCGCATTTGTCCCACGTCTCCCGCGTATAATACATTAATCGTCTATTCTATTTTCTAGCCAAGGAATTAAATTGATAACGATTACTATTATAATAGGTCTAACAATAAAATATCATTGCCGATAACCTAGTACCTATTTATTACACACAAAACGAAATTTATTACCGATCATTTGGTAAATTTAGAATAATATCTGTCCTACGTGCTTACGCATAACAAAAAGAAAAGCCTGTTCTTTGAATTCGTACGAATTAAGCTTGAGATTTCAAATAAGATTGCGAGACATCTACCGGACATAATTGTAAATCAGCATTGTTTACTATTCGTAAATTTTCTAATTTCAAATATTCCCGCCTGTGATGATGAGGTTGTGGCGTAACCAATAGCAAGGCTTGGTTGGTCCCTTCACCAAGCATACACACCTCACTGATCACTGATTGGCTCCCATTGGTGTGAAAGAAGTCACTCGAAATATACGCGCGCCCGGAACCGCTAGCATAATCTTCTTCTCTTCAAAAATCTTATATGTAATTAACTAGTGCAACAAGGCAAATTGTCTTTCGTGTGACGCGCTGTTTTGGTGTATGAATTGTGGACAGTGTTTACTGCGAGATCTCGAACATTCCTGATGGCCATTGGGACACGCTTGTGTGGATAGTCAAGGTAAGGTGTTGTATTTTACTTGCTTTGGCATTCGCCTGTTCGAACCACATCGATTTTCACATATCGGCGGGAATATTCTACCTAAATCGACTCCCGACCCAAAGCGAAGGCAGGGTCGTTTCGTCACAAGCATCATCTAAAATGTTATATTTATTACTAATTCTTAGATATTGTTTCACCATATTTGGATAGCGCTTATCAGAAAAAGGAACAAAATTTCTATGAATTTAACTGCTAATTAATTCATTGGGAACTTAATCAGAGGTTGAAACAAGTCTTCATACCTATTATCTAGTAATTAGCCGCGTGGTGACGGCAGAGCAGAATACAATTTTCACCACCACCATCTCTCCCGCGGGTGTCGTACAAGGCGACTAAGGTTGAGACAGCAATAAATAATGGGCAGAAGCGTTCCTCTTATACCACCAAGAAATGCACTGCGAATAACATGCCCGGTATATGACAATAGGCTCGCCACATAATATGGAACTTTAATAATTGGCGAAACGTGGGATCAATAACTTTACCTTTCTGGGATTAATGGGTGTCATGTATGATACATAGCATTGCGCTCTCTGCAAGTTACGAATTCTGAGTAAATATTATCCGATAGTAAAATATTATTACGTATTCACGTGAGCTGAGCATGTCAAGAAAACTATAAAACAATTTTCCCATCCCTCGCTTGTCATCAAAATTCATGACGCTTTTTTTCTTGCCTACGAGATTATGTGCGGTTCACAAACTTCTGTGATAACATTAGGTAATGTAAATTTATACCTTATAACGGAGATTGAACGTTAGCTTGAATATTGAGTTAACTTTCGCATACTCGCGCAATTTGAACTAATAATACTCACAAATATTACCCCAAAATTGTTAAAAGTTAACACCGAATGTATTCTTTTAAATACGACCTCTAAAGAAAGGCGACAGGGCTGGTTTTTTGATGTATAGTTTAACTCAACCAATTGTTAAAAATTGTTACTAATGTTTAAATATCAAAATGATATTTAACCATTACATTAGTAACTAAAATTGTCACTAATGGTTAAATATCAGTCTGATATTGAAACCATAGTAAGTAACAACTTTTTTAATTGGTTAGTTAACTGTGCATTAAAAAACCCGCCTTAAGGGTCAAGACAGCGATTAGTAATGGGCAGCATCGTTCCTCTTATATCACCAAGCAATGTACTGCGATTTACGTACCCGATAGATTGCAAAAGGCGTTGGGGTGTTAATTGGGTGTTAATTCACCCCTGCTTACCCCTTCGGGTATATAGGTGTGATATATAAGTATTTATGTAAACGGGTATGCTGCCTTAAGTGTGCTTTGACTGCAAAGACAAGGAGACGATAGGGCTAACTGGAATAGAGCCTTTTTGAAAATGAACTTTATACACGAGAGTAACCGCTTTAGGTGCTTGTCTGTTTTGGGCCACCTTCCCCTATACATTTGAAATAAAACAACTCAACGGATTTGACTCGCACATGTATTTTGGATGTTATACTGATTATATTCCAACCTTTCGATCTCTACAGCGGCTGTGGTCACGGGGTGGCTGGAGATGACAGGTCTTCAGATAAATTTATAGTTAACTATCGTCGAATTATTTACTATTTAAGTGGTTCAATTACGGCAAACGGATCTCACATTGTTTAAGGATTTGACAGTATAAGGACGAGTTGGGATTTAATTATCCTGATTGATCGGTTCTTTATTTATTTTATTTATTTATTTATTAGGTACAATAACAGACAACAGACAGAACAAAGCATATAAAAACAACTTTAAAGTAACACCGCGTGCCTGTGTCCAATTATAATTGTACACAACACTTAATAATACATCTATTATAACTTATAGGTAACTAAAAATGAAAATGAAAACATATAGTGAAAACAAGATAAGATACATTATAACTATTACTTATTACAACCGTAATCACATATTCAGCGACAAGAGTGCTTTTTTATAACCATGAATGCCACAGCTAAACAAATCCATGTTAGAGCAAAGTTCATTGTAACATAAACACATTCGGTTCAAAGGGTTATTTTTTGCAACATTGTTTTTAGATAAAGGTACACTGAACAATTGTTGGTTACGCACTGATCGGTTGGGCACCTTAAACTTCAATGACCCCAGTAAGCTGCTGTCAGAGAGGCCATTGGCAATCGCATGAAGAGTGCACAAATCACTCATCAGTCTTCTATGCTCAAGGCTCATCATATTGAAATAATGCAAACGATCGGAATATTCAGTTACTTTTTTTCGCAAACCACACTTAACACACAATGCCCTCACGAATCTACGTTGAACGGCCTCCAGTCTGTCCACGTGGATGTTATAAATAGGGAACCACACTGAGGAACAGTACTCTAGTGTACTTCTCACCAGTGCGTTGAAAAGAATCAACCACGACTTTGTGTTTCTAAATGGTTTAGAATGGCGAAGAACAAAACCGAGCATCCGGCCAGCCTTACTGCAGATGTGATCATAGTGAAATCTGAATGAAAGAGACTTGTCAAAATAAACCCCTAAATCTTTTAAGGTCTCAACACGGGTCAAGCTAGATCCATGGATGTTATATTGAAACTGTATGGGGTTTTTATTTTTGGTAAAGGTTATCACCTTACACTTATCAACATTAAGGGACATATCATTCATATTGCACCAATCTGAAATAACATCAAGGCTACTTTGTAACGCCTTACAGTCCTCTATACCAACGACGCGCTTGTAAATTTTTATGTCGTCTGCATAGGCGAGACAGTCGCATGGAATAATATCAAGAAGGTCATTAATAAAAATTAAAAACAGCAATGGTCCTAGATTAGAGCCCTGTGGCACCCCAGAGCTTGAAGTGTACGGTAAAGAATCATAACCGCACAGTGAAACTAGCTGCGAACGATTCAGAAGATATGATGAAAGCCACCGTAGCAAACTTCCGTGAATGCCCATGTGAACCGCCTTAGCCAATAGTATTGAGTGATTAACTCTATCAAAAGCCTTTGCAAAGTCAGTGTAAACACTGTCGACCTGCTTCCTTATATTGAAGGAGTCGCATAAATAGGTGACGTACAACAAAAGATTGGATTTTGTAGATCTACCTTCAACAAAGCCATGCTGCTTAGTACTAAGTAGAGGTCTCACGTGGTTGAACATACGTTGATAAAGTATAGACTCAAATATTTTAGCAAACCAGTTAAGTATACTAATAGGTCGATAGTTCCTAACATCTCTTTTGTCTCCGGACTTATATATTGGCATTATTTTAGCTATTTTCCAATACGATGGGAAAACTCCTTCACTAAGGGAATTATTAAATATGAGCGTTAAAGGATCAACCAAAGCTGAAGCACACATACGGATAATAATAGGGGGAATTCCATCAGGACCAGCACCTTTACATAAGTCAACACTCTTAAGTTTAGCCAAAACAGAATTACCATCAATATTCAATTTTCCCAGAGAAAAGTTGTGAGAGGGGAAATCAGGAGTGAAAGTTTTCATTCTATCTTTTACATAAACTGACGCAAAGAATTCCGCAAAGAGATTTACAACCTCCGACCCAGTGGAAGCTATGCGATCACCCAAATACACATTGTTCGGCACAGTATCTGCACCTCTTTTACTACTCGTATACTTCCAGAAAGATTTTAAATTCATGTTGAGATCTTTTTCAATATTAAAAATATAATATATTATGTAATAATATATTCCAAATTTCCAATCATTATCCCTATTGAGAGGATCTCGAAAGGGCAGTAGGTTAGCGCGATCGAACTGTCATTGCGTAAACCAAGCAATGTTTTTTTTAAATGAAATGAAATACTTTATTTGCTATAAATAGTGTTTTCTAAGGTCGGTCATTGGATGGGTGACCAAACATATATTACCTATGTAGAGTTCCTCCGTACTTCGGAAGCAACGTTAAGCCGTTGGAATCATAAAGGAGTGGTTGTCTCGATGAGGAAGAATAATGGAAGAGAAAACTTGCTGCGCCAACCCCAGATAGAGTCGGAACAGGGCAGGAAGAAGAAGAGCCTACGCAATAAAATGGCCAAGTTCTTAAGAGGGTTGTGAAGTGTTCATACGCGGCGCGAGTGATGCCTACATTTCCTTTTTAATACTTGTCTGAAGCGATAACGTCTTCACTCCCCTAAAACTTTACAAAATGAGGTCTTTTTAGTTTCAGTACATCCTAATCTAAGTCTGTACGTTTTTCTTTTTAAAATAATTCAGTTCAGTTAAGTAAATAAAATATTCAATACTCGAGGAAGTTTTTATGTCGAAAATAAAGATATTCTATGCTAACAACTTTTATCATAAGCAATATTAATTCGTCAAAATAAAAATGTATAAACTTAGTTTTATATTATATTTACAACATGTCCAAAAAGGGCATCCTCCACTTTTCATATATTTTTGATCCAAAATCAAAATGCCGGCCAATAAAAAAAGTGCTGTATTCTGATAGAACACATCGGCCTTAGCATTTGTTAATAAGGTACCAAAGCCGTAGCACCAATATTAGTAGTGCTATACAGGGTGGAAAGTTGAGATGGGGCATTAAGGGCAGCTACCAGATCCCTCGCTGTCACGCGAAAATGATCATAGGAGACCCTTCCCAACCTTTTGAGTGATGACAATCGACATTCACACATTTTAGATAAAATTTACAGTTAGCGAGAAAATCGTCAGAATTGAGAATTTTTTTAATGCCCGTCGATCCCATTCCGATAGAGGATTAAAACACTCTTTGAGACCCACTGAGGTTAGAGTAAAAGAACACCCACAATTTTTTTATACATACATACATACATAAATCACGCCTATATCCCCGAAGGGGTAGGGTTTTTTTTTATCTCAATCTTATATCAAAATCTTAATTTGACGATTTTCTTGCTGACTGTACATTTAATCAAAAATCTATCAATGTCGATTGGCATCACTCAAAAAGTTGGGTAGAGTCTCCTAAGACCATTTTCGCGTGGCAGCAAGGCCAATTGCAATTTCCATTTCCATTTCAAGGGCAATTTCCATCCTGTATAGCACTACTAATATTGGTGCTACAGCTTTGGTGCCATATTAACAAATGCTAAGGCCGACGTGTTCTATCAGAATACAGCATTTTTATTTACTGGCCGGCACTTTTGATTTTGGGCCAAAATGGAGGATGTCCTTTTTAAAATTGGTCTTTGTTTACGGGGTAAAAACTGAAAATAAATCCTCTTAACAGGTTCCTTCATCATCACCAGCCCTTAAATGTCCCCGCTGCTGGGGCACGAGCCTTCCCTATGGACGGAAGAATAGACGGAGATTGGGCCATAACACACCACGCTGGCCCAGTGCGGGTAAGTGGGTATTAACGACTGCTTACCCGGGTTAGCCGGGACCAACGGCTTAACGTGCCTTCTGAAGCACGGAGGAACTCGAGATAATAAATTTTTGGTCACCCATCCAATCCAAGGCCTTAGCGAACATTGCTTAGTTTACGCAATCGCAGGCCAAGCGCGCTATGTTCATAAACACGGTCCTTACCTTAACACAATGAGACTGTTGCAGAATTTGGTTCCAACCTCCCAAAGGACCTCCGAAGTGCAATAAACCGGGTAATATTCCGGCCGAATCGATATTGGTTATTTCGTAGCCCGCTCCGGATTCCAAGTCGGACTGTATTAGCTACGTTACTGCACCTTGGGTATTGCACGTAGAAAGCCCCTGATTAAACTGAACCGTTAGTTTTCCTGTAAAGTATCAATTAAGAAGATATAGACAGAATAGATTTATGTTTTATTTATCTATAATTGCTATGATCTGACATAGTTGGTCCATCTCATTTGATCTTATTTATATTCTCCCTCTTTTTCCATATTAATTTCGCCCTTCCTAGAAAACAGTAAAAAATAACCTAATTATTATTTCAGGAGTCTATAATGCAAGAAGTCTTTCAAATGCAGTTACTTTTGTTGACTACACTGTGTATTGAAGTGGTTCGAATAATCAATTATTGGATTTCACAATGTTGCGAACGAAACGATACACACTTTCTAACTTATAACGATGGTATCGATTAAAAGTTTTCCAATTAAAGCCAGGAACTAGTTTCGTTGTTGAGTGCTGCTTAGTAAATAAATTGAAATCTAAATCTATTGCAATATTTAAAGGTTTAAAGGTATTAAGATCGAATAACTATTCTAAGTGGATTGAGTTGGGGTAACCCAGACATTTATTGCCCAATGATACTGTGTATCATTTTGGTTCGATTAGAATTAACCAAACGGAATATTTATAGTAGATTCAAAATTGACCATTCAACTCTTACAAAAAAATCATAATTAAAGTACCTACATATATATGTAACTCAAATACTAAACAACAAGTATAATAATATATATTATAATAATATAGAAGAGACGAAAAATATAACATTTGAGGACAGTTTATTACTCTAAAAAGACATTTATCTACTATCAGACGACTTGCTTTATCCGGAAACTAGGTTTACGATTGTTTTCACAAACAATCAAGTATAATAAAGTTAAGAGTTGCATACTAGACGCTCAAACTGGGCGACTCCAAGAGAAACTGGATTTAAAGCTACAACGGGGCTTGAATGTATGTGGAGCGTCGAGCGGTATGGGCGGGTTAATCCAGTTTTGTGACAAACGGTAATAACATTTGGCCAAACTGTTTTAATTCCCATGTAACAGGAGGCGAGCCTGTGGCCATATACCATATACCATCAATCGATTTTGTGCTCTATTATTACCAGGTTAAGGTTGACAATCTACATCTACAATCTGACAACAAATTTGACAGTTTTGGGTAGTCTGAAGTGTCGTTGACTGTACGTACATATTTACAAATAATGATAATTTCTATTTAAGTCTAAGGACCTCGCATAATATGATATACCTTGCACTAAGCACCCCTATTACATGGGATCTGAATTAGGCTGGTGAAACGCGGGCGTTGAAACAAATCTGCCTACCCCTCAGGGGAGAAAGCCGTGATTTATGTATGTATGCATGTTTTTTTTTATTGTGGACTATTTCTATTTATTTCCCCCCATTATTTATCGATGATTACGAGAAGTAGTATTAGTTTGTCTAGCTTTTCGAGCAAACATGGAAGGACAATAGGCCGTGATTGCTCCTACATTTTCGCCGATCACTCAATTCATGTTATGTTTGATTGCGGTGTTGTGATGACGTGCTGCGAATGATTCTTTCATCCGTTGTATTCTCTAGCAAAAAAAACTCTGAACTATTAATCTACTGAACTGAACTATAAAACTATAGTACCTAAGTACAGGCACCAAGTACAAAGATTCAAGCCTTTTTTTCAAATCTTATGTCTTACATCTGTTATTATTATTGTTTTTTTTTTATGGGAGTTTTTGAAAGTATTTGAATGTAATTTCTCGACCATTCCGTAACTATTTACTTTATACCATTTCGTAAATTGTGAAAATGGAATATATTTTCCTAACTGCTATAAAATATTATAGGAATATATTTATTGCCCGATAAATGGCAATAGGCTCGCCACCTATTACATGTGATCTAGCCTAATTGGCGAAGCGTGGGTGCTAGTTCACCTCTGCCTACCCCTTCGGGGATATTGGCGTGAATTATGTATGTATGTATATATTTATAAAGTAGATTCAGAAATCATAATAACGTTCATATTGACTTAGTAAAATAACTAAACTTTAGTATTCGTATCCCAAGGACACTAGGAGCGAAACGCTAAGACAACCTCAAACTCTTTAGAAAGACATTAAAGTTACGCAAAATATTATACACGCTCGTGCTAGCTCGCTTAATCAATTTTGTTAGAAAACAATGCCATTCCGCTTTATGAAATAGGCTAGAGTTGGAAATAGTTGATTAGCGTACCAGGCTTGTCAGTTTGCTAGTGTATAAATATGTCGAAATCAGGCATGACTTCAGACAAAACTAAGAAAGTATTCGGATTTATTAACATAAGAAAGAAATTTGGAATAAATGCGTAATTGCTTTTTCGTACCACTTGCTCAAAAAAGTGACATTCTATGCCACAAAAAGCGAACATAACAATAGTCATTTTTAATCTGTTAAAAACAGGGAAAGAAAATTGTACTGAATTTCATTCATCGAATGATAAGTGAAATTCATGATGAGGAGAATGTGATTTAAATTTGGAATACTTACATGTAACTCTCTCTATCAATAATTGGACCAATGTTTCGAATGTTAACTTTTACTTTTAATTGTCATTATTCTTAATAAATGCTCGTCTCATATTATTATTGTGTTATTTTTTTCGCAAATGGTACAAAAAGTAGCGTATTTTCCTCGGTGATAAAGCTGTCTTAGTCTTGGGTAAACTTAAATCCCTCGCTACACTAAGTTTTTAACACCCCCGCTACGCTCGGGAGTGAACCTCAAGGCCTTCGTTACGCTCGCGATTTCGAGCGTAACGAAGGCCTCGAGGTTAAATCGTCACCCGTGACAGAAGACACTGCTTTATCCACTTGGTTAATAATCTACTATTTTTATGGTAGACAGCTAGATCTTGGCCTTCATCTCACTTGATGGTGATGATAAGTGCCGAAAATGAAATCGAGCTTCACCTGGAACCCTCATCTCCGATTTCCGGAGCACGGAGGTGCTCGTATCAATTTATTTTAGGTCACCCATCCAATGATCGCCTTGAAAAAATTACTTTGTATACGCAATCGTAGACCAATCTCGCTGATATATTAATTAGTCCTCTGAGACCTAAATAAATATTATATAACAAATGATGCTACGTCTATTGTACCAAGTATGCTACATCCATAATACGCTACGGCGCTACGGCGTTCGTAGTAACATGCCGCTACGCACCAAAACCACTTTATGTGCTATAAAAATCCTTTTACTTGGTGTCATAAAAACAACATTGAATCCGCGCGATCCTAAGCAATTACTGACACTACCTTTTGGATTTTGCTGTGGATTTTTTTATTACACATACTCTTATGTCTGCCCTACAGCTAAATTGAGCTATACACTAGTTTGTCGTTATGTTATGAGCAAAACTGATTAACCTCAATGCCGTGCTATTGGGAAGATCTATAACCACGCGTCTTCTGAGATGTAAAGATTACTGGATCCATTGAACACACACGCGCACAAATACACATACCTTTAGCTACATAAAAAAAATTATATTACATACATAAATCCCGCCTATATCCCAGAAGGGGTAGGCAGAGGCTTTGGGGACTAGCACCCACGTTTCGCCAATTATGTTAGGTTCCATGTTATAGGTGGCGAGCCTATTTCGATTTATCGGGCACAAAAGGCGTAGTGCATTGCTGGGTGTACGACACCCACGGGAGAGATTTGGGATGGTGATAATTGCATTCTAATCTGCCGTCACCACACGGCAGGTCCCATCATTTATTGCTATGCCATCGTCGCCGATTGTTCAATAACAAATCCTGTGTGACTCGGCTGAGTTATACGCTCGTCTCGCCAATACAAACCAAAAAGTGTCCGGATCTAGATATAAACTTTCAAAGCATTCGTAGGTTTTTGTCTTCTCTTAAGTCGTCCGGCGTGCCTTAAGCCGTCAAAATACTTATATGTAGTCTGTAAAGTTTCTTTACTTTCTCTTTTTACGGATTTTATTTTTGAGTGTTACAGTAATTCTTTATTTATATTAAAATTTATATTTTATATTAAAATAACTATTAAAATATAAATTTTATTAAAAATTTATATTTTAATAGTTATATTTCTTCGTTAATAATAGTTTACTTGTGATTAATCTTAATTGTCATTATTAACCCAATACAGTGTTTGTATAGTATGTTTTTCTTATCTCTTAATTTGGTAATCCTTAAATAAATTATTGGTCCTCTTGGAAGATGACTGATAAATCACAAACTTCTAGATTCTAATTTATCTCCAATACATATAATGTTCTCTTATATTTGCACGAGCACTACTACAATTTTGAAATAAATGAACATTTCGGGAAAAAAAATCAACAACATATCTTAAAATATTATATACAAGATATACCTACTACAAACATATAATATCATCAACATCCACATTTCGACAACTATTTAAGTCCAATATAAGACCCCCATCCTATTGCTACATACCATTGCTTTTCACTATTTTAACCCTAAGGGCCGGTTTTTTGATGCATAGTTAACTCAACTAATTGTTAAAAACTGTTACTAATTGATAAATATCATTCTGATATGTAACCATTAGTAACAATTTTATTTACTAATGTTATTAATGGATAAATATCAGACTGATATTGTTACGAATTGTTTAATATCAGTTTGATATTTAAAGATAAGTAACAATTTTTAACAATTGGTTGAGTTAACTATGCATCAAAAAACCGGCCCTTAGTCGCTGAGTACAAAACCGGTGGAAGTGATTTAGGATAGGGACAATTGTATTCTGCTCTGCCACCATCAAGCGGCTTTTTATGAAAACAAACACACCTATATTACTTACACGGCCCACCGTGCTATTTCTCTAAGTCTTTTTGATCCATCAAATTCCTCAAGTAAATGATAGCCGTGAAGAAAGTCCAAATAAATCATCTGACGGCGCGCCCTGAGCAAAGGAAGACGAATGACACGACTCTCAGTCCTCCACAAGAAAGCCTCACGGTGATACATCTCATACGAATTGTATGCCAGACATCCGAAATAGGATTGCAGAAGAAATATTGCGCGATCGCCTTTGAGTGAATATGTTTCGGGTGGAAAATTTTACACGTTCAGCCGTGCCTGTTCAAAGTGGATTGCTTTAGGTGTCGTCGGGATGCCATTGTAGTTTTGTTGCAATTGAACATGAAAGAATTATGTAGAGTAAAAAGTTTTACTCTACATAATTGCCAACGTAAGCATATTTTATTTATTTCTAATCATTTACAAATTTATTGTTCACAAATATTACAAAGAACCTTAAGAAATAAACGAGTAAAAAAGGTGACGCATAATTCTGAAGAAATCTCTTCCAGCCAAACTGTGAAAAGGAATATGCTAAGAAACATGTATAACAAATGTACTGTTAAAGTAAAAAGTAACATATGAATACTACAACAAAAATACTTAAAATATTCATAAAATAAATTACATATACATACATACATAAATCACACCTATATCCCCGAAGGGGTAGGCAGAGGTGAATTAACACCCACTTTTCGCCGATTCAGTCAAGCCCCATTAATTACATCATCATCATCATCATCATCACCACCAGCCCTTTTAATATCCCCACTGCCGGGGCACGGGCCTTAACTATGGATGGAAGAATATAGGGAGATTGGGCCATAACCCACCACGCTGGCCCAGTGCAGGTTGGTGGGTAATAACGACTGCAGATGCAGCGGGGACCAACGGCTTAACGTGCCTTCCGAAGCACGGAGGAACTCGTGATGGTAAATTTTTGGTCACCCATCCAATGACCGGCCTTAGCGAAATTGGTTAGTTTACGCAATCGCAGGCCAAGCGCGCTGTGCCACTGCGCTAGCGAGCTCCTCCTCCATAAATTACATATAATGTCGTAATAACAAATCGCAGGCGATTTATGCGTGTGTATAGCTATGTATGTGTATTGAAAGCCACAAGCTGAGTTATAATGAATGTATTTAATCAATATAAATTGTAACTAAACTATTTAAATGGAATCATTGTAATATGGCTTCATGACAATGACAATCAACTGACAATATGAAACGAGGGAAACGCCACAGGCTACGTTCCGAAACATCCTTCTCGTTTATATAAGACTATGGTTCCACAACATAGTCTCGTAGGTATCTCGGCATACAACGATTACGTTGACCTCTCCGAAGCTCGGTGGATGGCTGGTCTTCCATCATGGTCTGATCCTCTGGCCCACTGGCATAAGTTGCCTCCAAAGGTGCATCTTGTAAACCTGCTGATAGTTCAAAGCCAATATGGTGAGTATCTGAAAGGGAAGATTAAAAGTGCAACTTCTCTGGTGTTGCTTCTGTTACAGGGGTAGTCTCACATTGTTTATCTCTAAAAGATTTGTGTAATGGTTTAATATGTATTCTATTTCTCCGATAAAGCTTTCCTTGTACATTTACTATGTAAGAACGATCATTTATCATTTTTGAGACTATTCCATAACTCCATCTGTGGTTTATCTCTGGATTCAACTGTACTACTACTTTTTGTCCAACTGATAATCTACACAAATCTTTGCTATTAAAATTATATTTTAATGTGTTCTTTTCTTTCTTTTCCTTAATGACCTTCGGTAAATCTGTAATAAGCTGTGGTTTAAGATGTTTTAAAAGACATGGTAAACCATTTCTAGTTCTTCTCAAAAATAATTTCTGCACAGGGCTTGTGTTAACTGATTCATTGGGAGTATTTCTTAAATGTAATAAACTAAACCATATATCTTCATTAGACTCAATACAACGAGATATTAGTCTTTTCGCAATCTTGACAGTAGCTTCTGCTTTTCCATTAGATCTAGGATAATGTGGTGAAGATGTAACATGTTCAAAATTCCACTCATTAGTAAAGAGTTTAAAATCTTCGTTTATAAAATTTGTGGCATTATCTGTGCATACTCCTTGTGGAATGCCATGACGAGCGAAATTATTTTTACATATAGAAATTATTTCCTTACCACTCAAAGTTTTCAATTTATCCAATTCAAAGTAATCAGAATAATGATCAACTGTCACTAAGAACTTGTGACTTTCAATAGAAAAAACATCCATTGATACATACTGAAATGGATATTTAGGGATATCATGACTAATCATTGGCATTTTTTGTTGACAGGGAGCATCCTCAATACAAGTTTTGCAGTTTCCTATGAATATTTTTATGTCATTAGTCATGCCAGGCCAGAAAACATTTTGTCTTGCTAATCTAAGGGTGCTTGAAATTCTCATATGACTTGCATGGAGTTTTTTCATAATAAGCTGTCTTATATTAGTAGGTATTAAAATTTGATCATTTCTTAGTATGAGTCCCTGGGATGATGATAACTCATGTTTAAATTTGTAATAACTATGTAATTGCAACGGTAAACTTGAAATATATTTTGGAAATCCAGTCTCTAAAAATTTTATTAACTGATTTATTAACTGAATTATTAAATTACCATGACCTTCAAATATGTCTTTATATGTCTCTAGAAGTTGATTTACTTCTTGATTGCCGGAAGGTGACTTTACCACATCACAGTATTTTATAAAACCTAATTTAACGCAAGTAGATTCTGATAACAATGGGTTGTGATCCCCAGCAACAACATGAAACCTTATTTGATAATTTTGATTTTTATATTGACATTTCATAACAGCTGTGCCAAAATCTTTTAGCTCCGAACCATTTAAACACTTCAATTTATTCAGCGATGGCTGCAATTTAGTCAAATCCTTATTACCTTTGATTTTTTCATAATATTTCAAACCCATAACACAAACTTGTGCACCAGTGTCCAGTGTACAATAGATTGGAATCCATCCCTTACAGGACATGAACATTAAACTTCCTTCTGTATGGCCAGTTTTATTATTTGTGCGTATTTCTGATACAAAGATTTTGGGGTTAGAAAAATAATTTCGAAAAATTATGATCTTGAGGCGGGAATCGAACCCGCGTCCGCTGCTATCCGGGCAGGTGCCTGACCGCTCGGCCACCCAAGACACTGATTAACTTGAATTGATTAGCCTCAACTTGATTCCCGCCTCAAGATCATAATTTTTCGAAATTCTTTTTCTAACCCCAAAATTTTTGTACTAATTTTTCTAACATTTATATAATGTTAAAATTAAAATCGAATAGTTTATAAAGCAAACCCAAGCTTAACCGAACGCACGGTATTTGTAAAAATATCTGCTTTGGAATGTTTGAAATTTATTTCTACATTGCGAGGGTACCCGTTGGCTTACAACGTGAAGTGCAAAGGTTATCAGAATTTCGGCAAGTTAATTAGTGTCTTGGGTGGCCGAGCAGTCAGGCACCTGCCCGGATAGCAGCGGACGCGGGTTCGATTCCCGCCTCAAGATCATAATTTTTCGAAATTATATTTCTAACCACAAAATCTTTGTACTAATTTTTCTAACATTTATATAATGTTAAAATTAAAATCGAATAGTTTATAAAGCAAACCCAAGCTTAACCGAACGCACGGTATTTGTAAAAATATCTGCTTTGGAATGTTTGAAATTTATTTCTACATTGCGAGGGTACCCGTTGGCTTACAACGTGAAGTGTAAAGGTTAGAAGAATTTCGGCAAGTTAATTAGTGTCTTGGGTGGCCGAGCGGTCAGGCACCTGCCCGGATAGCAGCGGACGCGGGTTCGATTCCCGCCTCAAGATCATAATTTTTCGAAATTCTTTTTCTAACCCCAAAATCTTTGTACTAATTTTTCTAACATTTATATAATGTTAAAATTAAAATCGAATGCGTATTTCTGATATTACAATACTGTCATCGGACAAGTTATCAGCTTGGATTTCATTCACATTTTTATTATTATATTTCTTACATACTTTTTTGAAATGGTTGCGTCCATTACAGTATTCACATCTCTTACCATAAGCTGGACAAATATTTCTACTGAACTTAAGTCACTCCCCACAAAATTTACAGGTTTGACGTTCTGATTAATTGGTCTTGTTATTTTTATTTTTATTTTGTATATTAGTAATCTTATTAATTTCAGTATTATCGGGGTTACTTTTCATACCTTTTAATTGCTCTGAAGCTAGTTCTGCTGATCTACATATATTGATTGTATCTTCGAGTGTTAATGTAGCATGCCTTGATAATTCTTTTTTTACCTCATTGTCTCTAATCCCAATTACAAGTTTGTCTCGTAACATGTCCTCTTCAAATGAAACAAAGTTGCATGGTTTTATGAGTTTTCTTAATATAAGTAAATAATCACTAAAAGATTCTGATGATTCTTGGTTACGAGCATTGAACATAAAACGACAATAAACCACATTGTTCTTTTTCTCTAATGTTTCTTTGACTTTTTTTATAATATCTTGCTCACATTTTTTCCTCATCTGAAAGCCCAAATTCCATGTATTTTTTCATTGCTGCAGTGCCAATCGCGCTCAATAACAAACCTGCCTTAATTTCTTTTTTGTCCTGGCCCCAATTATTCATCTGTGTAGCAAGACAATAGTTGTCCCAACTGTTCTTAAAAAACTCGAAATTTTCTTGTAAATCTCCCGTGTTTACTTCTAAAGGTGGAGGCCAGGGTACATTAACTCTGCTTCTCATGTCGTCTTCCTTATTAGACACCCTCATTTGATTTTGCAAAAGCACTACTTGTTCTTGTAAAGTTTTAATTATTTGATTCTGGGATTCTAATATCCCTTTCACATCTTTACTGTCCATTTTTAACACTCACTTCTGACACCATGTATTGAAAGCCACAAGCTGAGTTATAATGAATGTATTTAATCAATATAAATTGTAACTAAACTATTTAAATGGAATCATTGTAATATGGCTTCATGACAATGACAATCAACTGACAATATGAAACGAGGGAAACGCCACAGGCTACGTTCCGAAACAGTATGTATGTAAACAAAACAATAACACTGTAAAATATTCCTCGTGTCTTAATAACACGAGAACGTAACTTAATGCTCGCTGTATAATTTTATTAAGAACTTTATTGTTGGGTTTATGGAAGAATAAGCAGCTGCATAAACAATGTTTATCGCAATCACGGGACCAACAAAACACAATCTACAAACTGTCCCCTGGCTACGATAAAATTTGCCGAGCACTCTGTTTAAGAAATTGTTATGCTGTTACGATGCGTTTTATTTTGTGAAACTTGGTGGCAACGCCACTATAATAGCATATATTATATAGCAAGGGCGATAAAACAAAAAAGTCTCAGATCGAAAGTATTTTGATAAATATACGCACAGAGGCTTTCATTTTTATCGCCCGAGGTAAGATCATTGTTTTATGTATTGCTACTTATTGTTTTTTTACGAATCTGGTGTTCCCCTAGAAAGGACAACAATTATTTTATTCGATTTTTATTTTAACATTATATAAATGTTAGAAAAATTTGTACAAAGATTTTTGTAGTTAGAAAAAGAATTTCGAAAAATTATGGTCTTGAGGCGGGAATCGACCTTGACAAGTGTCTTGGGTGGCCGAGCGGTCAGGCACCTGCCCGGATAGCAGCGGACGCGGGTTCGATTCCCGCCTCAAGACTATGATTTTTCGAAATTCTTTTTCTAACCACCAAAATCTTTGTAACAATTATTTTCCTGCCTGCGGCAAATCTTAGTCATGGCCGCTAGACAATTGGCCTATCTATTTGAACGAATACAACACAAATGTCAATTTTTGACAGCTTCTCTTACATTTGACAAGGCGGTCGCCATGTTGTTTTCTCTCTAATACGTCAATTTCATATATTTGTATTCTATTCGAATAGATTGGCTACTTGTTATTAGCCAGCTTATATTATTATTTATAATTAGTTTTAGTACAACCATAATTGACACACCACCATATGAGTAGATAAACCGAATAGAGTATAAGCTTCCTAAGAACGCCGTCGCACTAACCCTGACAGTATGCAAATGGCTGTGCGTCATAAGCCGGTTTTTCCAGTTTCTCCGAGTGCGCGACAGTAGGCAGTGGTAACGCACACATGCCCCGCGTGCTTGTAGTAGTGCAACCTTTTCACGCGGTTGAATGAAAGTTATTCTCTGTTCCGTTTATTTACTCATGTGACACCACTGCTTACTTACACCACTTAGCCGCGTGATGACGGCAGAGTAGAATACAAATATTGTCACCACCCCAAATCTCTCCCGTGGGTACAAGGCGACTAAGGATATATCAGTGATGAGGAATGGGCAACAGCGTTCCTCTTATAACACCTAGCAATGGTACTGCGTCTTTTGTGCCCGATAAATGGCAATAGGTTCGCCACCTATGACATGGGACCTTTTTTTTTTTTTTTTTTGCGGTGAGGTAAACTGCATTTACGCATCATCCCTGCAGTACGGTGCAACTACAGAGGAATGTGGGACTCAGGGTACAGGCGTTCCCCCACTACACCACTAAACATCCTCTCCGGGCATATCCAGCCAAAAGCACACTATGGCAGCCATCCGGGGTCATCCGTTAGGATATGTCACCGGACAGCCACCTGCGCCCGCCCTTTCGGGCTCATTCTGTGCACCGTTTCCCCTAGTCCAATGTCCAACAACAGCCAGTCCAACAACGCCGGACAAAGGACCCGCCAGTCCTGACCAAGTTTCTTCCGAAGAGGAATCTTTCCAAGACAGGCCCCCCTACGACGGGAACCGGCGCTCCTCCAGTCCCAGAGGGAGCTAGAAGGCGCAGGCTCCCTCACCCTACCTGCACTGCCGGACAAACGCCCCGACGCAGTCACACCTAACGCCGCCGGACAGATGCCCCGTCGCGGCCCTCCTAGACTCCACCGGACAAAAGCCCCGACGTGGTCCCACCCCCCGGTCGCCGGACAAACGCCCCGACACGACCGCTACGTCCTGTCGTCTCCTCCAGTGGCGATCGCGATCCCCCGGCGGGCGATGCATCGGACCTGCCCAAGACACTGTGCGGCACTGGGCGGTGGACATACCCATCGTGTGGTGTGCCTCCACATAGGGCTCTGTCACTCACTGCTCAGACAGCTCCCAGCACAAGTCCGCACACTCCACCTGCCGACGAGCCGCGCTCGCCACTGGAGAAAACTGCCGACCGCCGGACAAACGCCCCGAACGCGGCCAACACCTATCGGCCGCCGGGCAAACGCCCCGACGCAGCCCTCCACCTGGGGACCGCCGGGAAAACGCCCCGACGCAGCCCTCCACCTGGTGACCGCCGGGCAATTGCCCCGACGCGGCCCCACACACGTCTCCAACAGTGGTGACAAAAGGGGGTCAGCGTCAAAATTATGGCTATGGTCTACGCATTGCCCCCCCTCCGAAGGCCGAGGCCATCCCGTGGCCGAAGCACAAATGCGCAGCTACCCACACGTCTTAGGTGGGAGGTCCAACGCACCAGTGAGGGCACCAGAGTCTGCATCGACCAGCCAACGCTGCCTCTTCCGGCACCACCATTGGAGACCACCTTCGACCCGAAGGTCCCTCCCCCGTTCCGAAGTTAGCCGTCTGCCCGGAAAGTCAGTGCCGCACCGACCCATCGAACAGACGTTGCCCAGGGTTCACCACGTGGAGATCTCGGAACTTCGCACCCCATGACATGGGACCTAAAATAATTGGCGAAACGTGGGTGCTAGTTCACCTCTGCCTACCCCTTCGGGGATATATGCGTGATTTATGTATGTATGTACCCACTGCAATGTGGATCTTACCAAATATGGCTGGGCAGAGAGCCAAGTTGGACTGGCGAAGGTGAGTGTTGTGAAGGGGCCCCGTACACCTACACTTGGGTCACAAGTCCCAAGCGCTGCTTCTGACTTCCCTCTCTGCTACAGTATGGACGCCCGCACGGTGAATCCATGGCATGCTAAGAGTTTTGGTACCACATACATACATAACTAACTAACTGCCGCACTCAGAGACGTCAATTAACTTTAATGAGTATTTAATGTCAAAAAATTTCAAAAGATTTTTTGACATTAAGTACTCGTTAAAGTTATTTGACGTCTCTAGGTGCAGCAGTTAGATTTCTTATTAAAAATAATTTTGCTGTGCCGATATCTTGACACAAAAAGCCTAATAATGCACCAATACAACCAATAGCGAGATTACGAGGCTATTAATTCAAGCATAAAATACGAAAACATAGTTGCATTGTCTCCCGAGGTACAGATGCAAACAATAAAATAAGTATGTTTTACAGCATTTGATACAATAACATTCACATTTCATCACATCGCAGGCAGCAGTGCTTTATGAGAACTTACATTGTAAAAACAAAGGGTGCATTCGTAATGTAAACTATAATTTGTTAAGTATATAGGTCGTATATATTTTTAGAAAAAGTAATGTGTAAAAATAAAAGAATCCTGTCTTTCGTGTCTTCTCAATGTGTGTGTAGTTGTCATGAGTAATGTAAATGTAAAATGTGAAAATTAATTATTATATTTTATTTATCCGCAAACATTATCACAAAATAAATAGTTTTCTTGTATTTCGAAAAAAGGAAGTAATAAATTTTAAGACTCAATACTGATTAAATTCAAGGTTCCCATCATTAGAAGTTATAACTAATTAAAATTGTTTTTGAAACTTGTTTTCTTCCAATTCATACACTAACATTTAATCTCCCCACTGTTGGCTCACAGGCCTTCCCTATGGATGGAAGAATATAGGAAGATTGGGCCATAACCCACCACGCTGGCCCAGTGCGAATTGGTGCGTATTATCGAATGCAGAGAGGCTAAATAATATTTTTTTTTTCACCCATCCGATGACCGGCTTAGCGAACATTGCATAGTTTAAGCATTCACAGGTCGAGTGCGCTGAGTCAAAAGGCCCTAATACGACATAATATATTAGCGCTAGACTCAGCGCACTCGATCTGTGATTGCTTAAACTATGCAATGTTCGCTAAGCCGGTCATCGGAAACGGCTGCGCTACTACAAGAAGAAGACTTAATAAGAATTAAGTCTTCTACTACAATTAAGAGAGAAACTTCTGACTACATACATATATAAATCACGCCTATATCCCCGAAGGGGTAGGCAGAGGTGAACTAGCACCTACGTTTCGCCAATTATGTTAGGTCCCATGTAGTTTGGCGAGCCTATTGTGCCTTGTACGATACCCACGGGAGAGATTTGGAGTGGTGACAATTGTATTCTACTCTGCCGTCACCACACGGCGGTAACATAGTTCACTTCTGACTACCTATATTAATAATACTAAACATTAGCACATAGATAGTTCAAATTATCGGAATAGACGTTCTAATACTACGAAACTAGTATTAAACAACTTTGACAAAATCATGAATAATCATAGGGAATTATACTCGCAGCTATCATTAAGAAAACCATTAATATATTAATAAATATTGCATACACTCACACCTCATCATCTACCCCTAGGTAGGCCTTGAGCACTTGGTGACTGAAAAATGTTCATATTGTTGTTTACCTATATTGAAAATATACCACTTAAACAAACATGACTCGAGAATAACTGTCTGTGTTTATCACATTTGACTATTCGACCTAACCAGGGGGCCTGGACAAAGTAACACACCGACAAAGATAACGAAGTTCGATAAAGCAAAATGTATGAGATTTGACGTAAGTCGTCGTGAAATCACGTGACCAAAATCGTCTTCGTGAGTTCCTAGTTATGTTGGTAGCGCAAGCTAAGACGCTGTAGATACCAAAGTAATATGGCCGATCGTGGCGAACTTCGACACGTTATGAAACGATTGCCACTTGGCTATGGGCTCTGCTGACGAACTATAGTTCTTTATTTATTAACAGACTTCAAAAAGAAGGAATTTCTATGTTCCACTGCAGGTATTTTTTTGTACAGACCTATGTATGTCAACCGACTTTTAATAACCAAAGCATTTTCAAAAGAATACAACATAATCTGACATTTTATCAGTATAATACCCACAATATCACTGCGGGTCTCTCAGAAAAAAAGCACATTACCAGTATAATTTTTATAAGAAGACAAGGCAAGGGACCAGAAAATATCCTTAACTTGTTACCAAAAGCCGTTTCCCTAAGAGGATTTTGTTTCTTACAATGCCCTTTATACACTTTAATCTTTACTTTTCAGGGCTTTTTTATCTGTTTTTTTGTATTTTAGTTGTTTAGAGCAGAATACAATTGTCACAAACCCCGATCTTCCACGTAGCTATATACTGCGATAATTGGCAGAACATGGGTGTTTATACACCTCTGTATACCCCTTCGGGGATAAATAGGCGTGATTTATATATGTATGCGAGACGAGCACGCTAAGTGCCCCCGCAGACCATGCGATTAAGCTGGACGACTAAATCGCAGATCGTAGCTAGCCATAAAAATGTATGGTAACCAAATAAATCGTACATACGTTTTTATTACTATTGGTACGATCTGCGATTTGGTCCAACTTAATCGCGGTAGTCTGCGGCGACTTAAGTCACTGCGTCATCAAGCTCTTCTTTTTCCTTTCTTTGTTCTGTGGTACAAATTAAATATTCATTAGCATTCCATGTCTGGCAGACTAACTGCGCTTAGAGCGTGCTTGAGCCGGATTATGTGGATAACAGCAAGCTTATGTATTATGCATAGCTCAATCACTGAGAACGACTGCCCATTTTGAAGACGTGACTCCTTTGCTTTTCAAGACATTTTTCAATGAAAAATACTTAAGGTGTAGTGTAATTATTTACACAAATAAACACATATCACGCAATTCTGAGTGAATTGCGTTATATAAAAGGAATTAACCGTGTAGTGACGGCAGAGCAGACAATTATCACCACCCCAAATCTCATCCGCGGGTGTCGTACAAGGACACGTAGTTTATGATAAATTTCTAAGTGTAAACACAGCGATGAGTAATGGGCAGCAGCATTACTCTTATACCACCTAGCAATATACTGCGATTTATGTGCCCGATATTATATGGCAATAGGCTCGCCATCTATTACATGGGCCCTAAACTCACTGGCGTAAAGTGAGTGTTTGACACACCTCTGCCTACCCCTTTTACGCGTAATTTATATATGTATCTAATTTCTAAGTATTTTCGATTTGCGTCTATCTTCTATATGTTTTCCGCAGCACGGAAATACAATTATTAATGAAAGTCCAATTAAAATACTAACTCCTTTTTGCATGAATTATTCAAGAAGTAGAATAATATCTGTTGTTATAACTGTTTTCGTAGGCTTATATGATGAGATGCAAAGTGGAAAAAAAATTGTTGAAATAACATAGAAATGATTAAGCGACCCCTATATCAGAATCCGGCTTTAACATGCACTTTAGGGCTAATGGGAATCAAAACAGGGTTTGTTAAGTCTCTCCTTCTAATTAAGGGTTTTTTAAATGACTCCGCTGCTGAATTTCGGAGCTTAAAATTTTGACGTACACGCGTACGATGTAAGCCAATTTGAGTACAAGTACGCAGTAGTAAGTATAAAATTCCGATTTAATATAATTCATCTTCTTTCTGTCCAGTTCCCAGTTTATTAGGAGTGGGTGCCTTGCATTCATATTTATCATTTTCATGTCATAAAGTTAGCCACTTCCTTTTGATTCATATCATATGACACATCTGAAAGGTGCTATAGTGGTGATCAGAGAGAGCAAGTGGGATGACAACAATCCAATTCATACGGCTCAAGGTTTTGATATAGATTTTACAGTCGGCCTGCCTGACACTAACATTCCCTGGGTTTTTATTATAATTGAAAATCAAAGTCTCAAATGTTAGTTAACCTAACCTCACTGTTTAATCTTATATACTAAAATAACACAATACAAGGCCTAGCCTAGACCTAACGTAATATTTCTAAAGGACTTTGTACTGCCCAAAGCAAATTGAGGAGAGGACCCCCGGAACTCCTAATTGAGGGTTCTGTCTGTAAAATTCTCACAGTGCACTAAAATATCATTTAGACTTATGCTAAGCAGGGTGTCAGGTGCCTAAACCACAAAGAAACTAGCTTCATAGTGATATTCACCAGCCTACATAATTATGTTATTTCAGGGGACTTAATTTCAAGGGACCTTACAGTCGCACTGATGTAACCCTCGTTGTGTTAGGTGCTAATTTTCCGTGACAAAGTTACCACAAATGTTTCCAGTTCTGCCCTTTATTTAGATTTATTTATCTCAAACAATATTCTTTGTATTAATTTTCCAAACATTTACATAATCTAATAACCATCATATCGTGGTCTAGTGGTTCGCCCACCGGAATTAAGATCAAGAGGCCCCGGGTTCGATCCCCAGGGCCAGGGGGGTACAAATTTGTACTCGTGGTTGGTGGTATGATTTTTTTTAAGTCCGCCTAGATATCTACCACCAACTTATCAAAATCTGTCGCCATAATAATAATGTTAACAGCATTATTGTGTTCCGACAATTTATGATAAAATAGCCGCAGCCTCTTTGCGGTTGAGGGATTTAAATGAAGCTCTAATCCCTTTTTCGGTACATATCGTCATTTGTCATCAAGTGAGAAAACGCCAGAGGAGCTCGCTAGCGCAGTGGCATAGCGCGCTTGGCCTGTGATTGCGTAAACTAAGCTTTTATATTCAATAGAAATACATATTTGTAGTTGTGTCAGTATTTAATTAATTAGTAATCTGAATTGACATTAAACGTAAAACACATAAATTATAAATCATAGATAGAACATCAGAATAACAAATAAGCTCACAACATAAGCAATGTTCGCTAAGGCCGCTCATTGGATGGGTGACGAACAATTTACTATCTCAAGTCCCTCTGTGCTTCAGAAGGCACGATAAGCCGTTGGTCCCGGCTGCATCTGTAGTCGTTAATACCCACCAATCCGCATTGGGCCAGCGTAGTGGGTTAAGGCTCAACCTACCTATATTATTTTATCCATATGGAAGGCTTGCGCCCTAGCAGTTGGGACATTAAAGGGCTGGTGATGATGAGATAAGGGCCAAGAACTTCTCTGTCTTGGCTAGCATAGTAAAATATCAATAAATTAATTCTGCGTTATTTTCTCCCCATTTGGAGACCCGCCACGGCAATAAAACTTAGCAATGTCGAAATTAGCCTACTGACATGTCAATACTTACACTTAACAGCTTTTTGATGATCCATGGAGGGCTGCCAAGAAAAATACTCTGTGTTGCCAAACTATTGCTAATACAATTTTTATGGCAGAAAAATAAAGTAAATGCGTAGAATACTTTCTTTATTATATTCTATTTTTTTGGGGAGCTTACAGTCTCATAATATAAACAGTAAAATTAATAGCTACAGACCAATAATTGGTTATTACAACCCTCCAGACACAACAGCGGAAGGATTATAACATTTTCAAGGATTTTTACGCACTAACGCAAAATGTAATTAAACTATTCGATTTTAATTTTAACATTATATAAATGTTAGAAAAATTAGTACAAAAATTTTGGTGGTTAGAAAAAGAAGTTCGAAAAATTATAATCTTGATTCCCGCCTCAAGATCATAATTTTTCGGAATTATTTTTCTAACCACCAAAATCTTTGTAATTAAACTAAATAACAAATCGTTTTCGGCATAAGATTTTATTGAAAGAATGAATGATACTTTGGTATCAATATATTGTGTAAGTTTGAACAGACACATAGCTGTTCAATCTTTTACTTTCTCTTTGCTTAACCAAGCGTGAAAACTTTATTCTTGTTTCCTATTTATTCTTGGAAACCATCTGGAAGTAGCATCTGACGCAAAATGTGGTCTAGATGGACCAAAACAGGAAAATTCTTTTTATTGCTCCTGATGCGGGATTATTGCTGCAATGATTTTTTAAAAATTACTTTATTTTCTTTGTAATATTTTTTCTAACATGTATAATGTTAAAATAGAAATCAATACAGACAGTCGAGTCTCTGAAGTAACTATTGACGTGACACAGGAGTTTGCAGTAGAGTGCAGAATCGCTCAATTTGCGAGGAAAGGAATGCTTTTTGAGTCTGGCACCGATATTGGAATAGTCTAACTCAGAAGCAACCGATAAAGTAAATTAGACAAAAGACCGCTTTGCGAACACCACGTGCTTGTTGGGGCGTGTCCGTATTCTGTAATACAAAAATAGAAGTTAGCAGAGTTAGAGATCGCATATTTATCGCCCTCGCTTTCGGCTCGAGCGTCAAATAGGTACTTGCGATCTGGGACATCCTTTGTTTTATTTTAAATAATAGAAACAACCGTCATTTCACTGTAACATCAAAGTGTCTTTTTATTTATCTTACATTTTTTAATCACCATGACTACCGTCAATTATGACCCCGACACATTTTTGAAACGCGACGCGACTCCTCGTGTAGACACCGAACAATCCGCGTCGCGTCGGATGTTCGTAGTGTGTTTCTGGTCATAGAGAACCAATACAATTTTCATTCGACTCAACACGCGTAGCATTACATCGTTACCCGGTAGATGCTGTAAAGGCCTCTCGGCCAGCATCCTAGATCCTTCAAAAAAAAAGCCTTACATCGGGTCGTGTTTCAAAAATGTGTCTCTACCATTATGGTTTCGGATACAAGTGATGGCCAATGTTTTACAGTTTTATCGCCTTTAACTCAAAATTAGTACCGTAATTATTTAGCACACAAACTTGACACCACCCACACGGTATCCTTGCTAATTGTGAGCGTTCGTAATTGGGTCGATTTCCGAAGTCTTTACACAGTCACCACTGAATTCACTGAAACTTGTTTAGTTCCTGAAGTTCTCAAGGTTGTGGGTAGTCCGGAATAGGATTCAATTTCTGATAGCGCCTCGCTTATTCGAGACGCCGTGTGGTGACGGCAGAGTAGAATACAATTGTCATAACTATTATTTATTTGCAAATAAGGTAAGAGTCTTACAGCCGCACTCGAAGTCGTCAATTAACGTTAATGAACACTTAATGTTAAACAATTTCAATTCAAAACTAGTCGCTGTTCTTGCCGGGTCTATTGGTCTAAATTTGAATGAATTTTTTGACAGTACTCATTAAAGTTCATTGACGTCTCTGTGCGGCAGATAAAGCTACTTAGCTTAAATGCTTCTCCTTTGTACTTAATCACCCACACATTGGGTAAGTATAACAAATCTAAGAGGACAGTAATAAAAAATTAAAATAAAATTAATGTTATCATTATTATGCTTTTTCAAGCTTTTTTTTCATTATTATTTTGTAAAATGAAATTGCGATTTACGTGCCTGACGGATGGCAATTGGCTCGCCGCGTATTACATAGAACCTAATGTAATTGGCGAAACGCGTGTTAATTCACCTGAAATTATTAATTCATCTGCAATTATTAATTCACTTGAAATTATTATTTCACCTGAAATTATTATTTCATCTGAAATTATTAATTCATCTGAAATTATTAATTCACCTGAAATTATTAATTCACCTGAAATTATTAATTCACCTGAAATTATTAATTCACCTGAAATTATTAATTCACCTCCTCTTGCTTATTCACAACGAACTCACGTATGTATAAGAACAGGCCGTTCTTTAAATAGAGCGGTTTTATCGGGAAGCATAATAGGGGAAGAACAAAGGCTTCTGGAGAGGCTAAAACTGTAGGACACTTTACTATAGGTCAAGTGGTGTCAGAAACCCCTCGAAAAGTATGGAAATAATTCACTTTTTGTGCCATTGTACGACTGGAAGCGCCCCTGAACTTTGCACTTTGATTATGCTCTGAAATTAAGCACGCTCTTTTATGTTACACGGCGATTTTAAAAATACGTTGGAGGAAATTCAACCCCTTGACTTGAGAACTTATGTTCCGTTTCTGAATATATTATGGTCTTTTTTTAAATTGATTTGTACTAATTTTAATTTTAAATGATTAGAGTTTATAATGTGACTATTTTTTCCGCAGAATGCCCTCCAAAGTCCTGGATGAAGACAAAAGCTACGAAGACATTTCGCACCTCACACCAGAGTCCGCTGTCTAAATAATATGAAGACACCCAGACGAGGAATGAGAAAACGTCAAAGTATAAATTACTTGCGCTCTTTTTTTCATCAGCCGAGAAGTCCAAAGTCATATTTTATAATTCACCCATTTTCCGTATTGGTGCGTTGAAGAGTCAAAGTAAAAGGTTTCGAGTTCATTACGCTGTAATGGACACGGACCCGGAGGTAGTACGAAGAAAATTAAAAATTCCTCCTCAAATTAAAACCTTAATTCCCCTAGAATCACTTTTCTTTAAGCACTTTGCTTATAGCTTGGCGAACAACCATAAATTACGGGAACCTCATTAAGTAAACTCATGAAGGTTGTAACTCTGTGATACTCTTTGTTTTGATGAGAAAAATCTGTGTTGTGAAGCAAAAGCATTATATTATACATTATGCTACATGTTGGATGAGCAGAGGGTAAAGTTTTTATAAGCTGTAAGGTTAATTGTTATTTTTTACTAACATAGATTAGGGATTGTTAATAACGTTTTATTATATGAGACAATGTCTTCAAATAAATGGTTTTTAGCGGTGCAGAACTCAATCTCCCTAGTGGCATCAAAGGCGACTAAGGGCTAACACAATTATGAGGATTGGGTAGCAACATTCATGTTACATACATTCATACATAAATCATGCCTATATTCCCGAAGGGGTAAGCAAAGGTGAACTAGCACCCACGCTTCGCCAACTATGCTAGGTCCCATGTAATAAGTGGCGAGCCTATTGCCATTTATCGGGCACAAAAGTCGCAGTACATTGCTATTGCTAGGTGGTATAAGAGGAACGCTGCTGCCCATTCCTCATCGCTAATTTATCCTTAGTCGCCTTGTACGACACCCACGGGAGAGATTTGGGGTGGTGACAATTGTATTCTACTCTGCCGTCACCACACGGCATTCATGGTACGACCTAGCAATACTCTACCATGGGTATTAAAATTAAATAGTGAGAAAACGTAAAATTAGTGTCATAAAAAGTTAGTGTCTTGCTGTGCGATCAATATTTTCATACTATGTTATAGCAAACGAGATAGATTTACCATCATAACTCTCCGTTATCTTTAGCAATTAGCAAAAATCCTGGCAAGAAAATTTTAGTGAGCTTATTTATATCTGTAGATAAAATATTGAAAACCATAAACCATCACTAAGAATACCCAAAGACAGCTTAATAAAAAAAACGAGAGATTTCGGGCCGCGATAAATGTACCCATGTGTTAATTACGTCATTATGAAACGCTTCTCGCCTGCAACTTGAAGAAACACCCTAATTCACCAGTACGTGTGTTTGTTATGGTGCCCATTATTTGCATACATCTAGCCCAAATTAGTCGCATGGAAATCAACATTTCACTCTTTAGCGCGTCTAATGACCACGTATCACATTTCAATGACTACGACCACTGTGGCGCACACAAAAAGTAATTCTAGCAAGCTGTCATTAAGAATCGATTTCCATTGCTCATAATCATCCGTTCTAATAACAGAATAACAATGTGCCACAGATGTCGTTTAGGTATATTTTCGCAGGGCACATTTTAGTGCCTCTATAGTCTTGTTGGTAGTAATTGGTTGTAAGCATTTACTGTGGTCAACTTTCGTGCTATTATGAGATAACGATGGAGAAATAATTAATATCTCGACACAAACACGCGACGTCGCGTAGGCGCGCTCTTTCCTTAAGTACTTTGTTATGATAAATGATATAAAATATGCTGGTGGAATTTCCGCCATTTTGACATAATTGAATTGCCGGGGATCAAGCCTTTCAGATGTGATGTGATCATAGGTCCATGATTTGACCATCATCGGATCAAAAAATTCTGTAACTCTGGTAAGCGAAAAATAACGTAAAATGTGCTAGCCCCGGCTCACCCCAGACGTGTCGTAAAAGTTGACAAGAGGAAATTGCCCAGTGTGTATAGGTACTCGGTGTATAGTATACACCGGAGGGTTTGTGTCAGACAGGCAGCCGGCTATGAAACGTAAGCCAAAGCAAAGGCTGGTGTACTTTAAGTAATCAAATAAATAAGTATGGTTAAGGAATGTTGTCATTCTAATGACTACGAAGGCCAGACCGGGGTTGATTATAAGGGGGCGAAGGTAATCTCCTGATGTCAGCAGCCTGCCACCAGTAGGTCTATTCGCTAACTATTTTTGACAGTTAAAAGTGATGATCACCGAACTATTTACTTATTCATTACTGTATTTTTATTATTTCACAGGACAAGTGTCACAATAGCGTTATAGTAAAGTAGTAATGGATAAGTAAATACAGGTGGATGACCCGGATGACGATGATGATGATAATTAATGGAAGAGGAAACGTTTTACCTACTGCATGTAACCTGTCGACGGTATCGGAATACACCAATGTTTATGAATAGTTATTAGAAGTTAAAAAAATGTTGTGTAGTAAAAAAATGTTGCGCATATTTGCGCCTTTCCCAAATGAAGTGTCACTCCTTAACGAGGCAGTTAAACGCCTCAATTTCAATTAAACAAAGCGGACGTTAAACAGACTACCGCAATTTCAATAAATGTTGTAACAAGATGGCGCCTAATAGGACCGGTTGGCTTTAGCCAAGGTCGTAAACCTGAAATTTACACTCAGAATTAGACTGTCAAATTAATATAACACCATGGTGCTTCGTGTATTATTATTGTTGGTACCTAACTCCTTTAAGATTATATAATACTAGTGGTCGCCCGCGGCTTCGCTCGCGTTAATGTCAGTTGTTATATAGCCTATAGCCTCCCTCAATAAATGGACAATCCAACACAAAAATAGTTTTTAAATTTCAACGCATAGTTTCTGAGTTTAGCGCGTTTAACCAAACAAACCAACAAACACTTCAACTTTATAATATTAGTATAGATTTTGATGCATATTTGAATATGATATAAATATTGAAGGGTAAAAAGAAGTTATGAATAAAACAGACTAAAATTACAAGAGCTATCGAGATTATATACTTATAATGATTAATTATTTACAATTATTACTATATAAAAGAGTCCCAACTCTAATTGTTTGTGTGATGTTTCATTGCAAATGTCGGTTTTAACGCCCTGTATTTAGAAGACATTTTTTATTTGGCTTACCACCACTTAACAGTTACAGTAATAATACACAAAACACTACCTTAAATGAAATTACTTAAAGGGAAGCCTATGAAGAACATGTGCCAATAAATTCAAAGGTAGTCGTTATAGTCAAATTTTGACAGATAGATACGATTAGATACGATATTGACGCCGAGTGGTGACGGCAGAGTAGAATACAATTGTCACCACCCCCATCTCTCCCGTGGGTGTCGCACAAGGCGAATAAGGGTAAAGACAGCTAAATTGGCGATAAGTGGGTGTTATTTCACCTCTGCCTACCCCTTAGGGGATATAGGCGTGATTTAGGTATGTATGTATGTAGATACGATTATTATATTTTGTAAGGAATAAAGACGAGAACTGAAACATCATTTAACGCGAATACTTTTATTTATTATTATCACATTTCAAACTATGCCGTGTGGTAACGGCAGAGTAGAATACAATTGTCACCACCCCAACTCTCTTCCGTGGGTGTCGTACAAGGCGACTAAGGATAAATCAATGATGAGGAATGGGCTGCAGCTTTCCTCTTGTACCACCTAGCAATATCAATGTACTGCGACTGTTGTGCCCGATAAATGGCAATAGGCTCGCCACTTATTACATGGGACCTAACATAATTGCGAAACGTGGGTGCTAGTTCACCTCTGCCTATCCCTTTCGGGAATATAGGCGTGATTCATATATGTATGTATGTATGTAGCTGGTATACCCCTCGCTTCCACCTCAACAGCATACAAACCAAAACCAAGTGAAATCTGTTTCATTTCCCTTCTAGACCACTTAGCAGGCGACTAAGCCTGTAGCAACCCATTGTAGGGAAATGGCGATTACGAAAATTGGAACAGGAGTTTCATTGGCTTCCCCGTTCTTAAGATTTCTCTGAAACTTACCTTTTATGCAAGTGAGCGGTATGTACAAAGTTGTCGGTTATTATGAAACACTTAGCTTGAACTTGGAACGTGTTAGCAGTTGGGATATTAAAGGACTGGTAAAGATGTTGGAGAATGGAGGCATTGTAATATTTTAAACTTTCGCGTTGCATCATTAATCTGGTATAATGAAATTGGGTCTATACGCGCAATAAACATTGTAAATATATATATACCTTAACAGTTCACCCGTGACCACGGCCGCGGTCGGGTTAAGGTATATATATCGCTATATATTTACAATGTTTATTGCGCGTATAGATCCAATTTCATTACACCAGATTAATGGAGACATACATAAAATTATAATCAAATTACAATTAAAATTACCCACGTATTATTGCTATTAAAGGCTTGAACAGCTTAGGGTTTGATGAATTGATGTTAAAATTGAGCTGATGCGACGAAAGATACTATAGTCAGTACTTCAACATTATCAATGATCACATAGAAATTCACTAGTAACCTGAGTTTAATTGAGCTACATAGGCAAACCGGAAAACTAATTACTACGTGATTATGCAGTAATATTGCCTGTAATAAATTCTAAGCAAGAGCTCGTGAAATAACCAAAGCAAACCATAATTGGTCATTCATGAGCAAATTATATCGATTTGGTTCTCCAGCAGTTGGGTCATAAATTATGACCCTACTATTAGGGTATCAAATCTCCTCTTCAATTATAAGTTGTCCCCAACTACGATATTCAGCGAATAATGCGTATGATTCGATTACTGCTGCACTCAGAGACGTCAATTATCGTTAATGTCGAAAAAATTACAATTCAAAATTCGTCCCGTGCTTACTTACTTCCTAGCATGGGACGTGGACAAAGTCCCTCTACACCACTTGACAGCGATATTATGTCTCGGGATTTAGTGGGAGTTAGAGCGAGAGGAGTATATTTTCTTTCCCCCGAGGAGATTTTGTCCACGTGCTAGGCCTACTGTATGACACCCTCGTGAGAGATGAGAGGTGTATTCTGCTGAAACAGCTGTTGTAGAAGCTCCGCCGTCACGACTAAACTAAACAATGAATATACGTTGAGTAAAACCTGGTATTACTAGTCGGCGACTAGGATTCACAAAGTTAAATAGCTATTCTGTCTCAAGTTTCAGTGGCTTTGAACAATTAATTAGTTTTCCATAAGTACCACAATGAGATTTTGGTTCGTAACGTTAACTATAATCTGTTTGTTGAATATCTCCTAGAGAGAAAATGCTGCATTTTTTATAACTGACAGCTCCTAGAGCGTTTTAGTGAATATGTTTTTAATTTTAATTTGAACATGTTACAAAAATAATTGAAAATACAAAGAGCTCTGAGATTTCATAATTTATTTGAATAATAATTAAAAAGGAAAGAGGGTCGGTGTCAAGCAGGCGGCCGGCGAAAAACCTAAGCCAAAACCTTGAGCAGTATGGCTCTCCGTTCATCGGTCTCTCGACATGGTTCTTTTCGTCTCTTTTCTATATATTAATTCATCACAGCACCTATATGGTGTGATGGATGATAATTATGAATCGACAGGGAGTGGATGCCTTGATAGCGTCTTACTTGTGCAGGTACTTCCAGCGAGACGAGAATGTACTTGCACAAGTAACATGCGCAAGTAGCCTACACGCGCTTCACATCACGAGGGTTACTTGCGTAGCCATGCTGACAGCTGAAACGAACTAGTCCCATACATAAAGTACTCGCGCGGGCAGCATGCAAGTGTAGCTTGACCAAGTAACATGCGCAAGTAGCGCGTGCCTTTGTTTATGTACTGATCAACCAACTTGAGCATGCTGCTTGCGCCATTACTTGCGCCAGCTACTTGCACCGTATAGAAACGTTAAGTTGAATGATAAGAGAAATTATTGAGCTCCTCTAAAAGTAAACTTCAAGCCCTATAAGCAACGGTTTAATTGGTGAAACGCAAATCGATATCCACTTAAAAGAGGATTAAAAAATCTATCGAGCTTTTCCATGGCATTACCGGATTTCTAGAGAGTTAATTAACTCGGTTCTCATTCGTGAGCTCTCATTAACGTGCCGCTTACGTAAGCACAATAAGCCTCCAGTGAAGTCACTGCACTTCATTCATTCGATAATAGACCTCAATTCAATATCAATAAAGCATTATTTCGATCCCCAGGGGAGTACAAATTTGTATTCGGTTTCGTTTGTGGTAGGATTTTCTTCTTATGGCTAGCTTCCACCATCTTATCGAAATCTGTCGCCATAATAATACATACACATACTTACATAAATCACGCCTATATCCCCGAAGGGGTAGGCAGAGGTGAACTAGCACCCACATTTCGCCAATTATGTTAGGTCCCATGTAATAGGTGGCGAGCCTATTGCCATTTATCGGGCACAAAAGTCGCAGTACATTGCTAGGTGGTATAAGAGGAATGCTGCTGCCCATTCCTCATCACTGATTTATCCTTAGTCGCCTTGTACGACACCCACGGGAGAGATTTGGGGTGGTGACAATTGTTTTCTACTCTGCCGTCACCACACGGCGGCCATAATAATGTTAACAGTATTATAGTGCTCCGACTATTTGTGATAAGATAGCCAGCCTCTCTGTGGTTGAGGGTTCCAGATGAAGCTCGATTCCATGCTCGGCCCTTATCGTCCTTACTATCACGTCAAATGAAAGTCAAGCGCATCCCTGTTTAAAATAAAAAATAAAAAGCATCTTCGTTACCTTGTTCTTCTCCCTGGCCTGTTCCCAGTCTATGTGGGGTCGGCGCAGTATGTTTCCTCTTCCATTAATATCAGTCAGACGTCATCAAGCCATCTACTCCCTTTTCATTCATATCATCCATCACACCGTAAAGGTGCTAGTGATAAATGGATGTATAGAAAAGAGACGGAACAGACCATGTCGAGAGACCGATCCCTCGGACCCCGTTCCACATTTTATATAAGTGGGTTTCTCTTTCAATTACACTCCATTTTGATTCATACCATCCATCACACTGGATAGGTGCTAGTAATGAAACTAAGGCCCGAGTGCACCAACACGTAAATCAAAAGATTAAAATATAACCGGCAGTTTTTGACAATTCTTCCATACAGAATAATGTCAAAAACTGACGTTTAAATAATAATCGTCTGTTTATGTGTTGGTGAACTTAAGCCTAAAGAAAAGTGATTGAATGGTCAGATCCCATTTTTATACGAAACTTTATATTTTAAATGTCATTAAAGCGAGGGTCAATTAAAATTTTGTACATAAATACAACTTTAGTAATTTGCTTCACAATTTGCTCCCTTCATCTACCACAAACAGAATCGTATTACTGACGTTAAAGACCACAAACGCAGAACGTGCAAAGCCATACGGTGTACCACTTAGTAGAATCAGAGTAAAGTTATTAGAATCTAAATATAGGTCAACCTTTAACCTAGAACATTCAAAGCTAGGCAATATACCGGCTTCGGAATTCTGTTCACGTGGATTTCTAACGTTAATTTAGTGCAAAGGAAAGAAACGAAACGGTAATAAAATTGCAAAAACAAAAGTAGAATAAATAATAACAAAAGTACGAAAAATTATGCCATAATTTTTTAGATGTTTTTCTGACCAATGAGTCTTGGTTGGCATTTTTCTAGGTACACGCAGCCGACCGGATGCAGAAGACGCGGGTTCGATTCTTGCATCAAAACTATAATTTTATAAACATTTTCTGACGTATTTTTCTAAAAATGTCTTTTTACAATATACAAATAAGAATCAAAATAATAAATATTTAAATTTATAGGGTAAGCTAGCTCAACGAATATACTAACTAAAACGTTAACTAACTAACTTACCGTGCATTCCAAAGCACGGAAGAACTCGAGATAATACATTTTTGAACACCCATCCAATGACCGTCCTTAGATTACGCAATTGCAAGCCCAGCTCGCTAAGCCACCGCTCTATCGAACTCCTCACTTCCCCTAGAATAGGCCAGAAGTATATTATAATAATATCTTCTCAATTACAAGTCTGACTGATTCCGCTAATAACATTGATTTGTCACACGTAATTCTGAATTCCAGTTTTTCCTTTCATTCACTATCTCGTTTCTCGAGCCCCTAATAAGTAACCTCGAAACCTCTAATAAACCTATACCAAGGAAATTGTAAGTAATACTGCCTGGCTTGTTCCTAATTTGTACATATTCACAAAGCGTATCATCATTCCTATATTCTAATTCGGCATCTCAAAACATGTGCCAAGCCTTTCATAACCGCAATTTTTTTCGTTTATACACATATATAAATGACGCCTTTCTCCCCTAAAGGGTAACCCGTATTTCGCCAGCTTGTTTTAGGGCACATGAAATAGGGGGCGGGCCTATTCACCAGGAATTTTAATCACAGTATTATACAAAGTAGATGGTTATATTTATCATTGGTGACAGACAGTCCTCTGTGCAGATGATGCATGGAGGTAGAGCTGGTAAGTTTTTGGGATAATCTGGGATGGTTGAAGTAGGACGATCTAAAGAGACACGTACAATGGCCCAATCAGGCAGCTGAATGCAGAAAAGGCCCAGATAAACTAAACTAAACATATTAGTTGGTACACCTGGACCGCTGCAGCCCATTCCTCGTTATATTGTTACTCTTAAAGTAGTCGCCCTCTACGACACCCACGAAAGAGGCCGGTCTGAGGGGCTACTCTTTAAATTAATTGGAATCGGTTTTGTGTTGCGATCTCTCTCAAACGTTGCTATCATAACTAATGAGTGAGAGTGACTGGTAGACCAAGACGATTGCAATCGGCTTGCAGAGTGAGGTCACTGGTGACAATTGTATTCTCCTCTGCTGTCACCAAACGTCAATACAGCGATTAATTCGCATATATTTAAGACGAATTATTTTAAAAAAACATAAATATCACACACTGCCGCTCCGACACTGACACCAAAAGGTTTCGGACCAACAAATAACAGGAATAAACAAATAACGTCGTTAAAATCCTTTCATATTGCCCCCGATTAGTTGTTTGTTGTAGTACAAGCCATGAATATAAGTAAATTGGTCGAATTGGCACCAAGCTCTAAAGAGAGCAATTCTCTGTTCTTATAGACGCTTGATGATTGGAGCATGAAGCATAATGGTCCTACGTGAGATGCGGTTAAGGCGGAAATAAATAAATATATTCATTGTACTACTTACTATTTGTACATACACACATAAATCTACTTACTATTTGTACATAGATACATAAATCTACTTACTATTTGTACATAGATACATAAATCTACTTACTATTTGTACATAGATAAATTTGACGGCCGGATTGGTCGAATGCTCAGATCGCTGGGTATTGGCCAAGAGGTCCCGGGTTCGAATCCTGGTAGGGGCAAACTTTGTAACTACCACAAATGTTTGTTCCCGAGTCATGGTTGTGTATATATGTTTATGTAGTATATTTTAAAAATTTATATACATGATTATATTAAAAACATGTCAGTCATCTAGTATCCATAACACAAGTGCATAGGCTACTTTCTTTGGGCTAGATGATAGGTGTGAGTGTAAAAATATATATTTATTTATTCATAAATCATGCCTATATCCCCGAAGGGGTAGGCAGAGGTGAATTGTGACCGTTAGAAAACTTTAGATTCTGTCGAGAAATGGTCCTTGACCCAGTCTCTTCATAGGTGCTCAATAGACAGATACATCACTTGAATGTTGAAGTCACTGTGGTCAGTCACTGTTGAAGGCGGACTGACAGAGTCACTAAAACGCGACTCTGTCAGTCCGCCTTCAGGATCAGAATTCTAAACCTATTAAGCTCCAGCGGCGTGTGAGACAACATGACTTAAATCCTTAACCACCTACGTACGACATGTTGTTACTTTCCAAATTCCACGCGAACCAAGTCGCGGGTACAGCTAGTTGAAATATATCCGCCATATTTCAACCGGCTTACTTATTTTGCCGTGTGGTGACGGATACAATCGTCGCTACCCCAGTAGCTTTTGTAGGTGTCCTACATACATACATACAACTCAAAGTTGTAATATAAAAAGGAAATGGCAGCAGCGTTATTGTTTACACACCATTTAACACACTCTTCTATCAAAAGAGCTCAGCATGAACTCTTATGATAAAAGAGCATGGAAGAATGAAGATATGAAGATATTATAATTATATTACGCCGGATTTATACCTATTTGTCTGACGTGTTCCGATCTGATGAGTCAGAACGGTATGGGTTTCATACATTTGAAAGAAGCCATTAGAACATATCGCGTTAGACTAATGTAAATCTGACTATACTAAATAAAACCCATTTCTTCAGAGCCCATCTGATCAGACCGCGTCGTCTATAAGAACAGGGACAAATGTAAATCCGGCATAATTCTACGATAATAGTCTTTCACATAGAACGTAGGTTTTGAACAAATATTAAAAACACAGGTCATTCACTTTTCGCTGTGGATTATTGAAATAGGGCGATGGCAAAACAACTTTGTGCAAACAAGCCCTGTCATTTACTATGATTGATTACCTCTACTGATACTGAAAACGTTTCCGAAGCGATTCGAACTATAGACGTTTCGAGCCAAATGCTCGCTCTGTGTGGATGTGGCTCAGGGTCGTTCTGTAAGGCCGAAAATGCCTTAAATCACAACGCTCTGATATTCTTCTGTCCCCATAAGCGTAAAAGCGCTACGCCACTACGCTATCGAGCTTCTCCATATTGGTTGAGCGAAAAAGAGAAATTTTCGACTAGAGTCTTCTTCCTGCTCTAAACTGTGCCCAGTTTATCTGGGGTCGGCGGCTCGGCGCAGTATGTTTCCTCTTCCGTTGATATCAGTCAGAAGTCATCAAGCTATCCATTCGCTTATAATTTGAATACGTGATATATTACCGGAAATGTGCTAGTGCTGAATGAATGTATAGAGAAGAGACGAAAAGGACCATGTTGAGAGACTGATGAACGAAGAGAGTGATTGGGATGACAACATTCCAATCTATACAACTCAAGGTTTTGACTTAGGTTCTACATCCACGTGCCTGACACCAATCCTCTTTGGCTATGCTGCTGTTGGTGGTTTGCCCTCCACCATTCGGGTGCCCCAAGGTGCTTATTGGTCTACCGGGCAATCTCCCTTAGTCGACGCTGACGACTGAAGTGAGTCGGGGTTGGTATATTCTACGTTATTATTTCGCTCCCAGGCCAGCATGAAGGACTATAATATTCAACACCGCAGAAAATTGAACACGAATTAATACCGTATTCTGCAAAACGTGTGAGCCGACATCATATCGGTATTAATGGGCAGACATCAGAAGCCTGCGTCAATAGGGCACAGTTACCTACTCAGATCGTATTTCGTCCATATGACAATTTATTTATTATCTGAACAATAAGAGAAGCTGTGTACTCGGAAATATTAGGAGCGCGATTGCTGGCAGCAATTTTTGTTATTGAAAGATAACCCTTAGGACATTAAACAAGAACACGCAACTTAAAAACACTTTGAACCCTATGACATTAGAACTTACTGTTGCAGAAATGCGATGTTGGGTTGTACCTCTTTTGTATTTTAAGAAGCGATATGTTTGTTCTGACGGCTTATCCTTCTCTTGTTTTTATTGTAAATGCTTCGTGTTATAATGAACCCATAAAATACATTTTTATGATCACTTGCACAAACAAAATTAAAGAATTCAAGATTAAATTCTTGTCGTTTGGTGATGGCAGGATCATTGACACCACCATCGTTGCTTAGATTGCGTAAACTAAGCAATGTTCGCTGAGGCCGGTTACTGGATGGCTGACCAAAAATATGTGATCTGGAATTCCTTCTTGCCTCGGAAGGCATACTAAGTCATTGATCCCGGCTGCGTCTGCAATCGTTAATACCCACTGATCCATGCTTAGCCTGCGTTATGGGAATTTAAAAGGAGCGCGTAGGTTTACGTTTAAAATAGTTTTACATGGTGTTATATTAAAACTATGGAACTAACTGATTTAAAGTTTCAAAATTGCTCACCTCAACCAAGTCCAAATGCCCAATGCTTTATTAGCTAAATTAGTGATTACGTCGCCGTGTAATCAGAGAATTTATTGCTTTGTGACCAATCTATCGAATAGGGGTGGATTCTACTAAAACGTAATTAGCAGAAGAATATAAACTCAATTATAGTCAATGCTTGAGAACCACAATTTCCGGGACGTCTTGTTAATCCATGACTAAAAGCGATTTTCCGTGTGGTTTCCGGGTAGAGCAGAATACAATTGTCACCTCCCCTAATCCCACCCACGGGTGTCGTACAATGCGACTAAGGATTAAGACAGCGATGACCTAATGGGCAGCAGCATTTCTTTCTACTATACCACAATATACTGTGATTTACGCACAGTCAACAGCACGCCAGACTACCACAAAATGGGAAAACTTCTCAATCGATTTTGTGCTCTATTATTACCAAGTTAAAGTTGACAATCGATTGAAGAAATTTGAAAATTCCCCTACAAGGCCCCTATTACATGAGACCTAACATAAATGTCAACGTGGGTGTTAATAGGCATGATGTCGAATTTTGAAAAACTACACCATGTTTTTCTTACGTCAACTTTACCCAAAATAAATTATAATTTTGTAAAAACTTTCCATTTTCATAGAAAAAACATGTTTTGAATAATGCAATTTAAAATTTCCGCCAAAAGAGCAATGGCGTCCGTGTGACGTCACTATATCGTAAAAAGGCCAGTTTCTATATTAAACTAGTGAATTTGATTGGCAAATAGAATGTCAAAATGGAGATAACTGTATAATGACGTTTTAGTAAATATGGCGGGTTGCTAAGTTTTGTACTTTTATTTTTATAAAATAAATATCAACCACAAGTATAATCTGATAGCAAGTGACTATTAACGAATCTCCTTATCCTAAATTATTATTATAAATCGTTATATCAGTGATTCTTTGATAGTGTCATCATCCCTATTCATCTCTGCCTAACCCTTTGGGGGTAAATGGGCGTATTTTGTGTTGTATATGTGTAACAAGTACTGAAACGTATATGAGGTGTTAATATATCGTACTGTTAAGAGGCGTCTCTAGTGTAAAGCACGGTTTTCCCAAGCAGTGTACAGACTTGCGGACCACGAGTAAGGCTAGGAATTTTAAGCATGACTCGTACACAAAATAAACGTTTGTGGAAACAGCATATTTTTAAACTAGTGGACGCCCGCGGCATCGCTCGCGTTAATGTCGGTTACTCTTACTCGATGAATGGACTATCCAACACTAAAACAATTTTTCAATTTGAGTCAGTAGTTCCTACGATTAGCACGTTATACCATACAATCAAACTCTTGAACTTTATAATATTAAGTATAGATAAAGTTTTTATCAAACTGCGATCTGTAACAAAGTACCTAGGAACTTTGGTTTAACGTAGCTTAACACCGATAGTATTCATTTTAATAAGAATTCCACCAGTGATTGTTACTGACACACACTTAAGGCAGATTCTGCGAGGCATTCACGTGGCAGCCTCAAACTGAGATCCGCAAGTGGGTACACAGCCTTAATGATACCTTTCGTTAACAAAGGAAAATATTGCAGTGGGGTTTTCAGTTCATTTCGAATTTCTTCGTAATCACCACATTAAATTGAAGACGGCAAGTTTATTGCTGTTTATTTTGTAGCACTAAAAGCGCGGGCTAAGACAATGGGACGTGATACTTAAGATTTTCGTTTCTTCTTCCAAAAACTGTTTCGCTATTGTTCTGGAGGTTACGCTTTAGGGGAGAATTGATATCATTGATGTAGAACGCCACTTTTTTTTATTCAAATGTATATCTTGTTGTCGGTATTCAAAGTTCAGTTTAAGTTTACGATCCTTGGTATTTATTAATGTTTCTGGCATCATTAGGGAAGTATTCGGAGCACATTGCTTGTAATATTTTTCTCAAATTTTTCGTAGCATGAAATTCACATAAAAATACAGAGAAAGAGAGAGAGTATTTATTTAGAGATATTACAGATAAAATTTACGCGTTCTAGACTGCTGAAGCTTCAGTTTATTGTAGCCAGCCACGTCATTATAGTTTGTAAAATATAGGATGATTCATATGACAGCTGTCACACTCATACACTTTTTTGTCTATCCTTTTCAGACTTACAGCAGTTTTATATTTGTTGCTTGCTGTCATTCTAATAATAATAATAATAAATATTTTTACACTCACACTTATCATCTAGCCCAAAGTAAGTAGCCTAAGCACTTGTGTTATGAATACTAGATGACGGACATATAATATTTTTAATATAATTATGTATATAAATGTTGAAAATATACTACATAAACATATACACAACCATGACTCGGAAACAAACATTTTTGGTCATCACAAAGTTTGCCCCTACCAGGATTCGAACCCCTCTTGGCCAATACTCATCAATCTGAGCATTCGACCAAGGCGGCCGTCAAGGAGCAGTGTAATCATGTTACGTTTTATGGACTGCAATGAACTACGGTCACAGTGCGAAGACTACTGCTACAGTTCTCAAAACCGTAGCCACTACGGTTCTGTAAACGAACGTAGCGCTAAGTCGAAAGACTATGAACGCATTGTTAAGTTTACTAACTGCCGCACTCAGAGACGTCAAATAACGTTAATGAGTACTTAACGTCGGGTCTATGGTCTAGATTTGAATGAAAATTTTTGACATTAAATACTCATTAAAGTTGATTGACGTCTCTGAGTGCGGCAGTAAGCTACGTTAATATGAAGGATGGCTACAATAATTGCACTGCAACTATTGAGATTTAATATGCGTAATGGACGATGAGTAATGGGCGGCAGCGTTCCTTTTATACCACTTAGCAATGTATATTGCTAATACTGCGATGTACGTGCATGTTAGACGACAATGGGCTCGCCCTCGTTAGATCCCGAGTAATAACTCGGGATCTAACATAATCACCGAAACGTCGGTGTTAATAAATTCACCTCTGCCTAACCTTACCCTGCGGCGATATATGTAAAACATTTCACAATAAAGTGAGTTTTAAGTTATCATTAGAATAATTATTATAACAAAGAGAAAAGTCTCTAAGTTAACATAAGTAAGAAGAGCCAGTTTTCTTAATAAAACTCGTCTGCTAATTGTAACTTTGAAATTCCACGAATGTAACAATTATTATTCCCGGCGACATTCTGATGTTCTTTTAATACAGTATTTTGTGTAAGTGTTTTATTTTATGACTATGTGAGTCTGGTGTCCCAAATCCTCTGGCGTCCCATCCCTCACGTCATGCACAATGGGACTGTTTCTGGACAGAAATTGATGATGTGTTCGCAGAGGTAAATGATCCGCCAGACAGCTTGAATGGGGCGTCTTTATGTGTTTGTGCATACCCGATGGGTCGGCATTAAAACCCGGATTCGGGCGACGGTACATCCGCTCGGTATCTTGGACTTTGTGGACAAACTAAAAACAGTTTATTGTCACGCAAAAAAGTACACGTACACTACACACTAGTACCCCAAAAACCGCACTCAGAGACGTCAATTAAATTTAATTAGTACTTAATGCCAAAAAAAATAATTTAAATCTAGACCATAGACCAGGCAAGAGTACCTAGCGACTAGTTTTGAATTGCCATTTATTTATTAAGTATGTACTCATCAACGTTAATTGACGACTCTGAGTGCGGCAGTATAAGTAAGTATTGTTGCACAAATCAAATTGAGTGCTTCATCATCATTATCATTATCGCCCTGCCCTTATCCCATCCTATTTGGGGTCGGCGCAGTATGTCCTCTTTTCCCATTCTCTTCTGTCACTCGTCATCTCCTCATTCACATCTATCACTTTCATATCACACCTCACACAAGTGCTTATAGGTGGTTAAAAGTTATAGGTAATGGTCTCTCAAAATTATAATTGCAGAAAACTATACGTGAAGTATTGTTTAGCGCTTAAAAATAGAATGATATGAGTTTGTTAAAATAGAATGATAGGTCTCTCAAAATTGTACAACTACAATCTAGCGGATGACGAGTAATAAATAGCAAATGTTTGTAAACACAAGCATATTTTGTTCTCGAGTCGTTGTTGTTTATATTCATTGTAGATTATTTTAAGTTTTTATATATTAATTTAATCTGTATTCTAGTATCCATAAAACAAGCGCTTAAGCTACTTACTTTGGGCTAGATGATAGATCTGAGCGTAAATAAATTTTATTACTTAGTATAATTATACATACATTAATCATTCCTTTCTCCTCTAAGGGTTGGCAGAGGTGTCTTAACACCCGCGTTACGCCAGCTCATTCCAGGCCCCATGTGATAGGGGTATGTCAACTTATGAACATTCACCGGGAACGTTAATAAAGTAATTGTCTAGATGGTGCACGAATACCAGTCATATACCCAAAGAGGGTTAGTTCAGGCAGGCGGCCGGCTGTAAAACCTAAGCCAAAACTTTGAGCAGTATGGATTGGAATGTTGTCATTCCAATCACTCTCTCCGTTCATCAGTCTCTCGACATGGTCCGTTGCGTCTCTTTTCTATGGGTACATTCATTCATTCAGGTATTCTTACCCAGCATAGGCATCAGTCTCACACAAACATTCTAAGTTCTTTTATTTTAACATTGTACAATATGTAATGTGTTTGTGATGAGAAAAATAAAGATTAATCTTATTATTCATCACTAGCATCTTAACGGTGTGATGGATGATATGAATCAAAAGGGAGTGGATGGCTTGATTACGTCTGACCGATATGAATGGAAGAGGAAACATACTGCGCCCCCAGATAATCTGGGAACAGGGCAGGGAGAAGAAGGTGCACGAATACCAGTGCTCCCATACCTACCCTCTCTCTTAGCCAAGTGGCCAACCTATCGAACGCATATAATACAAAATATATGAAACTGACGTATCATATAGAAACCAATACGTCAGTTTCTTACTTTTGTTTTTATACGTTCGAATAGATAAGCCACTTGGCTACGCCCTCTGGTTATAGGGCCAGAGTGAACTCTAACACCCGTATTCACAAACAATACTTGTATAAGTAAAGAAGCAACACTGTGCGAAGTAACACATTTCCCAATGCGTTTTGTCACTCAAGTATTGTATATGAATAGGTTTTTGGGACCCTGTGCGTTAACGCACCTCATAGTAATGTTTATGAATACGGGTGTACGCTTCTTAGGCCTCATTATCGCTTTCTATCAGGCGAAACGGTCAACAAACGCTCAGCCTATAGAATTTATAAATACATCTCTACGAACACGTATATAAAATAATATTAATATCATCAACATCATCACCAGCCCTTTAATGTCGCCACTGCTGGAGTACGGGCCATCCCTATGGATGGAAGAATACAGGGAGATTGGGCCATAACCCACCTCGCTGGCCCAGTGCGGTGGTGGATCGGCGTGCATTCCGAAGAACGGAGGAACTCAAGATAATAAATATTTTGTCACCCATCAATGACCGACCTTAGCGAACATTGCTTAGTTTACGTAGTCGCAGGTCAAGTGCGCTATGCCACTGCGCCTGAGCTCCTCCTATTATTATGCATTGTTGTATTCAAACAGGAACGAGTAAAGCAACCTACTGAATATATTAGTATGTTCGTAGGGGCGCCGCAGCTTGGCGCTTGCGATTTATTGTGTGGACGCTTAGAACGTTTATCAAGCGTGCTTTTGCGCTCTTCTTGCTTTGTTTTGAGGCAAATAAATTTCGAATTCAAATGAGTATGTTACACTTAATTGATGATGCTTTCCGTTACATGAATGTGGACTCAATTTGTTGCCAAGGAAGGAAATAATGTGGACGGTAAAACCACAAACCTAGTTCGTTTCGATTACCACCCGTTATAGAAACGAACTAGGTGATAGTAATGGACAGTGAGATAGAAAACTTAAAAAAAAAACAATCTATACTTACAGATAATATTATAATTACTGGTGAGGAGAGTGTAGCCGTTTTACTGCCGCACTCAGAGACGTCAATTAACTTTAATGAGTACTCAATGTCAAACATTTTCATTTAAATCGAGACCATAGACCTGGCAAGAATAGCGACTAGTTTTAAATTATCATTTTTTTTAATTAAGTACTACATACATAAATCACGCCTATATCTCCGAAGGGGAAGGCAGAGGTGAACTAGCACCCACCTTTCGCCAATTATGTTAGGTCCCATGTAATAGGTGGCGAGCCTATTGCCATTTATCGGTCACAAAAGTCGCAGTACATTGCTAGCCTTGGTGGTATAAGAGGAACGCTGCTGCCCATTACTAATGATATTCAGATTTATCCTTAGTCGCCTTGTACGACACCCACCGGAAAGATTTGGGGTGGTGACAATTGTATTATACTCTGCCGTCACCACGCGGCTAAATTAAGTACTCATTATTATTAATTGACGTCCCTGAGTAGGCAGTTAGCCTTTCTTCAAAACGACTAACCCTATTCCAATAAACGTCATCAAAAAACGGGGAGTATCTATGTTCTACAGGTATGTATATTTTTTTCCTTCTCTATGGATGAAAGATTAGAGTGAGAGTATCATTCGTCTAGCTAGTATTACATACACGAAAACTGATTGGTATTCACGCCGCGCCGTGCGAGCCCGTCTCAGCACTAATAATCTTTCAACATAAGTCACGGGCCGTTCGTCTCGGCGACAGTTCGGGATACTTTGAGACTGGGGATTTCGCTGCAAGGTCGGCTTTGTTACACTCGCCGCCCCGCCGCAGCCAAACGAGGACTCTGAATAGTTTCATATTTGTTCAATTAAGTACAATAGACGGCACATAATTTGTGCTATGCGCAGCGCAATAAAACGTTTTTTAAAGGTTATGTATGAGGTGCGTGTCTCTGTGACCATAGCAACGTAGGGATACCCGCTTGTCCGCGTGCATAATTTAGTTTACACCATTTTCCTTCATTTATTTAAAGCACCTGCGCAGACGACCATCATCATCATCATTTTGGCTGAACTTACGTGCAGGGAAGTATACGCAGTTTTGTTTTTAAAATATCTTATTTAATGAAAATGTTACAGTGTTTTTTTTTCGCCGTGTGGTGACGGCAGAGTAGAATACAATTGTCACCACCCCAAAACTCTCCCGTGGGTGTCGTACAAGGCGACTAAGGATAAATCAAGCATGAGGAATGGGCAGCAGCGTTCCTCTTATACCACCTAGCAATAGAAATGTACTGCAACTTTTGGGCCCGATAAATCGCAATAGGCTCGCCACCTATTATTACATGGGACCTAACATAATTGACGGTACTAGTTTCACCTCTGTCTACCCCTTCGGGGATATAGGCTTGATTTATGTGTGTATGTATGTATGTTTGTTAGTAAGAAAAATATATGATTTATGTCGTGTGACTTATGTATCTAAGTAAGAAAGGCCATGTGCCTTTAATTTTACGCGTGGACTTGTTAGATACATCGCCCAATAATACCATATTCGTAACACAAACTATTCTTCGCCGAAGAGCCTAAACATACACAGCAGTGAAATCTGTAGTTAAACATTCCATTTTAAGCCCCCATAACTAAGTAGAGACGCAAGTTTCTCAGCAAACAACCCTTTGAACCGTCTCAGACAGTAAATAACAGATGTGTGCCCGAATTCGAGAAAGCGTTTTTTTTTTCAGTCTTCTTCTCTGCTGACTGAAGCCACGAGCCTTAACAGCTATTTCGGTGATTGATTCACCGAATATACGTCCTTCCCCCCGAATACAGAAACGCTTATATTTTGAGCACTGCTTATAAAGTTAAGTGGACAATACCTGTCACAATTTGTTTGTATGGATAAATTTTGAACACTGCTTATGAAGTTAATCAATGCTCAAACAATGCCTGATAGGATAAACGTCAATTGTGACAATACTTATATGATACGCAGGCTCAAGCTTTGAGTAGGGTTTCGGGGCTTGGAAAACCAGTGACTGTCACCAATAAAGAAGTTGTATAAAATATAGTGAAGATAAAGGTAGCGGTTACATACTTATATATATTGATACTTAGGCTGGAGTTCACCAACACTTAAACGTCGATTTTTAACATTTTATCGTATGGAAGAACTGTCAAAACATGCGGTTATCTTTTAATCGGTTGTTTACGTGTTGGTGAACTCCAGCCTTAGCTTAGTTAAAATTTCTGCGTTTTATATATTCCTAATATTTTCTACAAATCCCAATCATTCCATCATTTTACTATACATTCATCCCAAGAGCACTTTTGCGGTGTAATAGATGATATGAATCAAACTTAGTGGAGTGGATGAATGCAGATGCAGTCAGAACCAATGGCTTATCTTGCGTGGGGGACACTTCACAGTGGGACTCGAGATATAATTTTTTTGCTCACCCGTCCAATGACCGGCCTTAGCGAACATTGCTTAGTTTACGCAATCGCAGGCGGAACGCGCTAAGCCTCTGCACTATCGATCTCCTTGAGACATAAATTCATTTACATTAAATTTGCGAATAGCACCGTTCTCATAGTAGTACCAAGGATTGGTTTGACAATTTCGTCCTCATAGCAATACTATAGTCCGACAACTTCGTGCGCGACTCTCCTGTGGTATGAGTGCCGGTGGCGGGGACGGGGCACTCCAGATGCCAGCGGGGGCGGGCGATGCGGGGAAAAGGGAAAACACGCTCCTCCCCGCATCACCCACCCCCGCCAACATCCTGAGCGCCCCGTCCCCGCCACCATCTCATACAGCTGGAAGGTCGCGCACAAACTTGTCGCACTATACTTTAACTGCCGCACTCAGAGACGTCAATTAAAGTTAATGAATGCTTAATATAAAAAAAAATCATTCAAATCTGGACCATAGACCCGACAAGAATAGCGATTAATTTTGAATTGTCATTTTTTGACAGTAAGTACTCGTTAACCTTATTTGACGTCTCTGAGTGCGGCAGTAAGTGTTTATAGCACATCTAGGAAATGGGTGCTCACAGTCAACTTGGCGACTGTATCTAACAGTGGTTCTTAAGAGATTAATGCTTCGGGCATCGACCGCAAGCATATACGATAATATAGCACTCATTTATTTTTATATCCCTCATACAGACTAGCAATACATTTGGGTAATTCATCGTAAACGTACAAGTTACTGCTATAATTCCGTAAAAACCTTATTCGTTTGAAAGCTTAGCGTCCCCAAAATTTGCTAAATAAGAAAGTATTTAGGACATAGGAAATTGTGTAGTATATTAAAAAGGCTCAGCGTAAATACGTACTTTGCTACTCAACCAGTTGATTTTGATTAATTTTGAATAAGTAGTATATACAATAATGTTAGAAAAAAATATTACAAATAAAAATAAGTCAGAAAATGTTCTAAAAGTTATAGACATGACGCGGGAATCGAACCGGCGTCTTCCGCAATCCGGGGGGTCTGCCTATACTAGTCGGCCAACCAAGACATACAAGCTGTTATGTTTCTGACCTATTGTTCATTGAAACTTTAATTTAATGTTTAATTTAGGGGCTTTTGTCTACAAAGTGACATGCCAGTCCCATCGATCTTTGAAACTTAATGGACTATATTATTGTTTAACATACATACATACATACATAAATCACGCCTATATCCCCGAAGGGGTAGGCAGAGTTGAACTAGCACCCACGTTTCGCCAATTATGTTAGGTCCTATGTAATAGATGGCGAGCCTATTGCCATTTATCGGGCACAAAAGTCGCAGTACAATGCTATTGCTAGGAGGTACAAGAGGAACGCTGCTGCCCATTCCTGATCACTGATTAACCTTAGTCGCCTTGTACAACACCCACGGGAGAGATTTGGGGTGGTGTCAATTGTATTCTACTCTGCCGTCACCACACGGCATTGTTTAATGTATTATTAATTGTTTATTATATTGCGGTGTGGTGACGGCAGATTAGAATATAATTGTCACCTCTTTCGCGGGTGTCGTACAAAAAGTTAACTTATAATATATCGAGGAATAAGCAGCGCCGTTTCTAGTGCACTATTTGGCAAATTAATTCGATGAAAGTTCCGGATGAATGGCAATAAGCCCGCTCCATATTATATGTTCATTGCACTTTTGCCTACGCCACGAGTAAGTGTGACTAAGGAGCATGGGTAGAAAGAATTAATAATTTAGTACAGGTATCACGCGCACACATATAGGAGCTTCTATCTAACGCGACTCATGTGTTTCTCCCTTGAGCATCATTGCAGTAATATATAATGTTTCTCGTCTAAACAGTATACAGTGCACCAGTACGATCTTTGATTTAGACTTCAACACACAGTAATATTTAGAAAGATTACACCAATGTTAAAAGCTATATTTAAAAACTTTTTGGAGAAACAAATTAAGGTGCTTAGTTCTTTTTGAAATAAAACTTTTACGGATAAGACTCGCGTATAATTTGGTGTTTGGCATATTAATTATTTAACTTTGTGATTTTTAAATGACCTGCAATGTTGCAACTCGTTGTTGTAACGATTTCCAATATCCCATTGGCTGGCTACAGTCATTGTTTTGCGCAAATTCGATAGAAAAAAATTGTCATTTTTTGAAAGCCTGATGGGCTTTTGACAAAACAAATCAGACTTATTAAATACATAAAGTCCTCTTTCTCTACTAGTATCTGTCTTCATATCAACAACAATACCTTTCATGTCATGCCTCACATAAAAATATATTCGACTGCTGCTTACCATGACTAATGTTTTCAATTAAACCCTCAATTGAACCAATGCTTATGCTTTATCGTGTTTAAATTCTTTACACTTAGGTTGAATTCTTTATACTAACACACGTCTGCATCAAATCACGCGATTTCACGTGATTGCTTCAAATAAATTTCTATTAACTGTGGAATATCGGCTAACAACCCTTGGAAATAATTGTGAACACAATGGAAGCACCTTTAAAGTGCTAAATTATAAAAACTATTCGTGAACCTTTGAACATTTATGAGTTTTCGGTGTTAAGCGTCTTGACGATACATGTATACTTATATTAGAGGCATACCTACCTACCTACCCAAATCGGGTATACATAAATGGAACATAAATAAGATGATAATTCGTTGGCCATCTTATACATTTTCAGCTTGGCCATCAACTTATTAAAGCAAAAAACTTTACCAGCCCTACTGTTGGTGCACCGGCCTTCCTAGGTATGAAAGAACTAATGGTCGCTCGTGGCTTCTCTCGCGTTAATGTCGGTTGTTGTATAGGCTATAGCCTTCCTAAATAAATGGACTACCCAACACGAATTTTTCAATTCGAACCAGTAGTTAGCGCGATTAACCAACCAAAAAAACAAACAATCTCTTCAGCTTTATAATATTAGTATAGATAAAGGGAAAATGAGTCATAATAAACATTTTATTATCATTTTTGCTTGGTGGATTATTGGCAGAACCCTAGCCAAGATCAATAGAGTGCAGTTAACAGTTAAGATGAGTAGGCACTGATGAGCGTGCCAAATGAAGCCGTTACTTTGCATCCATAAGTGCGCAAAGTGCAGAAGCCAAAACCTTGTTATTATGGGATGAACCACTTATTTATTGATCACCTACGTAATAAACATTAGCAAATGCAATTGTGAATACAGATAGGGTTAATGATTGCTAATGTTATTACAATTATTACAAGTAGCCGTGTGGTGACGGCAGAGTAGAATACAATTGTCACCATCCCAAATCTCTCCCGTGGGTGTCGTACAAGGCGACTAAGGATAAATCAGTGATGAGGAATGGGCAGCAGCGTTCCTCTTATACTACCGTCCTGACAATGTACTACGACTTTTGTGCCCGATAAATGGCAATAGGCTCGCCACCTATTACATGGGACTTAACATAATTGGCGAAACGCGGGTGAGAATTCACCTCTGCCTACCCCTTCGGGGATATGAGCGTGATTTATGTATGTATGTATGTAATTATTACAAGTGAAAGCACAAACGATAGAGAAGCGTTGAAAACATTATAAATTGAATGTATAGATATAATACAAAGAAAAACATAATCTTACGAAAAATGCAAAAAAAAATACTATAAAACGCAAAAAGAAAGCTAAAGAAGCCAATTTCTGAACTCGCGAAAGCCATCCGTTAAGAGATCCAGAACTTTAACTTTAAAGAGTCAGACAATTCACTAGCTAGCTTGTACATACACTATGCATTCAAGCGCGTCGTAAAGTAACTTTGCTAGACCCAAAGGAGATAATATAGTACAAATTCAAATAAAAAAAGTAATAAAAACTATTTTCAGAATATCACTTTAATGATTACGCGCAGTGAAACAGCTTTACAATGTCCCTTGCGGCACTAAAACTTACGCTTTAAATAATTCAAAAGATGTGCCCAGACACTTCACTATTTTTAGTTCGGCGATTTGCAAGTCGGTAAAACCTTGAGCAGTATGGATTGGCATGTTGTCATCGCAATAACTCTCTCCGTTCATCGGCCTCTCGACATGGTCCATTCCGTTTCTTTTCCAAACATTCATTCATCACTAGCACCTTTACGGTGCCATGGATGATATAAATCAAAAGGGAGTGACTGGCTTGATGACGTCTGACCGATATGGAAAGGAAATAATGATTTTGGACCTAGTGGCATTTCAGTTATTTTTCCTTTAAACCGTAATATACTTCATTTTAAATCTCAATATTAATCCATTAATAGGGGCAAGTCAATTGCTATCTAGCACGCGCGTAAATAACTATACTAATATCTACAATACACTACAGCCGTGTGGTGACGGCAGAGTAGAATACAATTGTCACCACCCCAAATCTCTCCCGTGGGTGTCTTACAAGGCGACTAAGGATAAATCAGTGATGAGGAATGAGCAGCAGCGTTCCTCTCATACCACCACTTATCCACCTAGCAATATACTGCGACTTTTGAGCCCGATAAATGGCAATAGGCTCGCCACCTATTACATGGGACCTGACATAATTGGCGAAACATGGGTGCTAGTTCACCTCTGTCAACCCCTTCGGGGATATAGGCGTGATTTATGTATGTATGTATGTAATATCTACAATAATAAACTTATTTATAAGCCTTCTCCTGTTAAAACTGTACCTATCAATTGATGAGGCGGCGAACTGAATAACATTTCCATAATGTTGTTAAAAAAGTGGGAGGGAAGCCGCAAGGCACTTAATGCAAACAAAAAGACCACCAACTTCTTGAAGAATTCCCGTTATTAACGTCGGATGAAACTCCAAGCAAACATAATTGAATAAAGGAACGGCGTTCAAACATCACCGAAACTGGAATTACGTTACGCGTAAAGGTCGGGGCACACCGAGGCGAATATTGTGTGTCGTATATTTTTAGATCTACGGAAAAAATATAATGTGTACAGTAAAACGACAAAAGTCCATTACCATTACCCTTCTTCTACCTGCCCTGTTCCCAGTGTATCTAGGGTCGGCGCAGTATGTTTCCTATTCTATTTATATCGTTCAGACGTCATCAAGCCACCCACTCCCTATTGATTCGTATATCTTTCATAGCGGAAAGCTAATTAATGTATAGGAAAGAGACGGAAAGGACCATGTCGAGAGACCGATGAACGGAGAGAGAGATTGGAATGTCAACGTTCTAATCCATACTGTTTAAAGTTTAGGTTTTACAGCCAAAGGCGGTGATGATGATTATGATGAACCAACCCCACTGCGCTGAAGGATTCCAGGTGAAGCTCGATCCCATCTACAGCCCTTATCGCCACCACCAGATGCGATGAAGATCAAAAGCATCCTTATCTAAAGTAAAAAAAAAACAACTTGTGTAGTCAACAGCACATAAGGTTACTACAAACTGTCAAAATTTTCCAATGAATTATTAACTTTATAATAAGGATGTTAAGGTTGAAATTATATTGGAGAAATTTGACAGATTGTAGTAACCTGGGCCCGTAGCCAAGTGGCAATCGTTTCATAACGATAACGTGTCGAAGTTCGTCACGATCGGCCATATTACTTTGGCACTACAGCGTCTTAGCTTCCGCTACCAACATAACTAGGAACTTACGAAGACGATTTTGGTCACGTGATTTCACGACGACTTACGTCAAATCCCATACATTTTGCTTTATCGAACTTCGTTACCTTTGTCGGTATGTTACTTTGTCTAGGCCCCCTGATGTGCTGTTGACTGTACATCAAACCCAAAACTAGAAGCTCGATAGCACTCAAACCATTAACAGTAGTTACTGTATTTTTTTGTTTTCTTTTCTATTGTAATTACCGTTGAAACAAAAGCAAAAAAAAATCGCTCTATCTATAAAAAAAAATATTGTCATAATGATATTAATGAAAAATAATATTGAAAATCGGTTCAAAATGACAGAGAAATCGGTGAACATTTCGTACAAATACACATAAAGTCTATGTACACATATAGAACCTCCACCTTTTATGAGGTCAGATAAAAATAATACATTCTTGTGTTTATTTTTAAATAATACTGATACATTACGGCCTCCTAATATACGATTGACAAAGGTTCCCAAAGTATATGGTGCAATATTATACTTAAAATTACTTTCTAAGAAATAATTCTCATCTCAAGAGCGTTTCACTCTAAATTGAAAACATATTCATCTTCTGGTAAAACTCATTACAGACATTTTCACTGTGGAAGACGAATAAGATATTATAAGAATGAACGGAAGTTTTCTATATATTATTATCTCACACAGACGTAAATTTACTTTAATTTAATATAATTATATATAATTTAATATAATTATATGATGTCTTTTATTTCGTATGCTTACCTAATAGCGTTTGAAAATGGAGATTTTCATATTTTAATTAATTTGCGTATGTTTTGACGAACGGCGCTTAACGTAAAAAGCTCTTATGATCTTTTCGATAAGGCTTATGTTGGGTTGAACAAACAATAAAGCTACCGAGCCACTCGTTATTTTTTCGCTTAACAATGCAATAGCAGACGTATGCGAACAAACATAAGGTAGAGCTTTGTTTGCCATCAACCGCTATCGTATCCAGTTTGATTCCGATGACTCTCTGATTAAAAACTGACGTCACCATTTTATTTAAAGTGCTTGGATTATTCGAACCGTGGTTGATTGTGACAATTCTATAGTCTGCTCTGTATTATATTTACATTTTTTTGCTTGTAAGTTTTGTTTCCACAGAACCACTTGTTTTGTGGAAATTGAGATAGACATACAAATCGCTGGCTATCGGTTAAGAGGTCCCGAGTTCGAATGCTGATAGGAGTAAATGTTTGTTATACATATATTGAAAATATAACACATAAACAACCATGAATCGAGAAAAAATATCTGTGTTCTCACAAACATTTCACCATGTGAACTGCCCATTTGACTAAGCCGAAACGTAAAGTAAGAATACATCTCCTAATTTATAATAAAACTTAAAACTTTCGGCCGCACTCAGAGACGTCAATTAAATTTAATAAGTAATTATTAATGTAAGAAAAATTCATTTAAATCTATCTTCATTCAACCCGGCAAAAATAGCGACTAGGTTTAAATTTCCATTTTATGACATTAAGTTCACATTAAGGTTAATTGACGTCTCTGAATGCGGCAGTTAGTCGTGATATACTTTTAATTTCTAATTATGATGAGATGTAATAAAGTACACACATCCCTAACTTATAATAAATCGTTACCACAACTTTTCACGTTACTCATAATTATTATCACTGCCTTAATTACACCCCTAATTTTAGGTAAAGAATCCTCTTATTTCAAAGTGCAAAACAACATATAAATTTTATCACAGTCCCATGGGTTATAAGGTGGGTAAAATACTCCACCTTATTTACTAAGAAATTATAGACGTCGGTGTGCTTGTTAAATATTGTCTTTTACATAAAAAACATTGGCAATTTGGAAGACGAGGGTTCGTGTCCCAGATCTCTCCCGCGGGTGTCGTACAAGGCGACTAAGCGTAAAGACGGCGATGAGTAATGGGCAGCAACGTTCCTCGTACACCACCATGCACCGACCGTTGGACGGCAATAGGCTCGCCTCCTGGACATAACATAATTAGCTTAACGCTGATGTTAATACACCGCCTACCCCTTCGGTTTTAAATAGGCGTGATTTAAGTTTGTACGTTACATTGTATTTAATTTTATAAATCCTCATTCTGACGTATCTATGTTTCCTTACTATTGTCAATCACGTCAACTTCTTGTGTACCTATTTCAGATATTTGGATTTCATTGCAAACTGTGTGGTGGCATTGTATTCTATATCCGCGGTCACGCCATGCGACGTGAGAAGTCCCCATGAAACCTGTATCGATACCGGTTTTCCTTATCGGTAACATAACTCAGATACAGTTGCATATTTTAGCGTGAAAGTTTCACGTTTCCCAGTCTAATAAGTGCTTATTTTGTGTAAAGAAATTGCTGAAAATAAAATTTCCAGGGTGCCTATACAAAACAATCTTTACGAATAGAATACAAATGTCAAGACTCACTTCGATTCTATGTTGTTTTTTCTATAATACGTCAGTTTCATATATTTGTATTCTATTTGTGCCGTGTGGTGACCGGCAGAGCAGAATACAATTGTCACCGCCCCCATCTCTCCCGTGGGTGTCGTACAAGGCGACTAAGGATAAATCAGTGACGAGGAATGGGCAGCAGCGTTCCTCTTATACTACCTAGCAATGTACTGCGACACTTTTGTGCCCGATATATGGCAATAGGCTCGCCACCTATTACATGGGACCTGGCATGGTTGGCGAAACGTGGGTGCTAGTTCACCTCTGCCTACCCCTTCGGGGATATAGGCGTGATTTATGTATGTATGTATTATGTATTCTATTTATTCTAATAGATTGGCTACTTGTCAAAGGTGCTTATGTCCTGCTTGGTGCGTGGTGCCGACAGAGCAGAATACACCAGTCACCACCCCCAATCTCACCCGTAGGTATACAGGTACAAGGCGACTGCGGGTAAAGCCATCGATGAGCAATGGGCAGCAGCATTCCTCTTTATCCATAAACTGCGATTTACGTGTCCGACAGATGGAAATAAATAGATTCGCCCCCTATTAGTACACGCGACCTAAAATTATTGGCGAAACGAGGTAATTTCACGTCTGCCTAACCTTTTCGGGGATAAACAGGCGGGATTTATGTACGTGTGCACCTACATGTTTATGTAAAACATCTCGTTTAAAGTTTTATTAATCCGAATGCAAATCAGCTAATTTACTTTTTGGGTCGTGTAAAACATTCCGCGATCAGATTTTCATTAAAAGTTATCATGCCGGTCGTATATTTCGTACATTGCAGTGCATAACTTAAGACTTTTTAAAAGCCCTGCTGGCTACGTTAAATTAAATTTGCCAACAACTTCTAATTGGTATGTCGAACATTTTTCGCTCGCGGAATCTGTAACAACTTTGGCTTTTTCAAACTACCCTACAAACAATGGTGCAAAATTATAATATTATTATTTAGAGTTCGTTCCACAAAAGAAGTCCCTTCGATTACATTATTTTGGCTCTTATCGCAAAGAGTTTAAGCCAAGATACTTCTTTCGTGAAATGGAGTTATATATCGGTAGTTTAATTAAGAGGTGGGGCTAGGATGATTCAAACATGGAGTGTGGGTGTGGTGCGGCTCAAACCATGAAGATTTTTTTTCAAGACTTGCTAGCTAGCTACCACCACCTTATCAAATTACTATCGCCATAATAATGATGCTGGAAGAGATTGCTTTTAAGCAATAAGGCCGCCCAATTATTGTCTTCCTCTCTTTTTGTTTTTATGTTTCGTATATTAAATATGTTTTTCTTTCTTTTGAGTACAATAATTAAGAAAACCAGGCCCTTTGTTTTTAAGGAACAGAAGGGTCGGTTTTTAGTGAAGCTCGATTCCACCGTCGGCCCTTATCGTCACTTACCATCACAGATTCTGAAGCTCTTGACATTCATCTCACCTGGTGGAATCCACAAACCATAACCACAGAGAGACTGTCTAATCATAAATTGTGGAACCCCAATAATGCCGTGAACACTATTATTATGGCGACAAACTATAATGTTAACAAGTATGAGGAAAATCAGTCTAGGAAAGAGAATTTCCATACGATTGGCGCGTTGCCAATTACCGCCGAAGTCCCACGACGTAAAGTCCAAAATCCAATGTTCGCTCAGTCTATACACAAGAAGTGTTTGGTGTTCACTAGATGCCCATAAATTGGCTAGTTATTTACGGTCTGCGACGTCTGCGGCAGTAATTGATAGCCTTAATTGCATCTTTTGTGCCGTAAGTAATGCCCGTCAACTGCCGCGAAGAGGATACAGGATCTTTTTGTGGACGAATAATGATGAAGACGCGTAGTTCAAATCTGAACTCAGATAATACATCCATCTTAATTTGTTTTATGCCAATTGAAATAGGGATGGGACCTATGTAATTGACAGCGAGCCTATTGCCATGTATCAGTCACGTAAATTGTTATGCTAGCTGGTATAAGTGTAACGCCCCCAATCGTACAAGGCGACCAAAGGTAAATACCTACTGCTTATCAGAAATGGGAATGAATAGGATTGATTTTTGTATACCATGTATTTTTAAATAGATATAATAATATTATATATTTAAAAATATATAATATTTAAAATTGCTATAATAGTGCCGTGTGGTGACGGCAGAGTAGAATACAATTGTCACCACCCCAAATCTCTCCCGTGGGTGTCGTACAAGGCGACTAAGGATAAACATTGATGAGGAATGGATAGCAGCGTTCCTCTTATACAAGCTAGCAATGCACTGCGATTTTTGTGTCTGATAAATGGCAATAGGCTCGCCACATGGGAACTAATATTATTGGCGAAATGTGGGTGCTAGTTCACTTCTGCCTACCCCTTCGGGGATATAGGCGTGATTTATGTATGTATAATAATATATTAATTTAAGAAAATTTGTAATCTCATATACGTAGCCTACCTTGAGATTCAATGTAAGAAAATACGCATAGCTTCATTATTATTTTCATGTATTTCTTCCCCTGTTTCGAACAAAGATACTTCCCGATGTGTAGGTAACATAAATTACATTTTCTTAGAAGATCCTAATTGATTTATTAATTAGTCAATCCATAATCGGCCTTTGACGTAGCAAGCTCATTAAGTTTCTCGTGAAAGTAGGTAATTTCAAATTAAGTATCTTATCTCATTCGTTCTTATTTTCTTAATAATATTTCTTAATAATATATATCTTTGGTGTCAAAGTTTTTTTTTATATTTCTTTCATATTAAAATATATCGAGTGAGAAAAAATTAGGTTTATTACTTCATTGAATTCAAGAATTCAAGAAGCAAAATATACATTGCCCACACAAAATGTAGATCTTGCCCCGTCACTGCTAAGCCCTATAATGTTCCCACTGCTGGGGCATATGTCTCGCCTATTACTCATATCTCTCGCCTCGGATGGTAGCATATAGAGAGCATGGGCCATAAACGACCACGCTGGCCCGGATTAGTGGGTGAAAACGCCTTGAGATGCAGCCAGCTTAATATTCTTTCATCTATGACCGGCGTTAGCGAACATTGCTTAGATTTCGCAATCGCAAACTAGAGGTATGTTAAATAAGGATGTGCATGGACCTAGAATGATAGAATGAGAGGAAGACCGAAGAAGCGATGGATGAATTGTGTGAAAGATGATATGGAAAAAAGGGGAGTTCAAGTCTAATAGAGGAGAGTGGAACAAGAAGACATGTGGGGATGGGGGGTTGATTGGTAGTGCGCGGCATGTTTCGGTTTATGTGATTGGCGAGTTGTGGGATTGTATTTGGTGCATAATTTACAATGTACCTGCAATGTCATAACTCGTTGACAATGGTGGGTTTCTCTACAGCCTACTTGCGTGCCGTTCTGCTAGCGGAGCGTTGGGCCCTGATGCGTTTAGTACCATCTTGGTATTGAACGCGGCAGGGTCGGCGCTTCGTTGCGGATCGGGGCGTGGGCGGGTTTGGGAGACCTATCATTACAGACTGAGGCATGCTGCGCACTCCACTGTTTTTTTTCCACTATTTTTTTTTTCTTGGACACACGGGTTTTCGGTATCTAGCGTCTTGACGATTCATAAGTTTATTTTAATCATACCAGATATGAATAAATGAATTTTGACTTTGACTTTGTTGCGCCGATTACTTAGAGTAGGATAAGGGCAGAGAGAAAAAGAAGAAGGACCTTGGGTCACCCGAAACCTCCAACAACAACATATTCACAGAGAATTGGTGTCAGGCAGATGGCTGGCTATAAAACTTAGGCTAAAGCCTTGAGCAGTATAACTTTTCGAAATATTCATACATCACTAGCACCTTTCCAGTGTGGTCAATGATGAATTAAAAGTGTGTGGAAGTCAAAGTCAAAATTCGTTTATTCCTATCTGGTATGATTACAAACACTCATGAATCGTCAAGACGTTAGATATTGAAATGGTTTGATAATGCCTGATCGATTTTGATGGAAGAAGAAACATACTACGCCGCACCCTGATAAACAGGGCAGCAAGGACTGGTGAAGATGATACATCTTCATCATCACCATCCCAAGATCATACTTGTTGCACTACCACTGTTAGGGTATAGATAAGCCAACCCTGTGGACACTTTTGGACAATTTTGGATGTAATTATCAGTTCAAAATTAAATTTGATTGAATTCTCACAGAAAAGCTACATAATGATTTACAAAACACAAGTCCGAGCAATTTACAAAGGAATCGTCCACAACATTTCGTTCTGAAGCAATATAAATACTGTATTCAACATCTCTGGAATTCGTTTAATATCGTTTGACAAATGCCTCAGCAGTGCGTATTAAATTTTTGGCCCATCATAATTGGTCATAAAATTCCTTTTCACTATTTTATTCTGTACGCACAGCTAGCACGCTATCTTGTATGCCTAGTAATTATTGAAAAACTATACTAACTATGAATAAATTGCTCATAAATTGTCGAACTTTTGCCTATAGCAAGAAACAGACTCACCACAAGCTGTAATCAAATTTTGTAACATAGATTCATTCAAGCATAGGGAAAGGTGGCCCAAAACCGAACATGCTGCCTAAAGATGGTAGCATCGTGTATAAAATTAATTTTCAAGACGAATATATTCCCGTCAAACTCATTAACGGCTACCTTAAGACGACAGGTAAAATTGAAATCCACATCCATGTCCTCGGCTGTATAGGAAATATGACATACACCAGAATACTCGCTATCAGTTGCATGTGTGTTTTCCCGTACCCCAACCGAAGGGGTTAGATGAAATAAAATCCACACTAAGGGCAGGTTTTTTGATCCATAGTTAACTCAACCAATTGTTAAAAACTGTTACTAATTGCTAAATATCAGTCTGATATGTAACCATTAGTAACAATTTTAGTTACTAATGTTAATCATGGATAAAAAATATCCATCTGATATTGTTACTAATTGTTAAATATCAGTGATATTTAAAGATAAGTAAAAATTTTTAACAAATGGTTAACAATTAACTATGCATAAAAAAACCGGCCCTTAGTGTGGATTTTATTTCATCTAACCCCTTCGGGTGAGACTTTGGGGTACGGAAAAATACACATGCAACTTATAGCGAGTATTCTGGTGTATGTCATATTTCCTATACAGCCAAGGACATGGATGTGGATTTCTATAACAATATAAGCTGACTAACAGCTTATATTTTTATTTATTAAGTACCTATTTTAAATAACATAGTACAGTCTTAATTAAAAAAGAATGGCTTTGTGAATCTTACCAAATATGGGCAGAGGAAAAAATCGGAGAGGAGAAGGTGTGTGTTGTGGAGGGGTCCCGTAAATCTACCCTCTCTGTCATTCGGTTTATATAATTTTTTGTTTGTATAATTTGGACTTTAAATCTATGATAAACTAGTTCAGTTAAAAATCGTGAAATATTGTTATATATTTTTATACTATATTTTCCTGAGGAGCCCCATTTTATTCGGCATTTCGGGAGAGTGAAAGGTTAATCAGGATCCTTTGATATTTGCTTAAACCGTATTATTTTTCCAAAAGGTCCGCTTTCACTCAACGCCCAGCCATAATATTGCCTATAAATAGAAATGTATATTTCTGGCTGCTCTTTTATTTCTAATTAAGCCTTTCTCAATTATTCTAAATTTAAAACAGGTCAGGACACAGTGACTTAGTTCGGGTACCGCTTAATGTGTTGAAATCTGAACTTTGATCTTTTATTTATTAATAGGGTGCATTAGTGATGTCCCGGATTCGAGTTCTATCAGACTTGAGTCTCCTTTGCATGACTCAACCATTTTGTACTATTGCTGAAGCGTAACAATATGCGTTTTTTGGCTAAGAAGTTGAATCTGATGTTGTCTGTTTCCTGTCAATAGTTTGTGAAAGTGACTGAGAGCTGAATCCTGATTTTTCTGAGCACGTCCTGTTTATATGACCGGGTGTTTTAGATATCGTTTCTCGAATATAAAAGACTATAAAAGACAAATTAAAACACATCTCATGCAAAAAAAAAAAAGTATAAAGAATCGGGTACATTCATCGCAGTATAGCTAGGTTGTATAGCAGGAACTAAGGGATGAACTCATACTATATTGGGGATGAAAAAATTACGGCCAAAGAACGGCCGCCATAACGACCATTGCTTAGTTTTAGCAATTGCAGGTAAATCACGCTAAGCCACTGCACTATCAAGCTCCGCCACAATTTTTTTTTACACACACCTCTTGTATCATCATCTCACTTGATGGTAAGTGTCGATAAGGGCCAAATATGGAATCGAGCTTCACCTGGAACCCTCAACCACAGAGGAACTGGCTATCTTATCACACATTGTCGAAACACAATAATGCTGTTAACATTATAATTATGAACATACAACTACTACTAGAACACTACGTTTGGCTCCAAATCTGTTAAGCTCATAAATCTGCAAATCCGTATCGAGTCTCCAAAATTCAGGACTCAAGCCTGTACATCACTAATAACATACCATATTGGGTAAGCCTATGTAAATAAAAGAAAAGCCGCGCTTCACTTCTCATTTCGCTGTAAACGAAATCGGGGATAAAAGTTTTAAATTCAAACTGGCTTTGTGTCACAGAAGTTTAGACGCAAAGGAAAAGTTTCCGATAGCTGGATTTTCACCTGGAATATAATTTAAAATCTAAGCATTAGCTAGGTTGCTACCATGGTGGCCTGGGAGTGAAAAAATAACGTAGATTGTGCCAGTCTCGACTTATCACATGGCTGTAGTAAAAGTCGACTAAGGGAGATTGCCCGGTGTAGACCAAGCACCTTTGGCCACCCGAATGGTGAAGGGCAAACCACCAACAGCAGCATACCCAAAGAGCGTAGGTGTCAGCAGGCTGCCGGCTGTAAAACCGAAGCCAAAACTTTTAGCAGTAGGTATAGATTGTAATGCTGTGTTCGCAATCACTCTCTGTGTGTGTGTGTTCATTGGTCTCTCGACGTGGTCCTTTCAATCACTTTTCAATACATTTCATCACTAGCATCTTTACAGTGTAAATAATGATATGAGCTAAACGTGAATGAACGCGCGTCTGACCAATATGAATGGAAGTGGAAACATACCATGCTGACCCCAAAGATACTGAGAACAAGGCAGCACGGCAGAGCGAAATACCAAGTGTCTCCCTATGTCTCTCTTGAGGGTGTCATGTCATACAAGGCGATTAAGGGTTGTAAAAATAGATGAGAGGGATGGTAAGTCCACTTTAATATTAAATAATTTGACGGTGCCTACTTAAATATTTCGTTATTTACTTTATATGAATAATAATGCCAAACACCTAAATATAAGCGAGTCCAATCCTTGAAAGTTCCCCTGGACTTTATAATCAGTTCAGGAATTCAATAATCAATATTTTAAGCACCAGCTCAAAAAGTATGGAGAACTTGGATTAAGTAATATTATTAAAAAATCGTTTGGTAAGCGTCTGATTATGCCGGGGACGAGTTTGTTAGTCGTCCAATTTCGCATTTAATGAAAAAAGTTGTTTACGCTATATTTTTTCTTTGGAATTTCGTTAGTGCAAATCTTTATGGGTAGAGTATGGGACATGACTGATTTTGGGGAATCTCCCTAAGTGAACGGCTAACGACTGAAGTTCTACGTGGCCTTTTAATAAGGAAATGTTTTAGCTGAAAATGTTTACGTCCAAAGTTTTTGGATTGCTTGGTGCTTAGGTTATAGAAATGCTTTCGCTTAAAATATTAAGACACCAATAAGCAGCGTTCCTTTTCTTATACCACCTAGCAATAAGCAGATTACCGTACCGGGATATATAGAAATAGGCTCGCCTATACATATATTCATGGTCAAATTAAAGTTTACCACTCTGAGTCTCCCGGTGCGCTGGCGAGGCCCTTTCTGCCCAAATGGCTGTCAGTCTTCCTCGCAATGTGCTGCCTATTTCCACTTAGGATGCTTTTCCACCAGAGCTGAGTGAGGCTACGTTGCGAGGAATGTGTTTGAGGAGAACCAATTGAATCACTCTATTTGAAATTGAATAATAATAATAATAATAGAATTCATAGAGATGTAGTTGCTGTTGATAATGGACTCACTCCTCTATTTTTAGCTAAAGAAAACTGGCGCAAACCTATAGTTCTTAGTACTCTGGACCGCAACGCTGTGTGGCAAAGCAAGGAGTTACACGGCAGATTCTACCGAGCTCTCCATGGGCCCGACGTAGATTTACTAGCCTCAGTTTCCTGGCTCCGTTTCGGTGACCTTTTTGGTGAAACCGAAGGTTTTGTCTGTGCAATTACCGATGAAGTGGTGATGACGAATAACTACCGGAGGTTTGTTCTGAAGGATGGCACAGTGGATGTTTGCCGTGCATGCCATCGCCCGGGTGAATCCCTCAGACATATAATCTCCGGCTGTTCTCGTCTCGCAAATGGCGAGTATTTGCACAGACATAACCTAGTGGCCAGGATAATACACCAACAACTTGCTTTGAAATACAATCTTGTAGCATCAGAGGTGCCGTACTATAGATATGTGCCAGAACAGGTTCTCGAAAATAGCCATGCCACATTGTATTGGGATCGATCTATCATTACAGACAGGACTATTGTAGCTAATAAGCCTGATATTGTATTAATAGATCGACATGAACGCCGCGCAATAATTGTTGACATCGCTGTTCCTCATGACGACAACCTTGTGAAAGCCGAAAAAGATAAAGAAAACAAATATCTTGATTTAGCTCACGAGATTGTTGACATGTGGGACATCGATTCAGCAATTATTGTTCCGATAGTTCTATCTGCCCATGGCTTGATAGCCAAGAGCCTCGATAAACATCTTAAGAGGCTCGCGCTAGGTGGTTGGGTCAGGAGTCAGATGCAGAAGGCGGTACTTCTGGACACGGCGCGTATAGTGAGGAGGTTCCTGTCTCTGGATCCTTAACCACCGGTAGCCGGGACCCTGATCTTGCTACCGATGGGGAACTACATTTTTGTATTTTTAAATGTTATATTTTTTAATGTTTTATATTGTAAAAATGTAATGTTTAGAAATATGATTTTGTATGTATTTGAAATGAAATAAAAATGGAATAATAATAATAAAATAATAATTTGCAAAAGTAATCTAATTGGAAAGTACCTGATTAAAGCCATAAATACTTACGCAATACCAGTACTGGCATACTCCTTTGTTATAATAAAATGGAACAAAAGCAATATTCATCATATACAACGCATGACTCGCACAATTTTAACCAAACATAATCATCATCATCCAAAATCAGCAATAGAAAGGTTCACTATAAAAAGACAAAACGGCGGCAGAGGACTCATTGATTTACAGTTACTTCGGCAGAAGCAAATAGTATTAACAGTATTTTGTTTTTTACATACAATAATTTTTTTATAATTATTCTATGTAAAAAACAAATAGTATTTTACATAGAATAATTATAAAAATGACAATAACTACACACGTCTCAACTTAATAAACTTACCAGATACACCAAACATAAACATAAAAGAATACGAACAAAATATAGAGCACCAGTGGAAACAGAAATCGTTGCATGGCAGACACCCACATGACCTGGAACAACACCTAATTGACAAAGAAGCTTCAAATAAATGGCCCAAAATGGGTTCTCTATTTCCTGAAACAGAGGGATTCATTATAGCGATACAGGATCAAGTTATTAATACTAAAAATTACAGAAAGTATATTATTAAAGATCAAACAATGCATAATGATAAATGTAGAAAATGCCACATCCATTCGGAGACTATTCAACACATCACAGGAGCATGCCCTCAACTTACAAGTAATGACTATACACACAGACATAACCAAATAGCCAATATCATTCATCAAAATTTAGCACTTAAACACAAATTCATTCAAGAATCATCCACACCTTACTATAATTACAAACCCAGTACCGTATTAGAAAATTCTACTTACAAACTTTATTATGACCGTGCCATATTAACTGATCGAACCATACACTACAATAGACCAGACATCGACCTTATAGATATTGCCGTACCCAATACTCACAATATAATGAAAACAATAACAGAAAAAATACATAAATATACAGATATAAAGGAAGAGATTGCACGAATATGGAGACAAGAAAAGGTATATATAGTGCCAATAGTACTGCCCACTACCGGAGTCATCCCAAAGCATCTGCACAATAGCCTTAAGCTACTGGAAATAGAAAACATACATACATACGTACATAAATCACGCCTATATCCCCGAAGGGGTAGGCAGAGGTGAATTAGCACCCACGTTTCTAACACTTGCAGAATTGTCCGAAAATTTATGCAAATAGAAGAAAACGAGATGTCACCGCATAATATAAACCACACTATAGATACTCAATTACCACAAACATAAATTCATAATCACTCTTAAAATCCATTATCATTATCATCTTTATATCCACACTACATCCACTCAATCAACACTTCTAAACATGCCATTTACTTAGTAAACACCCGTAATTGGCATTAACACCCGCTCAAAAGCCGAGAAATCTATAACATAGATAACTAAATAATAATAATGTATTTATTTGCATGGTACACTTCAGTTGTTACAGAACAATGAAGTGCAGTGATTCTATTGGTTCTCCTCAGACACATTTATCGCAACGCATCCTAGCACAGCTCTGGTGGGAAAGCACCTTTAAGGTCTTATTCGCCGGGCTATGTCGGTGACCTTAATTCTCCTTCATAAAAGTAATACATATTTAGTTTTTTGTATAATTCTAGTTCAGTGACACAATATTTCTAACAATAATACTGTTGGAAAGATAAAAGGAATTTCAATTATGTGGCTGTTTCACGGTTCTCGGAAAGAGGGACACAATAGCCTAAAATTATTCCGAATTCAAATTACTTAATTGCGTATACAGAAATAACATTTTTATTTTCGTCTGTGCCGAAACAATCTAGACAACTTTCCATGAAAGCGAAAACTAACTTGTTTTATTTCAAATATTATTATGCAGTACATTAGTCGTGTACTGTGATATAAGTCCAAATCTTATGACGAACATAATATTATGATCATCATCACCAATCCTTTTAATGTTCCCACTGCTTGGGTATGGGCCTTCCCTATGAGTGGAAGAATATAGGGAGATTGGGCCTTAACCAGGGCCCAGTGCGGGTTGGTGGGTATTGACCAATGAAATGTCCGGCCTTAACGAAAATTGCTTAGTTTGCGCAATCGCAGGTCGAACTCCCCAAGCCACTGCACTTTCGAGCCCCCCTCAACAGATCGTCAGTCTACGGATATTCTATACGTAGATTTGAAAAATAGAATAGCTTTAAAATGGCTAACGGCTTGGGTAGAGGAAGACGGGAGATGAAATATTTTTCGAGATATTTCGGTCGTTTATCACTTTCTGCATTTCGTATGCCAAGTGCAAAGTTTTGTAACGTCATTTATTATAGATGCAACTTGTATTTTAGAGAAGGCAGGAATAAAAATGCCAATAGCCAAGTTTGTTAATGTAACTCGTGTGTTAACAGGGTGGTTGGGCTTACCACTAGACTGCAAATATTGCCATTCGATTTTGAACCTTACTGAGTATAGGTACTATAATATAGTAGATAGAATTAATACAAAGATTTTGGGGTTAGAAAAAGAATTTCGAAAAATTATGAATCTTGAGGCGGGAATCGAACCCGCGTCCGCTGCTATCCGGGCAGGTGCCTGACCGCTCGGCCACCCAAGACACTAATTAACTTGCCGAAATTCTTCTAACCTTTACACTTCACGTTGTAAGCCAACGGGTACCCTCGCAATGTAGAAATAAATTTCAAACATTCCAAAGCAGATATTTTTACAAATACCGTGCGTTCGGTTAAGCTTGGGTTTGCTTTATAAACTATTCGATTTTAATTTTAACATTATATAAATGTTAAAAGACACAAACATGGGTGGCCGAGCGGTCAGGCACCTGCCCGGATAGCAGCGGACGCGGGTTCGATTCCCGCCTCAAGATCATAATTTTTCGAAATTCTTTTTCTTACCCCAAAATCTTTGTACTAATTTTTCTATATGTATGTGTATATATATGTATGAACAGACACGAACGTATCTAGTATCTATTAATATAATCCGATAAACAACCATTTGTTTATTTTTAAACTGATTGCGAGATTTGTAGTAGATTTTCGATAGTAGAAATTGTTTTGATTTGCATGACAAGCAGTCTGTATTCGGACACTTTTTATTGCGAACGTATTTCCGATACAAAACAAATAGAATGCAAATTTTCGTCACTGCCCGCCGTCGACATACCGAGCCAACAGAGCGGGTGCCAACACGAATAATTTGAAATCGAAAAATCACCATCACGCTACGAACAAACGTAATTGGATTCAACGGTGCTTTAAATGCCAACTTATACAATCAAATGGTGTCAGAAGTTAAGCATTACTTTGTCACAATATTTTACAGTACGACATACATATATCACTGTTCTGTTTGGTCCGAGGGCGTAGCCCAGTGGCTTATTTATTCCAACGCATAGAAAATAAAAGTATGAAACTGACGTATAGCTTTCTCTGTAATAGGTACGTAAGTTTCATACATTTTGTACTAGGCATTTGATAGATTTGCCACCTTGTTAAGGGGGGCAGGACTGAGTAGAATGCAATTGTCACCATCTCTCACCTTTTCCACTGGTCTCGTACAATGCTACTGTAGAATAATCTAGAACATGCTAAAGCGGTATGTTCTACTTAGTATGTTAGTACCCATGTTCTACATTTTTTTGGTCTGCAATAAAACGAATTAACGCACAGAGTGTGGGACTCCCGACTATCTGTCTATAATATGTATTATGTCTATTTCTATAACTACCAATCTATCTGGATCCTTTTAGTGAACATTAAAGACAATTCAATTTCCAACTATACAATTTACACCAATACTACAATTTCTCGGTTAAAAAGACGTCTTACCTCGTTGTCGGTGGAAACCACAATGGCGTTAAGACACCACGTTGATCACTTGTTTATAGCTAGCTGTGCAAAAGGATCAACGAGTGTGCTTAAATCACACCTATACCCCCGAAGAGGTAGGCAGAGGTGAATGAAACACCAACTTTTCGCCAATTAAGTTAACATCATCATCATTATCACCAGCTCTTTTAATATCCCCACTGCTGGGGCACGGGCCTTACCTTTGGATGGAAGAATATAGGAAGATTGGGCCATATCCTACCATGCTGGCCCAGTGCGGGTTGGTGGGGATTAACGACTGCAGATGCAGCCGGGACCACCGGCTTAACGTGCCTTCCGAAGCACGGAGGAACTCGAGATAATAAATTTTTGGTCACCCATCCTATGACCGGCCTTAGCGAACTTGCTTAGTTTACGCAATCGTAGGCCAAGCGCGCTATGCCATGCGCTAGCGAGCTCCTAAGTTAGGTCTAATGTAATAGGCGGCGAGGAGTATGAGGAATGCTGATGCCCATTACACATCACTGTCTTTGCCCTTAGTCGCCTTGTACGACACCCACGGACGAGATGGGGGTGGCGACAATTGTATTCTGCTCTGCCGTCACCACACGGCTTATGAGGTTCCATAACGGTCAATCTTTGTCATCAATTACGTAGGTTTTATCATGCTTCAATCACTTTGTTTACAACGCTTGCTTGATGCTGGAGTCAAATATTTATGAGCTTTTTTAAGTCTGTTTGATTTGTTTGACTTAGCAACAGAACAGATAAATAAACGTGCTTGGCTCAAGCTGATTGACCGTTTCGAAACGCCTTAATAGATATTGGTGGGCCGGTGCAATTTGAAAAGAAGAGGTGTTGGTTAAAATCGGACTCAAAAATTACTAGGTAACATTCTCTTGGAATTTCAAATTGGCAATATCAGATGCAGATGCTTTAAACTGGCATTTGGAATTGGAATTCTGAACCAAAAAGAACGAAAGATGTCCAATTGGAAATCACCATTTGAGTTGAATCCACAGTTACCATGGCCACGTGCAGAACGGTCGTAGTAGCTTACTTGACATTTCCGGAATATTGGGAAAGTCGGTATTTTTTCTAGTACTTTCGCTAAAGTATTATTGCCAAGTCGAAGAGCAATGTCGCAGTAGCTTAGTGCACCCGGCCTGCGATTGCGCAAACTAAGCAATGTTCTACAAGCCCGGTCATTGGATGGGTGACCAAAAAAACTCTAACCAAAAATTTAATTAAGTTCGGTCGCATGTAATATAGGGTGGCAAGCCTATTGTCATATATCGGGCATATAAATGGCAGTACATTTATATAATATGTACTTCGATGTATGTGCCCTGTGGCCGTACCACGAAGTATTAGCGCGATCCAAACGCGGGTGACAAAACGGGATGCCGCTCTACTCAGCTTATAGCGCTGTCTCACTTTAACAATGGCATTTGAGTCGCGTTAAGAGTTGGTGGTAAGGCCCCTGCTGCCCATTGCTCATCGCTGAGTTTACCTTTACTCGCCTTGTACAACACCCACGGGAGAGATGAGGGTAGTGAGTTTTATTCTGCTCTGCCGTCACTGCCACACGGCTAATTTCATTAAATAGCCAATCCAACCAATTGGCTACGACTTAAGCACTAAAATAAAACAACAACATTTTGTCACATAAAACTGTATTCTTTATACAAAGGATGGGTAAAGCTACTGTTAATAGTAATATTACATCTTAATATATTCTCAAGGACATCACATATTGCTTGAATCTTTCACTTGTTTAATCACAGTACTATAGACTTTTGAATAGAAAACAAAGTCTTCAGGTTTAAAATTCATAAGTGTTGATTAAGGATAGATGACAACTCGACCAAATCTAACAGATCCGCAAATTCTGAATATCATTTTCAAAGTCAAGCGTAGCGTAAAGTAACCCTTTGCATTTTCCTTTATCTTTCCATAGAAGTAGATATTGTTATTTCAAAGATATTCAATATCATGAATTGTTTCTGCCATAGAAACTATATGAAAATTTCTTAGATTACCTTCGAGCACTACTACACACATTTGAAATAAAAGAACTTTTACGAATAAGACTCCCTCCTCAATATTTAGGAGTTTGGTATTTGAATTATTGGCCGCTGTAAAGTGATCAAAACGTTGGGTTAAATAATATTCAAATATTAAAATAAATTAAGTACCTATTTATATCCTCTCTCTCAAACGCAAACTCATCGACATGTGTATCCTGCCCGTCCTAACCTACGGTGCTCAAACATGGTCATTAACTGAGAATCAAAAGTCCAAACTCAAGGTAAGGCGTTAAGAGAACGGATCGCGTCAGAAATACCACGCTGCGCTCAAAAACGTGCATGACAGACGTAGGAGCTAAAACCGCGAACATCAAATGGGAATGGGCAGGACATGTATGCCGCATGCATCCAGATCGCTGGGCAAAAGTCACCACAAAGTGGTCACCTCAGGATGGTCAAAGGCATCGAGGTCGACCTAGAAAGAGATGGAGAGACGATCTGGAGGCGTAGTGCAAGACATGGACGGGATTGGCTCGGGATCGCTCGAGATGGAGGGCTGTGGGGGAGGCCTTTGCCCAGCAGTGGGATCTTATAGGTTAATAAAAAAAAATAAAAAAATAAACCTATTTATAAATGGCCAAATACAATCATATTTTTTTTAATCACGGCTTTGTATCGTATGTAGTCAATTTTACCAAATATATCTGAGCAGAGAGGGAAGCCGGAATAGCGAAGGTGAGTGTTGACATGTTGAGAAAGGCCCCGTTGAAGCGCTTGGGACATGTAAACCTTGGTTTACATGTCCCAAGCGCTTCTCATGAATTATCTTTCTGACACACTACAGACCCGACACGTTGAATGCATGGAATGCTAATCTTCGTCGCGTCAAAGTCAGTTGGTCTGCAGGTTGTTATGTTTCTGGACGGAAAAACGTCAATTACAGGATGACAATCGAAACGTCAGAACAGAAAGATGACATCTCCCTTCTTGAATTGACAGCCAGCCATGGAACATGGTGCTTGTAAGTAAATTATTAAATAAACTGAAATCTGTATAATCATCAAGAGGTTTTTATTAAATACATACAGGTTTACTCTGAAACTGCGAACGAATAACTCACATCTATCCATCTTTCTCACGCCACCGCATATTAAAATAAGAGCGACAAAGACGCAAAGACTCGAACGAACTAACTAAACTTCCAAAGTAACGCCTCTGATTAGGTTAGGGACCTTGGAAAAGAAAATCTGAATTCGCGGTCCAGGTTTTTGTCAAGCTGTGACCTACACTAATCCATTGAGTGTATTTGTTTATTTTTTGATGAATGTACAAAATCAATATTCGAATTCTCATCGGTGAACCTTCTAACTTACCCCGTAAATTTTTGCTTCAACTTTCGCCACTTACTACTCTTACTCAAAGTATGCTATCAGGAAAGGCCATTCGACCCAAAACTTGGCTAGCCCCAGGGCAGTGCTAAAAGGCTAGAAAGTTGTCGAAAATTTTCGTGAGTGTTCACACTGTATGAAACGATATAATTTACTTTCATCTAAAAATGTACAGTGAAAAGTTTAGAAATACGTCAATAAAACGAACACAACTAAAAAACACTTCCGATCATCGTGTGTTCTAAATACAGCAACGCCACAAACATTCTATTCTATTAAAATTATATATTTTTTTAATATTTCATTGTTTTAACTTAACAAAAATTAATTATACGTCATATACATACATACTAATAATACCATTAAAAACAGAACAACTTTTGCACATATACAGAAATATGCAAAGTGTGAAAAGTCTGAGATAGAGAAAGGCGAACCTTTGCATATTCTGAAATTCTAATTATCATACATTTATAATTTTTACCTAATGTACACATTATAATAGACTTTATTTTTTTATTGGTGATATTTATGAAAATATATACGTAAATAATTCATTTTTAGTCTACACGTACAACATCACTAAAACTAGACTTATTAAAAGTTAATAATCAACGACAGTAATTAATTTCACGCGCATAGATATTACTAGAATAATAAAATTTTATAAACAAATATTATTAAACTCTGGTGCGCATTTTGTACCTTATATTATAAACAATATAAAACAGACTGCAATACCAATAACATAATAGGAATACGTTCGGCTTGTAACCATTTTTATCACAATTAAACTTAATAAAGGAAATAATATCACGTGGGTTGTAAATCTCACTTATACGTAAAGTTAAACGCATTTGGTATGATAAATATTGCTTCATAAATTACATAGACATGTATGTATAATAAATATTAACTAGTAAACATTTAAATAAGTATTTTTAAAAATCTTTATGAATAAATTAAAATGTACATTAATTGTAGATATAAAATATTATCAGATATGTAAGTAATATCGATTAATTTAAAGCTCCAAGTGAATATAAAATATTTCTTGTAATTAACCAATAACTAGGCTAAGTATCAGATTGGATCAGTACCACCTACCTATCAAATTATCTTTAGTTTTATCTTTAGTTATAGTTGTGTAATTGAGAAATATTTTTTTCTTTCTTTTTTAATTCAGCGTCATTATCAATTTTGTGGTGTGATTGTATTATTACAATTGTTTTTGCCTTTTAAATAGCAACGAGCGTAGTGTAGTGCTTTTCAATCAAGGTTTCGTGATTTTGTTATACTAATTTTAGTATAAAAAAAAATTGTATAAAATAAGTTAAAAAAATATATTTATTTGTAACTGAATTTTATCTTCGTAGAGTTATAGAAACTTATAAGTTGGGGACAAGGAAAAAGTTAACTTTTCACATATTACTATTACCGAAACATTTTCCAGCTTTTTCTTTTGAAATTGAAATATAAAACAAATGAAATGTTAAAAAGTAACAAAAGTTTTTCTAACATTTATATAATGTAACAAAGTAACAAAATAATTGCAACACAACACACCACTTAGTTTCAATATGACAAAATTGTCTTTCTCCAATCGATTTACAAACTAGACATGCTAGACATAAACTTCAAAATTGATTGTGAAATACCTAAACGCAGTTTGGGATAATCTGAACGGCCGAAACCTATAGTACAGCACTATTTTAATCAATGCTTTTAAAAGTTACAGAAAAGAGTTTTCTATCGGGGAAAAGTTGTTTTCGAATTTGTAATTGGAACGCGATGCCAATGACCACAAAATACCGATGAGCTTTGACTAGCTTTAGTAATTAGTTCTGTTCGTTTGTAAGTTCCGTAACGGGAGCCTACTCTTTGCGGTAAATTGATGTTTTGTAATTACTTTGCTTGAAATTCCACTGTATTAGAACGGTGGAGAAAATTAATTTTATAATAGGAGTCTAAACAGTCATCGACTGAATATACATACATTGATAAGAAAAAGGAAGTAGCTCTTTGAGCCAATGTCTGCTCATCGTTTTTCTCCATTCTTTTAAAAAATGTTATTTTTCCTTGGGCTACAAAACTGTTGGTAATCTGACCCTTAGTAAGACTCAGACTAATCGTTAAATGAATGATGGATTTATTATTTGATTTCTATTTACATTCATACATATGTCACGCCTTTCTCCCACAGGAGTAGACAGAGATCACTTCTTTCCACTGCTACGATCCTTACATACTTGTTTCGGTTCATCCAATCTCATTAATCTCTTCATGCATGCCCGTCGGTTTCAGGTACTCTTGACCTGGCCCTTTATTAATAGACTTTCAATTTGATTATGAAAGATCCGCCTAGGCCTTCCCTTCCCATTTCTCCATTCACTTTCGCCATGTCAGTCAGTCTCCTCAGTCTCCTTTCATCCTTTTTTTCTACGTGACCAAACCATGCGAGATTTCTATTTACACAATACATAAATATTAAGAACTTAAATATTACAAAGAGAAGGCAGAAAAGCTTCGCCAATTTGAGTACCTATTTATTATAATTATAAATTTAGGACAAAATTAATTCTTGGTAATGATGGTTTTAGTTTAAAATTGTCGTATTTATTTAAACGATGAAAGTCGTGAAAGACAAACAACTAGATGATAAAAATCAGTTTTGGTGATATCGGTGTAAATGCTGACAGTCTGTTTTTAAAAAATTTGACAGACATTAAAAATAGAAAAGAACAATTACAGCTAGTAGCAACCCAGGCTACACGAACCATTTAAGTTATTCCCATCAAATTTGTTCTTTATCTCATAAATAATAACAGTGAAAATCTATTGGATAAATTCTAGCCAGCCATAAACATACTTGTTGTTTATCGTAAACGGAACGTTGAATGTGAAAGAATACACCAATTTGGTGCTCAGAGAGCAGAATTCCTAATGTGAAACTTTTGTCAACAGCAATACGGTTTATTATTGATTGTACCTGTGCAGCAGAGCATGCAGCTCCTACGTTTAACCTATAACCACGTTAAATTGGCACAAGTTTGATTAAAAAAGTTGGGGCACTGGCCTCGATCAGAATGATTCTTAGAACCTACTCTTTACATGGAATCTTGTCGTATCGGTAACTTCGTTTAAAGTTCATAACAAAGTTAGTAACTACCTTTTTATTTATTTTTTAATTTAAATCAAATTATAAATATTAGGTTTTAATTGCCACTAAATGCTCTTTCTTCAAGTACCTATAACTTGAATCTAATCGATTTAGGTTTTTTACTCTAGGAGAGACAGTTTCAACTTAGATAATTACAAAATAGAGGTGATCTGGTTTTATTGCTGTCCAGTGCATATTTTACATCTCTTCCGTTGTCTGTTTCCTATTATTATATTTTAGAATAGAAAATTAAATTCTGACCTAAAAATGTCATACTGGAAAGTGCGCATTTACACTATATTCGTTTAGGCCTTAGTCTAGTGTTATTAGAATAAACTAACAGTTAGCAACGACAATTAGTTCCCTAATTTTCTCACGACATTTAGAGAGGACACATAGAAATCTACGAAATACTATGACGATCTACAAAAGAATCTGACGCTTCATTGATTCAAGCAACTACCTATTGCTTTAAATTGAATATTGACAGTTAAAGTTTTTGTTATGTTTTAATCAGTATTATAGTCGTGTTACATATGAAGCGTGGCTTATTAAAATGTTTTGATACATGAATATTCAACATTTTAGTCGACATGCTAAAACTTTAACATAATACTAAACAAGCAGTCAGTTTAAAACTGAAAGTTTCTACATATATTATATTTGTTCAAAACAAAAACAGTGGATTGTGTATTCAATTGCATGTCTTTTTTGAATTGTTAAAATGTACTACACTAGTGCGCTAAGACACTTGATTCTGAAATTTTGTTCAGTAAAGGTTATTTAAATAAGTGAGTTCCGCCTTATATTTTCTTTCATTATATCTCTTTGGGTATATCGTCCTTTTTATAACTTTTAACCGTGAGTTATTGTTTTACTTGAAATACGATATACTAAGAATAGAATAACTCACGTCTTATTTCTACTGTATCTTTACAATAAGCGTAAAATAAGTAAACTTTTAGGTGGAAACCTAGGCTGACTCTTAAACTAACTTAGATAAACATTAATATTAAAGTTAAAGTTAATAAATTTCATTCCAATCTTATTGCTATACTTTATCATTGCTTAGTTCAAATTTTACTAATTTACGATATTACCATATCCCTGTGTGAGTCAACTACCTTTTCTCCTAGTTACTTCCTAGTATCGCTTCTTCACTCCTTATCCTTATCATTATTTATTTTATAAACAGATTTTACATTATTAATTATTCATAAGTGCTCCTTCCTTCATTCGTTTGTGATAATTGATAATCTGAATTGGTCAAACTTCCAAAGACCAAGATTAAACATTCCGCACAATAAATATAATTCCTAGAAAAAATATTGTGCCAATACCACATTAAAAAATATAAAAAATACCTACTACAGGTTTTTTTAGAAAACTATAAAGGTATACTAATTTAAAATCGATCTTACTAATAAATATTTTTTCCTAATATTAGATACTACGTGTAAATAAGACTGAAGAGTTGTTATTTTGATTATTGCTAGTTCTAGGGTTAAGGTACTGGCAGTGTAGTAGGATCTATTACATTCGTGCTTTAACTCCCAAATACAAGGAAATAAGTTTCATATTAAATTGCCCTCTAAGGGCTAACACTCTTTTTAAGCGTCATCATTAGTTAGTCCATTGTGCATAATAAGTCGAGTAGTAGTAAGTAAGAAATAAACAGTTTCCAAAAATACTAACGATCTCAGAATACCTAAGATATGCCTCAGAGCTGGGTACCTCTCCAACGCCGCACCTGCCAAAAAATAATCAATATAAATAGACAGAAATACATACATAAATCACGCCTACTTACTCCCGAAGGGTTTAATTGGCACTCACGTTTTGCCAATTATGTTTTTATATATTATGGCCACATAAATCGCGGTATATTGCTAGATGGTATAAGAGGAATGCTGCTGCCTTACTCATCGCTGTCTTTACCCTTTAGTCGCCTTGTACGACGCTTAAGGGAGAGATGGGGGTGGTGACAGTTGTATTCACCACACGGCTTATTTTGGTTTACCTATTTAATAACCGGCTTTAGCTATCATTGCTTAGTTTAGCACTCGCAGAACGGACGTGCTAGCATTGGTCTATCGAGCACTTTACTTATGTATGTATAATATGTATAAGTTCAGACCTCCACTTTGATGTATAAACGAGTAAATCACGTCAATGCATAAACTTTAGTGCAGTTTATCACTGGCACTGTGGAACGTGCTTTAAAGAGAATGTATGGGAAATGTTTTAAAGTAAAATTTGAATTATTGCTACGTTTTAGTGAGCGGGTAACAGTTCTATATTATCGTGGTTTGAGTGCTATCTATATCTAATATATACATAGCTATATATATATCTATCTCTGTGGCGTGATTTGATTTGATTCAGGTTGTAAAGTTACTGCAGTAGGGAAAGTAGCCTAACGCGGACCGAATACTGATAACCGAAAAAAAACGTGTGGACATCAAGGGGCCGATGGTAATAATACAAGGTATTTGTATTAACATTCAGTAGAACACAAATCATTAAAAGGATATTAAAGGGCTCAGTGGGATTTTAAAGGGCTGGTAATTACCAGCCCTTTAATATCCCCACTCTTGGGGTAGAGGCCTTGTGGATGGAGAAATATAGGTAGAATGGGACATGACCCACCAAGCTGACCCGTTGTCAATTGCTAGGTATTAACAACTACAGATGCAGCCGGGACCAACAGCTTAACGTGCCTTCCGTAGCACGTAGGACCTCGAGATAATACATTAATCGTCAATTCCTATGACCGGCCTTAGTAAACATTGCTTAGTATGCAACCGCAGGCCGACAGGCTAAGGCATTGCGCTATTGAGCTCGAGAACCCGATTATTAAATTTAATTAATTAATTTTTAAATAGGGAATTTTATTTGGCTTTTACTGGAATTGCTAAGTTTGCAAAATCACACGTTGAACGGTCTAGCCATTGTGCCACCAAACTTCTCAAGCCATGGTATACCAGTAAAATAAAACAATAACATTTTACACTCACCCATGACACCAAGTGCTAGAATTGACTTTGCGCTGCAGTTCCATCGAACGACTCCTCGTTGATCAACCTCAGCTTCACCGACTCCCTTCGCAGATTGTAGCTGGTGGAGATGTGACAGTGCTTCACGTCCACTGTCAACAGATCTTCGTTCAACTCGACCCCACTTTTCTCCACATCAGCAGCGGCACTGGGCTTCCTCTTGTTCCTAAACGAAGTTCCCCGGTGAGAGCTCGACAGGTAACTGTCAGTTGTGGTGTTACCATTAAAGGTCTTCTCAGACTGGACCCCAAGTTGTTCCAATTGTATATTACCTCGCAGCTGAGCCGAAGTGTCGATACAAGGGATCAGTTGCTTGAACTCCTTCCGGAAGTTTTCGTTCATCCAAGCGTAAATGAAGGGGTTGTAGCACGTCGAGGACATCGCGATAACGTGGCCAATGAAGAAGATCAAGAAGTAGTACTTCAAGTGGATCGCGTAGATGTAGTAGTCATTGCACAGGTTGATGACGTTGAGGGGGAGCCACGAGAGGCCGAATATGGTAACCATGGCTATCAGCATTTGGTTGGTGCGCCGTTTGCGGTTCTTGTCCAACTCCTCTTTTCTGGTGTTCTTGCTAGCGGCCTTAGCCTTTGCTCTGTCATTCAACTTGAAGCTGACACACGTGTAGCAAAAGGCAATAACGATAAACGGCAACACAAATTGAAGGATGGACGTGACTGAACCAAATATGCGCCTCAATTTCTCAGTGGGCCAAGTCTCTTCGCAGAACCTGCCGATGTCCAAGTCGTAGTAGGTCATGAATATTGCATACGGCATCGTCACCGTCACTGAGAAGGTCCAAATCATTATGATGACAGAGATGCAAGTTTCGATCTTCATCCTGGGTCTGAAGGGGTAGATTATTACGAAGAACCTGTCTATTGCTATGGACATGAGGGTTAAAGTTGAAATGTACACACTGCACCCCTGCGCGAACGGCATTATGTGGCAGAGCACCCAACCCCAACTCCAGGAACCACGAAAGGAGTAAAGAGGAGTGAAGGGAACTGCGAAGATGCAGAGTAAGATATCGGACAAGGCCAAGTTGCTGATGAACAGGTTAGTCACAGTCTGCATAGCCTTATTTCTGATAACGACAAAACAAACAAGAAGGTTCCCTAAGAGGCCTAACACGAAAATAATCGTGTAGATCACGCAGAATATTGCTTGAATTATTTTGTTGTCGATTATGTTTTCGTAGCCCGCCGCTAGTAGCGGAGGTAGACTGTCTGGCGTCCCATTATGGAGTCCCTCCGAGATATTACTCAGTGTTGTGAGATTCATCGCCGTTCCATCCATTGCTTTCTATTCGTGTTGCTTCTTCGGGAAGACGACAGAAGCAATTTGTTCTTGGTTTAAAATTGTCAGTTTTACGAGTTCCGTGGAAATTTACCGCCAGTGGAGCCTGCAACAAAGGAGAAATGTCGTTTCACACTCGTACTCTTGTTCGTATTTTGAAGTTTCAAGGAAGCCATGTTGAAATTTTAATATTACTAGGGGCTGTATGATCGCAAAATTGTCAGAATGCATTCGTTTCTTGGCCTATTTAGTGTTAAATCTATATTTTAGTTTGTAAATTTGCGTTCCTAGCGAAATTCGATACTCCAATAAGTTATTAAACATGACAATTGCCGGTTGACTTTGTGAATACTCACCAATAACAATTTCGATTAAGACATAGCCTAGCCAAGTTGCTTATCTATTCGAACTTGGATTATTAATTGCGTTTGATAGATTGGCCACTTGGCTAAGGGGGTCTCTGCGTTTAGGAACGAACGCCTCACAATTTAATTGGAAGTAATTGCTGCTTAGCATAAAAACTGTTGTTTGTTCTGTGCCGTTTGTAAAACTGTCCTATATGTGTATGTTATTTCTGTTACATGCCGGTGTCTATACCCCTCCCTTCGCTGATGTACCTACCTGTGTGTTTGTCGTAACTAATCTACCCTGCTGGTGGCAGTTTTTCTGTGGCAGTCGCTAATAAAGAACTTGCGCTTGTTATGTAGTTAAAATTCACGTCAGCTAAGCGCGAGATGTATGTAATTTAACGTTCCAGTTTTACTGCTTTCGCGTCCTATATTTTGAAATAAACGACCCAGAGAAACTCGGCTATAGTGTAATTTGAGTTACGATACTGAACGCAGCAAAGCTTACACATGGATAAAAATATAAAAATGACTAGTGCAATTTTATGTATCTCAAATTCAGTGCAAATGTAGTAAGAAAGGAGGACATCTATATCGCTGATATTTATTCTTCTTTCTGCCCCGTTCCCGGTTTATCGGGGTAGGCACGTTCTTTTAATATCATCCAAGCATCCGAGCCCTTTTGATTCGTATCATCTATCACACCATCCATTACAAGATGCTAATGGCAAATGAATGTATGGAAAAGACACGGAAAGGACCATGTCAATAGATCGATGAACGTAGAGAGTGGTGGTATGATTCAATTCTAATCCATATTGCTGAAAGTTATGGCTTAGGTTTTGAAGCCAGCACCTGCCTGACACCGACCGGGTAAGCTATTCGACTCTTTGGGTATGCTGTTGTTGGTGGGTGGTTACCCGAATGATGGCCTCCACCATTCGCCATTTCATCAGTCTACGCCATTCGCCATTTCACCAGTCTACGCCCTAGATGTATCATATATATGTGGTCTACACTGAGCAATTTCCCCATGTCAACTATTACGATATCCCTGGGGTGAGTCGGGGCTGGCACATTGTACGATATATTTTCGCTCTCAAACCATCATGAAAGACTATTGGTGATATTGACATTTACATAAACTTAATTGTGGAATAAACTGGTATAAATCCACATGACTGGCTTCATAAATACAAAAGAAAAGCTACTCAAAAAATTGAATTCTTGCAACTGTGAGTCTTACTGCCTTAAGCTTAAACCGCATAATGTTTCTAAGAATTTTTTGGAGATACGTACTCAATGAGCCATGTAAGGAGGTTTAATAGCATCTGAAAGTTCAATTTACTCTTCGCAGAATTACATATGGTGCGAGAAAATATGCTTATAGCATTCACTTAGCTCTTGTTAGGGTTCCGTTGAAGATATAAAATGAAAAACCAGAACCGTATTAAATGATATTAGTCTGTAAAGTAAGGCTTTTGTCATAGGTACTGTATTTGGCCGACTGACGATTATTACAATATTTTTCTTCTTCTCCCTGCCCTGTTCCCTGCTATCTGGGGTCGGCGCAGTATGTTTCCACTTCCATTCATATCGGTCAAACGTCATCAAGCCGACGATTATTACAATATTATATGCTATCAACTTATAATATCACATAGGTAATTTAAATAACGTCGCCTTGTACGATACCCGTACCCGTGGGAAAAATTAGCGGTGGTAACAATTGTATTCTGCTCTGCCGTCACTAAACAGTACTATGATTTTGAATTATTATTAAATTAATCCTTTGTCATTTCAAACAACTTACCTACATCGAAGTTAAAAAAAAACATGTATGAAAATTTTTAAAATTATGCACCACATTGGGATATCAATGACACATGAGGACTCAAAGTTTGAGTCCTGCTTAACTTTTAAGTATTGTCAAAATAAATATTTTTCTTTACAAATTCTGGCAGGTATTGTCCACTTAAAGCGGTAAGCGGTGCTTAAAATTTAAATAGCGTTTCTGTATTACTTATATACATAAGTTTTCCAAAATTTTGCCGACCTTTATTTTGCTTGTAACAAATCAAAGTATATAAAGTTCTCGGGTCTGGAACCCCGCGCCGCATTCCAACTCGCGCTTGGCCTCTATTTTCTCCTTTCCGCGACAATTTCCCGCGGAACGCCGTTTTATAGCTCCGCGAACTCGAATAAAAATGTAATCGGGTTTCTCATATATGAGCGTATGAGCAGTAAAATTATTGAAAAGCCACTGACTGGTGACGGCTCCCAGTAAACTCATTGGTACATACATACATACTATTGGTATATACATAATATATACATACATAAGGGTTAGGCAGGGGAGGGTTAACTCCCACTTTTCAATAATTTCATTATCATCATCATCATCACCAGCCGTTAAATGTCCCAACTGCTGGGGCACGGGCCTTCCCTATGGATGGCAGAATATATGGAGATTGGGCCATAACCCACCACGCTGGCCCAGTGCGGGTTGGTGGGTATTACTGACTGCAGATGCAGCTAGGACCACCGGCTTAACGTGCCTTCCGAAGCACGAAGGAACTCGAAATAGTAAATTTTTGGTCACCCATCCAATGACCGGCCTTAGCGAAATTGCTTAGTCTACGCAATCGCAGGCCAAGCGCGCTGTGCCACTGCGCTAGCGAGCTCCTCAATAATGGAAATTCCATTAGGTCTCATGTAAATAGGTGGCGAGTCTATTGCCATTTATCGGGCACATAAATCGCAGTACGTTTAAAGCTATGTGGTATTTACCATTAAGATCACAATTGTATGCTGCTCTGCCGTCACCAATTGTATTCTACTCTACCGTCACCAATGCTCTCCAATTTACGTGCCCGATAGATGGCAATAGGCTCGCCACCTATTACCATCTATCGGGCACGTTTCAATTGCCCGATTACATGAGACCTCACTTAGTTAACGAAACGTAGGTGTTACTTCACCTCTGCCACTTAACTTAGTTGGCGAAACTGCTTACCCCTTCGGGGATATAGGCGTGATTTATGTATGTATGGTATAACCACAAATAGTTATATAGGTAAACCAGAACTGATTCGATTCGAGTAACTCGTTCCTAACTCCTACATCGCGATCAGTTCGAATTCGACTCGCATATTTGTTAGCGGTTATTGGCACAATCCTATAAACCAATGATTTATTGGAGTACTTTCACTTTTACTACAATAAATCTGAGGAACCATATCTCACACGCTATTCGCGTTACTGGCACTGACATATGTTTCGCCGTCTCTCGACGTAGTTAACCATAAATAGTTACTTCATTTTTAAAGAAAGTCAGATGAAATTGCAAACCTAATTTCTTCGTCTATGAAGAAAGCACAGACTTTTGACGCAATTTTAAGAATTTATCACAATGCATACTTATTGGCCATTGTGGTGAAGGCAAAACAGAAAACCGAGGGACTAGACAAATTACCGATCTATTCAAATGAATAGAAACTATTCGATTTTTATTTTAACATTATATAAATGTTAGAAAAATTAGTACAAAGATTTTAGTGGTTAGAAAAAGAATTTCGAAAAATTATGATCTTGAGGCGGGAATCGAACCCGCGTCCAATGCTATCCGGGCAGGTGCCTGACCGCTCGGCCACCCAAGACACTAATTAACTTGCCGAAATTCTTCTAACCTTTACACTTCACGTTGTAAGCCAGCGGGTAACCTCGCAATGTAGAAATAAATTTCAAACATTCCAAAGCAGATATTTTTAACGTACGAACACTTATTCAGCCCCAAACATACACATACATACATAAATCACGCCTCTATCCCCGAAGGGGTAGGCAGAGGCGAACTAGCGCCCACGTTTCGCCAATTATGTTAGGTCCCATGTAATAGGTGGCGAGCCTATTGCCAAATATCGGGCACAAAAGTCGCAGTACATTTCTAGACGGTATATAAGAGGAACGCCACGGCCCATTCCTCATCACTGATTTATCGCCTTGTACGACACCCACGGGAGAGATTTGGGGTGGTGACAATTGTATTCTACTGTGCCGTCACCACACGGCTTTAGCCCCAAACAGTTATTCACATTAGCTACAATATATGGACAAACATATAAAATTATGTGTGTTTTTTGTTTGTGTTTTTTGTTATGTGATTAAAGTTTTTGTAAAAATATTATTTATTTGTTAAAATTTAACAGTTGTCAAGTAAGCTAATCACTATGATAATAAATCTGTCCTCCATCGTATCAGTGGACTACACACATTATCTTTAATGTATAATCCGAGAAATTATAAACCAAAGCTTTTCAATCTCTCATCGGCTTTCGACGTAGAGCAAAGTTGAGGTCGACGGTGGATGTCTATAGTTTCACATAAAAACCGGCCAAGTGCGATAAGGACTCGAGCACGAAGGGTTCAGTACCAGTAGGTCTCTATAAAAAATCAGCAAAAAAAACACGCTTGTTCTAGGTATGGGATTTATTTTATTCTGTTTTAGTGTTTGTTGTTATAGCGGCAACAGAAATACATTATTTGCGAAATTTTCTACGGTCTAACTATAACGGCTTATAAGGTACCGCCTGGTGACAGACGGACGGACAGCGGGGTCTTAGTAATAGGTTTCCGTCCCGTTTAACCCTTTGGCTACAGAAGCCTAAAAACAAGGAAATTTGCCCACTCACCTACTGAGTACACTACACAAGTACACAATACATTGTGAACAATTTATCCAACTTTGTTATTAAACTATATACCTACCTACCTATTCATTGCCAACACAATAGCCGTGTGGTGACGGCATAGAAGTGTGGTGACGGCAGAGTAGAATACAATTGTCACCACCCAAATCTCTCCCGTGGGTGTCGTACAAGGCGACTAAGGATAAATCAGTGATGAGGAATGGGCAGCAGCGTTCCTCTTATACCTACCACCTAGCAATGCACTGCGACTTTTGTGCCCGATAAATGGCAATAGGCTCGCCACCTATTACATGGGACCCGACTAATTAGGCGAAACGTGGGTGCTAGTTCACCTCTGCCTACCCCTTCGGGGATATAGGCGTGATTTATGTATGTATGTATGTATGTAATATTATAGGTCGCGCCTATCAAATCAACTTCCGACATGTCAATAAAACGAAACGAAAAATGTGATTTCCACCGCAAGACGCTTAGTATCGGCAAAGGGGATTCTTTCGCGACCGAAAATATAATTAAATGGGTTTGCGGTCGTATGTTCAACTGTTCAATGTGATGTGTACTCTAACTGTAAGATTTTTGTTAACTAACCCCCGAATACAGAAACGGTAATCAAAGTTTGAGTCTTGCTTAAAATTTAAATATTGTCAAAATTGACGTTTTTCCATACAAATTCTGACAGGTAATGTCCACTTAACTTTATAAGCAGTGCTTAAAATTTGAGAAGCGTTTCTGTGTTCGGGGGTTAGAGTAAGATATTGAGATTTTAAAGGTCATTTAATCCACAAAGAAAATATGATCAACAAATTTCCGAAAAATTATGCCCTGTTGTGAGAATCAAACCCGGGTCATCGCATTCCGGGCCGCTGTCTATACCTGCTGTCTATACCTGCTGTCTGTGAATCTTTGTGTTTTAAATTTTCTAACATTTATGTAATATTGAAATAAAATTCAAACAATCATCCATTATGTAGTCTCTCACTAATGATAATGGAACGTCAATGATGTCACCCAATCATGACGCAAATTTCACACAGGAATCAACACACAGGATAGGTGCTAGTGGTGAATGAATATATGTTTGTAAGAGTGATGGAAAGGCACATGTCCTTAGAGACCGATGAAGGGAAAGTGATTGGGGTGGGCTGTAAACATTCTAACAAATCTGTGATTCTAACGCACACTACTAAAGGTACATACATACATACTTAAATAAATCACGCCTATATCCTCGACGGTGTAGACAGAGGTGTATTAACTAACATCCACGTTTCCCCCATTAGGTTAGGTCTCATGTAATAGGTGGCGACCCTATTGCCATCTATCGGGCACATAAATCGCAGTATATTGCTAAGTGGTATAAGGGGAACGCTCTGCCCACTACTCATCGTTGTGTTTACTCTTAGTCGCCTTGTACGACACCCACGTGAGTGACGGGGTGGTGACAATTCTATTCTGCCCTGCCGTAACCACACGGCACGACTACTAAAGGTAATCTATTTAAACAATAGTTTGCGCAAATATTGTTTGTCATGTTGTCGTATTGTATTGGATAGTGCCGGAAGTTTAGTGTTTCGTTACTCACAAACAGTATTTGGTTTCAATTAGCACTAGTTTAAATCATTGTTCATTGAATATTTTTCTAATTCCTTTGGTACGCAGTTATGGTCCCATTTAAAAGACACGAAACGAAGTATATCACAAATATCTTTTCGAATAATACCAATTTAAATATAAATCTGTTATTTATAAACTAGTCGTATGGAAAATGTCGTCTAATTATAAATATAAATTGTTAAGGTAACCCTTATTTATACGTCACATCCATACCCTTCTATAGTACCTAAATGTCAGGCAGGTACTATTTATACACCCTTAAGACAACCCTATGAATCAAATTAACAATTCAGGTAAGAATAGAAATATAAGAAATGGAAGCATTTCCTTTTTCACATATTGTAAAGTGTGAGAATTTAACCGTAAACCATTGTACATAGGCTTAAGCTCTGTGTATTGAATTACAAAATCAATTACAATTACAACATTTTGAGGTTAGCCAGCGCAGTAGAAAGGTACGACTTACCAGCCAAAGAAAAATGGATTCCTCGTGACGCTATATTCTTCGTTCTTTCGTCAAAACACGCGTTGGAACTTCTAAATGCATTTGCGCCTGTCGTGAAAACAATAAATATTTGTTTTGCACTTGTTGTAATCGCGAGTGTTCTCGTGATGTGACATGCGCGGTTCAGTACACGCATGCGCAGTAGGGCCTCGGATGCAAAGTAATTACTTACTTGATATTTCCGAGTCAGCACCCCTATCGGAAATTTCAGGGCTCGGCTAGTGCTAGCGGAGTCTAAGCGAATATTTGACGAGTCATCGTGACTTTGCTATCTTTCATGTTGAAAAATTGCTTAGAGATTATATCAAGTATGTATGACTAACACGCAAAAGGCGGCCCGAAGTGGGAATATCGTGGGTATTCTGGCAGAACCGAATTAGTACAAATAATGTAATTATGAGAAAAATGAATTTCAATTTTTGTGTGATCATAGGAAAGCTGCTAAATAGCTGTTTAGCACAGAACATTAAATCGTAGTTACAGCTCCTCCAGCTGTAACTACGATTTAATGTTCTGTGCTAAACAACTAAGTAGGTATACTGAGAGTGTGATTGGGATGACAACATTCCTATCCATATACTCATCATCACCAGACCTTTAATGTCCCCACTGCTGGGGCACGGGCCTTCCCTATGGATGGACGAATATAAGGAGATTGGGCCATAACCCATCACGCAGCCGGGCCCAATGGCTTAACGTGCTGTCCGAAGCACGGCGGAGCTCGAGATAATACATTTTTGGTCACCCATCCAATGTCCGGCCTCAGCGAACGTTGCTTAGTTTACGCAATCACAGGCCAAGAGCGCTAGCGAGCTGCTCTACGTAGGCACCAATTTTTAAAATCCGTATCGGTATTCGATTTTTGGCTATCGAATGCTGAGAAAGCCGGGTGGTGACGGCAGAATAGAATAAAATTGTTACCTCCCCAAATCTCTCCTGTGGATGTCGTACAAGGCGACTAAGGATAAATCAGTGATGAGGAATCTTATACCACCTGGCAATGTACTGCGACTTTTGTGCCCTATAAATGGACTTGACATAGTTGGCGAAACGTGGGTGCTAGTTCACCCCTGCCTACCTTCGGGGATATAGGCGTGAATTATATATGTACGAATGCTGAGAAAATATCGATAGGAGCCTCGAGAGGCATTGTTCCAGGCCTATTGTCCGAGCAGCGGATGCGGCGCGGAAATCGCGAGGCACAATTTTCCTATCGCAATATTGCGTTTTGCGACGATTCGGTGTGACGATGCATGTTATTGATGTACAGTGACAGCTCGGGGATTTTCTCACAAAATTCCTGTACTCAGTTTTTCGGTTGACTGGTAGAGAATGTCTTATGGCACTCTTTTATTTTGTGTGCAATAAAGTTTGAAAAAATAAATATTCCGAATATAACAGTCAACTGTACGTCAGGCTGCCATCATCAAAATTGAAGGGGTGAGTGGACAAAGCGTGTTAACGAACAGTTCAACAAGTTCAAAATAAGATATGTATGAGTGTTTAAAAATGTAACATGCATGTTTGGCAGTTAAAACCTTTGTTAGGGTCTGTACTTTGGATACGAATCAATATTTGGGCGTTTTGAGCTCATCAGTCTATTTTCCGTCACACAAAACCTATGTTCATTCAAAAAAGGTGTTTTATTTTTTGTAGATAACACCTCTAACCTCTCGTTAATTCACCTCTGTCTACCCCTTCGAGGATAAATAGACGTGATTTGTATATGTATTTATGAATATTGAAGCCTATGGTGCATTTCAACCCGTTTATACATACCTATGTATGAAATGAACAAGAATGTTGTTTGTCTATTCACTATTGTTAGTATACAATATTCAATGCTTAAGCACATATGAGGCGAATCCATTTGTCCTCCCAACAATAGTGAATTGTGATTAACAGCAAAACATGCCAATCTCCAAACGGGACCAGCATTCATTTGTTGCTAATTATCTCGCTTTCGGTACACTGGCTCTGTAGGGTTGGCACACGCCACTCCGACGAATTGGATGTTAATTTTTTAACCGACGGAAAAACTGAGTAGGTTATTCAATTCGTACGCGTATGTTTTTTCTAAGGGGGAAACGGGACCCTATTACTAAAACTCTGCTGTCTGTATCTCATGAACCAATGATAGCTAGATAGTTGAAATTTTCACATATTATGATGTATGTCTGTTACCTCTATAACAACATTTAAATATTTAAGGGTCTCCCATTAAAAGACATGATTTTATTATATATTATAGACTAGTGGTCGCCCGCGGCTTCGCTCGCATGTCAGTTGTTATAATATAACAATATAGCCTATAGGCTTCCTCAATAAATAGACGATCCAACACAAAAATATTTTTTCAATTTAAACCAGTAGTTTCTGGGTTTAGCGCGTTTAACTAACCAAACAAATGAACAATGAAACTCTTCAGCTTTATAATATTAGTATTTAGTCCTTAGTACTCTAAGTTGTAATTTTATTATGGGATGAAATTTACGAAAGCATCTGAACTAAGCATCTGAGAGTGACTTGTGACGCGAGCTTGAATCAAAGCTTCAATTTCATAAAAAGTTCGTGATATACGCACAATCAAATAGGACATAGTAAAACCAGTGTCCCCTACGCCAGGTAAGTATGTTTATTTGACAACGGTTGACAGCCCTGGTATCATAGGATATAGTGGTGTCCAAATGGGCAGTGGCCGTCCGTGCAAGCCGTACAAATGACATTAATCTGCCGCTACTGTGATCATCACAAAGGTTTTCTGAAATGCATGTGCTTGTAGCAACGCTGACAAATACGCACGGTTTAATTATTGTGCGCAAGCGAGAGATGGCTGGTTTTATAAAGGTAGAATAAAAAGTCAATTTAATAAATTTTCAAATAACGATACTTTTGACGAATCGTTTGACTCCATAGAACCCGGTAGGGACCAATGTTTGTGTGATGAATATACTACATACTTACATATTTATATTTCGCCTATATCCCTAAAGGGGTAGGCAGAGGTGAATTAACACCCACTTTTCGCCAAATAAGTTAGGTCCCATGTAAATAGGTAGCGAGCCTATTGCCATATATATCGGGCACATAAGTCGCAGTATATTGCTAGATAGGTGGTAGGAGAATAATTCTGCTGCCCATTGCTCATCGCTATCTTTACCCTAGATGAATATATACAGCTTTTTATATACAGAAGAAACAACGCTGTCATGATTTTTCTTAAATAATCTTGTGTCGCTTACTCCAACTTTAAAAAAAAGTGAGACACACTTTAGTTTCTATATACATGAAGTAAAATAAACCTTACACTGTTTAAAATCATAAAGTATCGGTGGTCGTTTATTAAAGCAACTATGAATTATTTTCTTCTTCTATAAGTTTTGAGGAAAATTGAAGAATTTCTCGATCTGGAAGAGAAGAAAAGATGGTGGTTTGGTCATATGGTCAGATCTCTGGCTATTGGCCAACAGGTCCCGCGTTTGAATCCTGGTAGGGGCAAATGCTTGTGTTATGAGCACAGCCATTTGTTTTCGTGCATCATCGTCATCACCACTCCAAGGGCACGGGCCTTCCCTATGGATGGAAGAATATAGGGAGGTTTGGCCATAGCCCACCACGTTGGCCCAGTGCTGGTTGGCGGGTATTAAAGACTGCATATGTAGCCCGGACCAACGACTTAACGTCCTACCAAAGCACGGAGGAGCTCGAGAATAAAATTTTGGTCACCTATCCAATGACCGGTCTTAGCGAACATTGCTTAGTTTACGCAACCGCACGCCAAGCGCGCTATGCCACTGCGCTAGCGAGCTCCTCAGCACATGTTGTCGTGGCATGGTTTTTAATAGTTTTAATAGTCCGTCATCTAGTATCCATAACACAGGTTCTTATACTGCTTTGGGCGAGCTAGATAGGTATGAGTGTAGAAAATGCGCATATTTATTTGAGATGACGTGTGACCCCTTTTCCTTGGCAACCAAGTGTATGTGCTACAATATTCAATACCTCCAGGACTAGTAGACGGATGAGCTTCGCTCTAAACTCCTCCATTAAAATTGCCGGTGCGTTTAAACTCAGACGCAATAAAATGTGTCGCACATAAAACCGTTGAGTAAAATGTAAAGCAGTTAAGTTGATGCTCGTTTATTTCCGCAAGTTGAACGCCCGGCACAGGTAACTGGGGAATAAGGAATAATTTGGCCTTTGAGGCAATAATTTTAAAATTAATGGCCTCAAAGTTAGACGGCCTAGCCTTAACTTTATTACGTAGACCTCTTTACATCGCTACATCATCATCAACAGCATTTTGTTGACCCCACGTCTGGAGTATAAGTGTAAAGGCAGCGATGAGTAATGGGCAGCTGCATTTATCTCATACCACCAAGCAATATACTGAGATTTATGTGCCCGATATATGACATAAGCTCGCCATCTATTACATGGGAATAACTTATTTAGCGAAAACTGGGTGTTCAATTCACCTCTGCCTACCCCTTCGGGGATATAGGCGTAGCTTGTGTATGTATGTATGTAAGCCTACTAGGGCCAATGTAAAGAGAATGGGCTGTAACCTACCACGCTGGTTGAGTGCAGATTGGTGGATGTTAGAGACTCCAAATACAGCCGGGTTTAACGCGCCTTCCGAAGCATGGAGGGGGGTAATCGAGATACATGGTAATATAAAATAATTACATTTACATAATATACCTACTCAATTATGGTCTTAGGCAATAGGTTCGACCTAAAATTGTAGACGATACGTAGATAAAAGTAAGTTTAAGTAAATTTTTGACTTTTATTTGTATACATTATAATATTATAATTGTAAGGAAAATAATATAACAAAGAAAATTGTGGCCAGAAAAAACCAAGACGTTTTGGTTGGCTGAGCGGTATAGTAATTTGACCAGACTGATGAGGACGCGGGTTTGATTCCCGCATCGAGACTTAAATTTTTCAAACTCTTTCTTGACCACAATTTTCTTTGTTATATCGCTTGCCACTTGCCTAGGCCAGGAGACCAGAGTAGTCACATAAACGTTTAAGTGTAAAACAATATCTCCATTGTGGTTACTTTTTGTCCGCGCCATTGTTGCCGCCTATTCTAAAACGGTAGCTCCCGACGTCCGTCCATTACCCGCTATTGTTGCGGACTTCAGTGGCAGACGGCTGAAAAATTAAATTTCGCGGGATGTTCGCGTGAGATACGCTAGGGGAAGCAGGAGAGTGAATTAAATTTACGGCTGAAAAGTTTTCTTTTGTTTGTTTGGTAGGCAGAGGTGAATATGACGGCCGGCTAGGTCGAGTGGTCAGATCGCTGGCCAAGAGGTCCCAGGTTCGAATTCTGGAATGGATAAAATGCACTAGCTATTGTTGCATCGAACTCATCTAATTAGTCAACTATCTAATATGAATGAATGAATGAATAATTTTTATTTTGCCAACACTAACACACACATACATAACAAATACGCAGGGCACTCAACATATCGCAACTGAAACTACACAAATCATTTTTATAAGCTATACAAGCCAAGCATTTAATTTTAATTTTATAGCGAGCATGTGTGTGTCGCATCTGTAAAAAAAGGTCACAGTTCAGTGTAATATCTGCTCGGGTTACCCAAGCAAATCACTGATTTTCAACTGCAACCTGAATGTTCTCACCTCAATGTTATACTCCTCGTATTTTCATGTTAACTAATGTATCTCAGATTGTTCGCCACGTAAAGATGAAGTCAAAGAGACATACATACATACATACATAATTCACGCCTATATCCCCGAAGGGGTAGGCAGAAGTGAACTAACACCCACGCTTCGCCAATTATGATAGGTCCCTTGTAATAGGTGGCGAGCCTATTGCCATTTATCGGGCACAAAAGTCGCAGTACTTTGCTAGGTGGTAGGTATAAGAGGAACGCTGCTGCCCATTCCTCATCACTGATTTATCCTTAGTCGCCTTGTACGACACCCACGGGAGAGATTTGGGGTGGTGACAATTGTATTCTACTCTGCCGTCACCATACGGCGTGAAAGAGACCGTCATATAATTTAGTAAAATAAATATAAATAAGTCTCCAAATTTGTCCCGTGGGTGTCGTACAAGGCGACTAAGGATAAATCAATGATGAAGAATGGGCAGCAGCGTTCCTCTTATACCACCTAGCAATAGCAATGTACTGCTACTTTTGTGCCCGATAAATGGCAAAAGGCTCGCCACCTATTACATGGGACCCAACATAATTGGCGAAACGTGGGTGCTAGTTCACCTCTACCTACCCCTTCGGGGATATATGCGTGATTTATGTATGTATGTATGTAATATAAATAAGTATATCAAAGTTCATATAAACACAAATAATATAAAAATCTCGTTTCACAGTATTCGTGAATGAACTCCTCCAAAACGGTTTTACCGTTTATTATTATTATTTCAGTGGTCTAGTCAGCTAGTTGTACCTATATCATTTAAGAGATATAGATATATACTTATACTATGTTGAAGATGACACCTGTACATCCATATCAGCGCCCTCAGCACATTGATCTTGAGAATGTTAATTAAATCTCTTAATTACCGAGTCACGCCCATTTACGTAATAATGGTACGTGGTTAAATTAAATGTTAATTTAGTTACGTTAATTATAGCACGTATATAGTTACAATTTAACAAGGGTACGTTTTTCATTAATATATTATGTGCCGACGAAATTAATTAATAAGTAATGTCTTCTTCACTTTATCATTCCTCGTCCTTAGCCTCCTTGTACGGACACCTGTGGGAAAGATTGGGGTGGTGACAATAATTGACACAATAGAGACGGAAGAGCAGGATACAATTATTGTATTCTGCTCGATACATGCATTTTTTTTAAATTTAAATGCATAATACCAATTATGAAATATATAACATTCATTGCGTTTGCGATTATGATCGATCTAATATTCCTGCTTTTTTCTAACGTTGCTGTTTACGTTAGGTCGCATTTACTGCAACGCTGACAAACCGATCGTCAGTGCAATTCATTGCTCTTCTTATATATGACGGCGTTACAATATAGGATACGGTGGTGCCAGCAATGGATGATGTTGAAAGCGCTGACGGTCAGTCAGTCAGCGTAGCAGTAAATGCGCCCTTATTAATAAGTATGGTTTAAGTATAGACTAGTTACTCAGTGTAAATTGCGTAAATTTCGTGTCTTGACGATTCATGAGTGTATTATAATCATACCAGATATGAATAAACGAATTTTGATTTGATTTGAGTGTTTTGTCTCTTTTCCGTGCATTCAAAATCACGTTTGTAAGACGAAGACAAAACGCGGAATAGCCTTACGATCTTTACCACCAGTTTAATAAACCGACTGATAAGAGACTTATAATAAGCAATACAATACTATTATACAGTCAACAGCACGTCAGGCTTACACAAAATATTAACTTTTCTCATGCGATTTTAGGCGCTTACAACGAACAAGTTAAGGTTGACAATCGATTAATTTTAGAAATTTGACAGTTTTAGATATTCTGAAGCCGTTGAGCGTACATACCCGTATTTAATCTGTTCCGACGCTAATGTAGATACGATCTACAGCCTCGTCAAGTTTGGTAATCACTAGTTGATTAGTCGAAGAGTTGCCGAAGAACAAAGTTACGTATTCAATCGTTAGTCAACAATGTAGTTTGGATAATGCTGAGATAAAGAAGAGAGTTGGGGCGAGTGATTACGTCACGATTCGGGAAAAATGTGAAAATGTGTGTGGTTAGAAAACCAGATTAATTAGCTAAGCAATGTTCAGATTGGTAATCGAAATTTTTTTTTAGTGTTTCAGTGGTTTAAAATGGACTATGTTTGGTGTGAACCACCATACCTGCAACGTAGATGAATAATTTCTAAACGATAGTTTGAGATAGTTCTTTCCACTAACTATGATCCTTACATACTTCTTTCACTTCATATTCATATTCATATATCTTTATTGCGAGTCACTACAATAGGTTTTACCATAAGATTTATAGTACTAGGTATAGGTACATGTAAGTGACACCCTGTAAGGGCGTAGCAATTCGTTTTATACATAATGATAATATTGTTATAGTTAAATTTAAATTTTCCGTTTTAAACCCTTAACAAAAGTGTTAGTAAATTACTTAATTTAGCATTTAACATTTAAAATCATTACAATAATTAATTTATTAGATACATATTAATATTTCATTTAGGCATTTCATTTTCATTCACATTTTATTTTATTTTATTACTTTAATAAGTAGTATATTATAAATAACGTATTATAAGTAACGTATATTATAAATAACCATTACCACAGTATTACTCCGTATTATGTAGATATAGGCTATGTCATCATACAGCATCCAATCTCATTAATATCTTCATGCATGCCTATCAGTTTCTGATACCCTTACCTGGCATACGTAGTCTTTCATAACCTTTCTCCTATAACACTGATGTACAATCGATCAATACTAAATGATAACCAATAATAGATTTTAATTTATTTGTTAAACAAATACTGGAACAGAAAAATGTAATCCTGAAACAAATTTAGTTTTGTCGATTTCAGAATCGCTTCTGAACCACCCTCATAAATAAAGCACCTACTATTTTGTATGCTCTGTATATCTATGTTGAGAAGATAACAAAATTGACCTGTTTTTTTATGTAAATATTATGTCATATTAAACATCACATCAGAAGGCCTCACGTCAGCATATCAGCACGGTGAAAACAAACGTCAACGACGAGCGCCTGTAATTATAGGAGTTCCGTAGGAATCGGAAACGGTAAAAGCTTCTGTAATAGCTAATAAATAAATAAAAAAAAGTCATAATTTAAATGAAAAAGTAGTAAAATTAAATGCATGCACCTACCAACCAATTAAAACCTATACTGTGATTTGACTAAATAGGGTAGGTAGGTATTTCATCAATTTCCTGTCCTGCATCATAATTTTTTATTTACGAACATTTTGGATTAAACAACTTTACATCGGGCAATATACTAGTCGACTTTTACGACACTCCAAGGGTGAGTCGGGCTGGCACAAGCTAATATATTTTTCGCTCCCAGGTCAGCATGGAATCAAAGTGTGCACAAATGTGCGTTTGACGCTGAATGGTGATGTTAGCTATAAAAATCATTAACACAATAAAGTTACAGCGCCAGCGCCAGCGCCTTGTATGATACAATTAAACTCAATATTCACAGCTTGATCACTTAGGCACTAAGGGATTAGCCGCGTGATGACGGAAAACCAGGATACTACTGCCACCTCTCTCGCGTCTATCTCGTGGCTTATAAGGCGACTTAAGGGGAAGACAGCGATGAGTAAGTAGTAATTTAATGAGACTTAGATCCCGATAGATACTAGGGCACCTATTACATGGGACGTAACCTTATTGGCGAAAAGTGTGTTTTAATTCGCCTCTGCCTACTATTATATTTATGTATGTATCACAGCTCTAGTCATCTAACCCTGCCTACACGGAACCCCAAACTGAGCGCCGCAACTGAATATTAACGAGTGAAATCTGCATACTCGGATTATCTCATTTGCGTAGCTTATTGCAGTCTTAACTGCGGAAAAAATATTTTATTAAAACATTACCATACGAAAAGGCAAGTGACTTTCGCGAGATTCCTGGAACCTTTTGTAACGGCCCTATTAGCATAAGCGTATTCAGGTCGAATCATCTGTGAGGAGTGTTTTAGTAATTTTAGTGTTGACTGGACGAGACCTACTTTTATGTTGTTCGTGTACTGTGAACAGCACGTTTGGGACTGCAAATGGCAGTTGAAGTTGCTTCTGTTGAGATATAGGCTTTTATAATGAAACCCGAATTGTAGTTACCGCTAAATTTTGCAAGTTTGTTGGGAGTTAAATATTCCTAATCATGATCTACGTATTAGACATCATCTACGTATTAGACTTGCGTATATTTAGGTTTTTGGCATTGTTATTATACTTATACGCTGCTGTAAAGTGATCGAAGCTTCGGAATAAATAATAACAATGAAAAATACCTAAATATAGGCGAGACTGATCCGCAAGAATTTTGTTTTTGACATGTGTAGTGTTCGTGCAGATATAAGAGAACATTACATCTTATAAAAAGAGAGAGAGAGGACAATTTTTTTTTTCTAAAATTATCATTGTCACTTCGTTTCCGGCATCAGGACCATACTTTTCCGAAATGTTTCTGCGGGCCTAGCCAAGTGGCTTTTCTTATGTGTGTGTTTCTTGTCTTATGTAATTGACGTTTTGATTTCTCTGTAATACGTCAGTTTCATACATTTGTTATCTTTGCGTTCGAATAGAGTGGCCACTTGGCAAGGGCCTATGATCCCTTTTTCTTTACTGTGTATTCTCCCAAGAGCCGGTAACACTGTAAGTACATACGCTATCTGCATTTTACACATGCGAGAGACTAGTAAACAGCTATCAACGGTGTCAGCATAAGAGCTGGGTTTTGTGCAGCTTAAACGTTCGCTGGTCGTAGAATTTTGTATCGCTTATTAAATACGAAAACGGAACATATCCAAAAGTAGAAACATTGTGTGTACTAAACGTGCGGAATTAAAGCTGACTTTTGAATTTGGAACGTTTGTATACATTTGCCAGTTGCGTCATAGGGGTACCTTATTATGTTCTCTTATATTTGCACGATAATTACAACAACTACTACTTTGATTTTAATTTGACATACATACATACATAATTCTCGCCTATATCCCAGAGGTGAACTAGCACCCACACTTCGCCAATTATGCTAGGTCCCATGTAATAGGTGGCGAGCCTATTGCCATTTATCGGGCACAGAAGTCACAGTACTTTGCTAGGTGGTAGGTATAAGAGGAACGCTGCTGCCCATTCCTCATCACTGATTTTGGGTGGTGACCCACGGGAGAGATTTGGGGTGGTGACAATTGTATTCTACTCTGCCGTCACCACACGGCATAATAAATTTGAACATTATAATATATTTAGATAAATTAGTACAAAGAATATTGCATAGCCGGCATAGCTCGAAATGGCCGGGTGGTATAGGCATCTGCCCTGTTTGCAAAGGACGCGGGTTCGATTCCCGCATTGAGCCTGTTATTTTTCGAACTTTTTCTAACCACAATATTCTTTGTATTAAAACAATATCACTGATTAGATTAATGGCCCCGTGGTCTAGTAATTCATCCACAGGAATTAAAATGCCGAGGTTCCGGGCTCCGATCCCCAGGGAGTACAAATTTATACTCGGTTTGGTTGGTGGTAGGACTTTTTCAAGTCCGCCTGGTTAGCTACCACCATCTATTCGAAATCGGACACCTTAATAAGAATGTTAACAGCATTATTTTTATTGTGTTCCGACAATTTGTGATAAGATAGCCAGCCCTCTGTGGTTGAGGGTGTCAGGTGAAACTTGATTCCATCTTCGGGCCTTATCGTCACTTACCATCAGGTGAGATGAAGCCTAAGAGCTTCCCTGTCTAACATAAAAAAACTTCTGTATATTTAGGTGATTGGCATTTTTATTATTTAACCCGACGCTATATTATAATACAATGCGTTCATCGTAGAAACTTTTGCCCCTACCAGGATTCGAACCCACCCTTTTGGCCAATAGCCAGCGATCTGACCATTCGACCAAGCCAGCCGTCGATGATATGAATAAATTAGTTTTTATTTGATTAATAGTCGAAAAGCTATTGACTATTTGTGTGAGTGTGGTGACGGCAGGACAGAATACAGTTGGCACCACCCCCAATCTCTCTCGCGGGTACGACAACCGCGGGAGAACGTAATTATCAATGAAACAAGCAATCCAGGGGGCCTAGACAAAGTAACATAACGACAAAGATAACGAAGTTCGATAAAGCAAACGGTATGGGATTTGACGTAAGTCGTCGTGAAATCACGTGACCAAAATCGTCTTCGTAAGTTCGTAGTTATATTGGTAGCACAAGCTAAGACGCTGTAGATACCAAAGTAATATGGCCGATCGTGACGAACTCGTCGTTACGAAACGATTGCCACTTGGCTACGGGCCCAGTTTTGTAATTACCAACGCACAAAGTTAGGGAAATCCCCGCATTGAAAAGCTGCGCGTGTTTTTGTAAACAAACAAGACGGGTCAAAAGAAGAATATCAAATTCCACTTCAAAGCCATTGACGCCAGTAATTAGAAATATTTTGGTGTCCGCTGCGGGGGTCGGCGGGCGAGTGAAACCTGTAATTGCGACGGGCATTTCACGAATTTGGAGTGGCCGTTGGTTGCGCAATTTGCGAGTATAAAAAAAAGACTATTGTCGACACACTCTATATCGATAATAGTCTTTTTTTTAATTCAATATTGCCGATACACTCTATCTATATTTGTCTTTTTATAATACAAGGTGAGGTAAATGACTGTGATCCTGACTGTTATTTTTTGTTACACACACCTGTCATCTAGTTCTAAAGCCAGTAGCATGAACACTTACGCTACTGCATACTAGATGACGGACAGATATAAATAGACATAATAATTAAATATTTATTCATTTATTTATTTATTACAAGTTACAAAAACCATAAAAACCACCTTTTAAAAATAATAGATCTACATAAATATCTAAAGCTTACGTCTAATTACGGTTTTACTTTTTATATTTTTATGACAGAAAGAAAGAGAGGGTTTACAATACCAAAATTGGATTTTCTACATATAATTTTTACTAAATGTATATGTGTTGCGTGTGTGTGTATATGTGTGTGCGTGTGTGTGCTATAATTCATAAATATACAATTATGTATTTATATAGTTATATTTATATTTTTCTATTCTTCAGGATATTTATGGCTTCATTTTTAAATTTTCTGGGACAGGTGTTAAAAATATCTATAGAGTTAAAGTGGTCATCATAGAGTTTTTGAGAGCGTCTTATAACAGAATTTGCACGGTAATTGGATCGTACACTTTTTAGATGAAGCAGACGTGCGTGCCTTGTGAGGTAGGTTGGTGCTCGCAGCTTCATGGATAGCTCAGTAAGTTCGGCACTGTCCACTGCGCCTTGGCATGATTTGTGGAGGAACAACACATCTAGGAGTCTGCGTCTATCCTCGAGTGACAGCATAATTATGGAGTTTGCAAGATTCTGTGTAGTCTTTTGCGAGATGATGTGTCCGATAATTCAAATGTTTTATGAATTTCGACTGAATTTTTTTAATTTGTAATACAATACTCAAGTATAATACTCATATATATATATCGATATCGAATCCGCGGCCTCCACAATCCCAGAGAGAGCGCAGACAATAATTTTTCAAAAGTATACATTTCTGCCCCTTCAGGAGCGGGAATCGAACCCGCGTCCTCTGCAATACGGGCAGATGCCTATACCATTCGTGCAACCAGAACGTTAGTCAACTTGCCTTTCTCTAAGTATTCAACTTCTGCCGTGTGATGATGGCAGAGCAGAATACCATTGTCACCACTCATATCTCTAGTGGGTGTCGTACAGTGGGTAACGAAACAACAGCGATGAGTAATAAGAGGAATGCTGCTGCCGCATTCCTCTTATAGCGCCTAGCAACATACTGCAATTTATGTGCCCGATAGATGGCAATAGGCTCGCCACGGGACCTAACAAATTGGCGAAATGAGGGTGTTAATTCACCTCTGCCTACCCTATCGGGAATAAATAGGCAGGATTTGTGTGTGTATATGTATTCAACTTCACTTTGTAAGCCTGTATTGTGTTCCTGTCAAATTAATTCACACGAACGCATCAAACGCTCCCTCGTCTCACAGCGAATCACTGAATAACAAATGGGCACTCTGCACTCTTATTTCTTTGAAACAAGCCAAGTTCACGTGTACCCTAATCTCGATAAGGATCCTTTGATCCAGTTACGAATGCGAAATGACAAACTTGGCCTTCAGTTCACTCGGCTGACAGCTTGTACCTGTACCCTTGTTTCGTATCGTGACATCGCGCTTCCTGTACAGATATTAAATGCATAAATTGTAATTCAAAGGCCGTTGAAATGGGTGGTAGGCAAGTGGTCAATCTATTCGATCGAATAGAATATAATATATACAGATGACTACATGAGAACTAATACCGAATTAGACGATAAATGTCTCAGACGGTTCTTAAATGTTTTACACACAATTAATTAGCAATTTTTCGTTTCAAAAGCATCAATTGACAACGTTCCATTTAGAAAATGGTGGACTAAAAACCACCTTAATGGCATTCCGTGCCCTGCATGGCAATTCGGGATGTATGGTAAAGTTAGGTGCCCAAATGGACAGGTAGATAGACAATCAGGCTGACTGCATATTACATACATACATACATACATAAATCATGCCTATATCCCCGAAGGGGTAGGCAGAGGTGAACTAGCACCCACGTTTCGCCAGTTATGTTAGGTCCCATGTAATAGGTGGCGAGCCTATTGCCATATATCGGGCACAAAAGTGTCGCAGCACATTGCTAGGTGGTATAAGAGGAACGCTGCTGCCCATTCCTCATCATTGATTTACCCTTAGCTGCATATTATCAATTTATAAAATTCTTTTGTGTCAGACCTGTGGGCCTACCGCCTAACTCTATTGCTGATGATAGCTCTATAGCCAGGCACTGTTTATCCGAGCGACCGCCTAAAATTGTATCAGCAATAAGCACAGAGTATAACAATAACTGCTAACGTGAACGAATGATATAGTTCTTTTGGTATAAGATGAGCTTTGCATTTGAGTGAGTGATCGCAAAAGTAGGGTTAGTGAAAAAAATAATTTAATTAAATATTTTAAAAGAAATTTTTATTTTATTTTATTAGAAAGCAAGTTATTGAGTAGTTGCGAACGTATATAGGAACGGACATACACACAAATCGAACACTTAACCATCCCCCGGCTTCTCCGCCAGTCTGATAATTTCTGAGTTCAGTTCTGATAATTTTAAAATATTCTAACTCTTCTACATCGGTCATCGAATCTTCACTATCTTCATCTTCAGTCTCATCTGATGACACATCATCGCACAGATGATGTAGCGCTCCGTAAAACCATCAATAGCGGCGTCGCGACCATCAAATGCTTTTTCTTCTTTTACTGCATGGACCAAATCATTGCCCATATATTTTCAATGGGATTAAAATTTTCACTAATATAATACCTAATTAAAACAGCGAAATATTAATAATATATGTAGCTGCTAGCGGTACAAAGGAAAGTGCGAGACAGAGTATTGACAGTTGACGGACGCACCGAGCAGTAGGCCTAGCACGGGACGTGAAAAAAATTACAGTGTTTTCTCTCAGGATTTAGTGGGAGTTAGAGCGAGAACAAAAGATTTTCTTTCCCCTGAAAGAGATGTGTCCACGTCCCGTGCTACGGGGGGTGCAGTATTGACAGCTATCAATTTAGCTAGCAGTCATCTTGAATTTTTAGGCGGTACGGTTTTTCTGCCAAATTCATACAAAATCCAAAGCTATTGCTGATAGTGACAAGTTAAAAAGCTATAGCTGATAGTGACAGCATGACGTTATAAACTATAGCTTTTTCTTTAGCAATAGAGTTAGGCGGTAGGCCCGCTGACCAGAAAGTGGCATTTTCGGCCGCTACGCGTACGCCTATCGTCTATCTTTGTACTTACCTCGAGCGGTATAAAATAAAGTCTTAGATCGCATATTAATCCTTGCGTTCTTTTTTTGACCGCCCTCGGTAATCAATGTACTATTTCTCTCGATAGTTACCGTTTCAGGCAATATACCCGATTTGGTCTGCCATCCCCTCCGCACTAATCTGTATCCAAGTGTTAACACACACACACCCTACTAGTCCTTTTATGTTCTGGAAGGTTCTAACCGTAAAACAAATTCGAAGCGGTCAATCCAACACAAAGCAGCCAGTCTATACAGACGTAAAACTAAATTACCCTCTCCACAAGTCCCTCGGTAAATTGAGACTTCACCGTTTTTCTGCGAACTGTCGCTCCCGTAGTTTCACGAATGGACGGCTCGTATATTTATGGCAGTCAGACGCGTGCTACCAAGATTGGTTGGAAAATGTATTTTGTCAATACTGCGTTCGTGAGTCAAAATGCAGTTTGGTTTGGCTTGGCTTGAAATGGGTTTTCGATACTTTTCAAAGGAGAATATTCGTCGTTGATACTGCTATACCGCATAACCATCAGTGGTAAATACCGCACAAGTACAAAAAAATCAAATTTAGGAATTCTCCGTGTCGAATTTTTCACAATATCGTGTCAAAAAATTTAATATTAAATCTCAAATTTGATATTTTTGTAGTGCCGTGTGGTGACGGCAGAGTAGAATACAATTTTCACCACCCCAAATCTCTCCCGTGGGTGTCTTACAAGGCGACTAAGGATAAATCAGTGGTGAGGAATGGGCAGCAGCGTTCCTCTTGTACCACCTAGCATTAGCAATGTACTGCGACTTTTGTGCCCGATAAATGGCAATAGGCTCGCCACCTATTACATGGGACCTAACATAATTGGCGAAACGCGGGTGCTAGTTCACCTCTACCTACCCCTTCGGGGATATAGGCGTAATTTATGTATGTATGTATGTCTATTTTTGTAGATCCGCGGTATTGCCCATTTGGTGGTTACGCGGTATTGCAATATCAACGAATAAAGATGTGAATTGAAATACGCTCTACCTATAGTTGCTGTGTGGTGACGGCAGAGCAGATTTAAATTGTCACCGTCTTTCCGCGGGTGTAGTACAAGGCGACTAAGGGTACTATACACTGTGATTTACGTTTTTATTTAGTTTTAATTTAGTTTTAATTTAGTTACATAGCAATAGGCTCGCCTCCTATTAAATAAGACCTAACATTATTGGCGAAACGTGGGTGTTAATTCACCTCTGCCTGTCCCTTGAGGGACAAAAGGCGTGATTTGTGTATGTATGTATTGTGTTATTTTAAAGAACAAACTAACAATACCCCCAGATAAGCTTCTGTTTTACGCAATATAATTTGGCGGTTTTAAGCTCAATTATCCGATAATTTCATTTGAGCTTAAATACAAAATGTTGCGACCATTATTATTGTGATAACGTGTACAACGAAATATTTATGATATTTTAGTAGGTTAAAAAGCGTCGTGTATTTCGTGTCATAATGTGTGCGTGTGTCATTTTAATTGTAGTCTTTTTGTATGATATTCAAGTATTAAAATATAATATAAATATTTTTCTGTCCTGTTCCCAGATTTTGTCGACGCAGCATGCTTCCTCTTCCATTCATATCGATCGGTTTATATGGTTCCAATATGAATCGTATAACTGGGTGGTGTAGGAGAAACGCTGCTGCCCATTACTCATCGCTGTCCGTACCCTTAGTCGCCATGTACGACATCCGCAGTTATGTCGTTGTTGCAATTAGTATCCTAAAAGTGAGTGTTTAAAAATACCCGAAGGAACTAATGGATATGTGTGAACAGTACTGTGACTTATCTGTGAAAAGTACTGTAACACTGTACCAGATGTCACATTACTTGTTACGAGTCACTACTGCCGAGATTGCGACTTTACTATCCACAAGTTCGTCCAATCGGCGAAGTTGCCATTCTTCATAAAATATTCACTGGAACTTTAACTTTTGCTATCAAAATAACACAGTTCCCGAATCCGCTACTGCTCGGCGCGACGTCCTTCTTCCAACAAAACTTCGTCTGAGACATTGATTCTCAAAGAAAGGTAGTTGGACCCCCAGGGGTCCACGGGAGACTTGACGGGGGGTCTACGTTAGCGTGACAAGAATGGTAGTTCACAATTCGTGTCCTTCTTCCAACAAAACTTCGTCTGAGACAGTCCTTACCAAAGTGGGCTAGTTGGACCCCCAGGGGTCCACGGGAGACTTGATGGGGGTCTACTTTGGCGTGACAAGAATGGTGGTTCACGATTCGTGTCCTTCTTCCAACAAAACTTCGTTCAAGACATTGATTCCCAAAGTGGGCCAGGTGGACCTCTATGGGTCCACGGGAGGCTCGATGGGGGTCGGTCTACGTTGGCGTGAAAAAAATTGGGGTACACAATGGCCCGCCCAGTTTACGAATTTCGATAATGAAGAACTAAAATGTTGCACATGACTTCAACTTCCATGTAGGTAGATAATAGCCACCGGCAACGCAATGTCAATAGTTAAATAAGATTTTTTTTTTCTTTATAACAAAAAAATCTATGGAAATTTTTGTTGCGGAATTTTTGGAATATGGTAAATCAAAAGTTGGGGTCCACCGGAACCAGCACGTGAAAGTGGTCTATGAGAAGAAAAGTTTGGGAACCTCTAATCTAAGATCATACCACCTTCCTAGCGCAAGCAACTGGAATTGACCTGTGAAAAAACTTTTCGAATTACGCGCTACGATCTCTGTGACTCGGCTAACTTTTATATTGCTCCTTTTTAAGAGTGAAACAATTCATCCCGTTGTCAAAGAGAAACCACTTCAGACGAGTGAATAAAAATACGATGTCGGATACCTCGCATAGTACACGCTCTGACGGTGACACAAACGAACGTAGGGGGTGCCATCGATATATTTTTCGACGGCGATTTATGGTTACGGCAGCAAGCTACAAAGAAAAAAGAGGTCTGTGTAGTCGAATATTTCGCTGTGTAGATAGATACTAGTGGGCGACTAGTTTCGATACAACTTCGAATTAATACTTTTTTGTAGGTTCAATTTTAGTTATAGTTGTTTGGATTTTGATAACGATATTTTTCTGAGGATATCAGAAAAAAATTAGGTAAAAATTGTAGGCAGTTGTATTCTAAAATGGAAGGTAATATACCCAGCAAAATTTTCTCTTCGGTTTTCTCACACGCAACATGATATTTATTATTATGGTGACGGCAGAGCAGAATGCTATTGTCCATTAGGGAATAGAATCCCTGACACTTTTTCATGTGTCGAACGACTCAATTATTAAATAACCCGAACTAAATATTTCACTCATTTAATACAAGAGAGACGCAACTCATAAAATACTTAGAAATATTGTATGTTTTAGATTTTTAGAAATAAGACTTACAGTTGCATGAGCGCAATTTTGAATAATTGTCTCTTTTGTAATTATGAAGCTTGTCTAGTCGTTTTTCAGGATCAGAAGCACTCTCTTCATCCCTTTAACGATTTCTAATCCAACATCCTCATCGTCATCAGCCCTTTAATGTCCCCACTGCTGGAGCACGGACCTTCCCTGTGGATGGAAGAATATAGGGAGATTTGGCTATAACCCACCACGCTGGCACTGTGTGGATTGATGGGTATTAACGACTGCAGATGCAGCCGGGACCAACGGCTTAACGTGCCTTCCCAAGCACGGAGGAATTCGAGTTAATAAATTTTTGATGACCGGCGTTAGCTAATATTGCTTAGTTTAAACAATCGCAGGCCAAGCGCTATGGCACTGCACTAGTGAGCTCCTCTGCGAGCTTCTCTCCTCCATCTGACATTCTACTAGAATATTAATAAGCAAAGTTATCTTACTGCTCTCTCGATCTGTTGTACATTTCGAGCAGTATAAAGGAGGTCAAATGCATAAAACAAACCGAAACAATCAAACTTTCTATAAACAATTGGGGACACTCCAATGCTGCTCTCTTTTGGATTCGGTGAATCAACAAATGCGTTTCGGTCTGTTCACTGACTTGGCTAGATTGGGTAGCGTTTTTTTCGATTCCATAGTCAACAGCAAATCACAAAAATGCCATATATTCTGCCGTCCTCATAAAGAATGCACGAATTTAGTGATATTTTCTCTAAGTGTTAGCACAACATTATTGTGACTCACCATCAACTCCCTTCTTCTTCAAATCATCTCTTACACAATCCATTAACACATAGGTCGCACTAAAAGTTTCCGGAACTGGCCACTTACATAAACAATATTTAAAAAGCAATTACCACATTTGAAAATGGAACTCTTTAGCTGTAGAATGCAGTTTGTTTCATCTGACTGTCAGTTGTTTTTTTACATTGTGGCGCCATTTTAAAAATTGCGTGTCTACATCAACATGGATTTAACTCGGAAAAATTTTCCTAGTATTATTTTCTACGATTTTAAGTGTAATTTAACAACTCAACAGAGCATCAGTCTGCTTTTGGCGATGAAGCACCATGCAAAACGATTATTTAAAGCTGGTTTGCAGAATGCAAGCGCAATCGTGTCAACCTCAGTAACGAAAGCAATCCTTGAAATGAGATTAACAGAAAAATGCATCAAAGTTGGTAGCTGTGCAGCACATAAACCTCGACTGAAAGACCACTCGCACATGGTCGTGTTTTACGAGCCATATGTTTACTTCTTTCAGTGCGATTGTGTTTACGACCAACTCTGAATGTGGTCTTAATGGCCGCACGAACAATTAAATAAGTATAGGAGAAATCGACGGATGGATTGCCACGGTTGTAATTGTGGTGGATTTCATTATTCTATCTATCGGTAGGTTTTATGCCGTGTGGTGACGGCAGAGCAGAATACAATAGGGATGATGACACTAACAAAGAATCACTGATATAATAATTTATAATAATAATTTAGGATAAAGAGATTCGTTAATAGTCACTTGTTATCAGATTATACTTGTGATTGATATTTATTTTATACAAAATAAAAGTACAAAAGTTAGCAATCCGCCATATTTGCTAAAACGCCGAGTGACGTCATTATTTAGTTATCTTCATTTTGACAATTTAATTGCCAATGAAATTCACTAGTTTAATATAGAAACTGACCTTTTTGCGGAATAGTGACGTCACGTTTTTTCTATCAAAATCGATAGTTTTACAAAAATATTATTTATTTTGGGTAAAGTAGACACGTAAAAAATGGTGTAGTTTTTCAAAATTAGTCATCATGCCTATTGTAACCCCCATCTCTCCTGTGGGTGTCGTACAAGGTGACTTAGGGTAAAGACTGTAATAAGATAACGATAGATGGCAATAGGTTCGCTACCTATTACATGGGACCTATTACTGGAATGAGTATATGTACGACGAGCAAGTATTAGTACGTCAGAAGTAATTGGAAAGTAGCGCCGATGATCGAAATATTTTGTAAAATTAATCATTCCTAACTGCTTTAAGTTAAGCGCTTATCTTCTAACGACACTTAATTATTACTTCAATGGGATATATTAAAACTTACATTTTAATATATCCCGTTCCACCTCCTCCTTGTACTCATAACAGCCCTTCTAAATAAGTGGCCACTCTGTTCAAACGAATTTAATACAAATTTATGAAACTGACGTATCACTGAGAAAACAACGTGGCGACCGTCACGTCAAATGAATTTTTTTTTTTTTGATTCGTATATAAATGTAAGAAAAATTCGCTTGCGCGGTGGCATAGCAGTCATAGAATGGGTGTGACCAAAAAATTATTATCTCGAGTTCCTCCGTGCTTCGGAAGGCACGTCAAGCCGGTGGTCCCGGCTGCATCTGCAGTCGTTAATACCGACCAACCCGCACTAGGCCACCCAGGTGGGTTATGGCCTAATCTCCCTATATTCTTCCACCCATTGATAAGGCCCGTGCCCCAGCAGAGGGGATATTAAAGGGCTGGTGATGATGCTGATAAAAAAATTAATATAGTAGTAACATTATTTTAGTCCATAGAAACGTTATATCGTTTGTGTAGGCCCCATACTCCACTAAGCCATGCCTGACACGCGACTTCTGTGTCACGTTTACAGGGTTATTATTCCACGCTCACGTCAACCGTCTCGACTCGCAAATTATTTACTACAGACGCGTATTGTCAAAGAACTACAAAAATTCGAGTAGAAGCAAAAGATCGTATCTTACGCAAAGGTTTTATGCAAAAGGAAGCAATAATTTACTCGGCTATCTCTGAGTTGCAGCCCTGCCTACGACGTTACAAAGCGTGGAGATAATAAACACGCTATGTGCTCACAAACGCTAAATGTGAGGGCAAATTAAAAAATGGTGTCTCCAAACGATACTATGTTAAAAAATTGCTCTTAAACGGACAAGTTGGCATTTTACATACATACATAAATCACGCCTGTATCTCCGAAAGGAGTGGCAGAGGTGAATTAACACCCACGTTTCGCCAATTATGTTAGGTCCCATGTAATAGGTGGTGAGCCTATAGCCATTTATCAGGCACGAAAATCGTTGCTGCCCATTCCTCATCACTGTTTTACCCCTTAGTCGCCTTGTACGGCACCCGCGGGAGAGATTTGGGGTGGTGAAAATTGTGTTCTGCTCTGCCGCCACCACACGGCAAAGTTAGTATTGTGTCCAGTTTGATGAAAAGCCCTTCGTCAAACTATCATTGCCGAAAATTAGTCGAAAGTGGTTTTAACGGGGTAAGAGTTACGACTGTAACATACACTTATATTGGTACCTACTGTTACATCTTCAATTTTCGCAAGGTGTCGCCAGCTGTCACGAGACAGGGAAGCAACGCTCGCCTCGTTAGAGCGACGCGATTGATACATGGCCTCTATAATGAAACTACAGAATGAAGCAATGAATATAGCAAATTTTCAAAACGGCTTAAAGATTTTGGTGGTTCGAAAAATTATGGTCTTAATGCGGGAATCGAACCCGCGTCCACTGCAATCCGGGCAGGGCCTATACCGCTCGGCCAACCAAGAGACTTTCGGTTCAATACCCGCATCAAGGCCATAATTTTTCGAACTTTTTCGAATCACCAAAATCTTTGTACTAATTTTTCTAACATTTAGTAGTTTCAAAACAGCTATTATAATAATACTTGTGTCATGTCATCATCATGCAGTCCCCACGGGTGGACACAAGAATATAAGGAGACGGAGATGATCTGTGGTGACGGCAGAGCAGAATACAATGGCCTCCCGATGGTGCGTGCACCATCTAGTAAATTATTGCATTGGCATAGCGTGCTTCGCCTGCGATTGCGTAAACTAAGCCATGTTCGCTAAGGCCGGTCATTGGATGGGTGACCAAAAATGTATTATCTCAAGCGCCTCCGTGCTTCAGAAGGTACGTTAAGCCGTTATTCTCGTCTGTATCTGCAGTCGTTAATACCCACCAACCCGCACTGGACATGCGTGGTGGCTTATGGCCCAATGTTCCTATATTTTTCCATCCATTAGTAAGGCCCGTTCCCCAGTAGTGGGGACATTGGCTCGCCCCTATTACATGGCATCTGAAATATTGGTGTTAATGGACCTCTGCCTACCTGTTTGTAGAAAAAAGTTTGATTTATTTACATGTGAATAAAGATTCCGTGTTGTGACAAAATAGAAAAAAGGGGAGGTACACTTTTTACATCCCGTGGGAATCGTAAGAGGTTTCTCGTGTTGATAAGTGAACCACCCACATCAACGTCACAAAATTAGTACTACACCGTCAAAATGGAGTGTTACCCGCGATGCAAAGGACATGGGTGGACAAACACATTTTTCATTTTTTTATTTTTTTATTTCTCCCTATATTTTAGGGAAGGCAAAGGGTCTAGCCCATACAACCATGTCTTTAGTGTATATTTTATCTGTTGAATTATGAAATAATGAGTGGGTGAAGAGTGCTTGGCGGGCTTTCAATGGCGTCAGTCAAATTTTTATTTCAATCATTCAAAAATTGTTTTGGAGTGGACTTTGTGTAGTAAAAGTGGTGTTATTTTGATGCATAAGTATCCGTGTTGATGTTCAATTATGAAGAATCATTGAAATAAAAGTGTTGTGCCGTGTTTGACGTTGAGAATTTTATAGTGGTTTTCACCACCTTATCGGTCACCGTCATGAACTCTGTTACCATTTGACTCGCGCCAAGCACTCCCTAGATGCGTTAAAATATGTGACACCCATATTTTAACGTAAATTCATTTCACTCATACATTTCACCCACTCATTTTTTTTTATAATTGGTTTAACGTTCCTGGAAACTAGTACTTTTGGAACTTTCTTCAATACATTTTCGTTTACTTTTCTTAATTTTGAATGTATGATATAATGAATAAATGAAATTAATGCATGAAATGAATTAATGAATTTAATGGATGAAAATTTGACTGACGCCATTGAAAGCCCGCCAAGCACTCCTTAATTTTTTTTATTAGCCTACAAGAATCCCAATGCTGGGCAAGGGCCTCCCCCGCAGCCCGCCATGTTGAGCGATCCCGAGCCAATTCCGTCCATGCCTTGCAGTATGCCTCCAGATCGTCTCTCCACCTCTTTCTAGGTCGACCTCGACGCCTTTGACCATACTGAGGTGATGAGGTGACCAGTCTGTGGTGACCTTTGCCCACCGATCTGGATTCGTTAGCATACAGTCCCATTTGAGCTTCGCGGTTTTAGCTCCTACATTTTTAATTTATCAGCATAATATTTATATCAGACGAAATTTAGGTATCTGGGGATCGAGAAAATTACCCAAAGTTACACAGTTTTTATCTTTTATTTTCATCTCGAGAGCACAAAAGCCTTTTTATTAATAGCTCCAGGTGAGGACTTTGAGGATTAAAGGGATAGGCTGTTCCCATCGGAATGAATGCGGGCTGTAAACATCGGGTAAGCTTTGAAGTTTAGACGGCCCTTAGTGCAATGTAATAAGGTCCTTTTTCGAATTAACTTTTGGTCGTTTTATAATAAATGATTTAATAAATTTAATATTAAAACCGAAACATATAATTCTTGACCACCCTTTTTGGTTGAGGTATGTTGCCCACTTTCAACGGTCACTGACTCTCTTTACTCAGATAAAATAAAATTGTCATTGGATGGTTGACTAAAAATTTATTATCTCGAGTTCCTCCGCGCTTCGGAAAGCACGTAAAGCCGTTGGTCCTGGCGGTTAATACCCACCAACCCGCACTGGGCTGGCCACCTATTTATATGGGACTTAACTTGATTGGCCAAAAAATGGGTTTTAATGCACCTCTGCCTACCCCTTCGGGGATATAGGCGTGATTTATGTCTGTATGTATGTTGTAATGGCGCAATATATGAATATTTTATTAGCAGAATCGATCTGCCTCTGTAATCATCCACTCCGGTCTTAGCTGCTCGTCGTACCGAGTAATAAATAATCTCTTTCTTGGGAAAATAAATTCTAAGCCCCGCTTTGATTGCTTTCAACAACTTCAATTATTTCCGAGAAACTCGACATTAAATATTTCACTCGAAAAATATTGGCTAACCTAGTGAGAGTACATATTTTATTGGCTTCGCGCGAACTTGTATATTTAAGTCCTGTTGAATATTTAATTCGACGTGACGTCACATTGTGAAAAGGGTCGCTTTTGCTATGACACGACTTATTAAACCAATATTATCTTTGTGTCACACCTGACCGGAAAGTGGCATTTTCCGCCTCTGAAAATCCCACTCAGGGGGTGACATAACATTTTGGACTTACCTCGGGCGGTAAAGAAAGCATCAGATAGTATAATATATATCAAATACTTGCGATCTGGGAAATTCTTTGTTTTATCACCCTCGGTAATAAATGTACTATTACTATGCAGTTTGTAAATGATATTATTAACAAGTTAACGGCAGAGCAGGTTAGGTTAGGTTCCACGTTAAGGACGTAGAAGGAGAGGAGGACCAAAGAAGAGATGGGTGGATTGTGAAAAGGAGTATATGATACCGAGAGGTGTAGATGAAAAATTGGAGAAGAATAGAGAGGACTGGAAGCAGAAACATGTAGTGCCGACCCCGCCTTGAGCGGGATAAGGGCAGTTAGAAGAAGGTAAGGTTGTCACACCGCCTAATCTTATCCGTGGGCGTCACTCGAGGTGCCTAAAACAGTGATTAGGAATAGGCAGCAGGGTTCTGGTTGTATGCCCGATAGATGCCTATAGGCCCTATAATGCTTAAGACTTAAGATGGTTGGCGAACTGTAGGGTTACTCTATCACCATCTTATTAATAAACTGGTAGTGAACATGGTATTGCTGTTCCGCGTTTTGTCTTCGTCTCACCAACATGATTTTGGATTCTAGGAACAGAGACAAAACACTGAGTAACTAGTCTATAATTAAGCCGTGTTTATAAGGCCGTCAGGCATTAACAGACTTGTATTATGTATTCTGCTCTATAATGCGAAATGATTAACAGCGTTTCTGTTAAGCCACAATGGCTATAGACTATAATTTATTTAGACAGAAGACCTAATACGGCTGGCGAACGAAATGTGGTTCAAAGATTTTGGTGGTTAGAAAAAGAATTTCGAAAAATTATGATCTTGAGGCGGGAATCGAACCCGCGTCCGCTGCTATCCGGGCAGGTGCCTGACCGCTCGGCCACCCAAGACACTAATTAACTTGCCGATGTGGTTCATTCCTGTAAGTACTAAGATAATCTAAGTACCTTTATGTAAATTCCCGACGCAGAAGAAAAAGGTGAATTGATAAATAAATAAAGCTTCTGAGGAGCCACTATAGACGCAAACGAAGAACAATAGGTACTTGTGAAAATGGTTTTCTTAATCACGTAAATTATTTAGGGGTCCGCAAGAAACAGTCGCTGGAAGGCAGAACGAGCGAAACGTCTGGATATGGGTCTCTCGGGCAGCCAATCGCATAGCCCCGTCTTCGTTCTTTCTTGTGTCGGACTAGACAATTTGGGTATAGGCAGATGGTGGAAAACGTAAGTTTGAGTAGCACATTAAATGCCGCACTCAGAGACGTCAATTAACGATAATGAGTATTTACTTAATGTCAAAAAATTACAATTTAAAACTAGTCGCTATTCTTGGCGCGTGTATGGTCTAGCTTTGATTATCATTTTTTTATTAAGTACTCATTAAATTTAAATAATATCTCTGAGTGCGGTAGTAATTAAGTCCACGCATACCATCAATAATTATTAACAATGTTCCAATACAAATATAAAAATTCTGAAACTCAAGTGGTGGTGGCCGTGTGGTGACGGCAGAGTAGAATACAATTGTCACCACCCCAAATCTCTCCCGTGGGTGTCGTACAAGGCGACTAAGGATAAATCAATGATGAGGAATGGGCAGCAGCGTTCCTCTTGTACCACCTAGCAATAGCAATTTACTGCGACTTTTGTGCCCGATAAATGGCAATAGGCTCGCCACCCATTACATGGGACTAACATAATTGGCGAAATGTGGGTGCTAGTTCACCTCTGCCTACCCCTTCGGGGATATAGACGTGATTTATGTATGTATGTATGAAACTCAAGTGCCACTGCTAGTCATCAATGAATTATAGCTACCACAAAGTAAAAATAAACACGAGATTAAAATACGTTTGAAATGATATACATCACACAAAAGCGCTAAAAGTAGGAGTACGTAATAGTAACAAAAATTACAATGAAAATATTTTCAATGTTCTAAATTTTGATTTGTGGCCCTTTAGTTTATCAGCAGCCATACAATATTCCCTATGTTATGCACGGAACTCAGAAATTGTAGCGAAAAATTAGCGATCCTCATAAAATTTCAGCGTACTGAATCCGAAATTAAACCGATTGCAATCAAGTTACATCCGACTGTGGAAAATTGCAATAAAATGGAAAATTAAACCCAGCCGCAATTAAGTATTTTGTATAGAGAAAATATGCTACTTTTTATAGCGATCCGAACAAGTGTCGCTAGCGCAGTGGCATATTGCGCTTGGCCTGTGATTGCGTAAACTTAGCAATTTCGCTAAGTCCGGTCATTGGATGGGTGACCAAAAATTGACTATCCCGATTTCCTCCGTGCTTCGGAAAGTACGTTAAGCCGTTGGTCCTGGCTGCATCTGCAGTCGTTTATACCGACCAACCCGCACTGGGCCAGCGTGGTTGGTTATGGCCTAATCTCCCTATATTCTTCCATCTATAGGGAAGGCCCGTGCCCCAGCAGTGGGGACATTAAAGGGCTGGTGATGATGATGATATACAAGTATGCTTACAAAAAAATACGCATATTTCCCTACGGAACTCTCGGAATACAATACGTTATATTCCAAAATATTTTTTCCACATTATTATTAGCATAACAAAGTTTTATCACGTTCGCCGATCTGAAAATTATTACGATATCATTAGTGTGTGCTGAATCATAAATAAAACGCTTGAAAAAAGTCATTAAACCTCGAGATATATTATTATATAAATGTGTATAGACAAAAATTAGTTAAACTGTTTTTCATTTAACAAGGCCTTTAGAGTTTAATTGCCTTCATAATTATGTTATAGTCTGTTTTGCTTGCTTTATTTTATAATTACGTCAACAAGCCATCCACTCCCTTTTGATTCATATCACCTTTTACACCGGAAAGGAGTTGTGTGTTGATTAAGTGTATAGAAGAAAGACGGAAAGGACCATGTCGAGAGATCGATGAACGGAAAGAATGACAACATTCCAATACGGCCTTCTGTCTGATACCAACCCTCTTTGGGTATTCAGTTGTTGGTGATTTGCCCTCCACCATTCGGGTGGCCCTAAGGTGCTTATTGGTCTACACCAGGCTATCTCCTTTAGTCGATTTTTACGGCACCCCTGTGTCGAAGTTCATCACGATCGGCCATATTACTTTGGCACTACAGAGTCTTAGCTTGCGCTACCAACATAACTAGGAACTTACGAAGACGATTTTGGTCACGTGATTTCACGACGACTTACGTCAAATCCCATACATTTTGCTTTATTGAAGTTCGTTAACTTTGTCGGTGTGTTACTTTGTCTAGGCCCCCTGGGTCGGGGCTGGCACTTTTTACGTTTTTTTTTTCGCACCTTGTATGAAACTAAGCTATAACAGAGAATGCAATACGTCAGTTTCATACTTTTCTTTTCGATGTTCGATTTTCATTCTGAAGGCCTAGTCACTTGTCTTGACCCTCAGAATGAAAAAGCTATTTGTATTCTATTCGATTGGGTTAAATTCTCCCTATAGTTTAGGGAAGGCAAAGGGTCTAGCCCACACAGCCAAGTCTTTAGTGTATATTTTATCTGTAATCATGTGAAATAATGAGTGGGTGAAATGTATGAATGAAATGAATTTTACGTTAAAATATGGGTGTCACACATTTTAACGCATCTAGGGAGTGCTTGGAGCGAATTTAGTGATAACAGAGTTCATGATGGTGCTCGATGAGGTGGACAAAACCACATTTTATAGTAGTTTTCACCACAACATCAAACACGTATCAAGACTTATTTTCAATGATTCTGCATAATTTCACATCAACACGGATGCTTGTGCATCAATATAACACCACTTTCACTGCACAAAATCCACTCTGAACCAATTAAAGAATTATCGAAAAAAAATCTGACTGACACCACGACCGTGACACCACGCGCCAAACACTCCCCTGTATTCTATTCGTTTGAATAAATTGTCCACTTGTCTATGGGCTCGAGCACAGATAACAGAGAAAAAGTAAGACCGAAAACTAAATATATAATCTTTATAGTCCAAGGCTTTTGTTTCAAACCCGCACTCAATAGAAGTGAGCGCCATTTCAAGTCCCTATTAGATTGGACCCAAATAGCGGCTGGCCAACTTCCAGTCACTCGGAAGCGATTCATCATTGTTATTCATAAGAAACTAGCACTTTCATGTGCCTATTGCCTTTGGCGAGAATAAAATTCGCTTCTCTAATACAAAAGGGACACAACTCAAAATATCATTCGTGCAAGAGTGAGTCTTTTTATCATAATTCTAGGACACACAATGCTTCTAAGGGTTTCTTGAGTTGCGTCTCTCTTGTGTTAAATGAGCGAAATATTTAGTCAACACTTGGTGTTTTGAGAGTAATATATTTTTTCTGTGCAGATCTGGGCAGTGATTTATTTGAAGTGTGTGATTTATTAAAGGTCTCGGTCTCAATTTTGTGGTTTTTTAGGTCTGCTTTCTCTTTAAGATTTAAAAAAAATATTATATATACATACTCCCACTCGAACACCTATATTAGGTCCCATGTGTACGAGCCTATTGCCATCTATCGAGCACTAAATCGCAGTATATCACTAGGTAGTATAACAAGAAAGCTTTTCCCCGTCGTGATTAGAGTTTGATCATGTTCATTTACGTAGGTACTTATCCCATTTGTCCAATAAGCCATTTCTTCTATTAGCAATTACTGATTCCATTCAATCGAATGCAATCGCTCCAAGTCGCAACATGCGGAGTAGGTATTATTAATATCGCCAGTATCAACCTGTCACCAACACATGGCAGCAATTTTTATTTGTTTATTCATTTAATTAATTCCTACTTTGAACACCTGCCGTTTTATTAATAAACTGGTAGTAAACATGGTACAGCTAATCCGCGTTTTGCCTTCGTCTCACAAACATGATTTTGAACGCGAGGAAAAAAGACAAAACACTGAGTAACTAGTCTATACTTAAACCGTGTTTATTAATGGTCGTGTGGTGACGGCAGGGTAGAATACAATTGTCACCACCCCAAATCTCTCCCGTGGGTGTCGTACAAGGCGACTAAGGTACTAAATCATATATGAGGAATGGGCAGCAGCGTTCCTCTTATACGACCAAGCAATAGCAATGTACTGCGACTTTTGTGCCCGATAAATGGCAATAGGCTCGCCACCTATTACATGGGACCTAACATAATTGGCGAAGCGTGGGTGCTAGTTCACCTCTGCCTACCCCTTCGGGGATATAGGCGTGATTGATGTATGTGTTTATTAATAAGGCCGCTGGGAATTTGCGACCACCGCACCGGGTGGACCTGGAACCCAAACACAGAGCTCCATTCGAAGTTGTCAAACACTACTTCTGAAACTTGGCAGGCCAGCATTAATAAGTTGATTATCTGTTAAACAAACTCCGCGACTTAATTAAAGTCGTGTTTGTGTAGAGCTAATTTCCTCTAAAAATTTCCTCTGCAGCACATTCATACATTTTGATAGAGTTTAAAGTGGCGTGGCGGCGTGCCAGCCGGGAACCGAGGCCTGAATAATTCAATGTGAAGATAATCTGAGATTTTTAGACATAGCTCAAGGCTTAGTATACGGAGTTTGGCGGGGGAAATTACCTACTGCAGTCTGCCGAAAATGTAAACGTGCATTTATAGTCCGACAACTTCGTGCGCGACCCTCCTGCGGTGTGAGAGACGGTGGCGGGGACGGGGACCTCTAGATGTTAGCGGGGGTGAGTGATGCGGGGAGGAGGGAAAACTCGCTCCTCCCATACCGTAGGAAGATCGCGCACTATATCACGAATTCTGAAGCACGGAGGAACTCAGTACAGTATATTTTTGTACATAAATCACGCCTATATCCCCGAAGGGTTAGGCAGAGGTGAATTAACACACTTTTCGCCAATTATGTTCCGCCCCATGTAGGTGGCGAGCCCATTGCCATATATCGGGCACATAAATCGCAGTACATTAATATATTGCTAGTTGGTACGACAGAAATGCTGCTGCCCATTACTCATCGCTGTGTTTACTTTGCCGAAAATGTAAACGTGCATTTAGCACGCTTTCCGAAGCACCGAAGAACTCGGTTTAGTACATTTTTGTATGATCGTCCATTCAATGCCTGGCCTTAGCGAACGCTCTTCTTCTTCCTACCTTGTTCCCAGTATATCCGGGGTCGGCATCAGCATTATGTTTCCTCTTCCATTAATAGTCATTAATAGTCAGACGTCATCAAGCCATTTACTGATTATATCATCCATCACACCAAAAAGAGACGGAAAGGACCATGTCGAGAGACCTATGAACGGAGAGAGTGATTGGGAAGACAACATTCCATTCCATACTGCTCGAGGTTTTAGATTAGGTTAATAGATAAACTGGGAACAAGAAGAAATACCTGTCATTCATACACTTTCACTCACCCTTTGCATAATTTTGGCTCAATCTTCGTTAAATCTATATTTTCATCCCACCATCTCGGAAAGAGCGTTTTTGCTCTTCGATATCTGAGTGCAAAAGCCGTTTTTATCCTCTAGAGGATAAAGTAAATTTAAATTTAGAACATGGTGTGCAATGAGTTTGTGAATTCAAAACATCATTATGGGTGTTTTGTGGGTGTGTCTAGGTGAATGGGTATTTTGTGGGTGTGTCTGGGTGAATGGGTGTTTTGTGGGTGTGTCTGGGTGATTAGATATTTTGTGGGTGTTTCTGTGTGAATGGGTGTTTTGTGGGTGTTTCTGAGTGAATGGGTGTTTTGTGGGTGTTTCTGGGTGAATGGGTGTTTTGTGGGTGTTTCTGGGGGAATAGGTGTTTAGTGGGTGTTTTTGGGTGGATGGGTGTTTTGTGGGTGTTTCTGGGTGAATAGGTGTTTTGTGAGTGTTTCTGGGTGAATGGGTATTTTTTGGGTGTTACTGGGTGAATGGGTGTTTTTTGGGTGTGTCTGAGTGGATGGGTGTGTATTGCGGGTGTGATTGTTGTGGGTGTTTCTGGGTGGGTGTTGAGAGTGTGTTTGGGTTAATGGGAGGGTGTTGTGGAAGTTTCTGGGTGAAAACAGAAACTGTTGTGATTGTATTTTTTTTGTATTTTGCAATTTCCTCTTTGGGGGGGATGAAAAGTTACGTGTTGCACTCGAGTGCAAAGATTTTTCACCTTGTGCTCTTTTGATTCCCTCGCTATCGCTCAGGATTCGAATTTTAGAATCCTTCGCTAGCTCGGTCATCAAAATTGAGCACGCGGTTAAAAAACAACTTTGCACTCACGTACAACAAATAACTATTATTCTAACAAAATATCGCACACACACAAAGAATAACGCCGAGAAACGTACGATGGTAAATTACTAGAGTCCCAAAGTTCGAAAAATGTTCGCTGTAAATTTTTCATCGTCTAAACTTGTCATAAACATTGCACATAGGGACATATAGGGATCCTATCAACGAGGATTTTACTGGGGCCTTTTAACAAACACAGCAAAATGTGAACAGTCTTTACGATAACAACTTAGGTCCATGCGGCTGGAAGAATATTTGCAAGCTTCTTAATAAATGGAATAACAAAAAGTCGCCTGTTTGATGGCCAGTTTTTAGGAGTATTATTTAGTAGATTTTGTGGACCAAGGTGTTCGCTAATTAGTAAAACAAAACCAGTATTATCCAGTGTTTGGCGCGCTTTTAATGGTATCAGTCATGTTTTGTTTTTTTTACTATAAATGTTAGAAAATTTATCACAAAGTTCGAAAAACTATAGTGTTGATGTGAGGCACACTCCACAGTTGTATCAGAATTCGTGACTTTGAAATGAGACATGGCTGTATGGCCTAGATCCCTGTGCCTTGTCTTAAAAGAGATAATTAAGACAATCAAAATAATATCGGAGCTAAATCTATAATAGAGCGTGGAGCTCTCGAAAGCAATATCACTATATCTGATAGAGGTTTTAATCCTCGAGAGGTCTATTAAATTGTCTGATCTATAAGCGCCGAAGATTAAGTTGCAGCATTAATTTATCGGAGCTTATTGAGTCCTAAGGATGAAAAACAACTAGTTAAACCGCTTTGCTGTTTTCAGAAAAAGAAAATCCATGCCTCTTATTAGTTTTATTTTTTTTCTCGGTTTGCCAGTAATTGTGACAAAATAATACTTACTTAATAACTAAGCGTACTTGCTTATTATTTTTGACTTTTATATGAACGTTATATGAATGTTAGAAAAAATATTTTAAGAAAATTGTGCTTAGTAAAAGTTCTAAATATTAAAGTTACTATTCCCGCATCAAGGCTACAATTTTTCGAACATTTTTAACCACAATTTTCTTTGTAAGTGTACTGACAATATCGGTAAGAATAAGTAAGCTTAGTGAGTGGTAGTAGGGAAATCAAGATTCGAGCCCGAGCATCCCATACTAAATGTCAATGTAAAAATTAAACTAACAATCAACGGCCATTCATAGGGATAGCACTTTAAAAAGTTGTGGCGCCATTTTGAATTTCAAATCAGCTGTGTGCACTTTTCGTGCATTGAGACGGAGACAGACATTTTTTTACATAATCGACTATCGGTTTTCAATTTTGCCGATGCTACAATATTGAGGTAGGTGTTTGTTTTAAATTAGTTAAGGACTTCTCTTTCGCTGCCGAGATTTCCTTTGTTGTTTAATTCTGTTGCTTTACTTTTTCGCTTTTTTAAGAATCACATGAAAATCTATAAATATTATTATATCCCCGAAGATTGACGATTCGATAGTCACTATAATTTTGCTACGAGTTTCGTAGCGCTACGACTTACACTACTTATCACTGCCGTAACGGGTACTGCTACGCATAGCGTTTTATATTTTGAAATTTATCAGTGGAGAATGGGTAGCAGAGGCTTGCATGCTCAGCACGTAAACAAAAAGTGTTAAATGTTCCATATTCCTTAAACAATAGGATTAAAATATAATCCTTAACATTGCCGCATTTAAAGTAAATTTTCGATGAAATTTGTCGAGGCAAATACGCACTCCAAGGACCAACCATTGATTAGATAATTGATTATTTTATTAAACTTTATTATTGCTTTTATTTAACATACAACTATAATTGCTTATTAACTCCTGAACGTTTTTTCACAGAAGGAGAGCAGTTGAATAAGTCAATTGACGTGAATTCATTGTTAAAAATATGTGTCTCACTAACACGATTCACGGAACAGCACGGATAGTGTATCGTTGAATGACCGAGCTAGACCTATGATTAAAGGAATTAAAAGACTGCCATTTAGTGGTAAATTGATCACAGTTCTTCGACAGTTTACAATCTTGAGAGATAGATCTAATGGTATTTACAATTTAACGGTGACATATAAGGAACCTAAACTGGGTACAAATAGCAGAGACAAATTCTTTGGAGGAGGCCTTTACCCAATATGAGGTTCTTTCATATTCATAAATTAAAATTCATACTAGGAAACTGTAAACCGTAAGAAATAAAAGGCTTTTTGTTTTTTTTTTTCAGTTAAATAAAGAACACGCTCGTATTGAATGGTGATTTCAGTTTTTCTCCATACCATCAAGCATAAAATACTCTATGTTCGTGAGGATTGATTTTCGTATTTCGTTTTTGCCGCGATTTCAATGGCGTCAGTCAGATTTTAATTTCAATCATTTAAAAATTTGTTTCAGTGTGGACTTTGTGCAGTGAAGTGTGAGTGAGTGGTGTTATTTTGATGCACGAGGATCTGTGTTGACGTTCTATAATAATTATACGAAATCATTTGAAATAAAGTTGTTGACTCACAGAATCTAACCAAATATGGCTGGACAGAGTTAGAAGTCAAGGCGGTGAAGGTGAGTGTTGACTGATTGTCAAGGGGCCCCGTGAAGCTACACTTGGGTCACAAGTCCCAGGCGCTGCCACTGACTCCCTCTCTTCCACACTGGGCCTGAACCGCATGGTGAATCCATGAAATCGAGAGTTTCATAGAATTTTTCACCACCTCAGCAGTCGCCATCATGGAGTATGTTGCCGTTTTATTCATGCCAGGCACTCCCAAGGTGTGTTAAAAATTAAAAAGGAATCATCATCATCATCAGGCCTTTAATGTCTCAACTGCTGGGGTACGGGCCTTCCCTATGGATTGAAGAATATAGCGAGATTGGGCCATAACCCACCACACTGGCCCCGTGCGGGTTGGTGGGAATTAACGACATCAGATGCAGCTAAGACCAACGGCTTAACGTGCCTTCCGAGATAATAAATTTTTGGTCACCCAACATTGACCGACCTTAGCGAACATTACTTAGTTTACGCAATCGCAGGCCAAGCGCACTATGCCACTGCGCTAGCAAGCTCCTCGTAAAAAAAGGAATCGAATTTATATAAATCGTTCCAGTAGTTGACAACCCAATAACAGTTATCTTCGTTAAAAATTAATTTGCGCGGAACAAACACGGTGCCCTAAATTTGATTTAAATTGTTTTTAATGAAATATCAATAATTTCAACTGTTGTATGCTGCCTCGATTTAAGTGAAATAGAAAATAAATACGTTCCTGTTCTGAGTTGGGAATTTTGTTTATAAATATTAAATACGATAAAGGGGCGAACAGAATTGTGTCGCTTGTTTTAAACTCGACACAAAAGTTAGAAATACAATGACTTTGTTGAAATTTTAGGTTTGGCATCTATTTCATTTAGAACAATATGTATATTTTATTTGGGGTGTTTTTAATTAATCACCAGATTAACCTAACATAGGCCACTAAATTGATATGTTGGCTTCTGCTGAATACAGTGTGTGCGGAAATAGCCACTATTCAACAATTGGCGTCGAAATTATTAATTTCCATGCTAGATTTATATGTCGGGCACGTTAATCGCAGTATATTAGGCAGTATAACGAAAAGGCTTACTCGTCGCTTTCTTAACCCTAAGTCCCCTGGTACAGTCAACAGCACAACAGGCTACTACAAACTGTCAAATATTTCCAATCAATTTTGAACTTTATAATAAGGACTTTAAGGTTGAAAATTGATTGGAGGAATTTGACAGATTGTAGTAACCCGATGTGCTGTTGACTGTACATCTATTGGGAGAGATGGGGTGGTGACAGTAGTATTCTGCTCTGCCGCCACCACACGGCTTTAATGCATGAATATTTAAAACTTAAACTGAACTGTAGCCGTACCATGAAGTATTAGTGCGATCCAAACGCGGGTGACAAAACAAGACGTCGCTCTACTCGGCGTATAGCGTTGTCTCACTTTAACAATGGGAATTGAGTCGCGTTTAGAGTTGGTGGTAAGGCCCCTGTTATAAAAACGTTATGCTACCACATAATTTTGCTTTACTACCAACAAGTTAAGGTTGTCATGATGGAATAAATTTTACTATTTTAGGTAGTCTGCTATTCGAGATGCTATTGCATCGGCCGTACGTCGTTCCTTAGGGCCTACTCTTTAAATTAATTGGAATCGGTTTTGTGTTGCCATCTCTCTCAAACATTGCTATCATACCTAATGAGTGAGAGTGACTGGTAGACTAAGACGATTGCAATCGGCTTGCAGAGTTAGGTCACTGTTCTTTTTCGGACTCATGACATATTTATTGCAGTCAGGGTGTATCAGGCTTTTCTTGCCGCTTTATTTGCAACCAGAATGGCGTTGAAAATGCCCAAAAAAAATTGTGTTTTTGTCCGGTTTTTTCGAACATTAACAGAACATTTCAGAACATTACATAGAGAAAATTAACAGAAAGAATCCTTTGGAAAGAACAGGATTTTCGCCTCGTATTTTGAGAAGCTGAAAAAACTCTAGTTCTATTGAAATTAACCCTACAACTTTTTGCTTTTATTGCGAAGTAAACAATATCATACAACGCTCAATTGCACTATGAGTACGTAAGCTTAATTTTAAAGCTGGTACTCCTAATCGAACGGCCTCGTATACCCCTATTTGCGATATAAGATAATACTTACATACATACATAAATCACGCCTATATCCCCGAAGGGGTAGGCAGAGGTGAACTATCACCCACGTTCCGCCAATTATGTTAGATCTCATGTTGGCATAGGTGGCGAGCCTATTGCCATTAAGATAATATAGATGGTATTATGGCAAAACCGATATATCATTATGAATGATGATAGTAAATCTGCTAGATGACTGCTTTACACAGAAAATAAAGTCGTAGATAAAGCTCCTGCTGTTATGCGGGTTTCCCAGATAAAATGAGCAGAAAAAAAACTAAGTATGCCCATATTGTAGGTAACAAAATTTTCTTAAATCTTGCAATTATTCCGCTGTACCAGAATAACTTCGATGTAGTTCTTTGAACGCTCGACACAATGGTCAGATATTGCTACTATTCGTGGACCAAACGTTCTAAAACAATTACACGAAAGAACAAAAGCTAGAATTTTCTATTGAAGACGCGATATCAAGATACCGTAAAAGACATGTGGTTCTGTCTGAGATTCATTACAGCTCAGATGGACGTCATAAATCGTCGCCGGCACGCTCTTAAGCTAGAAAAGCACTGAGATCTCCACGTATTGGTACATTTATCGGGCTTGCAAGTAGCGCTTGGCAATCGTCCAAGTCGCGGCATTTCAGAGCGGTTTCCTATTTCAAAGGTCTTTGGAGTTAGCTGCGTAAAGGTTTCAGCAATTAAGAGAGTCGTTGTTCGTGCAGACGTTCTTGAATTAGGTTTTAATTATTGACATTAGTTGATTGAAGGTCCGTTTTTTAATATAAATTTAAATGCCAACTGCGTACAGCAAAGTATTTGGATACATACATAGATGAGGATTGCGTATCGCACAGGAGTTCATGAATTGTGGTTCATTCGTTGACAAAAATTAATTGAAAGTCTTCAATCAATAATTGAATGTCAACTGCACACGGCAAAGATACCTACATAAATCACGCTCTCGCCTAAGGATAGGCAGAGGTATGTACTACAAATAAAAATAGTTTTGGAAAATGTTCGGAAAAAAACAGTCTTGAAGCGGGAATCCACAATCCACGCGGATGCCTATACCACTCAGCCAATCAAAAAGTTGTAGGTACTTATTGTTTTTTCTAACATTTTATTAATTTATCAATGTTGAAATAAAATTTACCCTAACGACAGAAAAATCTTCAAGAAACATGACGCACCAACAAAGCCGGCAAGTTAATTACGAAAATTCGTCAAAGCTTAACTTGACTGTGGCGCTAATGACGCTTAGAAGAGCAGGCGGTCTATTCTGAAACTCCGAACGATTAACTCACATCTCTCAGTCTTTCTCACGCCACTGCGTGTTAAAATAAGAGCGACAAAGACGCAAAAACTCGATCGAACAAAATAAACTTCCAGAGTAACTCTGGTCCGCGGGCCTAATAAGGAAGATGCCGTTAATTGTGAGCTGCAGGCAAATTAGAAACAGGCTGGTGGCAGCGAAAATTGTTTGTTGACGGCCTTATTTCTAGGCAATTTTAAGCCTCTCACAGACAGGCGCGGTCAGTGGTGGCGGGAAGTTGTAACGCAGGTAACATAAGGCCATTATTCAAACCAGCCCTCGTAGCACGGGACGCGGACACATCTCCTTCGGGGGAAAGAAAATCTTTACCTCTCGCTATCACTCCCACTAAATCCCCAGACAAAACACTGTCAAATGGTGGAGAGAGACTTGTCCACGTCCCCGTGCTAGACCTGCAGGGGGCCTAGACAAAGTAACACACCGACAAAGATAACGAAGTTCGATAAAGCAAAATGTATGGGATTTGACGTAAGTCGTCGTGAAATCACGTGACCAAAATCTTCTTCGTAAGTTCCTAGTTATGTTGGTAGCGCAAGCTAAGACGCTGTAGATACCAAAGTAATATGGCCGATCGTGACGCGTTATCGTTATGAAACGATTGCCACTTGGCTACGGGCCCAGGGCGGTCAACGATTCTTCGGGTTCGCCACCGCCAGTGCTGCTATTTGAGTGAGGCTTAAAGCCTTACGTTATCTACGTTACAATTGCCCGCCACCGCTCCCGCCACCACTGACCGCGTCTGTCTCTGAGAGGCTTTAAGGTCCGTTTATATCTACCCATACTGAGCGTGTTAGACACATGCCGCGTACCCGACAAAATAATATTCTTCTATACAATGTGTATGTAGAGGAGCTCGCTAGCTCGGTGGCATGGCGAACTCGGACGCGTTTGCGTAAACTAAGGCCAGTTATTGGATGGGCAACCGAAAGTTTATTATCTCGAATTCCTCACTGCTTCAGAAGGCACGTTAAGCCGTTGGTTCCGGCTGCATCTGCACTCGTTAATACCCACCAGCCCGCACTGGACCCGCGTGGTAGGGTTATGGTCCAATCGGTTCGGTGCCCTATATTGTTTCATCCATAGCGAATGCCCGTGCCCCAGCAGTGGGGACAATAAAGTGCTGGTGATGATGATGACGGAGAATTAACACCCACGTTTCGCCCATCATGTTACATGATGGGGTAGGCAGAGGTGAACTAGCACCCGCGTTTCGCCAATTATGTTAGGTCCCATGTAATAGGTGGCTAGCCTATGGCCATTTATCGGGCACAAAAGTCACAGTAGGTACATTGCTAGGTGTTATAAGAGGAACGCTGCTGCCCATTCCTCATCACTGTTTTTTCCTAAGTCGCCTTGTACGACACCCACGGGAGAGATTTGCGGTGGTGACAATTGTATTCTACTCTGCCGTTACCACACGGCAATGTAATAATAGGTGGCGAGCCTATAGCCCTCTATCGGGCACGTAATGCGCAGTATATTGTTAGGTGGTATAAGAGGAAAGCTGCCCATACTCGTCGCTGTCTTAACCTTAGTCGCCTTTTATGACACCCACGGTCGAGATTGATATGATTATACGATTAAAGAAACGCTATATGATATTCACATTTAGGTAAATCAAAAATACTTACCTTCATAACTATGAATGTATGTTGCGTAACATTGAATAAGAACCTTTTTATTATAAGATTGTTGTAAAATAAGCAATTGCTTTTTGATAAATATCCCAACTACTATGATGAAATAACCTTGTAGAATAACTTTGGGTATTAGGTAAATGTTGTAGAGAAGCTTTTAAAGAATTAAAACCTAACTTCATTTCTAAAGGTACTACGTCGCAGTTATGACACATTGATTGAAGACTCGTTACCGAAGATATTATAATAACGGTAATTTAATTACCGCGCCGCTAATTGCGAAACCAAACAAGTATTTTAAGGCAATATTTTATTATTAAGAAGGTAAAATTTTCAATGGGATGATTTCGTAGTCGATTTTATAATTTTATTACTAGCTGAAATATTTGTCTACAAATTCTTGTACCTAAATTGTTACAAAGTATGTTCAGCTACTCTATTTGTCATTAGAACTGCAGATTTGTCCAGGTTTGATCCTTAAACATACATAGAAAAGCTACTATACCAGCTTGAAGGCCTAGGCGCTGTTTAATGTCGCTCAAGAAAACAGCTATAGCTATTGAAAACTCCCAGTTAAAAATTAAACCAACGCTCGCCTCTCGTAACAAGATTATCGACGTTACGACCATTAATGGCGTACACTAATTATTTTAACAGTTTTAAGTGCTTGTACACTGGACGGTGGCGAGACCGGGATATACCAAAATGAAACAAAAATAGATATATATATTTTTACACTTACAACTATCATCTAGTCTTAAGTAAGTAGGCTCGTATTATGGATGGATACTAGATGACGGACAGAATTTTAATATTATAATAATTATGGATATAAATGTTGAAAATATACTACATAAACATATACACAACCATGACTCGAGAACGAATATTTGTGGTCATCACTAAATTTGCCCATACAAGGATTCGAACCCAGGAACTCTTGGCCAATATCCAGTAATCTGAGCATTCGACCAAGCTAATTAATATCCAGTAAACTGAGCGTTCGACCAAAATAATTATTTTTTATGCAAGACAGCTCCTATACCACCCACATCTCACCTGATGAATAAAGATGAAAGTAGATATGGTTAGTTATGGTCCCATCGCTCCACTCTCCCATTCAGAGGCAAGGCCTGTGCCCTATCAGTGATGACATGATGATATATATACCTAGATATTCCGTTGCCTTCCGACGCGCACTAATAAAATGACAAAGGCCATGAAAATTACAACTCCCAGAAATTCAGCCCAATAAAAAGATGATCAATCCAAATGAAATGAGAGTTCAAAGAATATTGGAAAATTGCTCATTGTGCCAAATGTGAGTGTGGAGACACTTAGGTCATAAATCCCTAGCGCTGAGTGATGAGGAATAGGCAGCAGCGTTCCTCTTTTACCACCTAGCAATATACTGCGACTTTTGTGCCCGCTAAATGGCAATAGGCTCGCCATCTATTACATGGGACCTAACATAATTGGCGAAACGTGAAATGTATGCTTCTGACTTCTTTCTTTCTCTAGCCTACTTGCGTGCCGGTTTGTTAGGAAGGCATGTGGCTCTGGCGCGTTTAGTATCAACTTTGGTATTGAATGCGTCGAGGTCGTCGCTTTGTTGGCGGATCGGAGCGTGGGTGGATTTTGGAGACCTATCATGATCATTACAAACTGAGGCATACTGCGCACTCTCCCATCCTCCCTTGGACGCACGGGTTTTCGATGTCTAACGTCTTCATGATTCATAATTGGATTGTAATCATACCAGATATAAAAAACGAATTTTGACTTTGACTTTCCCACTCTGCTACACAATGGACCCGGCACCAGCACAATGAATCCATGGAATGAAACAGAATGCATGAAGTTTTCGTCTCATCAATTCTCCTTCTACAAGAAAACTAGAGAATTTCGTATGTCAGTCAGTGAACAGAGAGGCGCCCACTGTTGGGCATAGACCTCCCCTAAAGATCACCAAACCGAACGATCCTGTGCTGCCAGCATCTAGCAATTACCAACCCCCGTAGCACGGGATGTGGACGAAATCTCCTCCGGGGAAAGAAAATATTTTTCATCCCACCATCTCGGAAAAAGCGTTTTTGCTCTTCGATATCTGAGTGCAAAAGCCGTTTTTATCCTCTAGAGGTTAAAGTAAATTTGAATTTAGAACATCGTGTGCAATGAGTTTGTGAATTCAAAACATCATTTATACCTATTTATTTCTACCTCCATGGTGCCGAAATTATCATGCAACCTATTTTAATTTGTTAAAAACTCAGACTCGGAATCTTCTTGGTGTACTTTTTTGTAATTTGCTTTGCGCGCGCCATTTTCTTTTCACGTCATAAATTTGTTAAAACTTAGGAGTTCCGTGACGGTCAATCAGCTTGGCGTCAATCTTGCTTTAAACATTTTGATCGTCTACGATGCTTGCTTGATGCTTGAGTCAAGCATTTAAAAGTTTTTTAGGTTTGTTTGATTTGTTTACGCTAGCAACGGAACAAAAATATACAGAAAATCAACGTGTTTGACTCAAGCACGTTGATTTTCTTGACCGTCTCGGAACTCCATTAGGGACGGTAATTTTTGTTAGGTACTTACAGGTGTGTCAGGATAAATTTTCCGGGTGTGGCTGGGTGGATGGCTGGGTGTTGGAGGTGTCTGGGTGAATGGGTGTTTTGTGGGTGTGTCTAGGTGAATGGGTTTATTGTGGGTGTGTCTAGGTGAATGGGTGTTTTGTGGGTTTGTCTGAATGGATGGGTGATTATTGTGGGCGTGACTGGGTGGAAGTTGTGGGTGTCTGAATGGATGTTGTGGGTGTGTCTGGGTTATTAGATATTTTGTGGGTGTTTCTGGGTGAATGGGTGTATCTGGGTGAATGGGTGTTTTTTGGGTGTTTCTGGGTAAATGGGTGTTTTGTGGGTGTGTATGAGTGATTGGACATTTTGTGAGTGTTTCTGGGTGAATGGGTGTTTTGTGCGTGTTTCTGGGTGAATGGGTATGTTGTGGGTGTTTCTGGGTGAATGGGTGTTTTTTGGGTGTTTCTGAGTGAGTGGGTGTTTTGTGGTTGTTTCTGGGTGAATGGGTGTTTTGGGGGTGTTTCTGGGTGAATGGGTGTGTTGTAAGTGTTTTTGGGTGAATGGGTGTTTTGTGGGTGTTTCTGGGTGAATGGGTGTGTATTGCGGGTGTGAATGTTGTGGGTGTTTCTGGGTGGGTGTTGAGAGTGTGTTTGGGTTGATGGGAGGGTGTTGTGGAAGTTTCTGGGTGAAAACAGAAACTGTTGTGATTGTATTTTTTTTGTATTTTGCAATTTCCTCGTTGGGGGGGATAAAAAGTTACGTGTTGCACTCGAGTGCAAAGATTTTTCACCTTGTGCTCTTTTGATTCCCTCGCTATCGCTCAGGATTCTAATTTTTGAATCACTCGCTACGCTCGTGATTCAATTTTAGAATCCTTCGCTAGCTCGGTCATCAAAATTGAGCACGCGGTTAAAAAACAACTTTGCACTCACGTACAACAAATAACTATTCCTCTCGCTCTAACTCCCACTAAGCCACCGGAATGCAGTTCCGGTGGCATCAAAAAGATTTGCTCGCAACCTCATAAATTTAAACAGGGACAAGCTCCGAAAGGTGATTATAACTGGTAATTGCTCCCTAAAGAAGCACCTATTTACCATTGGGGTGACAGACAGCCCTCTATGCAGAGGATGCATGGAGGCAGAAGAAACGCCACAGCCCGTGCTTATAGAATGCAGGAGCGTGGCAGATCAACGGGCAAGGCTTCTCCAATCCCCAGTATCGGTCCCGGAAGCTTGCAGCAGACTGAAAAGACTGCTAGGTTTTTGGGATAATCTGGGATGGTTGGAGTAGCAATAATAGGGAGACACGTACAACAATGGCCTAATCAGGGGGCTAAGTGCGGATAAAGCCCAGCTAAACTAAACTAAACTAAAACTCCCACTAAATCCCGAGACAATCACCGTCAAGTAGTGGAGAGAGATTTCGTCCACGTCCCGCGCTCTTCGGTTAGATTTAGTGTGAGGAGGAATTAATTTATTTCGCTTTTCTTAAGAGTCCAGCACGGAATAGTATGAGGCGTCCTTTAAACGAACCAGAAGGCGACGGTAATTGAATGTCGCTCGCCGACATTGAAACTAGCCACGAACGTGTTTCAGCACGGCGACTAACACAACAGTCTTTCTAACCTTCTTGAGGGAAGAAAATATCGCATATAACCTTATGGGCTTCCGAGATGGTCAATCAGCTTAAGTCAATCTCGTTCATTTTCTGTGTGTTTCTGTTCTGTTGCTAGGTCGAACAGATCTTTTTTATGTCCGATTCATTTGTTTGACCTAGCAACAAAACTGAAATACACAGAAAATGAACGAGATTGACTTAATCTGATTGACCGTCTCGGAATCCCATTATAGATTAAAGAAAAAAAGGCATTGTACGTCATCCTCCATACGCTTTTATCAAAAAGTAGGCCTAGTCAACCACATAGACAAACGATCACTCACACTCTGTGAATGAAGGTTACGTACAGCATCGCTAAGGAACCGAATAGTGCCAATCGAGAAAGCGAGATAATGTAATCACTTTCTACCTGATCGCGAGCAAGTGTGATAAGCGTCACTTACCATCAGATGAGATGAAAGGCAAGAGCTTCCCTATCTAGCATAAAAAAAGTCAGCGAGTCTCGGGATGTTTTGTAGGAACATGCGCGTGACTGTAGGAACATGAGGTAACGTATCTTCACTTTTTTCCTTTAATCTAAGTACCTGTACAACATAGAAAATGATAGATGTTAGTGTCCTCCTTGAAGTATAATTCAAACAAGGAACGTACAAGTAGGACGTCAAAAGGAAATACCTATTGGTATTTGCACCGTCAGAGCCAATAATACCCTCTTGTCGTTGCGTGACTCTTATGACGATGGCAGTAAAGAAAGTGATATGCAAAACCGTTACACAGATGATCTTAAATGAAGTTTAATCACTTTCACATTCTTCGGTTGAACGCATCAGTCTTGAAGTTTCTAAACATAAGGTGCATTAATACTCCCAGCTAGGTAATAAGGTACAAATTTAAGTCCGACACTGTACTTTATACGCTTGTGATAAGAGCAATTTTCCAATTACTTGCAATGACAAGACCGATTGAAAAATAGACTGTACGTTCATCCATTCTTATTTCTATTCTCTGAGTAAACCGCGCAAGGGAAAGAATCGAATCAACAAAGATCTCAAATATGAAGGAAAACAGAGGAAAGTAAATTCACTGTGGAGCCAAGAATATTTTCCGAGTTAAAGTTCTGGACATCTTATCTTGAAGTTCTGTTTTTGTACGAAGAGCAATCCAATCAGTTGAAAAGAGAAAACTTGTCAATAAACCCTCAATTACTCGTCGTGATTTCAATATTTTATCTTCGATAATATTCTTTATTTTTTTAGAGGAGTTCGATAGCGCGATTTCGTAAACTAAGCAATGTTCTTTAATTATTATTCTGATTTTTATTTGAAAATGTTCGATAAATTATCGCATAGAAAATTATGTTCAGAAAAATTTCCATCTATCGGGTTCATAAATCACTGTATAGTGCTAAGTGGCATAAGAGGAACGCTTCTCATCGCTGTCTTTAATCTTAGGGCTGGTTTTTTGATGCATAGTTAACTCAACCAATTGTTAAAAACATTTACTAAACATTAACTGGTTGCATAACAGTCTCTCGTCAGAGAGGAGCTTCGCTAGCGCAGAGGCACAGTGCACTTGGCTTGCGATTGCGTAAACCAAGCAATGTTCGCTAAGGCCAGTCATTGGATGGGTGACCAAAAATTTATTATCTCGAGCTCCTCCGTGCTTCGCAAGGCACGTTAAATCGTTAATCCCGGCTGCATTTGCAGTCGTTAAGCCCACCAACCCGCACTGGGCCAGCGTGGTGGGTTATGGCCCAATCTCCCTATATTCTTCCATCCATAGGGAAGGCCCGTGCCCCAACAGTGGGGACATTAAAAGGGCTGGTGATGACGATGATGATGATGATGATCCATAACAGTCTGATATTTAACAATTAGTAACAATATCAGACTGATATTTATCCATTAGTAACATTAGTAACTGAAATTGTTACTAATGGTTACATATCAGACTGATATTTAGCAATTAGTAACAGTTTGTAACAATTGGTTGAGTTAACTATGCATCAAAAATCCGGCCCTTAGTCCCTTGTACGCGACACCCGCGTGATTCCAAGATTGGTGACAATTGTATTCTGCTCTGCCGTCACCACACGACATTTATGTTCAGCTTAAAAGAATAAAAGTTAGAAAAAGTCTTCAAATTTTCAAGTAATTATGAAAGCCTCAGTTGCGAACTAATAAAGCCGGCGCATTTACATAACGCAGAAGCGGAAAGTCCCAAACCACTTTTGGGCGGACTCCGTTGTTTTAATTTTGCACGTGCCACCTCTAGTGCCGAAAGCAGAATTTAGCAAATTGCACTTCACGCAAACAGCCAAAGATTCAGCTGAGCCCGGCGGAATTTCTTTCTTGTGCAGTTGGCATTTAATGTAAAGTTTTGTCAGCAAAGGGGGATAAGAATATAGGAATTATCCTCTTGAGTGGTCATCTCGGCAGTCCTGAATTGCTTTTTTTTATCCTAGACACGGAAGCTCTTGCCCTTCATCTCACCTGATGGTAAGTGACGATAAGGGCCGAAGATGGTATCGAGCTTCACCTGGAACCTCAACCGCAAAGGGACTGGCTATCTTATCACAGTTGTCGGTAAGCTATAATGCTGTAAGCATTATTATTATGGCGACAGATTTTGATAAGATGGTGGTAGCTAGCCAGGCGGGCTTGAAAAAGTCCATCTACCAACCAAACCGAGTACAAATTTGTACCCCCCTGGGGATCGAACCCGGGACCTCTGGATCTTAATTCCGATGAGAGGACCCATTAGACTACGGAGGCGGTTAAAATGGCTGGCTCTAGACATTTTCATATTTTATATCAAACACTTCGTCATCATCACCAGTCTTCTAATGTTAAAACGAAGAAGTAACTGAAAAGAAAACTTTTATTGTTTTCGGAAAAACAAAGCATTTATTCTAGGAAGAATTTAATAAAGGTAAATACAACTTCAGAGCGCTATATGAACTATGAGAGCCTGCAAAGAATTCCTTCGGTGCGCAATTGAAAAACTGCCTAGCTCCTTGGCTTTACGAACCATTTTACCGTGGCAAACTAAATAAAACAAATCCTTGCTTCTATGTCCCTGTCTTTATACGTACACAGAACAACACTTCAAATTACTATCAAAAACTTTTGAAATCTACCCTTTATACCAATCGGAAGAAGGTTGAAAGTCCACTGGAGCACCTTTGACCATGTTGTATGTACAGCCAGATGTGCCATTGCCAATAAGGAAGATGTCGAGAAGTTTTGTTATTAAGCTTTCTGCTCTAAGTCTGGATGGGTAAGTATTATTTTTCTATGCACGTATCATATAATACGTGTCTTCAGACTGCACTTCTGTTAGTCAAATTAAGTTTTCTCGTCCGTAACGCAGCATATTAGAATATTGGGTTGCAAGCCAGATTATTCGCCGGTAAGGAATGAAATGCTGCAAGTTCCGTTCCCAGATGAAAATATAAATCATTTTGTGCGCAGAAAATATTCTACGAAAAAAGAAATATAACTTTCCCATTTCTTTGCGAGTCGCAGCGTTCGAAAATGTAAAAAAGAAAATCTCATTTTTGACGTCCTATAATAATTGGCGTTACTTCAACTTAAGCCACAAAGGGAAAATGAGATTTATTTTGTATATTGTTAATTTAACACTAATCGAAACATTTCAGCTGTTGGTTATTCTGTTGGTCGTGTGGTGACTGCAGAGCAGAGTACAAGTTTCTATACTGATATGAATGAATCAAAAGTAATTGGATGGCTTGAAAATGTCTGACCGAAATGAATGGAAGAGGAAACATACTGCGCCGACCCCAGATAGCCCGGGAACAGGGCATGGAGAAGAAGAAGAAGACTCAGAGACTTTAATTAACGTTAATGAGTACTTAATACAAAAAAAAGACTATTCAAAACTAGTTGCTCTTGCCGGGTCTATGTTCTAGATTTTAATGATTTTTTTTGACACTAAGTACTTACTCATTAAAGTTCATTCACGTCTCTGAGTGCGGCAGTAATAAAAGTATCTTAAAAATATTTCCTAAAATGTGTGATTGAAACATTCGAAAGGATTTTTGTTAACTTAAAATTGACGTGCCACCATTGGATTTTATACATTCATATCACTACAAAGCTGCTCGTTATTGAATAACTTAAGTCTATGACAATAGTAAGGACTATCTGAACGGGTAATGAAATGATAAGCAACTTTTTTTTTAATTGTTATTATATTATTAGTAAGATCGATACAAATAAACTCTAAATATTTTACTTATTCTTACAACATTTCTATTTAAGCTTTAGTATTAAATAATTAAATACAATTAAATTAATTAATCTAAATTAACTAAAATTACAAGGATTATATACCAAAGGCGGAAAAACAAAGAATGTGTCAGATCGCAAGTAGGTATATGACGTCCGATTTGAAAGCGAGGTCGTTTAAAATGCGATCTAAGGCTTTCTAATTTACCGCCCTAGGTAAGTAATAATATCAGGTGTGACATTTAATATGATTGTGGCTTTCCACAAGTTTCACAATCGATGGTAAGTAAGTTCTGGATAGCTTACTTGTCAGATCATTTGACAGTTGTAATATGAAATTTATGTCAAATGATTTGCCAAGTAAGCTATCCAGAACTTACTTACCCTCGATCGTGAAACAGGCCCTTAGTCATCCCAAGAAAACCCGGGTAACTGCTGTAAAAGACTTTTTATTTTTATTTTGACTTTGACTTTGAACCCGGGTAACTGCTGCAAAAGCCTGTCAGCCAACCGCCTACAAAATTCGCACACTTACCTATCATACCAAAAACTACAGAAAAACTGTTTGTCTCTTTCACAAACATCACAAATGGTCCAGACAGTCCTCGGCCTGTCTCACTTGGAGGTACAGCACCTCGCTGTTGCTCCTCCGCTCTTTCTTAGGTGGCTCGTCAGGGCCATGGCCGAATTGGTAGCCTCTGCTCAGCCGGTGGAACGCGCCCATCGACACGAAGATCAGGCAAGTGAAGAAGAAGAACTGGATCTCCTGGAGGAAGAAGATAATAATTAATAACTATCTATTTCTAAACGCTTGGTCTTACATGCTGGTCTGGGAGCGAAAAAATAACGTAGAATGTGCCAGCCCCGACTGTAATAGTTGGATTCTTAGCTGCTATGCTCATCCCATCGGTGCCGTAAAAGCCGACTAAGGGAGATTGCCCGGTGTAGGCCAATAAGCACCTTGGGGCACCCGGATGGTGGAAGGCAAAGCAACCAACAACAGCATACCCAAAGAGGGTTGGTGTCAGGCATGGCGGCCAAAAGCCAAAACAGTATGGATTGGAATGTTGTCATTCCAATCACTCTCTCCGTTCATTGCTCTCTCGACATGGTCCGTCCCGTCTCTTTTCTATACATTCATTATTCACTAGGACCTATACGGCGTGATGGACGATATGAATCAAAAGCGAGTGGATGGCTTGATGACGTCTGACCGATATGAATGGAAGAGGAAACATACTGCGCCACCCCAGATAGACTGGGAACAGGGCAAGGAGAAGAAGAACCCCCTTATTCATAATAAGAAATTAGTTTCTAAACAATGTTTTAACGAAATCACTGATCTGTCTCTTCAGTTCATTCACTTCTTCAATTTGACAAAAAGAGACAGATCAGTGGCTTAGTAAAAACAGTGTTTTATGAATAAGGGGATAACTGCCGCACTCAGAGACATCAAATAACGTTAATGAGTACTTAACGTCAAAAAATGACAATTCAATACTAGTAGCTATTCTTGCCGGGTCTATGGTCTAGATTTGAATGAAAATATTTGACATTAAATGCTCATTAAAGTTAATTGACGTCTCTGAGTGCGGCAGTAAGTGTATAAATAAATGTTCTGACCAATAAAATATGATGATTATGTCAGACCCGCACAGAATGGAAGCCAAATAAACAAAGGTGTACCTGTCGATAGCTGCTCAACATCCGGTTGACTAGGATAATGAGCACGTTGCCAGCGGCCTCGGTGAGCAGCCAGGAGGCCGTCATTACGGACTTCATGCTCTCCGGGGCCTCTTTGAACACGAACTCGTTGCCAGTTACAGCGAACAAAACCTACGCACACAGAACTAAAGAATTATTATTTCGTCGCCCCCTTCCTACTGTTTCGCCTCGTTCCTGCTGTTTCGTCCCCTTCTTACTATTTCGCCCCTTTCTAACTGCGTCGCCCCCTTCCAACTGTTTCGCCCCTCCTAACTATTTCTCCCCTTTCTAACTGAGTCGCCCCCTTCCAACTGTTTCGCCCCCTCATAACTATTTCTCCCCTTTCTAACCGTATCATCATCAACAGCCCTTTTATGTCCCCACTGCTGGGGCACGGACCTTCCCTATGGATGGAAGAATATAGGGAGATTGGGCCATAACCCACCACGCTGGCCCAGTGCAGGCTGGTGGGTATTAACAACTGCAGATGCAGTCGGGACCAACGGCTTAACATGCCTTCCGAAGCACGGAGGAACTTGAGATAATTTTTGGTCACCCATCCAATGACCGGCCTTAGCGAACATTGCTTAGTGTACGCAATCGCAGACCAAGCGCGCTGTGCCACTGCGCTAGCGAGCTCCTCCTTTAGCGAGCTCCTCCATCGCCCCCTATCAGCATCGCCCCCTTACAACTGTTTCGCCTCCTTACAACTGTTTCGCCCCCTTCCAACTGCGTCGCCCCCATCCTACTGCGTCACCCGTTCACCATTCATCGTCTGTCGTCCGTTAATTGCTCTCTCGACATCCTTTTTCTTTACATTCATTTATAACTAGCACTTTCCGGTGTGATGGGTGATATAAATCAAAAGGCAATTATCTATTTTTTTAAACTATTATAAATCCTAAGTCTAAATGCAAACATAACCTTTCTTGTTAATAAAATTATAAACGAAAACGATCCCTAAATGAAACTCACAGAATTCACAATCAAACGTCTCAAGCAGAAATTTTAATGAAACGCTTAAAAACGCTTAACATAATTTTGACTAATTAGAGTCAACTAATTAGACCTTTTAGAGTCAACCATTCAAATAAAATGTAAAACTCTATTTTAATTTCCAGAAAGTTTTCATAAATTAAGAAAAGATTCAATTGAAACTGAGACGATATGACGGTCTTAGCAGCATTAATTGTGTCTAACTGCCGCACTCAGAGACGTCAATTAACTTTAATGAGTATTTAATGTCACCATTTTTCATTCAAATCTAGACCATAGACCCGGCAAGAATAGCGACTAGTTTTGAATTGTCATTTTTTGACGTTAAGTATTCATTAACGTTATTTGACGTCTCTGAGTGCGGCAGTTAAACATTAACAATATTTTTTTTTAAATAAACCCCTCTATGGTGCTGATATTCTTTGCAATCCGAACTTTCAAATTGTGCCGAATCAATTTGAGGATATAGACTGCTTACTATATTACTCTTAATATACGATTTTCTATTAGCAAATGTATCTGAGAATATATTTTCTGAGAGGAAAATTGCCAAACTCACTTCCGCTGTAGACATGATGAGAAACTGCGGAAGCAGCAACGCCATCGAGATAGAATTCGCTTCTGTTGTCACTATCAGGTTCGATTTCTGTGGAAAATAAAATATGTAATATTAAGCTGGGGGTTACCTACGATTTGATTTCCGGTCTTATTCTCAGATGTCGGCGGGATGATTCTGTTGCTGCTGCTTTAGTCTACCCGTCACTCTCACTCATTGAGAATTATACAGAATTATAACAAAGAGTGAGACAGGCGGGCAGATTAGACCTTATAAAAGCAGAATAACACCGCTGATTTAGGACAAGAAATAAAGTCTTATACGTCATCATCATCATCACCACCTGTCTTTTGATGTCCGCACTGCTGGGGCCTGTGATGTACAATACAAACTGCACCTAATCATTTCAAATCGTGTGATTGATTCTATCCCGTGGACATTTCTCAATTGAATTGCGTGTAATTTACAAACTAGTCAACATTTTAAATGTATTTCTGTATTAATTTGAGAATATCTGCTACAGAGCCTTTATTAATTGTGTTTTCGTTCCAATCAGACTGCTTCATTTGGCACCAATAAGATTGCTTCATTTTCACACTAATCAGATTGCTTCATTTATAGTGAACTAAAAGTTCATGTGTTCAAATTCATCTTTGTATAGTGGCACTATATTCGCCTTTCAACATTTTGATTATACAAGTAAATTTACTTACATACACACCACCACCATCGTCGCCAACGAGCAGCGTGTAAACTCCACCACTCAACATCTGCAAATCCGTCGCTATGATGCTATCGCTGGCATGCAAATTATAAATTCCGACAAACACTTCGGTCTGCGGCGATACCGCAGTATCCACTCTGGCTTCTACCGTGCTACCCTTGATAAGAGTTATGTTTGTTTTCCTCGTTTGTGCTGTGAGAAACCTAAAGAGAGAAAAAACAATTTAAAAACACTCATACATTAAATTCTATCTTATTTTAAGGTGTATTAAGAACCAAATTTCGCGAATACATTGCTAGGTGGCATAAGAGTAATGCTAAAGATAAAGACAGCGATAAGTAATGGGCAGCACCCATTACTCATCGCTGTCTTTACCTGCCTTGTACGACACGCACGGGAGAGATGGGCTGGTGACAATTGTATTCCGTTCTGTCTTTACCATACGGCTCAGACTACTCTAGCCAAATTTAACCAGTATACCGCTAGTAATAAAAAAAAGTGGAACGAAACTGACATATTTCTTCTTCTTGTTCCTGCCCTGTTCCCAGTCTATCTGGGGTCGGCGCAGTATGTTTCCTCTTCCATTCATATGTCAGACGTCATCATGCCAACCACTCCCTTTTGATTCATATCATCCATCACACCGTAAAGGTGCTAGTGATGAATGAGTGCATAGAAAAGAGACGGAACGGACCATGTCGAGAAACCGATGAACGGAGAGAGAGATTGGAATGACAACATTCCAATCCATACTGCTCAAGGTTTTGGCTTAGGTTTTACAGCCAGCCGCCTGCCTGACACCAACCCTCTTTGGAAATGCTGTTGTTGGTGGTTTGCCCTCCACCATTCGGGTGCCCCAAGGTGCTTATTGGTCAACACCGGGCAATCTCCATTAGTCTACTTTTACGACACCCATTGGATGAGACGAGGCTGGCCTATTCTACGTTATTTGTTCGCTCCCAGGCCAGCATAGAACACTACTGACAAGTACGAACGAAACTGACAAATTTAGACGGAATTTAATCTAAGTAGACGAGGAATTTAATCGTGGATTTCGTAGGCAGTCGGCGAAATCGACCCAAGAGTTTTCCAAGTAATAAAAAACATAATCCAGTAAATTTTGTAACGACCATTCTATGGGCATCGCAAAGTTAAGGCGATCTGTTTTCAACGCTTTCTTTTATTAAAAGGATAAAGTTAAAGCCGGCTATGCACGAAGAGGCCCGAAAGTATTTCCCTGATTTGAATAAAGCTCGATTCACACAAATCAGTGAAGCAACAGTTCCGTCTACGTGTTCGCTCAGTTCAGTGTCACATCATACAATAAAACACAATACAATACTTTACTTTTGCACACTTATACAATATACATGTCAGAACTATACAGGACCGACTAATACGCGGTCTTACTGCAAGCAGCAATCTCTTCCAGGCAGGCTGCTGCCCCGGGTGCCCCAAGATGATTATTTACGCTAGGGAATTATTTTAATTCAATCTCTCCCGCGGGAATGTTTGTCATCCCAATCACTCACTACGTTCATCCTTTCCATCTCTTATCTATACATCATCACTAGCACCTTTCCAGTGTGATGAATAGAAATAAGCACGTTAGAGGAAGTCTGAATATAGGGCCGATGATCGAAAAATTGAGGAGTAATAGGTTAGCGTGGTACGTTAAGTATAGATGTGCATGGATCTAGAATGAGAGAAAAACCGAAGAAGCGACGGATGGATTTTGTGAAAGATGATATGAGGAAGAGTGGAGTTCACGTTGAGCTCACGTCCAATAGAGGAGAGTGGAAGAAGAAGACGTTCTGCAAACCCTGCTTAGAGTAGGATAAGGGCAGGGAGAAGAAGGGAGAATGGTTGATAATGGCCACGTCGCCCAATACGGGTGATGGGTGTTAACGTCCGCAAATTCACCCGAAACCAATTGCATGGCTCACTACGCCCAACGAGGCATACTCGAGATAATATATTTTTGATCACCTATCCAATATCCCATCTTTGCGAATTCTTTCCTAACTAACGTTTACGATCTCTCAGATTATTTATCGGCCTCTTAATTATCACGATCGTGATAATGACTCATAAAAATTTGTGATTCGTTTCTTTATTAAAATCTTACTAATCTGTGTTTCAACTTTATCTTATTAAAAAAATACTTTTTTCATCCCACCATCTCGGAAAAGGCGTTTTTGCTCTTCGATATCTGAGTGCAAAAGCCGTTTTTATCCTCTAGAGGTTAAAGTAAATTTGAATTTAGAACATCGTGTGCAATGAGTTTGTGAATTCAAAACATCATTATACCTATTTATTTCTACCTCCATGGTGCCGAAATTGTCAAGCAACCTATTTTAATTTGTTAAAAACTCAGACTCGGAACCTTCTTGGTGTACTTTTTTTGTAATTTGCTTTGCGCCCGCCATTTTCTTTTCACGTCATAAATTTGTTAAAACCTAGGAGTTCCGTGACGGTCAATCAGCTTGGCGTCAATCTTGCTTTAAACATTTTGATCGTCTACAACGCTTGCTGGATGCTTGAGTCAAGAAGCATTTAAAAGCTTTTTAGGTCTGTTTGATTTGTTTACGCTAGCAACGGAACAAAAACATACAGAAAATCAACGTGCTTGACTCAAGCTGATTGACCGTCTCGGAACTCCATTAGGAACGGTAATTTTTATTAGGGACTTACAGGTGTGTCTGGATGAATGTTGCGGGTGTGGCTGGGTGGATGGGTGGCTGTTGGAGGTGTGTCTGGGTGAATGGATGTTTTGAGGGTGTGTCTAGGTGAATGGGTTTTTGTGGGTGTGTCAGAATGGATGGGTGAGTATTGTGGGTGTTTCTGGGTAATTGGGTGTGATTGGGTGTTTTGTAGGTGTTTCTGGGTGAATGGGTGTTTTGTGGGTGTTTCTGGGTGAATGGGTGTTTTTTGGGTGTGATTGGGTGTTTTGTAGGTGTTTCTGGGTGAATGGGTGTTTTGTGGGTGTTTCTATGTGAATGGGTGTTTTTTGGGTGTTTCTGGATAAATGGGTGTTTTGTGGGTGTTTCTGGGTGAATGGGTGTTTTGTGGGTGTTTCTGGGTGAATGGGTGTTTTGTGGGTGTTTCTGGGTGAATGAGTGTTTTTGTTGGTGTTTCTGGGTGAATGGGTGTTTTTTGGGTGTGTCTGAGTGGATGGGTGTGTTTTGCGGGTGTGAATGTTGTAGGTGTTTCTGGGTGGGTGTTGAGAATGTGTTTGGGTTAATGGGAGGGTGTTGTGGAAGTTTCTGGGTGAAAACAGAAACTGTTGTGATTGTATTTTTTTTGTATTTTGCAATTTCCTCGTTGGGGGGGATGAAAAGTTACGTGTTGCACTCGAGTGCAAAGATTTTTCACCTTATGCTCTTTTGATTCCCTCGCTATCGCTCAGGATTCTAATTTTTGAATCACTCGCTACGCTCGTGATTCAATTTTAGAATCCTTCGCTAGCTCGGTCATCAAAATTGAGCACGCGGTTAAAAAACAACTTTGCACTCACGTACAACAAATAACTATTTTCGTACTGGAATGTAAATCAATCCCAGTATCGAAAAGTGTACCCTGGGCACCCCAATGGTGGATGGCAAACCACCAACAACAGCATACTTAAAGAGGGTTGGTACCACACAAGCTGTAAAACTTAACGCAATAACTTGAGTAGTAGTATAGACTGGAATTTTGTCATCCCAATCACTCTCCATTTCTCCAATCTTCCAAAATTTGCCCATAGCAGGATTCGAACCCGGAACCTCTTGGCCGATAGCCAATGATCTGACCATTGGACCAAACCGGTCATCAATTATTAATGTAAAGTAGAAATTAAAATTCAAATTGTACTTACTGAATTTTGTTCTCCAGTTAAACAGCGATGAGGAATGGGCAGCAGCGTTCCTCTTATACCATCTAGCAATGTACTGCGACTTTCGTGCCCGATAAATGGCAATAGGCTCGCCACCTACATGGGACCTAACATAATTGGCGAAACTGGGTGTTAATTCATCTCTGCCTGCCTATTCAGGGGTATAGGCGTGATTTATGTATGTGTTCTCCAGTTAGAGAATAGTTATTTGTTGCACTCGAGTGCAACACGTAACTTTTCATCCCCCCCAACGAGGAAATTGCAAAATACAAAAAAAATACAATCACAACATTTTCTGTTTTCACCCAGAAACTTCCACAACACCCTCCCATTAACCCAAACACACTCTCAACACCCACAACATTCACACCTGAAATACACACCCATTCACCCAGAAACACCCAAAAAACACCCATTCACCCAGAAACACCCACAAAACACCCATTCACCCAGAAAACACCCATTCACCCAGAAACAACCACAAAACACCCATTCACCCAGAAACACCCAAAAAACACCCATTCACCCAGAAACACCCACAACACACCCATTCACCCAGAAACACCCATTCACCCAGAAACACCCGCAAAACACCCATTCACCCAGAAACACCCACATAATGTCCAATCACCCAGACACACCCACAAAACATCCATTCACCCAGAAAAACCCAAAAAACACCCATTCACCCAGAAACACCCACAAAATATCTAATCACCCAGACACACCCACAACATCCATTCAGACACCCACAACTTCCACCCAGTCATGCCCACAATACTCACCCATCCATTCAGACAAACCCACAAAACACCCATTCACCTAGACACACCTACAAAAAACCCATTCACCTAGACACACTCACAAAACACCCATTCACCTCCAACACCCACCCATCCACCCAGCCACACCCGCAAAATTTATCCTGACACACCTGTAAGTACCTAATAAAAATTACCGTTCCTAATGGAGTTCCGAGACGGTCAATCAGCTTGAGTCAAGCACGTTGATTTTCTGTATGTTTTTGTTCCGTTGCTAGCGTAAACAAATCAAACAGACCTAAAAAGCTTTTAAATGCTTGACTCAAGCATCAAGCAAGCATTGTAGACGATCAAAATGTTTAAAGCAAGATTGACGCCAAGCTGATTGACCGTCACGGAACCACGTAGTATTGTATTCTCTTTGCACGGAACTACTAAGTTTTAACAAATTTATGACGTGAAAACAAAATGGCGCGCGCAAAGCAAATTACATAAAAAGTCCACCAAGAAGGTTCCAAGTCTGAATTTTTAACAAATTAAAATAGGTTGCATGATAATTTCGGCACCATTGAGGTAGAAATAAATAGGTATAATGTTTTGAATTCACAAACTCATTGCACACGATGTTCTAAATTCAAATTTACTTTAACCTCTAGAGGATAAAAACGGCTTTTGCACTCAGATATCGAAGAGCAAAAACGCTTTTTCCGAGATGGTGGGATGAAAAAACTCTTACCTCACTACAGGCAACCCGGATCTGCTCTTATCCACATTATCAATAAAGCGATGAACACCTCCTTCCTCCAGAAAGAACGAGACTGCCATCTTCTCTTCTAGCACGAACTCCGCGTGCCTAGGCTGTATACACGGCCCCTCAACATCAAACAGGACAACGCCAGAATTGTTAATTTCGATGTCTTTCTTCGTGAAGTGCGATAGCGGGGTTATCGTGTAAGATATGTTCAGGGGACCGTTCCTTATTGACACAGAGCAGTTGTGGCCGTTGTAGATGCGCAGTTGGGAATGTCCTGGCCGGGGAAGAACCGGGTAAGTAGTCTGTAACAAATAAAGCTATTCATCTTCCGAAGCCTTTTAATATCCTCACTGCGGCCTTCTCTATGGATGTAAGAATGTGGTTGAATGGCCATAGCCCACCACGCTAGCCTAGTGCGGATTGGTGGGTATTAACGACTGCAGATGAAGCCGGGACCAACGGCTTGACGTGCCTTCCGAAGCAAGGAGGAACTCAAGATAATAAATTTTTGGTCACGCATCCAATCCCTTAGTTTACACAATCGCAAGCGGACCGAACTCCCTAAAGCCGGATCCAGACGAGTGTAATAATCTAACGTGGAATGTGACACGAATTCTACGTTAGGACGGCACTACGAGCGTTACAGTCACTGGTCTGTGGCCCTAACTAAGAGGCCAATCTAATCGAACGCATAGAAAACATTATGTATGAAACTGACGTATTATAGAGAAAACAAAACGTCAGTTTCATACATTTTGTATTCTATGGCGACACGTCGTAGAATTCGTGTTACATTACACGTCAGATTACATTACACGTAAACTTTTGTCTGGATCACTGCTCGAGCTCCTCCATTGTTTAAACTTAAACGTTATACATGTTTTTTCGTTGTAAGCAATTTGGTTGCTAACCAAACATTAAAATTGTGACTGCAGAGCAATGTATTCTGGGTGTACATATTGTAATATCCCTTTCACACCTGGTCCTTTTTTATATTTTGCTGCCTGGACCCATCTTATGGCATACAGACTATGGCCAATTTCGAACCAGGCAGCGAGAAGTCAGAGCAGTGAAGAGAAGCGTTGATGAACATGACGCTCGTAAGCATACCCGTTCGCCTTGTCCAAAAAAATATTCTCCATTTTCAAACAGTAAGCCTTGTGCACACTGCCTGCTATGCTCTTATTCATCGAAAATCAAAAGGAAAATAGTTTTTTTACACTTTCGGCTAGATGATAGGTGTCTTTAATTTACCCCAAAGTAAGTAATATAGAATGGGCACTTGTCTTATGTATAATTTTAATTTTATGTGTATATACGTTCATGTTTTTTGTAAATTTTGATGTGTTTAATAATATAAAATACTTAACTTTTATTTTTAGTTGTATTAAATTAACCACCGCACTAACCTATCCTACCTAACCAACGCAGAAATACTTGAAAGGATGGCATATGTTAGACCGATATGAATGGAAGATGAACATACTTACTAAACTGACCTAGAAGAACTGGGGAACAGGGCAGAAAGAGAAAAGATGACGATTATGTTCCTTTTCACTTCTCATGCTCTGAAAGTGCTCATTTGTGCAGGATATAGGCTGCACAAAATCGAATTTTGTGCTCTAGAGCATTAACGTATCTACTCATAAATGTGTCTATATTAAGGCAAAGAAAATGAGCTATGCAGCCAAACAATGAGAAATTCAGAGATAGAATTTGTTATTTTTTAATATTTACTCAAATATATTTGCCTAGTGTGTTTTTTAAGATATAAAAGATATTAAAATTTTAATTCAAGTAGGTGAGGAAGGTTATTAAATTAATTTACGAAAATTATTATTTCTAAATTAATTTAATACTTGGCTGTTTAGGTCTGCAGGCCAAACCTAATATCACTGGGAAAAACTTTTCCTTCGGTATCCAAAACTGTACTAATTTTAATTTTAATTTTAAGAAATGTTATGATTAACTATTGTTTTATTTCCTCGCAATCGAAGTGAAAAGCAGAGTTTCTAACTCGTCCACAAAACCATTTTTATCCTCGACATTACTATCAGCCCTTGCCTTCGGCTCGGGCTGCTAAAAGTCTCGGACAAAAATGATTCGTTTTGTGCACTTGATGGAAAATCTACTATTACTGTTTTCAACCTACTTTGAGAAAGGAGGAGGTTCTATGTTCCACGCTTATGTATTTATTTTTATAAATAGAAAAGACATGAAAATTGGTTCGATAAATTGTGTCCTGGTGTTTTCTCGTCCCCAGACAATCTGGAAACAGGGCAGAAAGATAATTATCCTAGTTTGCAGTGTAACACTGGCCTTAGAAAGTCAAAGAGATAAAACAGTTTGTGCAGAGCTAGTCGTCTGGAGTGCTACGCAGCTAGTTACACTCATAAATCCTCAATTTATTGCAGTCTGATCTTGACTTTCTGACAGTACCTAACGTCAGATCTCGTCTCATCTTTATATTGTTTGCCACTTTGCCAGTAAACACTTAAAACACAAGACGTTGAGACCCAAAGCAAACTCAATAAAACGAAAATAAATATTCCTTAAAACTATTGGAAATTTTACAAAAACAATATTGTGACACTGTCTCCAAGACCTCCGGTGATTCTCCGACGGTAACATGGCTGGAGTTGGGATAAAAATTTTGTCGTGTTAGTCCAAGCCAAAATTTCATAACTATGCAGGAATGGCAAGTTTTGGAATCGGTTAAATAAAATATTATGCAATAAATTGTTCAGTTAAAAATCGTTTTTGAAAAAAGACTGCCAAAAAGAAGACGATCAGAAAAATGTATAGTAATGATGCGAGAATCGAACCCGCGTTCTGTCCTCCGCAATCCTGGCTGCTGCCTATGCCACTCAGCCAACTAAGACGTTCTAAAATGTATACTAATTTTGGCGGCCGCCTTGGTTGAAAGCTCAGATTCTGTATTGGCCAAGAGGTCCCGGGTTCGAATCCTGGTAGGGGCAAACTTTGTGATGACCACAAATGTTTGTTTCCGAGTCATGGTTGTGGATATGTTTATGTAATATATTTTCAACATTTATATACATACCAGTGGCGTGGCGTGAAAAATCAAGTTAGGCAAGCCACAACTATATGAAGCCTCTTATGGTTTAAGCATTAACTTTTAACACCGCCTGCTAGGACACGGCTACAACTGTTCAACGCCATCTAGTGGCGAAGTGGAGAACTACGTTGCCACTTTTGCGTGCTTGTGATTTGTTTTATACAGCCAGAAAGAGAGATCATTATACAAACAAAAGCCGTGTTAATAAGGGAAGGACGATTCAACCCGGTCCGGAGCGGCTTGCAGGAGCGGCGCACGACCGCGATATTGAGTGCAGTTCACAAAAGAAGTTCCGCTTTTATGGCTATTGCAATAAGATCTAAAATATTTACTTTTGACGGAACTAGTTTTCGTGGGAGTTTATTACTAATGTGTGCGTGTGTCGTAGTGTATCGATACATAAGCTCGTAGGCTGCCGAAATGCCGGCTTGATGCCGGCTTGTAGGCAAACTTTAGGTACTATTTCGCGTTGCGTGCGCCTGACAAGACTACGCTTGTCTGTGTGCGTGCAGGCGCTGTATAGCAGGCGTCCATAACTCGATATTTAGCGAGTTAGTTGAAGGAATCTAGAGAGCGGGAGCGAATTGTATGTACCTGTGTTGCATATTGTTTCGCGCGCGTTTAATACTGTTATGATAAGATTATATTGATGGATTTTTTTTATTTGCTTATAAAATGGTATTGTACTTGAATTATGGTAATGATTTTTATATGCTCGCTCGTTTGGTACGGCTGTTGGGAATCGGGTTATATGGACGCTCCGCCACTGATACATACTTATATTAAAAATATGTCCGGCATCTAGAATCCATAACACAAGTGCTTAGGCTACTTACTTTGGGCTAGATGATAGGTGTGAGTGTAAATTTTTTTTAAAAATTAACATAGTAACGTGGTATATTATCATCATTTATAAACAATTAAAGCATTCAACTCACACTGATATAAATCTCCACACAACCAGCTACAATGAACGCGAGACCAGCCAGAACGCCTCCTAGTGTAAGTCTGTGAAGAGGATTCTTCAGAACGTTCCGCTTCTCCAAGTAAGGGTAGAAGAACTAGAACAAACAATAACATGAGCACGGGACCGTTATTTCATTGGTTTTAAGCCTTATTACAAACCACTAAAGTTGAAATTATGGTGGTAACTGTTTAACCACTACCATATAATCAAAGTAATTGGTGATTATTAAGCATATTAGAAACGATAAATCCAACTTTAATTGAACTTTTGAAGTAAAAGATTTGTTTCCAAGAGGTTACAAAATATCTTTAATATCTTTAAGGCATCTAGCTGACTTATAGAAAACGCAGATTCCAGTTCGGCATCAATCATTTTTTGAAATTATTTCATCTATTATAAAATAAAAATCATCACATCACATCGTCCGAAACCTATAAGTCCGTAGGTATCTTTTGAAACATGGCCGCTTACAATGGGCCTTATAAGAAGACACTTGTCGCTCAAATAGCTTTTACTTGGTGTTTCCCCCTACCTGATGATATCAGAAATTATAAGATCCTCAGGAGAACTAAAATTAGGATCCCGAATTCTTAGAGCTATGTCGTTACATAGCCCGAAGAATTGGGGATCCTAATTGGCACATTATGAGGAGGACTAACTGCCATTTGGGCAGAAAGGTCCTCGAAAGGCGGCCGCGGCAGCATGTAAAAAAGAAATTACAAATTTTAACTGTCCATAAAACCTTTTTAAACTTGGGAATCTTTGTAGAAATTAAATCACTTCTCTTAATCACAGCAAATTGCAAATTTGGGACTCGTTTCGTATTTCATCTGTAAGATTAGGTGAGTAGCCTTAACTAATAAAAAATCACAAAATAGCCATACGAATTTACTTACTTTTTGCGCTAGCGGAATGGTGATCAATATAATTATGGGGTTCAGCACTTGCATCTGATCCGGCTTGATGGTGACCGGGCCCAGTCGACCGTCCATCTTTGTCGCTTGCAGGGTCCACCGGGAACCCTACGAGGAAGCACCATAAGAGGTTAGTTGAACGCATAGCCGCGTGGTGACGGCAAGTGGCCAATGTAAACGAACGAATTCAATACAAATGTATGAAACTGACGTATTACAGAGAAAAGAATACGTCAGTTTCATACTTTTATTATTATGTATATGCGTATACCCAAAGACAGTTGGTGTCAGGCAGGCGGCCGGCTGTAAAACCAAAGCCAAAACCTTTAGCAGTATGAATTGGAATGTTGTCATTCCAATCAGTCTCTCCGTTCATCGGTCTCTCGACATGGTCATATCATATTCATTCATCACTAGCACCTTTACAATGTGATAGACGATATGAATCAAAAGGGAGTGGATGGCTTGATGAGGTCCGATATGAATGGAAGAGGAAACATACTGCGCCGACCCCAGATAGACTGGGAACAGGGCAGGGAGAAGAAGAACATGTATATGCGTTCGAATAGATAAGCCACTTGGCTGGCCCTCGGATCAAATTATAGTCGGACAAGTATGAGACCCTCGTGCGGTATGAAGGGCAGTGGTGGCGAGACGGGGCGCTCTGGATAATACTCGCTCCTCCCCGCTTCACCCGCCCCCGCTAGCATCAACTGTTCCCCGTCCCCGCCACCGTCTCCTACCGCAGGAGTGTCGCGCACGAAGTTGTCGGATTATAGTAAGGCCCTACGAAAAATAGTAGATTTTCCATCAAGTGCACAAAACGAATCATTTTTGTCCGAGACTTTTAGCAAACCGAGCCGAAGGCGAGGGCTGATAGTAATGTCGAGGATAAAAATGGTTTTGTGAACGAGTTAGAAACTCTGCTTTTCACTTCGATTGCGAGGAAATAAAACAGTAGTTTATTATAACATTTCTTAAAATTCAAACTAAAATTAGTACAGTTTTGAATACTGAAGGAAATTGTTTTTCCCATTGATATTAGGCTTGGGCTGCAGACCTATACAGCCAAGCATTAAATTAATTTTGAAATAATAATTTTCTTAAATTAATTCAATAACCTACATACCTACTTGAATTAATATTAAAATTCTTTTATGTCTTAAAAAACACATTAGGCAAATAATATTTGTATCGAAGTGGCGGCGCTTGTAGCACGAAGTTGATTGAGATGGCTGTATTGTGCCGCACGGCCTCGAAAGCGAGACAGAGCGCAGCGTACCCTACTTAACAATAAATTTGACGCAAACGCCAAATCAAACTTCAAATAAATGTAACTGTAATATTAATATTAACAGTTTTTATTCAAATTATCGCCGAGCAATCCCTAGGAAATTATATACACTTTACTTTGATACAAGTCTCACCTTTCAATGTATAGCCGTTTAGCTGTAATATTGAAAAATTTAAATTATCAAAGGTTACTTTGATTTTTGTTTCTATCGAGGAAATGTTTTTTAATCGGATAACGGACTGTTCCACGCCCTTTTATTTAAGCCCAATTTACACAAGTCTGAATATCAAATACCTGCTTATAATAGATTACGAGATAAATGCGTTTGAAAAACCCTTATTTTATTACCGTATGGCCTTAATTACCATTTGATCCAGCAGCGACCAAAACACGGGCAGCACTGAAAACAGCGTCAGTATGGAGAGGGTCTTCTTGATGTCCCTTATGAATCTTTTGTCGAAGCGATTCTCCGTGGTGTTCAGCCAATGGGCGTGCTTGTCCCGCCTGCCTCTTCCTGTGATCACGTTTTTTATGCCCAACTGCAACAAATAGACTGTTAATCACACTGCTGACTATGCTAAACTAATAAATACATACATAAAGATTTTGGGGTTAGAAAAAGAATTTCGAAAAATTATGATCTTGAGGCGGGAATCGAACCCGCGTCCGCTGCTATCCGGGCAGGTGCCTGACCGCTCGGCCACCCAAGACACTGAGTGGCCGAGCGGTCAGGCACCTGCCCGGATAGCAGCGGACGCGGGTTCGATTCCCGCCTCAAGATCATAATTTTTCGAAATTCTTTTTCTAACCCCAAAATCTTTGTACTAATTTTTCTAACATTTATATAATGTTAAAATTAAAATCGAACAGTAAATACATACATACATAAGTCACGCCTATATCCCCGCAAGTTTAGGCAGAGGTGAACTAGCACCCACATTTCGCCAATTATGTTAGGTCCTATGTAATAGGTGGCGAGCCTATTGCCATTTATCGGGCTCAAAAGTCTCAGTACATTTCTATTGCTAGGTGGTATAAGAGGAACGCTGCTGCCCATTCCTCATGATTCATTTATCCTTAGTCGCCTTGTACGACACCCACGGGAGAGTTTTGGGGTGGTGACAATTGTATTCTACTCTGCCGTCACCACACAGCACTCTAATACCCCCTTATTATATAACATAAACAAAAGTTAGTCATGGTTTATAATTGATCCTGTCTTTCATTCAGAAAATAAAAGCAACTGCATCAATTTTTAACTATGACTAACTTGGGATATAGTTTTAAAATATATGTGGGAACAGAGAAACCAGGTTTTCTTCGGCAAGGAGTTCTTTAATAAAATCTCCAAAATCACGTCTTCACTTTCCGTCCGTCTTCTCACACCGCCATTAACCAACTCCCCGTCATAATCATCTCTCTCATTCACCCGTTCGTTCAACCTCATTCAACCCTTTCACTCAGTGCACGTTCCGTTCCACTCATAATCCCACATATATACTAATACTGCTGATCTGGCAAAAGTTGTTTTTTCTGTAAGTATGTACCTGAGGGTATATAAAATAGACTACGCTCTATTCCTTAGACTTATCAAGTATATCTCCACAAAATAAAATCAGTCAAGCCGTTTCGAAGGAATTCTATAACAAACACTGTGACACGAAATTTTAATGTATTAGATATTATTATTTTATTATTATTCTATTTTTTTATATTACCTACTCAAATATTATGATATTTACATGTTATTATTAAATGATATTAAGTGATCAAAGCACCCGTTGTTATACATATCGTTGCATATTTTCTAATATTGCCGGTTGCCTGGAAGAGATTTCTGCTTAGCAATAAGACCGCCTCGTCTACTGCCCTGTAAGGCTATGGCCCTCTACATTATAAATTTGATAACTTATAGATAGTTTCCATAAGAGGCTTATAGATGGCGTTAGTGAAACTGAACTTACTACAATACACCTCACGAATTCCATGACGACATTGCCTTCAGGCTTCTTCATGACGTAACGGCTTCTGGCACTTACGAATATCACTGAAACAGGCATGGAACATGGACAATTAGTATACTTCAAAGTCAGTTTCCATTTTTGATTAAGACAAGTAAGCTTCATCTCACCTGATGGTAAGTGACGATAAAGTCCGAAGATTAAATCGAGCTTTACATGGAATCCTCAACCATAGGAGGGGCTGGCTATCTTATCATAAATTATCGGTCAGCATTAATATTATGGCGACAGATTTTCATACGACTGTGGTAGCTAACCAGGAGATCAGAATAAAGTCCTACCACCAACGAAACCGAGAATAAATTTGTACTGCTCTAAGGATAGAACATATTGATATATCTGTGGATAGAACCCAGAACCTTCAGGATCCGATTTATGTATGAATGTACTAGTAAATAGGCGTATTCGATTTTAATTTTAACATTATATAAATGTTAGAAAAATTAGTAGAAAGATTTTGGTGGTTAGAAAAAGAATTTCGAAAAATTATGATCTTGAGGCGGGAATTCTTTTTCTAACCACCAAAATCTTTCTACTAAATAGGCGTATATTGAGCGACTACATTTTACAGCCAATGTCCACCTAATCAACGTTCAACATGTCCGTTTCAGAATACCAATAAACAATGCAAATTGGAACTAAACTGGCGCCATGTAATCCGGATTACATCGGCTCAGTTCAGGTCCAATACAAGAAATTCACACCTGTTCGAAGTTATACTAGCATGGTTATTATATAATAATTCGCGGGCCTGTTTCACAATCGACAAGTAAGTTCGAATTAGCTTACTTTGCAGTTCAATTGACATATATTTCATATTACAACTGTCAAATGATGTGCGAAGTAAGCTACTTAGAACTTACTTGTCGATTTTGAAACAGACCCTAATATAATTTATTTCACGCCTGACCAAAAAGTGGATTTTTTGCCTGTTCGGCGTACTAATCCCACTTCCTGGTCAGGGGGTGACATAAAACTATGATCTTACCTCGGGCGATAAAATAGAAAGCCTCAGATCGCATATTTATTAACAAATACTTGCGATCTGAGACATTCTTTACATACATACATACATACAATCACGCCTATATGTACGTATACGTAGGCAGAGGTGAACTAGCACCCACGATTCGCCAATTATGTTACGTCCCATGTAACAGGTGGCGAGCCTATTGCCATTTATCGGGCACAAAAGTCGCAGTACATTGCTAGGTGGTATAAGAGGAACGCTGCTGCCCATTCCTCATCACTGATTTATCCTTAGTCGCCTTGTACGACACCCACTGGAGAGATTTGGGGTGGTGACAATTGTATTCTAGTCTGCCGTCACCACACGGCCTAGACATTCTTTGTATACATATAACCTACTATTATGACCTTATTATATAATTTATAATCATTTGAGCCGAGAGATGCCTACTGATTGGCATAGACCGTTCAGTCCTGCGCTGCCCGCTGCGAGCGGCTTAATACGACTTTTACCAGATCGTTCGTCAACCTTAAAAACTCTACGTCCCGGTGAGAGACATCCTATTTCTATTAGTATTGTATTCTCTTTGTTTCTATCTATCGGGCACCTAAATTGTAGTATTTTGCTAGGTGGTATAAGACCAACTCTTGGTCACCTTGTACGACACACGCGGGAGAGATTAGGAGAAGTGACAATTGTATTCCGATCTACTGTCACCACACGGCGCAATCACCGTCATGAATCATCCAAGCGAACAACCTTAGATCAAATGATGTGGCAAATTAATACTAAAGGTCACACCTAGCCGTCACTTGTTTGCAGATCAAACAATTGCCTACGTAAAACAATTATCGGACTTAAATTATTCCACGCACTGTTTGAGGATCTACCACTACACTCAGATCAAACAAACACGCTAAGTATAGGTTTCTCACCTTTGTTTTAGCTGATAGTTGTGAAATGTTTTGCCATTAGCTGTGATTGTGACTAAAAATACATTCATTAACATGATCGTAGTGTCGTATTGTGTTTATTTAGTAAACAACAATTAGTGGCGCAGTCTTACTAGAGCCAGGCAAGAAACTTACAAACTAACAAACTTACACGAAAGAATAAACCGTACCATACCCTGTCCGTAACCGTACCGGCATGTGCATAAAAATATTATTTCACACAATTATTTATATGAACGAACGCCCACTAGACCGTTCCGTCACCAGTCATGCACGTAGCGTACCGGCAAGGAATTCGAGTAGAACATTTTGTAGGATACGCTTACCGGATACCGGATACGCTCCGTGCATGACCGGTGACGGATCGGTCAAGAAGACTGACGCCAGTCTACCTAGAGACTAAAAGTTTTCGATAATTTGCGGACTGATACGATTTTTAAAAACCAGCAATAGAAAATAACCAGGTTATGCCATCCTACCTATATTCTTCCATACATAGTGAATGAATATCTGTGCCTCAACAATGGGGACATTAAACGGCTGGTGATAAAGAGTAAGCACAATAGCTGACCCCAAGAAGACAGCTAGATCTGAATTAAAACTTAACCGTCTATCTTTCCTGCCTTCACAAAGTCAGCATAGGAACCAAGTACCACCGTCCCCCTATCACAACATTTCCGTAACGAACTTCTAGTGACCTTATTCTACACAAGAACAAAGCACTTCACAACCAATGCTAATTGGATATGGCCTTAAGTAAGGTGAAGTCTGAAGGTTGAGGTTATGCAAGGTTTAGATAAAAATAGATGAGTTTAATAGCGTAGTGGCATTGCGTACTAAGCAGCGGTCGTTAAGGCCCATCAGTGGATGGACGACCAAAAATGTATTATCTCGAGTTCCTCCTTGCTTCGAAAAGCACGTTAAGCCATCGGTCGTTATGACCCATTCTTCCTATATTCTACCATCTACTGGGAAGGCCTGTGTCCCAGCAGTGGCAAACATTAAAAGGGCTGAGACGATGATGATGTGGTGTTGTCTTTCTGTAGAAGATTCTGGTAGATCATGTTGGGAAAACAACAAAGTGAACCAAATAATTTGGTTTAAATAAAACAAAAACATGGATCATTAAGCTCATTCCTTTTCTTTTTTTTTTCGGGGTCAAAAATGACTATTTACGCATATCCCACGGCCCCGGGACTTGGCCGTGGGGGTGTGTTGGACTCCCCGGCGTGTAAAAGGCGCCGGGACTACCCACTAAAAATTCCCCCGGTTCTTCGCCTTCGGTAAAGTGGGGGAGAGGGCTTCAGCAGCGCCTTCTCCCACTCCACTTCGTCCGTTTCCGGACTCAGCCTTGCGTAGACGCAGTCGCGGCCTACCCGCGCGATTGGCTCCCTCCATCGCGGCGGCACACCGAAGAACGTGTATGCCGCCGCGTCAACTCTGGACCCAGCTTCCAACAACCACTGTCCTAGCAGATAGTACCATCAAGTAGAACTATCTGCTATAAAAAATAATTGTGTCATGGAATTCCTAATGTGCTGTTAATTCTACTTTACACGTCTTATAGGCTGAAACTGCCTCCGTGGTCTAGTGGTACAAATTTGTACTCGGTCGGTACCACCATCTTATTAAAATCAGCCCCTCTGTGGTTGAGCGTTCCAGGTGAAGCTCGAGAACATCTTCGGAACTTATCGTTCCTTAACAGCTAAGATGAAGGCTGAGAGCTAAGCTGATGAGCTTCCATTCCATAACGTTAAAAAAAAATCAGTAACTCACCCACAGACATCAGAATTATGAGACCTGGCGCGCCAAACGCCAAAGAATAGCAATCCTTGTCCCCGAAGCATTGGACTTCGGACCTCAATATAGGCGACACGGTCTTGGCGATCAGGCTTCCGGCACAGACGTTGAAGTACAGTATACTAAAGTACAGTGCCAGCTGTTTCTCTTGCTCGGGCATACGGAATTGGTCTCCACCGAATGCAGTGACACACGGTTTTATGCCGCCCGTTCCCACCGTTATCATAAAAAGACCAATCAGTGTGCAGACCCTGCGAAACATCGAATAGTCTGTCTGTATCTTGGAAGAAAAAAAACAAACATACATATAAATCACGAATATATCCCAGAAGGGGTAGGGGACAATTAACACCCACGTTTCGCCAATTAGGTCAGGTTATGGTGAGCGTATAGCCATCTATCGGGCACGAAAATTGCAGTACATTGCTAGGTGGCATAAGAGGTCCTAATTCTTATTCGCCTCGTATGACGCGCACGGAAGAATTGGGGGTGGTGACAACTGTATTCCGCTCTGCCGTCACCACGCGATTAAATAATATCAAATTCAAATTTTATAATGCAAACTTTTGAAATGCAGTGAGTGTAGTAAATGATGCAAGTTAAATCATCCGTAATCTGTAAAAACGAATGAACTAAGATGAGATGAAATTAGACTAAACGAGGAGCTCGAGAGAGTAGTGGCATAGTGGGCTCAGCCTGCAATTACGTAGACAAAGCAATGTTTAATAACGCCAGTCATTGGATAGGTGACCTCCGTGCTTCAGAAGGCAGTACGTTAAGCCATTAGGCCCCGTTAGATTAATGATGCAGGGGAACTTTGAAAGTAGCTCCAGTGACTGAGAGACTGCGGAGTAACAGAGTTGGATGGCTTGGTCATGTTAGGCGAAGAGATGAAAGCTATGTTGGCAGAAGGATGTTAGGTATGGATGTGGAAGGACGTAAAAAAGAGAGGAAGTCCAAAAAAGAGATGGATGGATTGTGTAAAGGAGGATATGATAGAGAGAAGTAGATGAGAAATTGGTGAGGATATAGAGGAGTAGCAGTAGAAAACATGTTATTCCAACCCCGTCTAGAGCGGTATAAGGGTAGGAAGAAGAATAAGTTGATAAATGATGCGTACCTGCCAGGTAAGGCCAATTGTGGAATAGCAGTGACAGCTACCAGCAAATTACCGGCTGCATACACAAACATCATGTACAATATTGTTCTAAAATGAAACAAAGATGTTATGACTACACGTTATCCCAAAGCAGATATTATCTACGTTAGAGCGAAAAGAGAGTTAAATTACTCATTAGCAATGCTTCATAAATTTTAAAGATTCAATCACTGCTTTAGAGAATGTTACCTCCCCTGCATATTGCTTAAGTAACTGGAATACTGATTGACTGTTCAATCATAACTAGATCAATTAGAACTGAATTAATTGATTAATTAGATTAGCCACTTGAATCCAACCTACAATGTGTATCAGGTAGCTGGTAATCTGTGGTATGGTATTGAAAAGCACAGAGACTTTTAGCTGAATAAAATTCCTTGATACACATTTGTAGGTTGGATCCAGTGGCTAAGTGGCTAATCTAATTAATCAATTAATTCAGTAGATAGAAAGTTCTTAGAAATAAACCCATTTCTTTACTATCTTTATTTTTCAATATGTCTGATGATAGAAATTGCTGTGACTTGAATCCTTTTTATTAAACTAGTAAGTACAACAAAATATATTGAAAGATTAAATATTTAAAGGAACCTATTTGATTCAAAAGTTGGACTTCAAAGCATTAATTTACGATCTAAATTCATTTATTACATATCATGTTTTAGTATTAAGTGCTGTAAATTATTTTACCTGTATTTCCCGAAGTAATTATCAGCAAAGAACCCTCCCAATATAGGGAAGACGTAGACGAAAGTGCTGAAGATATGATACGTCTCGGTAGCGCCATCGTCAGTGTAGCCAAGCTTGCTTCGTAAGTAGAGCGTAAGGAACGCTGCCCGTGCGCAACAGTAAAAGCAACATTTTAGAACATAATTAAAACGACCAACAACGCCATTGAAATAGCTACAGAACCAGAAAAATTTAAAATTGCCCTTTCCTATAGACGGAAACACATAAAAAGAGATATCCTAAACATTCAACTACATACATACATAAATCACGCCTTTATCCCCGAAGAGGCAGGCAAATGGTGAATTGCACATTACTCATCGCTTGGCTTACCCTTGGTCGCCTTGTATGACATCCACGGGAGAGATGGGGTTTTGACAATTATTATTGTATACTGCTCTACCGTAATCACACGGCTAACAATCAACTACTTATCAATTAACTACGAAATGTTCAAACTATGAATTTGTATGTCAATACACTTTCAATAACGCCATTTGTAAAACAACTCTCATTCAACTTTTTGAATTGATTTCAAACAATATCTGAAATATAAACACATTCAGCTTTCCAAATGACGTCTCCATTTCAAAGCACACATTATTCGGCTCATTTGGTGCCGTTAAAAGAAATCCTGAAATATTATAGCAATTTCTAGTGCACAAGTAAGGCGTTGTGCAGACTGGTAAGATGGTTTGAAACTGGAACCAGATAATTTACATTAGGTACCTAAAATAGAAGCAGTTAAGACAAAAAACACAAGAGGCAAGCAATTATTTCACAAAGATTGTTACGGCCTCTTTTCAGATATGTTATGATTATTTTTTTTTTTCAGTTCAAAAATGATTAATATCCACTTTTCATTAAAGTGTTTACATAACTTCAACTAAAAACCTATAATATTTACTGCCGCACTCAGAGACGTCAAATAACGTTAATGAGAACTTAACGGCAAAAAATGACAATTCAAAACTAGTCGCTATTCTTGCCGGGTCTATGGTCTAGATGGAAATGAAAATTTTTGACATTAAATCACTCATTAAAGTTAATTGATGTCTCTGAGTGCGGCAGTAAGACAGAAACTTCTTTGTCTTCGTTCGTAACAATCGTAACCAAATTAACATTTCTATTATTTTAGAACTTTTGGTCTACATTTATAAAGATTTAAATTAAAAGTTCAAATTAATTCATCATGCTTCGGCAAATAGACATGTAATTGGAAAAAGCCCATCATCACCAGCCCTTCAATGTTCCCACTGCTGGGGCACAGCCTTCCCTATCAGTAAGTCAGCCGAGAGACGCCCACTGTTGGGCATAGGCCTCCCCCAAGAATCTTCAAACCGTTCGGTTCTGCGCTGCCCGAATCTAGGGGCTTCCCGCTACCTTTATCAGTTCATCGTTCCACCTTGCATGCGGGTGGGAATAATATAGGGAGAATGGGCTATTATAACCCACCACGCTGGCCCAGTGCAGATTGCTGGCAAAAAGCACATCGCAAAACAATTCTGCACAACGCCTTATTGCATTTAGAGCTGATAAATCTTCGATAAAAACCCACCTCTCATTCCCGAATAGGAGAATCGCTCGCAAAACTCCGTCAGTATAATGAATAGTACTATTGTGGGGAACCGGTCTTTGACCTGGGAAAGAAAGATTTAGTTCGTCACTGTATCCTGCGAGATGATAAAGTGTGGCCAGGCCACCATTATTCGATTACAATGCGATCGAATATATCATCGCGTTCATTCATCGGTTGCCTTGCCATTAATGCTACTAAGGTTGATTTACTAATAGCAGTCAGGTCAAATCTCAGGGAATACCTTGCAAATAAGGAAAGTCGTCAGATTAGAAAGAGAAAAACGTATATGGTAAAACTTGAATAAATAGTCACTTTGAAATTTGAAAGCTGCCGACTTTAGTGCTTTAGACATGATGATAATCATGTCTTTCTCCTCTTTCTACGTTTGTATCACTCTTAGCACATTTTATTGTCTTCCATATGCTCTTTAGCCACTCAATAGTTTCTCATACAATCATTCACGGAATACTTCCATAATTTTCCGAACTTTCTCTCATTACACGTCCATATTCATCAACTAATAGAGAATTATTTAAAACCTAACACTAACTCTTTAGGTATGCTGATGATTTACCCTCCACCATTCGGGTGTCCCTAGTTGTTTATTGGTCTAAACTGGGTAATCTCCCTGAGTCCTCTGATGTGAATCGCGGCGTGAACATTCTACGTAATGTTTTCACTCCCAGGCTAGCATGGAAGATGTTAGCTATATCAATAATATTCTCCTAGCTTTTTCCCAGCGCACAAAGGAGCCGACCCTTGCAAAGAAAAGTGTATTATAAAAAATATAGAGAGCTCGCGCTTTTGTCTGTGCGAAGCCGTATGAAAATAGATTAGGCACTACAGTAATGTGTGTGTTCGCCGCATGCGCCCGAAAAATGGCAAATTCGTGTCATTTGCCATTTGACCGTGACCGTGAATTGACGCTTAGGTGTTATCATAACAGTGCAACAAACCTTAATTATTGTGAAATCGGATTGCAGTGAATAAGTTCTGCAGTTTCCGTAGTACCGCGTATTCTCGACATTTATATACAGTATTAACATGATTTTTTTAAACAAGCAAACCTCCCTGACACTCACCCTCTTTCGGTATAACATTACTCAATAATCAAGTATGAAAATTTAATTGTACGAAAAAAGCCGGTAAGACGCAAAGAAACTAGATAGAATATCGTTAGTAGCAAGTACGCTATGTACGCGATGACGTCGCAGTACCTAAATGACACCATTGTGCTATATTCAGATCAGAAGATAACTTTTCAAGTTTCGACTTTGCTTTAACGAACCTTTCTGAAAGCCCTTCCCCTAATTTCGTTTGTAGGACATTAATGAAACCTATAACCCCTACCTACATTGAAGGTTTACCAATACCTCGGACTAAAGCTCCAATTTCGTCGTGTAAATATAGTACAATGCCCATTAAACTTCGCGTGCCTCGATTGTATTTTTATAGCCATTTATTCATTGAAAGGTAAAGATATCTATTCTAGGGGAAGTAATATTATATCCTTTATGGTTATTTATCGAATAACTTCAATGAAAACGGTTTTGTCCCGTTATTTATGTGCAATAAAACTAAGGCACCTTTATATATTAAACGCGGAAGCTTTTGTTAAACTCAAGAAAAACTATCTATGAAATGTAGAGTATTTTCTCTTGGCTTTACGCCAAGTAATTTGGAAAAATTATAAAATCTTCATTAACTTAGATTCTAGTTACTAGAAGAAGAAGAACTAGAAGAAATTGAATTCATTACTCGATGGGGGGATGCTGTATTTCGAAAACTGTAAAGTGGTCTCAATCTCACTAAATCATATTTTTTATGAATGACTGACCGACTTTCTTGTCTTCTATCACTCTGAATCGAAAATATTATTTACTTAATCAGATGATTTAAACTAATAAACTATATCACGGAATATACAAAATACTGTTCATGATTCGAAGTTACTTTGATAGTGTCCACTTTTGTCAATGTATACCTCTTTACATTCTTCACATCAACTTTTTCAAAATCTTCTAATTCTCCATCGCTCAAAGTTTAAGACTCATACTCAGCACTTACGGTTAAGCTTTGCATCTGTTCTCATAATTATTGCTACTTCCTTTTGCTTTTTCTTATTTATCGTCATCGCCTCATTCAATTCTATTCTAATTCATACCTTATTTTTCCCTTCCTATCACTATGATCTAGGTACCGCAACATTCTGATCGCTGCTTCATGACTTTTCTCCATATTCTTCAGTCAATCAATCTGATCCACACTTAGCAAAAAGAAACTTAAAACGCCTTGGTAAATGGTCGCTTTTTCATCAAATTTGTGTTGATCTAGTTATTCGTTACCTTGCAAGGAATCTTGCTCAAAATGTCGTCGTTTAACATAAGTTCAACCTTCTTCGTTTAACATAAGATCATTCGCTATTACCCGTTTGCAATTTTTTCAAAACATTCTCATCCCCGAATACAGAAACGCCACTCAAATTTTGAGCACTGATTATAAAGTTAAGTGGACAATACCTGTCAGAACGGAAACATGTTAATTTTGACAATACTTAAATGTTGAGCAGGACTCAAAATTTGAGTAGCGTTTCTGTATTCGGTGGTAAGTGTGTTGGGAATTCTAGTTAGACACACTGACCCCAGAATACACAAACGCTACTCAAAGTTTGAGGCTTGCCTAACATTTAAGTATTGTCAAAATTGAAGTTTTACAAACAATTTAAACATACAAATTCTGACAGGTATTGTCCACTTAACTTTATAAGCAGTGCTCAAAATTCGAGTAGCGTTTCAGTATTCGGGGGTTGGCTTACAAATGAAGTGCGTTACCCACCTTAGTCCCAGATACACTCACTCTCTTCGACTCAATCATATTCACTGCACTTCAACAATCAAAAAAATGACGTGCAACATTATTTAACAAAACATTTTATACGATTCCGCGCCAACACGTGTTTGCCATACAGCCCTGTCGCAGAAAGGCTTAAACACTCACTCTGCGTAAACAATATACAGCAAACAAACAAAGCGTTATCTTCAGATATTATTTCACACTTTGCTAGTGGCTCGTATTGTACCTAGTTTTTCATGTTTTCAATTTCTCGCACGATGGGAAAGTTGGCAAAACAATCGGAATCGAAACTATAGGTATCCTTGTGACTAGTAGGCAACAGTTACTTCGGTTTGAGGCTCATAAACAAACTATAAACTTTCTAACCGTCTCTCTCGCTCTCAAGAGATGGTGCTGCTAGGCGATAGAGACAGCGAGACCCGAAAGAAGTCACCTTATATTATAGATTTGACTCAGAAAAAGACGAAAATGTTAAAGAAAGATGTAACTCCTGTAATATCATTTTCGCTCTTATTACGATACGTTAACAATTAAACCAAGAGACTTTAGAGACCTAAAACTGACTATAGAAACGATACAAACATTTAGAAATTGCACGTACACTAGGTACATAATATTTGGAATAACCATAAAAATCACAGTTACATACATACATAAATCACGCCTATATCCCCCAAGGCAGAGGTGAAATAACACCCACTTTTCGCCAATTATGTTCGGTCCCATGTAACAGGTGGCGAGCCTATTGCCATATATAATCGCAGTACAAATTTATATTGCTAGGTGGTATGAGAGAAATGCTGCTGCCCATTACTCATTGCTGTCTTTACCCTTAGTCGCCTTGTACGACACCCACGGGAGAGATGGGGGTGGTGACAATTGTATTCTGCTCTGCCGTCACCACACGGCCGATCACAGTTAACCATTAGAAATTCCCCATGTCATGTTACCTATTCTAAGTGGCTGTTACTACGATATGCACCAAATGCTTTATTATTCAAGTGATGGGTAAACTTATACCACTTAGCGTCACGTCTTACCACTGACGTCATTATAGATTCAAATAGTATAGTTCAATCCTAGCGAGATTCTTGAATGTTTACTTGCTATTGCTCGTGACTACGTGCTGGGCGCATTATATATTTCAGAACACGAGACATCAGGGGGCGAAAGTGAACTAGGACTTTATGTGATGCTTGACTAATAAAGTGGTGGCGGCAGAGTAGAATACAATTGTCACCACCCCAAATCTTTCCCGTGGGTGTCGTACAAAGCGACTAAGGATAAATCTGAATTTGATTAGGAATGGGCAGCAGCGTTCCTCTTATACCACCTAGCAATGTACTGCGACTTTTGTGCCCGATAAATGGCAATAGGCTCGCCACCTATTACATGGGACGTAACATAATTGGCGAATCGTGGGTGCTAGTTCACCTCTGCCTACGTATACGTACATATAGGCGTGATTGTATGTATGTATGTATGTATGTAAAGAATGTCTCAGATCGCAAGTATTTGTTAATAAATATGCGATCTGAGGCTTTCTATTTTATCGCCCGAGGTAAGATCATAGTTTTATGTCACCCCCTGACCAGGAAGTGGGATTAGTACGCCGAACAGGCAAAAAATCCACTTTTTGGTCAGGCGTGAAATAAATTATATTAGGGCCTGTTTCACAATCGACAAGTAAGTTCTAAGTAGCTTACTTCGCACATCATTTGACAGTTGTAATATGAAATATATGTCAATTGAACTGCAAAGTAAGCTTATTCGAACTAACTTGTCGATTGTGAAACAGGCCCGCGAATTATTATATAATAACCATGCTAGTATAACTTCGAACAGGTGTGAATTTCTTATATTGGACCTTTTTTTTTTTTTTTTTTTTTTCCGTTGGAAAATGATTTAATCATACCCCGGCCTGGGTGGGGCCCGACCGGGGTTATGTGGGACTCTCCCAGCAGAGTGCTGGGCCTACACCACTAAAAACCAACGTGCTCCGCTTACTGCTATGTGACTGCGCGAGTGGGAAACTCATCGTATACGTCCACTACGCGCGTCAGCAGTTTGCCCGTGAGGGCTCCTCTTTGGCCTGGCGAGGGCCGGGGGGTGTCCGCGGGTTGACAAAGACACCCCCACTCGTGGGGCATTTTGGTGTAAGTGACAGGGCCCCACCCTGTCACCTACCGCCCCGGGCTATGGTGGCTGAAGTTGGCGGGCGTATTGCCGCCGTCTCCGACCTAGCCTCCGCCTGCGGTTCGGCGCAGCGTCCGGGTCTTGCTCCCGCGCTCGTTCCGCAGCCTCCTTTTGTGACATCACGTCCTCACAAAAGGTGGCGACTGCCGTCCAGGCTGCCTCGCTGGCCGCCATCTTGCAGATGACGGCGGACAAGGACAGGTCGTGTCCGACTGACGCGGAAAGGATACTGCGCTCGGATGCCCAGGCTGGGCAGCCTTGCAGGGTGTGCTGCGCAGTATCCACATCGCAACTACAATGATGGCAGCGAGGGCTGCCCTCGCGCCCGGTGACTTTGTGCAGGTAACTGCCGAAGCAGCCGTGGCCGGTCAGGACCTGCGTCAACCGGAAACTGAGGGTGCCATGGTGCCTCTTCAGCCATGCCTCCAGGTTGGGGCGGATGGCGTTAACTGTCCAGGGGCCGGCGACGGGAACCTCCATCCGTTGCCGCCACTCTCTTAGAGAGATCCTTTCGGCGCGATCTCTCCACCGCCGGATGATGTCGGGCGGGGGTCGCACTCCTTGGCTTCTGGACTCGGCGCTACGCCGGTAAACAGAAGCTAACGCTTTGGCGTCGAGATCCCAGGGTAGGATCCCCGCAAGGGCGCAAGCGGCGTCGCAGGATACAGTGCGGTATCCGCGGATTGCTCTGTTCGCCATTACTCGCTGTGAGCGACGAAGAAGCGCGGCGTTGCTGGGCGATAAAGTGTCCGCCCAGATTGGGGACCCGTATAAGGCCATCGATCTTACGACCCCAGTGTACAGTTTGCGACATGCAACACTGGGGCCGCCCAGGTTCGGCAATAGTCGGCACAGCGCCGACGAAGTAGACACCAGTTTTGGGCTTAGACTCTCGAAATGATAGGCGAAGCTCCATCTGGAGTCGATAGTCAAGCCCAAGTACCGCATATGCGGCTTAACATCTATGCGCACACCGTTGATGGTCAGGTGTGCGCCCGCCGGAGGTCTTCTTCGAGGCCCGTGGAAAATGAGGGCCTCGGTTTTTTCCAAAGCGACTTTTAGTCCCAGAAGGCCAATCCTGTTGACCGTCAAAGTCACGCCAACAGTGGCGAGGCGCATTGCTTCGGCGTGGTCATCCCCGCTTGCCAGAACGAGGGTATCGTCGGCGTAGCATATAATATTGAGCCCTGTGAGCAATGCGCCCCGCAGCACCCAATTATATCCGATATTCCACAGGAGCGGGCCGAGGACCGACCCCTGTGGAACACCGCACATCATCTCCCTACGGACCAGGTGTCCATTTTTGTCCAAGCAGACCACCGCACGATCGCGCAGGTAGTCCGCTATGAGTCGCCTTAAGTACAATGGTACCTTATGGTACCTGAGCGCTTCTAAAATGCAGCTGAAGGGTAGGGTATTAAAGGCGTTGGAAATATCCAGCGAACAAGCCAGAGTGACCCTACCCCTCGATGCAGACTCATCTGTTAGGTCCTTGACGCGCTGGATTGCGTCAATTGTGGACCGTCCTTCCCTAAAGCCGTATTGGGATTCGGCCAAGTTAGGACCAGTCGTGTTCAGGTGCTGGACGATGCGGGTGGAGATGACTCTTTCGAGCATTTTCCCGGCCTCGTCCAGCAGCACTATAGGCCTATAAGCCGACGGGATGTCAGCCGGCTTGCCTGGCTTCGGTAGTAATACCAGGCGACCCACTTTCCATGTTCGAGGGAATTTGCTCGAACTAAGGCATAGGTCGAAGATGTCCCTCAATCGGTCTTCTAAAATAGTGAGTACCAGGGCGAGAACACGACCTGGAACTCCATCAGGACCAGGAGCCGTGTTTTTGGCACGGAGCCTCCTGGTGATGATATCCATCTCCCCGTCAGTAATTGAGGGGGGAGGAGAAGTGTCCGGGGTGGGCTCCGAATTGGGCGGAACCATGTTCGGAGCCACGTGTTCCGCTTGTGAAGGGAACAACGTCGATATGACAGACCCCAGAAGTTGGGGACTGAGCGTTTCCGTTGTTGGGGGGCCCTGGGTCTTAAGTTTGCTTAGGACTGAGCGGTAGGGGCGCCCCCAAGGATCGTCATCGAGTTTTTGAAGCCAAGATTCCCGGCTGGCAATCTTGGCTTCATAGATAGCCGCACGAAGTGTGTGACGCACCTGCTTGTAGGCGGCACTTAGTCTCTCCTCCTCAATAGGGTCTCTGCATCCAGGATGCCGTCTGCGATATCTTGTGAGAGATCGGCGATGGGTGATGCAGGATTCTCGAAGGACGTGGAGGTCCTGCGACCACCAGTAAACCTCCCTTCTGGGAGGACGGCGTACCGTGCGAGGCATGGAGGCAGTGCAGACGCGAGTTAACGCCTCTTCAAATCTTTTGGCCTCTAGGTCCACATCAGCTGTGCGAGTGGTGGACTGGTAGAAGCAATCCTCTAAAAGGGTGGCCTCCTCCGCCAGCTCTTTGTTGAGCTTGGCGAGGGACCACCTTGGGAACATCCGGGATGGGTTCAAAGTCGGGTTGTGGCTGTCGGATACCATTGCCGTCGATGTTGAAACTTCGAAGGTAATATATTGGTGATCCGACAGCGTCTCATTATCGTCACGAACTTGCCAGGCACGGATGTGCGCGGCCAAAACAGGGGTAGCGAATGTGACATCCACTATGGACTCCCCCTGTGGCCGCACACATGTGCTGACATTGCCCCGATTGACAAGTACTAGGCCGTGAGTGGCGGCCCAGTCTTCAAGTGTGGTGCCACGTGGGTCAGTGGCAGGGGAACCCCAAGCAGTAGACTTCGCGTTGAGGTCCCCTAGAACCAAGATCTGGGAATGGGAATGAGCAGCGCGATGGTATGCTGCACCAACCAAGTCAATAAAGCACTCGAATTCCGAGAGTGGGCGATTTGGGGAGAAGTAAGTGCTGATAAGTACAATCTCCCCCCATTTCGCCATGATATAGCCATGTCCCCGCTCCAAGATGTTCAGGAGAGGGGATCGGGAAGATGACGACCGGAAAATAGCGGCCGTCATGTCCAGGTCACAGATTAAGTTGGTGTTGTCCGACGGGCAAAAATATGGCTCCGCCACCACAGAAACGTCGATCAACCACTCTGCCATGGCCTGCATAAACAGGTCTTGTGCAGCGAGACAGTGGTTGATATTCCCCTGGAGAACCTTAAGAGGGACTTGAGTCATTAAGATTCCATGGGTACGGGTACGGCGGAGGGAGCTGATTGCTCCGCTGTTTGAGTGGCCGGAGTCCGTCGGACCACTAACTTTCCTACTCTACGAGGGGCAGGAGCCTTACAGCTCTTGCCTCTCATTACATGGTTGGCCGGCCTCTTGGATGTGGCACAGATGGGACAATGGGGTGTCGCCGTGCACGTAGCCGCCTGGTGACCGGGCTTGGAGCACCGGAAACAATTCTCGCTGCGGTCGATCTCCGCAGTGCAGCGTTGTCTGGTGTGACCAGTGTCGAGACAGCGGAAACACCTCAGCTGTCGGGTCTCTTGTGCTCTCACACGGGCAGAGCTCCAGCCGACCACAAGTCGGCCTGCCTCAATGAGGGTTTTAACTCCGTTGACCGGGCACTTCACGAGGACAGTGCCCATTCCGTCCGGACCGCAGCGGATCTCACTCACCGAAATAGAGTGGTGAGGGGAGCCGGTTTTGAGAGCAACGGCATCTATGACGTCGCTCTTCTCGACAGAGTCGTCCAGACCCGACACGCGGACTTCGGCGCTTTTGTTGGGTCTGGCGATTCTAACCTCGCCAGGGAGGGCCTCCCGTAATTTGTCGGCCAGGAGATCGGCCTTGGCAGAATTGTCTGCCGCGCTACTCCCATCCGAGACCTGGAAAAGGCGGGCACCTGTGGCCGCTTGTCTCATTTGGAACGGGACCATTCCAAGCTCTCCAATGTTGAGGGCCTGTTTGGCCCGTTTAATCACCTCCGAGTAGGTTAAGCCCTTCTTTTCGGCCTCGGGGTCAATGGTAATGACTACCGCTGCCGTACGAGGGGCTCTCAGCCGTTTGGCCGCCTTGGTCTTGGGCGCCGTCTTCTTCCTCTTGTTGGACTTGCTGACCACGGTAGTCCATTCAGAGCTCTGTCCAGTAGCTGGAGCTTTTTTGGGCTTGGGCGTCTTCTTCTTGGGTACGGAGGAGGGAAGGTCATTGGTGTTGGGAGCCTTCTGAGTGACTTTTTGGGTCGGGGTTGCCTCCTTTGTCTTAGCCGAGGTTGTGGCTGAGGGCTTAGCCGAAGATTTCGGCTTCGGTTGACGCGCCGCTGCAGCCTTCGACGACATGTCGTCGACGACGATTGTTGTCGTCGGGGGAGGTGCTGGGTTGGATTTCTCCCATGCCAGAGGTGGTCTAATCTTCTTGGCTGGAAGTAGTCTTGGTTCCAGCCCCTCGATACGAGCATTTAACATGTTTCCGAAAGATGTTTTAATCTCCCGGAACCAGTTCTCCATGTAAGGAGGTGGGGTCTGCTGATCCGCATGTAAAAGTGCGGCTTGAGCGGGATGCGTGACCGTGGCGTTCCACTCTCTGGTCCTCATTTCCTTCCTCATCTCTGCCATCTCCTTTCGGACCTCGGCGAGTTGAACCTTGAGACGCTGGTTGTCCACATAGACTTTGCGTGTCTCTTCTGATGTAGTGCAGCCCAGCATAGAGCGAGCTGCTTTCGTGATGCCCTCGATCGCGTCGTTGAGCTTCTTTTGAAATGGGCCGTTCAAGTTTTTTGACTTTTTGGAAACATAACGGACGTTTTCAAGTTCTCCCTGCAGAGTCTCAAAGAACTGGGCAGCTGATGGCCCTTCATCGGGAAAGCCCAGGACAATGGACTCTGTATCGGGGGTTGCGGAACTCGTGGTGCACTTCTCGAGTGCGTACTCAGCTAGCTCCTTGTCCGCTGTTTCCCTCTCTGCCTGTATGCCAACATGTTCCCCCGTTGTTGGGGGGCGGCCTTTCTTTTTTTTTTTCTTGGAGGACTTCTTCCCACCCTCCGACTCGGAGGATTCATTGATGGAAGAGTCCTTTTCCGACCGGTTGCCCCTGGAGCGCTGGGGCCTCTTCCTCTTGCTGGAGGTTAAAGTGTCGACACTGTACACCGATTCGGCTTCTGAGCCGGAGCCACACTGTGACATGGCCTCGACCTCCTCTGGCGTCTCTTGACGAGGCGGTAGCTTGCATTTCTGCAGCTGGACCGTCGGGATGCGAGGGGTGGTAGACCCCGACCGCGTACGACTGTCCCTGGATCCCGTCATCGCAAACTCTGCATCATCAAATGCGTCCTCAAATTCAGCGCGTTCAGCACTTTTCTCTCTCGCGCAAGTTGCGCTTTTCTTTGCGCCCACTGCGCCTCTACCCGCGCCCACTGCGCCTCGTCCCGCGCCCACTGCGCCTACGTCAGGTTTTGGGTTTTTTAAAAACATCTCCATACTAATCCCACGAGTGTTTGGGAACTATTTGGTCCACCCAGGCAGAGCCCTATTGCCCAGGTAACCCTAGATACGCCCTCCGGTTCGGGTGGCCGGAGGGGAGGGCGCTAACTGGTGGGCCTCGCGGCGCCCACCACCTTCAGGCGTCTCTCTGCCGCGTTCACCAACAGAGAGACTTTACCGGATTTTTTAACGTGGTTTACTCCACTTGATGCGCCCAATGAAGGGAACATCTCTACGTTGACTAGCAGCTGCTAGACATGTTCAACATAAAGCCCGTAGGCTCACTGCCGAATGTCAACGCAGATTGCCCGACAGGGGTCCCAAAAAAGGACCTAATCAACCGCCACGCTCGTAGCAGTCGACCCTGCCGCGCCGCGAGTACTCCCACTCGCCATACTACGCCCGTAGGCCGCCGAATCCCTGAAAGGATTCCCGCAACTTAGGAAGTTGCCAAACACCGAGCAAATGCTCCACTGGCCACATGAAGTGGCCCGCGGGCCTTGAAGGCCCGCCATCCCCCGCCCGAAGGCCACTGGCGACTGAGCGCCCCGACAAAAGACTACAAAGTAGTCCGCGGGCCTTGAAGGCCCGCCATCCACCGAGCAAAAGCTCCTCTGCCCCCACTACTGGGCTCCACCAAAATTGTCGCTTTGCCTCCCCTCCGAAAACGGAGGAAAAGAGAGGCAGCGACTCCTCTTCGGTCCTGTAAAGGGACCTTACTCCCCCCCCTCCGAAAACGGAGGATAAAGGAGGGGAGAAGCTCGACAATCCGTGGTTGCTACAACCGCCGCCCCGCTATGCGGACAAAAGCAGGCAGAGAGACAACCACGGTCCCTATGTCCGGAGTCAGCCGTTGGTTGATGGTTCGACGTGGCAGGCGTCGACCCATCAACCAGCCGTTGCCCAGGGTGCACCACGAGGAGGTCCCGGAACTTCGCACCCCTTCTTATATTGGACCTGAACTGAGCCGATGTAATCCAGATTACATGGCGCCAGTTTAGTTCCAATTTGCATTGTTTATTGGTATTCTGAAACGGACATGTTGAACGTTGATTAGGTGGACATTGGCTGTAAAATGTAGTCGCTCAATATACGCCTATTTAGTAGAAAGATTTTGGTGGTTAGAAAAAGAATTCCCAATTTTCTTCATGGGACTTGACATATTTGGCGAAACGTGGGTACTAGTTCGCCTCTGCCTACCCCTTCGGGGATATAGGCTTGATTTATGTATGTATGTATGTATTTACTAATAAAGAGGCAGATTAGCTAATCATTTCGGCTGATAAAGGCTCATCTGTTGGACTAGGCTACCCCTAAGGATCTCCAAGCCTATCGGTTCTGCGGTGCGTGCTTCCCGCGACCACTTCTGCTTTGATCCAACTTGGGAGGCCTACCAACGCTACTTTTCTTTTAACCCCTACGACCATCAATCAACATCAAGTCGTACCTAATATTAATCAAAATTAGTACAAAGATTTCGGTGGTTAGAAAAAGAATTTCGAAAAATTATGATCTTGAGGCGGGAATCGAGTGTCTTGGGTGGCCGAGCGCTCAGGCACCTGCCCGGATAGCAGCGGACGCGGGTTCGATTCCCGCCTCAAGATCATAATTTTTCGAAATTCTTTTTCTAACCACCAAAATGTTTGTACTAATTTTTCTAACATTTATTATATAATGTTAAAATTAAAATCGAATAGTTAATCAAAATTGTCGAAATTCTTTAACACATTTGGAACTTTTTGTGGTTGGGGGTCGGCGTAGTATGTTTCCTCTTCCCTTCATATCGGTCAGACGGCATGAAGCCATCCACTCCCTTTCGATTCGTATCATCCATCACGCCAGGAAGGTGCTAGTGATCATTATACGAAGGTATTAATAGTAAAAAATCGATTGTTTCGAAAAAAAAACTATTGTTTAATATTGAAAAAAAATTATAATAGAAAAAGGTGGTCTATTTTATAGCTTAGTTGTGAATCAGACACTGGAACTACGAAAAATTATGATATACCTATTTAAAGTATACACCTCACTTATCCTTTTAATGCTAATATTTAATCAAATAATAGTTGCATACCTATAACAATTGTGTACTGCACCGTCTGATACCTATATTAAAATATAGGAGTTGCATTAAAGTAACTAATAAGTACTTAAGGGTAATAAGTTATCAATATCCTGCGATATACGTGCCCGATACATGGCAATAGGCTGCCCTATTCCACAGTATAACTATTCTCTGCCTACCCCTTCCGGAATATAGCCGAGATTTATGAATGAACGTAAGCATACTCAATCAAATGGGTCGAGAGTGTTTGGCGCGTTTCGTGGTGTCAGTCAGATTTATTTTCACTAATTAAAAAATTGTTACAGAGTGGATTTTGTGCAGTGAAAGTGGTGTTATTTTGATGCACAAGCATCCGTGTTGATGTGCAATTATGCAGAATCATCGAAAATAAGTCTCATGATGTGTTTGATGTTGTGGTGAAGATCACTATAAAAAGTGGTTTTATCCACTCTAAAGTCTCCCTAGATGCGTTAAAATGTGTGACACCCGTATTTTAACGTAAAATTCATTTCATTCATACATTTAACACACTCATTATTTCATATGACTACAGATAAAGTATACACTAAAGACATGGCTGTATGGGTTAGACCCTTTGCTTTCCCTAAAATATAGGGAAAATTTATGAAAACAAAAAAAATGACAAATAAAACCCCATTGTGTCAATCAAACGTACATTTTCAAATTTTGTTTTGACGGCTACCAAGTACCAACGGCGGATTCACTTTGACAAAGTCAATGTTTTGCTTATAATTCAGCTTACAAAATAATAACATCAACTTTTTAAACAGTAATAGGTAGTCACGTAAAGTGCCAATATATATATATATATAAGTGTTAAATGCACCGCCTAATTTCTTAAACAGTAATATTTATTATGGATTCATATGTTGTGTTTGTGAAGTGCAGTAATTCACTATAATGTCGAGACTTCCATCTCCAGCTCGCTCACAAAGCGCTGCTGTTACCCCAAGACGGTATAAAACACGTAGAACACAGAGCGTGGGGTCCCCGGCCAGATCTACGTCGTCAGTCAAGCTATCTGCAATGATACAACTCAAGGAAAATAACAAGAACTCTTTTGTTTTGTCACCAATGCCGACCAGACGATCTGTGTTAAACGATGACACTGATATTGAGGAACCTAGAAGTAAGTATTTGGCATATCTTTACCAATGTGTAAATAATATTTAATAATTTTAGTACTTGAAGCCCTATGACGTGGAAAGTGTTATTTGAAAGCTTCTGCTAAAATAACAAACTACCACTAGACCATAGTAGCGTGTATGCAACATTACAATTATAACTATTAATCTAGTTTACTTTTATTCCCTACAAGACAATGCTAACAGCATTAAGACTTCCTCAAGAACTTAATGTATTTTGGTTATTTGTGGTTTGTTGTACCGTTGTACTCGTTTTAATTTGCTATCTATTAGTAGTATCAACACCATCCCGTTAATTCGGATATTAGGGCACAATCCGTCTCATAGGTTTGGGCCATAAATCACCGTGCTTGTCCAATGCAGATTGTTGGGTATTAACAACTGCAGATGCAGCTGGGACCTTCTAAAGCACAAACAAACTTAAGATGAAATATCATTAGTTACCTATACTTAAAAAAAAAACTTTAGCAAATAATTGCTTCAATAACACAATCACTATAATAAGACACTATTAAGATGCTCTACATATACTATAATAGTATAAAATATACTCAATAAGAAAGTAGAATCTATTAATTCCAATCAACAAAGGTGTTAATTAATTTCTGTTTGTACAGTCATTAACAAAATTAAACTTTCAACTTTATGCCATTATGTCAATAAAGTTAATCAATTGGAAATAGTTTTGTGAAGACTGTCCAGTGTATCCATGTATAAATATTTGTAATTATGTTAGTGCTCTTAAAGAGTATTATATTATATATACATAAATCACACCTTTATATACTACAAAGCAGACATGAATTAACACATTAATTGCAGTTTATTGCTAGATGTTTTATGAGGAAACTGTTACCTATTACACGTCTTAAATCTTAGTCGCCTTGTACGACACAGGTGGGAAAGATTGGGGGTTGGTGATAATTGAAATCTGCTCCACTGTCACCACACAAGCACACCTACTCATTTAAATTGATTCAAACTTTTTATCACACTTAGATATCTATGCATTTGTAATCTATTATATTTGTGCAACCATCTAGAATCTAGTAAATAAATTTAAATTTGCTCATTGTTTATTTATACTTTCACTTGTTCTAGGAAAAAGCTGGTGGAAAAAGCTTAGTGACAACTCCAGAGATGTTTTGGAAGTGTTGAATGACAATAAAATACTAGAAACAAATGAGGCGATAGAGGAATTTATTGATATTGAAGTACTCAGGTAACTACAGACAGTGAAATGTATAAATGGTCATTAGCTTAGTTGGGAGTGGTCAATTGAAATAACAATATATAATGTTAATGTAATTTTGCATATTATAGTTTTACTATTCTCAAATTCAGTTAGTATTCGGTATTAACAATCCAAATCGCTTTTATGTTTTACTTTATACAGCAAGTCCATCATTAATTTCTGAACTCACATTGGCATTGGGAATTAAGCTGCTGACTAGTCAATGAAACGTTTTATAGATTTTGTTCTCTAATAAAATATTGTATTTGATTTCAGTCAAGAAAAGAAAAATTACTCCATTGATCTACCAGAAAGTAGTGACGGTGAATCTATTAACAGCATAATTATACCACAGAGAAAATTGTTCACTCAGAAAGATATCCCTGTAAAAGATAAATTTCGACAGATAACAGGATCAAGAGAGACATTAGCAAAATTACAAAAATCTATAGCACAAGAGCCAGCTATTGATGTTGCACCAAAAAACTTATTTAGTCAACATTCAAAACCCAAGTCGAGACCAGTGTTTCCTGCTGGCCTCCTTAATCTGTCTCCTAACAAAACAGCTAATAAAACAAAGGAAATAACAATTAGAGAAGTAAAAGGTCAAACACGTAATCTGTTTGGCAACCGGGCAGGATCCAAGCGTAAAAATATGTTTGCTGATTTCATCATGTCTGAAAGTGAAGATGAAATTTCTGAAATACAACCTAAAATATTTGGCTTTGAAAGAGTCGGTAACCAGCCACACGAAGGTTCGCGCGATCAACGAGACCCATCTACTTCAATGATGGCTGTTGATATTGAAATGGATGATTGGAAAATGCTGCCATCGTCTACAATGGTAGAAAACCAGTTAGAAGATTTGAGGGCGGCATCGGAAACTCCTGCTAAAAGAACCCGACTAAGCAAGCTGTCAGAGACCATAGAATCTGAGCAAGTAATGGAAAGTGCTAAATCAAAACAAGATACGAAGACTGTGTCTGATACATCTGCAAAAAAAAATAGATTGAGCAGACTGTCAAAAACCACATATTTTGAGAATGCCATTGACACTAATAATAAATCCAAACAAGATTTAAGACCTGCAACAGAAACACCTGCCAAGACAGCCCAATCAAGAAAGCTTTCAAAAACCATAGATTCTGAAAATTTTATTGAAATGTCTAATAAATCAAAACAAGATATGAGAATTGCATCGGAATCTCCAGTTAAGATGACGCGATTGAGCAAGCTATCAAAGACGATAGAGTCTAAGAATACTACCGAAATCGCTAATAAATCAAACCAAGATATTAACATTGCTTTAGAAACACCTGCTAAGAGAACCCGATTGAGCAAGCTATCAAACAATTCAAAATCTGAGAATGTTATAGAAAGTACTAATAAATCCAAACCAGGAATGGAAAAGGCATTCGAAACATCTGTCAAAAAAACACGATTGAGCAAGCTTTCAAATACCATCGAATCTGATAATATTACCATGAATTTAAATGAACAAGACAGAGAAAAAGATGATCAATTAGCTGCCGACGATTTAGAAAACAATGAAGTTATCCAAGAAATAGACGAAAACGCAGAAGAAGAAGAAAGCGAATCAAAGAATGATCAAAAAGAAAACGAGGAAAATGAATTAAATGATACTTCAAATCGTAATGAACTTGGACAAATACAAGATGAAAGTGAAGAAGGGTATGTAGGAAGTGCAGCAAATGATAGTTTATCAGATAATGAGGAAAGTCGATTATTATACGAAGAAAATGATGAAGAAAATAAAGAAAATTGCGATAAAGTAGAAGAAAATATATCAAACAAAGAGGAAGATTCAAAGTTAGAGAAAAACGTTCAAGGTTCTAAAGAAATTGTTGATAACTCAAAGGAAAATGAAGTTTTAGAAAGTTTAGATGATAGAAATCAAGAATTAGAAGAAGAACAAAATAATGAGGATGAGAGTAACTGCGATAAACTAGAAGAAAATATATCAGACAAAAAGAAAGATTCCAAATTAGAGAACGGCGTTCAAGATAATAAAGAAATAATTGATGAGTCAGAAGAAGGTGAAGTTTTAGAAAATTTAGATGATGGAGATCAAATATTAGAAGAAGAACGTGAGGTCGAAGAAGATGAAGAAAATGAGGATAACTGCGATAAAATAGAAGAAAATATATCAGATAAAGAGGATTCAAAGATAGAGAAAAACGTTCAAGATTATAAAAAAATAATTGATGAGTCAGAGGAAAATGAAGTATCAGAAAATTCAGGTAATGGAGATCAAGAATTCGAAGAAGAACAAAACTATGAAGAGCATGACGTCGAAGAATATGAGGATAACTCCGATAAAGTAGAAGAAAATCTATCTGACAAAGAGGAAGATTCAAAGTTTGAGAAAAGCAATCAAGATTATGAAGAAATTGTTGATGACGCAGATGAGAATGAAGTTTTTGAAAATTTAGATGACGGAGACCAAGAAATAGAAGAAGAACAAAACGATGGAGAAGATGAAGAAAACGAAGAAATTGACGGCGATATTGATGGAAATGATCAAACTAGTGAACATAATGAAGAAGTGAATGAATCTAGTCAAGAAATAAGCGAAAACAACGTAGAAGAAGAAGAAGCTTATGAAGAAGACGGTGAAGAAATTGATGAAGTTGAAGAAGAAAGCCAAGAAGAACAAGCACACAACGACAGCACAGAACAAATCCAAAACACAGATGAACATGTAGAAAATGACGAAGGAGAAGAAACACCGAATGTCTCGCACGACACCACAGGCCGACACAGGAAAAAGGACCAGACTAGAATCAACTCGCCGGAAGTAATCCTCCACGATAAGACGAAGCAAATGGAGTCCTTTACGGTGAAGAGTCGCAATACCAGCTTGAGAAGGACTAGTATAATGAACAATATGAACATAAGGCCTAGTCTCGCGCCGCCCAGAGAAAGCACTGGCGTTTCGGAAGGCTCCAGCGCGGAAGGTTCTGGGTGGGATTCCCACCGCACTACAAGAAAAACTTTGCGGCAGACGTTCGGAAAAGACTTTTCTCCCCGGAAATCCTTGCGAGCGCTTGTCATGGAAAAATCGGCAAATCGACCAACGGCGGCAAATGACTTAACCAGTGTCACCTCCAAATACCCTCAAGCCAACTCCACGGAACTACAAGAGGCGTCAGATGCGCTTGGTGATTACGAGAATTGCGACGAAGACGAGGTGGCAGCGGAGCCGATACACGACGTTTCCAAACGCACCCGACAGACCACACTGGAGATGTATTTGCAGAAAATCAAGAAGCAGAACATGGAGAGGAGAATGAAGATAGTAAGTTCTGTTTTGCGTTATTTTCTCTTTATTCTTTTAGTGTTTAAATTTTTTATACTCTGGCGATCAATAAAATCACTATACTTGTATAAATGGGCCAAAAATTAAAAATAATTGTACTATACATTAAAACACAAATTGGTCCTTAGTATATTTGAAGCGCTAGGCTTGATTCTCTTCAGAACAAATAACATATTAATAAGTAAGGCTAATTTGTGGTCTACTCCCACCTTCTATGTCAGATAATTTTTTAAAACAATAATATTTATTTATATTACAGGAAGAAAACGTCAAAAACTCGCTCAAAGCTCCCATAAAGGACATCTCCAATACATTTAAAATGCCAGGCAAACCAAAGTTCTCTCTCAAAAGACCAAACCCCAACCAAGCGAATTCCAAGTCCAAAGCGAAACAGATGAAATCCAACTTGATACCGCTGGACGATTTACCACCAGAAGTGTTGGAGGACATGAAATATAAGCCCCCCAAGCGATACCAGCCGAGCAGTGCAGCGTGGATTACAAAACGGCTTTACAAGTTCTTGGAAAGCAAATTGGAGTCAAAGTGAGTAATTTTCTTTAATTCACTGCACCACATCTCCCCTCGACGGGCATCACCATCATCATCACCAGCCCTTTAAAGCAGTTCATGTAAGGCCTGAATAGGACTTACTTGGGGCTAGTCACAATAGATCTCCATAGGTCGCAGTGACGCAAACAGCCCCGAAACATTGAAATAATAATAATAATAATCACCAGCCCTTTAATGTCCCCACTGCTGGGGCACGGACCTTGGATGGAAGAATATAGGGAGATTTGGCCATAACCCAACATTCTAGCCCAGTGCGGGATGGTGGGTATTAACGACTGCGGACGTAGATGGGACCAACGGCTTTAACATGCCTATTGAAGCACGGAGGACCTCGAGATAATACATTTTTTGGTCACCCATCCAATGACCGGCCTTAGCGATAATTGCTTTACGCAATCACAGGCCAAGCGCACTATGCCACTGAACTAGCGAGCTCCTCTAGCGAGATGAATGTAGGGATATCATCCTTAGCAAGTGACGGAAAGAAGTGATATCTGCCTACCCTTGTGGGCCTCTGCTTTGTCTTCTTTCACTCTCCTCTATCAGACGTAAGCTCAGTATGTACCGTCTTTCACACGGTCTATCCATCGCTTCATCGGTCTGCCTCTAAATCTAGGTTCATGAACATCAATACTTATCGTACTTCATCGTCACATCACATGCCGGTATGCTAACCTCTACAGAATTCTACCTCTCTACTTAATTTTCCTTTCATCACCTTCCAAACAGTAGTCACCCACACATCCATCTAAACATTGTCATTTACGCTGCTTGCAACATATTATAACCCACCAGTCCGCACTGGGCCAACGTTGTGGGTTGTGGCGCATTCTCAGACATTAAACGGCTGGTAATGATGATGGAAAATCCAAACTTGTTTTCACAAATCTAAAAATGTTGAGTCAACTCGCTTTGGTAATAATTATCTTCGGCCATGATGATGATGTATCATGGTATCAAACACTGACATTTACTCTTATTTATTTCTTCAGATACGATTACAAGGCACGAGTGCGCGCAGAAAAACTAGTCGAAGTGATATACCAATTCGCCAAAGAACTCCGGCGGCACCCCGTCGCCTGCGCAGCCTCCGTGGACGGTCTCAAACAGGAAATGGCCAGGCTCGACATCGTCAAGACCCACTTTGACTTTTACCAGTTCTTCAACGATTTCATGCCGAGAGAAATCAGGGTCAAGGTATGTGCTGCTACAATGAAAACATCATCTGGGCCTAGCACGGGGACGTGGACAAGTGTCTCTCCACGTGATATAGTGGCGAAGGAAAAAAATTATTTCCCCCGAAGGAGATTTGTCTACGTCCCGTGCTACGGAGGCTGGGGGCGTATACAAGTGACCAATCTATTCGAACGAATAGAATGCGATTGTCAATTTTTGACAGCTTCTCTTGCATTTGACACAACGGTCGCCATGTTGTTTTCTTGGATACGTCAGTTTTACATATTTGTATTATTCTATTCGTTCGAATAGATTGACCCCTTGTCTAGAGGGGCTGTTCCCGGTTTATTTCGGGTCTGCGCAGTGTTTCCTCTTCTATTAATATCGGTGAGACTTCATCAAGCCATCCACTCCTTTTTGTTTCATATCATCCATTTCCCCTAGGGATAATTGAATGTATAGAAAAGAGATCGAGAGTTATTGGAATGTCAACATTACAAATCCACACTGCTCGCTGCTCGAGGTTTTGGCATTTCTTATATTTTTAACACAATCAATATTCGGCGATGTTGCAACTAATAATTTTATAACTTTTCTGATGCTGAATTAATTTTTATACAAGAAGCTACAGCAAAAATCGTAAGATTGAAAATTACTGTTAAGGCTATACAAATAAAAGACAAAGGTTGAATTACATACAAACTTCATGACAAACCTCCCTTTTCATTCGTTTGTAACAATGTAGGGGTGCAATTTTAATATTTTATTAAACTTTAATTTCAGGTGGTGCCGGATGTAATGAACAAGTTACCGATGCCACGGCATGGTGTTTTTTCGGACATTCTTAGAGCTAACACTGTCCAAGGGTAGTTTCTAGAGTTATTTAATTTAATTAAGCACTGTTCAATGTTAATTATAATTAAGAATTTTCAAAATCAATTGTTTCAGTTAATTAATATCAATACAACTCAAAAAATAAAAAATAAATATTTCTTACACTCACATCTATCATCTAGCTAGCCCAAAGTAACATAAGTATTTAATAAGTATTTGTGTTGTGGGGATACTAGATGACAAACAAATTTTTATAAACATAATAATTATATACATGTCGACAATATACTACATGGAGTGAAGTATATTTTCGACAGCATATCTATCTATATAAAAAAGAGCACACCAAAGAGAATATATTTAAGGTTATTTCTAATCAATAGGAAGGAAGCAATCTTAAATTTGCATAGCATAAACAAGCTTGATTTGATTACAAATACTTGTTTATGTAAATTTGGGCTAGTTGCAGCGCTAGGCAACGCAAAAGGAATTATGAAAATAATACTGCAGTCAATTCTGGGTATCTAGGAAATTGTTTATTTCGAAAATAGGATACAAATGTAAACCTATATTAATTATTGGAGCACCATACACAAAATTATATTGCAATCATAATAATTAGGTACATTAACAGTCACAAGAACACACGTCCTTGCGCATTCAAACTCAATAAGAAAAATACATCTCACTTACAGCACTTAATAACTATTATGTATAGAAGGGATAAAGGCAAAGCTTAGTCTTGTTACATTGTATAATATTGGGGCACGATTATTTGTTTCTAACCTGGTACAATACATCTAACTGAAATTGCCAGCCAAGACATACTTAGGGTAGACAATATTTTTGGCTTGATAATTTCTTTTTTAGGTTCTTTTGTAACATGTTGTAGGTGTGTCTTGTCTTTTCGAGTAACGACTTTTAACCAGTAACTATTAACTATTGAACAATTAGAACTTTGTATAGGAGACGTATCTACTTCAAGTGCAATTAAATTTGCTCGGGTAGCCAAATTCAATGCACCAATAATATCTCCCATTTCATCGAGTAATTGAATTTAAATAAATAATTATGCAGTCGTACAACCATAAAATACAAACTTAACATCTACATTACATCAAATTGTTCAGTAAGTCAAAACGTAAACATTGTAAAAACATTCGATTAGATACAAAACAAATCATGTTACACAATTTAAACTTACCAATAAATTAAAATTAATAAACGATTTGTGTTTTTATACAAACATTAATAGGTACTTGACTAAATATCTTATTCCACTACAGTAAATACATTGGTAAAAAATTTGTGTAGGTTTTGTCAATTTCATATTATGTGTTCATGCTAAGATTAATCAGTTTTTTTTTATCTATCCTATTATATTTCAGGGAGCCTAGACAAGTGGCCAATCTATTTGAACGAATAGAATACAAATGTCAATTTTTGACAGCTTCTCTTACATCTGACATGACGGTCGCCATGTTGTTTTTTCTGTAATACGTCACTTTCATACATCTGTATTCTATTTGTTCAGATAGAGGGGCAGTACACATACAGACTAGAAGGTACAGACAACAGCACGAGAGACCACACAAAACTGTCAAATATCTCCAAGCGATTGTCAACCGTAACTGGTTTGACATAAAGTGCAAAGTCGGCAGAGAAAATTTGACATAACGGTTACCACATTAAAATATGTCTGACTGTTGACTATACCATTCGGAAAAGGCGGTAAATTTTCAACATCATTACCACTTGACTCAAATAAGCGCAGCGGAATGGAAGCGAACGAATCTATACACAGTACGAGCCCTATGTCAATTGCGTAAAGTACAAATTCAATTGCGCACTATCACACATCAAAAATGCCCTCGCAACACTCTTCGTCTTAAATGCAAGAGCAATATAAATTGATTCGTACTTTGACTAAAACGTGGTAACCGCGAGCGTACTGTCAAACATTGCATCTCCAGACAGGCCAAATAAATACTGGTTTAACGTCCTAGGAGATCAAATAACTTAGGTCTGTGAAATCGAAGGCCGTCCTGAATGCAACATTGAGCGCTCCATACCACCACAGACATAATGGAATAAGTACAGCTAATTTATAAGCACGAGAAGGCAGTAAAACTTATATTAATTATTTAAAAGACAGTCTAATTAAAATCCAGTCCACTTCTTACGTCACAGGCCTTTATTACTATCCTTTTTTAGGCACGATTCACAAAGACTTGCGCGAGTCGCGAAATGCCGAAGAGATCCGATCACTTCCGAAAACAGCCGACTGGCTGCAAGGAGAATCGCGCTCTCTTAACAACTCAATTTCATTAATTTCAATAAAGAATTGTTAGCAACAGATTTACGTAATCAAATCTGCACATCGGTCGAACGCGCTGACTATGTGAATCGGCCCCTGACCTTTAAAACATCTACCTAACGAATTAGGTGAGACAGTCGTTATTTTTTTGCTACATAACAATAAAACGAAACAAACTCGTCTTCATTTAGATTGCGCAATAACGTTGCAGTAACACATTATCATTGCACCACGCAGTGCACACCGAAACTCTAAAATTAAATTCACCTAATTTGACTAATGCAACATAATTAATTTTCTCGAACGGCTTTTCACAATAGTAAATCACAACAATTTCAATAATACATACTTAAAAATTAACATTATACAGGATTATTTGTACCACACCACAACCTCGCAAGACTATATAGATAGTTTATATTATTATCATAAACAACAAGCCGTGTGGTGACGGCAGAGTAGAATACAATTGTCACCATCCCAAATCTCTCCCGTGGGTGTCGTACAAGGCGACTAAGGATAAATCAGTGATGAGGAATGGGCAGCAGCGTTCCTCTTTTACTACCGTCCTGACAATGTACTGCGACTTTTGTGCCCGATAAATGGCAATAGGCTCGCCACCTATTACATGGGACTTAACATAATTGGCGAAACGCGGGTGAGAATTCACCTCTGCCTACCCCTTCGGGGATATGGGCGTGATTTATGTATGTATGTATGCATAAACAACAACGTTTTTTAACAAGTTTTTATGTACTGTCGCGTAATTTGTAAATCTATGTTTCGTTTATAAACGAAAGGCGACGTTGCGTTCGCGCGCAGACCAATAAACATAGAGTTACTAAATATTAATTATATTTTGTATAAAATTAATTTCTAATTAATTATCAAAAGTCGTAGAACTATCGTTCTTGTTTACTATAGTCCCACAAGGTAGCTGGTACTTTACAATTAACCTGTATAATTTGCTTCTTAAACACAAAAAGTGACCTCAAACTTAAAAACACATCAAAATAATCTTCTTGTCAAAGTAAGTCATATTTTTAGATCAGTGTCCTTTTTGTATTGAATAAGCGATTATGGATAAGAATGACAGCTGAAGTGTAGCAATGAACATCGAACATTAGGGTGCATCCACACCGGGATCTTGTGGCATATGATTTTATCACCTGATTACATAAAATGCTTGTTTTCAAACTAACGACTATGATTTAATAAAAATTATCATTTTGAAAAACTATGCATTCATAAAAAAATTTCGCAAGTTTTTAGATCCCCTTTTCTTCGAAATATCATATTTTTTACGAAATAAGATAACATATTTTAAAAATAATATACTACTGCATTTTAAATAAATGTATACGGTTTTTAATTGCAAATATGTATAACTAAAATACACGCTAACTACAGTACACCAAAACCAACAACAGTTTGAGTTATTTCTGTTCGTACTTGCAAAAGATACTCAAGGAAAAACATACGCCCACCATCTTTACGAGTACTATTCACAAAATACGCCTGCGCCTAACCCAAAGCTATTGGAATACGCGTAGAAAAATAGACTTTATTGCATAAGATTTGTCGACAAAAAGATGCTCAGCGACCAATGGCAAACGAGATTATTTCGCGGCTTCCATTAATAACACTCCTGCAAGTACAATCAACAGCTATACAGGCTACCTAATACCATCCAATTTATTTAATCGATTGTCAACCTTTACTTGATTGTAATAAAACACAAATTCTGCAAAAGCTGTTGACAATTCAGAAAATTTGACATTTTGCAGTATCTTAGCTTGCTGTTGCATACATCAACATAGTACTACTGTAACTTTGGTGTGAATGCACCATTACATACAGCCAACATCACATCAGTTGAAATAGGTATGTTATCATAAAAAATAAGGTAACAATTGTCAAAAATACTGGCTTTTGCACTTCACAACCAAAATCAAAACCACCCGGCAAAATGTATCTGCTTGTGCTAACGTGATGAGTTTGTTGACTGTACAGACATTGCAAATAAACTAATTATAATAAAATACCTGTCATTACTAGCTACACAAAAAATTTGCGACAATGGCTATTAAACGTATTGATTTTGAATAATTATTACTAATTTGTGACTTGAAAAGACATAGATTTCACTTTTAATTAGGTACATATTATTTTTTATATTGAATTCCAGTCCATGTCAGCTATATCCAACATTACGTTTTAACTTTATTACACCTAGACTCTCTCTGGTACTAAGGTCATTCTATAAAAGAAGTCCAATCTTTAGTTCTAATACACAGAAAATATTATTAATGTTGACAAGTTAGTCTAGAAAAGTACTTCTGGTAGAAAATAGCTATTTACTAATTTAATTTACAACTATCAAGTTTCTAATGCAGAATAGTGGTCGGTATCACTACGGAACAGAGTGCAGAATCGATCGAGTTGATTGAAAAATATATGACTATTAAAATATTTTCGATTTTCTATGTTCTTCTTGGCACTGTTAACAACAAGGTATTCCCATTATCATTCCCAATTCATTAATAACAAATCGAATGTGACTACGAAACAATGTCAATGCAATAGTCTGAAAACTTCCCATGTTACACCATAGACAGTTCGCCGTAGGATGGTAGGCATAACAGCTTTGTTGAGTTTTGTTGAGTTCCAAATTAGTCACAAAACGCGTTACTAAACCAACTTATTGGTCATACACATTATAAATAATGTCATAGATTTTAATATAGTATAATATAGTAGGTATTATGCAAAAGTTACATATGTCATAAATATGAATAAGTAAACAAAAAGCATGTTCGTCTTACAATACAAAATTTATGGCTTTGCACTAGACTTCATTATACACATAAATTAATTTAAGGACAAATAAAAATCATTCTTGGTGAAGAATACCTTGGAATAATGTCCTACTTGGATCAAACTTTTCATTTAACAATCATGTACAGTCAATTAAAACTAAAAGTTTTTATATCATACAATATGTCGATAATGGAATGATATTAAAGATTTCATGTAACATGGCGCATAATTAAAAAAAACGAGAAAATATAATATATTTACAAAGTCTTTCAGAGTCATTGCTTTCTACACTACAATTTTTTTTAAGTAGGTAGCAGTTTATACTATAGTTCATTTTATTGCACACAGAGATGCAATTAAACTAAAAATGAACCTATGAACCTAAACAACCAATTTACTCATATAAAAACACTCGAAAAATTAAATTACTTTAAAAAAAAACCTTCAATCATTTGTTCACATAAACGAGTCCATAGAAAAAAAATATGATCATCTTAATTTATCAGTAATAAGCCAAAATTTAATTATTGTTGAAAACTAGCTAAAATATATATTTTTTTTAAATCCTGACTACTTAGCTACATCCAATAAATAAAGCAATTAACTTATGACAGCAAAATTACATAACAGTGGTTATAGTGATGAGTATCAATCACTTTCAGGCAAACTGGTATCTTTAATTACATTTAGTTAAAATAATTATTATAATAATAATTATTAAAAAAATCTTTGACATATCTATGTGTGACATATCATATATAATAGATATGTCAATAATAACCCGTTACTATGAATAGAACAAATTTAATATCATTCCATAGCTGGCTATAGTTGAAAAAATACTTTCGCTTGCCAAAGTATCAACTACATTGAGTGGTAAACCGACCTTATGGCGTTGGAGTAGAGCCGCTAGCGAGGAAGCGCGGGCAGCAGCTCGACGTAGTTCGCAGGGAACAGGCCGAATAGGCCATGAGGGCCGAGCCCTTGCCACCACCCGGCGTCGATTTGTTCGATGTGCGTAATTATGTCGCCCGGATCGAAGGTGATTTCGGATTCGTCCGCTGTAAAATGACAATTATAGTAGATTATATCTTTTTCTTCCTACCCTGTTCCTGTCTGTGGTCGGTCTTGTGCAGTAAGGGATTCGAGCGCACTCAAGATACCTATAAGACTATATTTTCCCAAGGAATATACTCTGCTTTTCATACAAACGAGAAAATTCAATTCCCGCATCAAGAGTATAATTTTTCGAGCTCCTAACCACAATAGGCATGATGACTAATTTTGAAAAACTACACCACGTTGTGTTTACTTATCGACTTTAACTGAAATAAATTATAATTGTGTAAAAAAATTAAGATTTTTTGAATAATACAAATTAAAATTTCCGCCAACACGCCAAAACAGGAACGGCGTCTGTGTGATGTCACTATATCGTAAAACATGTCAGTTTCTATAGTATAGTGATTACGATTGGCAAATAAAATGTAAAAAAAATAGTGACATCACGCGGCGTTCGACCAAATGGCAGATTGCTAAATTTTGTATTTTCATAAAATACATATCAGTTACAAGTATAATCTGTTATTTTATTATTACAAATCATTATTTCAGTTGGCCGTGTGGTGACGGCAGAGTAGAATACAATTTTCACCACCCCAAATCTCTCCCGTGGGTGTCGTACAAGGCGACTAAGGATAAATCAATGTCCTCTTTTGTGCCCGATAAATGGCAATAGACTCGCCACCTATTATTACATGGGACCTAACATAATTGGCGAAACGTGGGTGCTAGTTCACCTCTGCCTACCCCTTCGGGGATATAGGTGTGATTTATGTATGTATTATTTCAGTGATTCTTTGTTAGTGCCATCATCCCTTTCCATTCCAATCGAGACTTGTTAGCAACAGAGTTCTCACCCGCTTGATAATCGTACAGAGCCCTGGCAGTTAGCCCTGGATCGTCGTCCAGGTCTTCGTATATGGTGCCCTCCTCCTCCAGACCCTCGGGGGAGACGTCCTCGGTGGTGGACCCGTTCTCCTTCTTGTAGCTCACGTTCTCGATCACCGTGTTCTGCCTACTCAGCTCCGACCTAAACAAACAAACATAAATTTAGCCACAAATCTAAATACCCACTTTTCGCCATTTGAGTTACATACATAAATCACGCCTATATCCCCGAAGGGGTAGGCAGAGGTGAATTTACACCCACGTTCCGCCAATTATGTGTTTGGTAATGTAATCGGTGGCGAGCCTATTGCCATTTATCGGGCACACAAATCGCAGTATATTGCTAGGTGTTACTAGAGAAATGCTGCTGCCCATTACTAATCGCTGTCTTTACCCTTAGTCGCCTTGTACGACGACCGCGGGAGAGATTTAGGGTGGTGACAGTTGTATTCTACTCTGCCGTCACCACACAGCATTTAAGTTAAGTCCCATGTAACAGGTGGCGAGCAAGTAACTTGTGCATACAGCTTACGCAAGCAGCCCGCACCTTTGGTTTTGCACTAATCAATACGAACATGTGCATACTGCTTGCGCAAATAGCCATTACAATGGGACTAACATATTATTATTCACTTCATAAGTACAAAAGAGACGCAACTCAAAATTGCGCTCATGCAACTGTAACTGCCGCACTCAGAGACGTCAAATAACGTTAATGAGTACTTAACGTCCAAAAATGACAATTCAAAACTAGTCGCTATTCTTGTCGGATCTATGGTCTAGATTTGAAAGAAAAATTTTGACACTAAGTACTCATTAAAGTTATTTGACGTCTCTGAGTGCGGCAGTAGGTCTTATTTTCATAAATTTAGATATTCCATATTTCTAAGGGCCTATTTCACAATCGACGGGTAAGTTCTAAATAGCTTACTTGGCAGTTCAATTGACATTTATATCATAATATAACTGTCAAATCATCTGCCAAGTAAGCTATCCAGAACTTACCCGCCGATTGTGAAATAGGCCCTAAGTATTTTATGAGTTGCGTGTCTCTCTTGTGTTAAATGGGCGAATTATAAAACAGAACTCCCACCTGTCTTCCTCCGCGATATTGCTCTTGCTGTACGGCGACCGCTTGATCGTGCTAAACTTATTATCACTATCCTCATCATCGTTCTCATTGGAACTAGAATACGAGGCGTCGAACATGTCATTCTCCAAAATATTCTGCTTGATCATCGGCTCGCTTTGCTGCTCTGTAGCCTTGCTGCTATCCTGGTACTCCGAATAGCTGACGCCGAACGAATTCGGCTCAGTCTCCGAACTGGGACTCAGATCCGACGACGGATCGATAATGGGCTCGTATTGGATCTGAGATGGACTTTCCAGGCTCATCTTTATCTTGTCAATGTTCTTGAGGGGGCTGGTCTTGGGTTGTTCCGTCGGCTCGGGCAGGGTTGTTTGGATGGGGGACTTGATAGGGGAGATGGGGGGGAGAGACTGGTTCTGAGAGAACGTGTTGATGCGCTGGGCTATGACCGAGCTGCGAACTGGCTTCTCTGGCACGTTGGACGTCGTTCTGGAAGTTATAAATAAATAAATATATATATTTTTTTACACCTACACATATCATCTAGCCCAAAGTAAGTAGCCTAAGCACTTGTGTTATGGATACGAGATGACGGACATATTTTTAATATCATTATGTATATAAATGTTGAAAATATACTACATAAACATATACACAACCATGACTCGGGAACAAACATTTGTGGTCATCACAAAATTTGCCCCTACCAGGATTTGAACACGGGACCTCTTGGCCGTGTGGTGACGGCAGAGTAGAATACAATTGTCACCACCCCAAACCTCTCCCGTGGGTGTCGTACAAGGCGACTAAGGATAAATCAGTGATGAGGAATGGGCAGCAGCATTCCTCTTATACTTACCACCTAGCAAAGTACTGCGACTTTTGTGCCCTATAAATGGCAATAGGCTCGCCACCTATTACATGGGACCTAGCCTAATTGGCGAAGCGTGGGTGCTAGTTCACCTCTGCCTACCCCTTCGGGGATATTGGCGTGAATAATGTATGTATGTATGTACCTCTTGGCCGATACCCAGCGATCTGAGCATTCGACCAGGGCGGCCGTCATTTTAAATGAATAAAACATTGAGAAATACCCGGCTTGGTATTTATTACCTTGAAAATAACATACCCCGCACGTCTGGTCAATAGAACTTATATTTAAAGACTGACATAAGAGGTTTCTAAAAGTACATTACATAAAGATTGTGGTGGTTATAAAAAGACACTGATGTTTTGGTTGGCCGAGCGGTCAGACACCTGCCCGTATAGCAGCGGACGCGGGTTCGATTCTCGCATAAAGACCATAATCTTTCGAAATTCTTTTTCTAACCACCAAAATCTTTGTACCAATTTTTCTAACATTTATATTATGTTAAAATTAAAATCGAATACATTACATAATATTAATATTATTAAAAAGTTCCTAATAATAATAGTAGCCATTCATACATTACAAAAAAAAAGTAAATAAATCATTCTTACACTCACAAAAATCATCTAACCCAGTATTTTTCAATCTTTTTTGGTTGAAAAGTTCCCCCTTTACAGGTCGAAAAATTAGGCAATAGAAAACTGAAAAACTATGTTTTGTATTGCAGTATAGAACCTTGCCATTCCCATTTACCGGCAACCCCCCAAGTAGGGCTTCGCGACCCCCGTAAGGGTCGCGACCCACAGATTGAAAAACACTGATCTAACCCAATGTAAGTTGCATAAGCACTTGCGTTGTGGAAGCTTTTAGGCGGACAAATTTTAATATATAAATATTTGTAACATAAAGACTATATAAAGATATAAACAACCATGACTCGGGAACAAATGATATGACTATGACAAATGTCTGTGTTCGTCACAAAATTTGCCCCTACCAGGACTCGAACCCTAAATGCCCTAGGTATTGGCCAAGGATTTCTTGGCCAATATCTGTTCATTCGACCAAGCCCGCCGTCAAGGATAAATACAAACAGAAATTAAATATTTTTATAGATACCGCTTTTTGGCATGAGTTATGAGGGTAGTACTACAAAAAAAGGTTGGACTACCTGGTCATTTGGCCTTGAGCGAGATTTTGTTGGAACATTTTCCGTGCGGCTGACGTGGAACCACCTATGAGCTGTCGGGCTTCGGCCGAGCGCTGCCTGCGAACAGTTTCACTGGCGGCCCCGGCTGGCGCCTCCGCTGGTAGTGACCTAGACACGCGGTAATGTATGCAAATAAATAATAATCTCCTTCTTCCAGTGCCTCTCCAATGCAACTAGTGAAGGTTGGCAGTCAGCTCCGCATATTTCACACGGTATTTGGCTTATATGTTGAAAATCACTTATTTATTTGTAATACAGGGTTATTTTTAAAACACCAAAAAACCTCGCAGGAGTAGATAGCTAACATCATAAGCAATTATGTTTGTTCTACGTCTTTTGATGATTCGTAAGATTTTACTTTCATACAAAAATAAATTCTAATTTAATTTATCGCTCTAAAAGTCAATAACTCTACGTACACCAACTTGCATCGGCATTAAGCAGCGTGCGGGCCTAGCGTAGCGTCGTCCTTTCGTTTATGAATAAAAAAACATAGACGTATAAATGTCAAGACAGTACAATAAAAACTTTAAAACATAATTATGCGCAATGTATTGAGTTATATTAAAACAATTAAAACAAACGTTGTTGTTTATGATGTGAGCTACCTAGTCACTGGAGGTTTTTGGTGTTTTAAAAATAACCTTGTATATATTTTTTTGATGCTAGATAGGTCTCTGCGCTATTATCTCACGTCATGGTAGGTGACGATATGGGCCGAAGATGGAATATATGGAATCGAGCTACGCAACACAAATTATCGGAACACAATAAGCTGATAACATTATTATTATGTGCCGTGTGGTGACGGCAGAGTAGAATACAATTGTCACCACCCCAAATCTCTGCCGTGGGTGTCGTACAAGGCGACTAAGGATAAATCAGTAATGAGGAATGGGCAGCAGCGTTCCTCTTATACCTACCACCTAGCAAAGTACTGCGACTTTTGTGCCCGATAAATGGCAATAGGCTCGCCACCTATTACATGGGACCTAGCATAATTGGCGAAGCGTGGGTGTTAGTTCACCTCTGCCTACCCCTTCGGGGATATAGGCGTGAATTATGTATGTATGTATTATTTTTAAGTATTGCTCAAAATTTGAGTAGCTTTTCTGTATTTGGTAATACGTTCCAGCCACTATTTTTAAGTTATTGTTCAACATTAATTCCTTTGTCAGTTCACTAACAGCGCAAGCTAAACTCAACAAAAATGTGAAAATGAAATTCATTCTTTGATTTTGTAATTGTAGTTCTTTTTTCAATATTAAATCTTGCTTTTGTCAGGAATTTCTCTTTTCGCATTGTCTTTCGTTCGAATAAACAATGGATACCTTTTTAATTAATATCAACTCAACGTATCTATGTTTATAAGTTTATAAGCCGTGTGGTGACGGCAGAGTAGAATACAATTGTCACCACCCCAAATCTCTCCCGTGGGTGTCGTACAAGCCGACTAAGGATAAATCAGTGATGAGGAATGGGCAGCAGCGTTCGTCTTATACCACCTAGCAATGTACCTACTGCGACTTTTGTGCCCGATAAATGGCAATAGGCTCGCCACCTATTACATGGGACCTAACATAACTGGCGAAACGTGGGTGCTAGTTCACCTCTGCCTACCCCTTCGGGGATATAGGCGTGATTTATGTATGTATGTATGTATTATTATTATGGGACAGATTTTGATAAGATGGTGGTAGCTAGCCAGGTGAACTTGAAAAAAGTCCTACCACCAACCAATCCGAGTACAAATTTGTACTCCTCTGGAGATCAAACCCGAGACCTCAGAATCTTAATTTCGATGGCCGGACCACTAGACCATGGAGGCGGTTAAAAAAAAAATCTAACAACAAAATGTTGAACAAAAAATCAAATAAAAGCTTACTTCTCTTGTTCTGTCTTCGCTCTTCTCGCTGCCTCGATCTCATCTCTCCTCCTGACGTCCTCTTCGGCTTTCCTCTTTTCCTGGAAACGAATACCACATTAATTCACGAGCGCAGCACTGGAACATTGTCGCGTGATGACGCCACAGCATATTCATTACAAGAGCCTAAACCACAACATTCCTTTCTTAGGAACGCTGCTGAGTTGATGTCAGGCAAGCAACATCATAGTTCCTGCCCCCGTAGCACGGGACGTGGACACATCTCCTCGGGGGCAAAGAAAACCTTTTCCTCTCGCTCTAGCTCCCACTAAATCCCGAAGCAAAACACAGTCAAGTGGTGGAGAGAGACTTTGTCCACGTCCCCGTGCTAGATCCACTGCTTGCTTGACGTTAAGCAGTCGATCATGGCTGCATCTGCAGTCGTTAATCCTTACCAATACCCACTGCCAGCGGGGTTTCTAGACGGATCAGATCTGTGGCCCAGCAGTGGCGGCATTGAAAAGCCGGTGGAGATCATGATTCAACCAACCTCGTCTCTGCGTTTTTTCTCTGCCTCCACCCTTTTCTTTTCTTCTTGTTCCTCTTTCAACCAGAACTGGTCTCTCTCTTTGGAGTTGATTTCTTGTACTGCAAACAAGGAAACATTATTACAAAATTTTAAAAGTTCAATACATTTTTGTATTTTATTATTTTAAGTTGTTGCTGTTCACTGTTACCATCTAACCAATTATCATAAAAACTTTCATCAATATTGTCTAAGTTAGAACGATTTGGTTGAATGGTCAAATTGCTGGGAACAACAAAGGGGGGATTTGAATGGGTCTGGTAAGGGCGAATGTTTGTGTGGCGACACAGACATTCATTTTCGTAGTACAACTGACGTGTGCACTCTACCTCTTCTCAAACTATTCCACCGTTTCCTAATCTCATCGGCTTCCGTGGCGAAAATGAGTCCATATTTGTACGAGGTAAACACTGCACGAACCATTTCTGCATGATATATGCCTAAACTGAAGCTCGGTTGAGGAAATGCAGACAATTTCCAATTGTTTACTAACAACTCATACTTGAGCAATGGTGATGTGATCTGAGTCATTGCGTCATCAGTGAAAATTTGTAAACACCACGCTTTATCACTGCACGGGCGTATTGTGGTGTTACCACAAACTACAGTTGCATAATTATCTTAGCATATAATATTATTAGCCCTGTGGTGACGGCAGAGCAGAATACTGATGTTTTTAACATAATTTCATATGAAATAAGACCGAAAATTAAGACTTTATTTGTAAATTAAGTTTTTTATATCAATGGTTTTTTCATAATATGAAAGAATCATTAATAAAATGCCGGCCATTCTAAACAGACGTAAGTGGCAAATTACTATAATATATATATGATAATTATTGAATGGCGAAATGACTCTTCGGATTCGTACTGACGCGGAAACAAATGAAACAAAACTGACAATTTGGTGTTTCTGATAATCAGTTTTTTTAAGTTTATTAACACCCACGTTTCGCAAATTACGTTAGGGTTATGTAGGTGGCTTATTTGCATATATCTGACACGTGAATTACAATATCTGAAAAATGCTGCTGCCCATTTCTCATTGCCATCTTACAAATTAGCCACAACAAATGGGGCAATATTGAGCATAATGGGGTATAAATAAAATAAAATAAAACTGATGAAATAGCTAACGGTAGATATAAAATTCAATTCAATATTTGCTCACCAGGGTTGACTTTTTTGTAGGTAGTGCCAACAGGTCCACTGGGAGGAAGCTCTTCCGGTTTGCTTGACTTGAAATTAAATGCTGAGCCAGCTTTGGCAAGTTTTTCTAGGATAACGTTCTCATCCAGATCGTCCTCCGTTCTTGCATGCATCGTAAGGTGGAAACCGGTGAAAAATTGAGTCACATGCTTAATGTGGTTTGCGCAGGTGCCTTTGCGTACAGTTGGTGCTCCTTCACCCTAAAAGGAATGATTTTATTACATTTTATTTTGGTTCTTTCAATTTACAATACATTAACTTAGCACTGCCTATGATATACTGTCATGTGATTCGCTCTGCTCTATTTACATGACTGTTCTTCTTCGTATTCCTACCCTGTTCTCAGTTTTTCTGGGGTTTTTGCAGTATGTTTTCTCTTCCATTTATATCGGTTGGACGTCATCAAACCATCCACTCTATTTTGATTCATATCATCCATCGCAACGGTTAAAGATTTTTTTGTCCACCAGCCTCTTTGGGTATGCTGTTGTTGGTGGCTTACCCTCCACCTTTTGCATACCCCAAGGGCTTTGATCTACACTGGGTAATCCCCCTTAGTGAACTTTTAGGACACCTCTGGGGCCAGGGCTGGCACATTCTATGTTGGTGGAACAGGGCAAAATTAAAGAATTTTAATGAACAGTATAATATCTGAAAACGATGTGCTGCAGTTCAATCCTCTCTGCTTAACTCTGCTACCATACATTATTATATCACCTTCATTATCATTTGAACAGTAGTAAAAATAATCAATAACGATAAAAATTACAATCTTATCTAAAAATCTGAATGTACTTACTTGCCAATTGATTAGCACATACTTAGCTATAGAACAATCAGGCACATCAAGTTTTAGAAAGGCATACTGAATTTTGCCACTGTTGAAATCATCTATTAACTCTGCGAGGCCACCGTCTCCTTTGCTAACATATTTCAAATCATTAGATAAGCCATCATAGCCAAATAATACCCTGGAAAATAAATAAAATTATTTTTAATAATATAAGCTGCTTCTGTGGAAATCTGAATCATACCAAAGCATTGAAGGACTTAATTATTCAAAAGGCAAAGTAATTTCAGTACAAAAACCTGTTTTAATGAAGTAGGTATTGAAAGAAGTTTAGATTCATTCATTTCCTAAAAAAAAACATGGAATGGTGTATGCTGCCTTAATGGTCACATTGAATGCACAACGCCAATGAGTCCAAAGACATATTTTAATCAGGACTTGCTGTTTATTTAATTTATCTACACAAGTAGGTCGGTGCTACGAAAGCATACATACCAGTTTGTCTCGGTTTTCTCGTCAAGTACATCTTTCCAGGCCGCAATTAAGGCTTCTTTGTGTTTGTCTAAGTTGATGGCCATCTTACATTCTTATCTAATGCAACCTTATGCGAAAATATTAGAATTTTGATGCAAAATCCAATAACTTGCCGATAGATAGGCTTGTGCTTGACTCACAACAAGTTTTCCACAGATAAGATAAACTGACTTCCTTCAACATTGACTGACATGACAGCGTATCCAGTGCCAACCAACATATCTGGATAAGCGGCGAAAATTAGAACTACAATTTACTCATAGATTTTGACATTTCAAAGACTCTTTTTATTCACCACTAGTGACACCACCAACTGAACAGTTAAAATATGGTGTCACTAGTAAGTGACAGTTTATTATCTTAAGAATTTTAACTCAAAGGAACCCATTATTCTTACAACCAAGTTAGGAATTCCATAGTTAGGAATTTTTTTTATTGCACCTACCCAACTCACATTTCAACGAGCATTAAATAGAGTCGATCAAATACTGTGATTCAAAAAACTGAAATACATACATTAACAACGCCTATAACGCCAATTAAGTGGCGAATCTATTGCCATCTATCGTGCACATAATTCGCAGAAATTGCTAGGTGTTAATAAGAGGAATGCGGCTGCCTATTACTCGTCGCTCATATCCACAGGAGAGATGGGGATGATGACAAATTGTAGGTATTCTGCTCTGTGGTCACCGCAAGGCAACGTGTAACTGAAATAAAATAAAAACTGAAATCGGGTTATAAATATAAATAAGAACTCCATTTTGTATGAAACAAATAGATATAAAAGGGTTTGAATATTGTCTAACATTATAAGAGGAAGGATAGGTATCTTTAGAATATAAAAAAAATCGAGCATGCGAGCGTGTTAACGAAAATTGAAATTGAGCCAAATAATCAACAGAGTTAATACCACACCTCCCCAATTTGTCTTATAGGTGTCGTACAAGACAACTAAGAGTCAAGACAGAGATGAGTGATGGGCAGCAAGCAAGCGATGGCAAAGGGCTTGCCCATTAATGGGGCCTAATATAATTGGCGGAAAGTAGGTGATCATTCACCTCTGCCTACCCCTTCGGAGAAAAATAGGCGAGATTTATGTATGAAGGCTTTAGTAGGTATTTGAGTAATTGTTGAATTGAAGTTCAAAATCTATCGGATAAATTGTGACGTTATGCTGCTGGACATTTATTATTTTGAAGCCGCAATTAATTTCTCTGACAGAAAGTCGTTAAGAAAAACGCTCCCGCTAAGATATACCCAATCGCAGTAAAACGCCTGTTAATAATTGACGAGCAAAACAGAAGATGCTGAGAGTATAATTTGTCTCTTGAGAAAATATAGGCGCCTTGAATATTTAATCTCGTAATCATGCTTGAGTATTGGGGCGCTAGGGATATTATTAGAGGGGTAATGCGTGTTGAACAATTCGAACCCGGGACCTCTCGGCCGATATGCAGGCGGTCTAACAACTCGACCTAGCAAGTAATAGTAGTGCCATCATTGATTGAACTACAATTACTTTAGCTCAATGGCCGCCATATTAATTTTAAAAACATCAACAGAAATAACGCTCACTTAATACTAATAAATAGTAATATGGTGTTAAAGATCGAAATAATTGTTTAAGTTCCGTCAGTAAAGCAAATAGGTATGTGGGAAAATTTTATATATTTTATATATTTTAAAACTTTTTGTTTAATGTGCTTTTACGGCGGGCCCCAATATTCGATCAACAGTTGAAGATAGACGTACTACAGCTTAGTTGATTAGCAACTTGTTATTTGTCGTAATATATTAAAAAATGCTAGGCAACTAAACTTTAGTAAGATAGATTATTGGGACCCGCCGTTAATGTGTTATTTCTGTACATGTTGGACCTTTCAAATGTATATACACATTTGAAAAGTCCTAAAAATATGGTCCCCAATGTTTTCTTTTGCGCGCGCATTCGCCGTCAGTTGTCAACCACAGCTACTTTCATGACTCGATGCACCCTACCCTACCTAATACCACGATCGTCGTAATTCGTAAACGAAACGCTAGTCGCGTCGCGGGTCGCTCGCGGCGTATACGCGTAAACGCCGCGGTCCGCGTCATGAACTTTTTAAAACAAAGTTTCAAAACGTACTTAGATTAAATAAACTGCGGCATGTGGGTGGATGTTTTGGCGCGCGAAAAATACGACTACATGACGCAGACAAACGGATCCTACATCCCTGGGTGAGTACAGTTCTTTCAGTTTCTTCAAGAGCAGCGATTTATCTCCGATCCCTTGTTTTGGACATTACAATCCACCCCTCAATCTTGGGGTGGGATGTGCGTGCACTATAAGATTATTTTTAATACATTCTCCGGAAATTTTAAAATATAAGTATGCAACTTAGACTTTCTTTTAAAAAAATAATATAATTAATAATAATTTTTGAATAGTGTTGTATATTTTATTTAAGTATTTAGGTATATTATTTTCAAAGGAAACGTACATTGCTTACAGAAATATAAATAATTAACAATAATTACACAGTTATAAGTTGCCACAGATATTATTTAAAACTGATAAGTACCTAATACAAGCTAATAATAAGACCCTACTTAGAAATACATATTACCCCCGAATACAGAAACGCTATTCAAAGTTTGAGTCCCGCTTAACATTTAAGTATTGTCAAAATTGACGGTTTTCCATACAAATTCGGACAGGTAGTGTCCACTTAACCTTTTAAGCAGTCTCCTAAATTTGAGTTGCGTTTCTGTATTCGGGGGTTAGGTATATAACCCCCGAATACAGAAACGGTACTCAAATTTAGGGTTAAATGTTAAGCGGGACTCAAACTTTGAATAGCGATTCTGGGGTTTCGGGGGTTAGGTATATAACCCCCGAATACAGAAACGGTACTCAAAATTAGGCTTAAATGTTAAGCGGGACTCAAACTTTGAATAGCGATTCTGTATTCGGGGGTAAGATATGTATTGGTTAAATATGCATTTTCACTAGACCTCTAATGTGTCACTAGTTGGCCACTGGCCTTTCCCTATGGATAAAAAAACTTAAGGAGCATTGGCCATAACCCACCAATCCCACCATATTATTTTGTCACTCACCCAATGGCCCGCCTCAACAATCCGAGCGGGGTAATCCATTGGACCGTCGATATCTCCGTTATCAATAGGATACCTCCGTTGCCGATAGGTAAGTATACAAATGCTTTCAATTGTTCTATTCAGATGTAGTAAATCCGCTAGGCGGAGCTGGTTAGCACTCGGCCTGCGACTGCCGAAAATAAACAATGTTCGCTAAGGCCAGTCATAGGATGGGTGACCAAAAATTTACTATCTCGAGTTCCTCCGTGCTTCGTTAAGCCGCTGGCTCCGGGTGCATCTGCAAATACCTACCAATCCGCACTGGTCCAGCATGGTGGGTTATGATGACATGATTATCCATTCTCATACGTACATACATACATAAATCACGCCTATATCCCCGAAGGGGTAGGCAGAGGTGAACTGGCACCCACGTTTCGCCAATTATGTTAGGTCCCATGTAATAGGTGGCGAGCCTATTGCCATTTATCGGGCACAAAAGTCGCAGTACATTGCTATTGCTAGGTGGTACAAGAGGAACGCTGCTGCCCATTCCTCTTCATTACCTTTCAATAACAATAAGTAAATTCTTTCTACTTTTGTTTGATGAGCAACATAGGAACCAAGGTTACGCAATTTAGTCGTGTAACAAAGTTTTTCTATAGTAACTTTGTTTGTTCTAACGCAGATAACAATAGAAGGATGAAATACTACAAAAAGTAACATCACGACATAGAAAGCAGACTTATATAACAACCTATCTATTGGTTGATTTATTATTTCGCGTTACAGTCGGCTTCGGAATTAGATTGACACTTTATTTTTTTTTATCATTTGGGAAACAAAGAAGTGCCTAAAGTACTTACGTTTTCTACGTCTGTTATACCCGCTTACTCCTAAGCGGGTTTAGAAGTGCCGTGGAGATTAAGACGGACTAAACACCGCCTTAATACAAGCAAAGGGTTATAGACGTCATCGGAAGAGAGAATGGGCAGCAAAGCCCACCGAAATAATGTACATATATAAATATACTGCCGAATCGAATGATGTGCTGACCATACCCGATTGGCTCAAGTCAAATGAAGCCGAAAAAGTGTAGTAATTGCTTCGGTACAGCTTTGTTGTTCAACAAATTCTACCATACATACAATGCCGGCTCGCTTATGAACCCTGCGCGGACTCTGTCGCGTAGGACATGCATAAGGGCATTTATACACCATCAAAAAGAAAATATGCCGTGTGGTGACGGCAATGCCGTGTGGTGACGGCAGAGTAGAATACAATTGTCACCACCCCAAATCTCTCCCGTGGGTGTCGTACAAGGCGACTAAGGATAAATCTGTGATGAAGAATGGGCAGCAGCGTTCCTCTTATACCATCTGGCTATGTAGTATGTACCTACTGCGACTTTTGTGCCCGATAAATGGCAATAGGCTCGCCACCTATTACATGGGACCTAACATAACTGGCGAAACGTGGGTGCTAGTTCACCTCTGCCTACCCCTTCGGGGATATAGGCGTGATTTATGTATGTATGTATGCAAAAAGAAAATAGGCCTTTCCGTTACCATACTGTCTCTAATGGTGTCCGAAGCACTTTAACGTGTTTTTTCTTCAATTATTTTCCTGGGCGCCCTTGGTAAAGGTTAAGGTTGAGCACATATTGTGTCTAAATTCGTGTGTGAGTAAATAATAGCAATGCGGTGTAGCATAATGAAATAGGAATATGATACGATCTAGCATTACGGCATTAGACAAGACAATGTGACCGGTGAAGCAAGTGAAGGTAAATTGTATTGAGTTACTGGATATAGCTTAGGTATTGTTAGGAGATCGTGGCGCAGTGACTTGGGTCTGCTTTAATTTAAACAATGCAACGTTCCCTCTTTTTCAATTTACTCCCTACAGTCAGCGACAAAGAACTGCTAAGGTAGCTCTGTTTAAAAAATGTAGATAAACCAATCCCAACGTATATTTATACATAAGCTTAGGGATAAAGTAAATGGAATTTCGTTTTTAACATACAGTTACCGAATAAAATTATTGTAATCTATAAATTTATATTTAATTATTAACTTTGTCTTTTTATAATAAGTAGTTTTAATAAATAAAAGCACAAAATAATTGCAGATTCAATTGCCGTGAATATCCATAAAACGAAAACACTTCTTTTTTTAATCTAATTTTGCTCGATATAATTGTATTCTTATAAGAATCATCAATAATTTTGGTCATCAATGATCTCATCACAATCTATTTTACAGGACCCTATTTTTGCTTTACCAAAGAAATAATAAATGGAGTCTTATTTTTTTGGCATAATAAGACAAAAATAAGTGACGCTTCGACCTTGATTCTTCTTTTGCAAGTCTATTAATCATAATATTACATTTTCCTGACTAAGCACTTTATTTTGTAGCAACCACACCACACAGGAAACGCCAACGTATTGGTGTGCACAAAACATGAGAACTAACCGTTCGTTTGTCATGTAACTGCATAAAAAAAATTGTGCGAGAATGATAAAAAAACGAACAGTGTTATATTAAAACTGTCTGTTCAAACAGAAATAATTGCTTATTTGTCTTAAACATAAATAAATAGCCCCGTATTTGCCCCGTTTTGAGTTATTTTTAGACTTCCATGCAAAACTAACGGCACAAATGTCTTAATTTTGACAAAAATAGAATTAAAAAACCCTACTAACGGCGCAGGTAATTGTGAAACTAACTATATGTCTCTGGAAGATGATAATGACAAGACAGTATGTTGATAATTTTATGCAAACTGATAGACTAGTAAGGGAAGATGAAATTAACTATGATATGATGATGATTTTTGAACAGTGGACCCAGCCTACCATCGCGCTGAGATCTTATACGATCTCAAAAAAATTAACACAATTAGAACGCTTGTAATTTCGATAGACGAGAGAAAGTTCAAGTCGTCTTATCTCTATAGACGTAAACAAAGCCACGAACAGATCAATCGAGAGAAAGAAAATCGACTAGTTCACAGTCTCTATTCTTTGATGAGGTAACGACCGTTCAATGACTTCCAAATCTACTTTTTATCAATTTGAATCGTAATCAGGACTTAAGTAATGTAATATTAGTTATTCTTCATTATACTTCATATGCAAATACATGGGTGTAATTTCGCCAGCTGTGTAGATCCCTTAAAATAGGGATAGAATTAGGATGATGGCATTTATTTATGCAATCAAGGGGCCTAGCCAAGTGTCAAACAATACATCGTTTCTATAGAACAAATGTCAATGTCATTTTTGACAAATGCTCTTTGACACAATGGTCGCCATGTTGTCGTCTCCGTGATACGTCAGTTTCATACATTTGTGGTATTCTATTCGTTCGGTTAGATTAGTCACTTGTCTAGAGGGGCTATAATGCTACTGCCCATTCCTCCTCATATTTATAACCCTCACCGGGAGAGGTGAGGAGCGGTGATAATTGTTTTTAACTCTGCTGTCACCACACGGCATAGGTAATTGTTCCGATCATGCAAATACAATAAATAATTGTTAAAGGGACATTTCAATATACTATCTGTATTCATAGAACCGTTGCATTGATTCAATCCAGTTAACTCTCTGTGTTTATTAAGCAAACAAAAGAAAGTGGTTCATAAAATATTCATAACTTTTACTTTACATTATTTGACAAATCGGGCTGATTTTACAAATTTTCAATATGTATTAAATTTCAATAAGTCCCATGCAATATGGGGCGATCCTATTTCCATCTAAAGGACACGTCAGATGAAGTTTTCTATGGTAACATCAGAAACGCTACTTACTACCAATTCCTAATAATATTTATTAGACGCTGTAGCTGTAGTTTCTCCATTACCTATTTGATTGAACATCATTAAAAAGATTGAACAATTAATACCAATTGAATTGAAACGGTATCTTATTGTATTATCCTAGTCCTTATACTTATCCCTAGATATCCTACTTCAAATAAATAAGCCTCCATTTAAAACGATGGAACCTGCTGCGCTCCCTTATTCAGGCAAAGCACGATAGACTATTACAAACCTGTCTAATATATCCAATAGATTTGCAACCTTAACTCGTTTGACAAATACTCAAGTTGCTTCAGGAACACCCTTTAAAATCCCCACTGTTGGGGCACAAGCCTTCAGGCTAGGATAGATAAGAACCGCCTATGCGAGATGGTGGAGCACCTTGGGGAGTTTTAGTGGGTAGTACCAGCGCCTTTCATGCCGGAGAGTCCCACATGACCCCGCGTTCTACGCCCTGAGATCGCGGAGCATGCTTAAATGCATTCAACCCCAGGAAAAACGGATAGATAAGAACAACAATGCCCCTTTTAAGATTCTATAGAACTTAGCTTCTTAGAGAACGGACCCATAACCTCTTCTCACTCAGTGCACATTAGGTGGTATTAACTAACCAAAAGTCGTTTGAGGATCGATTTTTAAAATGTAATTCAACGACCTTGTCACTCTATTTTATCAATCACAAATTTTATTTACCGCTGTAAAAAGCATCAAGGATCCAACGAAGGACAATCGAAATCTGTAACATTACAGGAAAGGGTAACCTTGAAGCGAAAAAATGTATGTCAATCGATTACACTCTGACATTTTTCGCTATAAAACGTTACATGATTGGGTATTTATTCCACTACGCGTCACGCTACCGGGGACTTCGAACGCGCCATTATTACCTTGCGATTGCGCAAACTAAGCAAAGTTCGCTAAGGCCGGTCATTAGATTGGTGACCAAAATTTTATTATTTCGAGTTCCTCCGTGCTTCGAAAGGCACGTTGAGCCGTTGGTTTCGGCTGTATCTGCAGTCGTTTAAACCCACCAATCCGCACTGGACCAGCAGCGTGGTGGGTCGATCATATCGTAAGTTAACACAACGGATAAATTGCAATGACCTATATTTAATTTTCCTTAAATTAAACTATAAAAAAAATAAGGCCTGTGTAAACTGATAACTGGGATTGTGTATTTTTAGAAATGATAATAATTATTATTATTATTTCTAAAAATACACAATCCAGTAGCTGATGGGAACAGGGTAGGAAGAAGAAGAAGAAAAAGAATCCAATTATATAAAATCCAATGTCTGATAGGCACAAAAATTTATTTCGTTACGCAATAGTTCTCACCAAAACACTGGAACTTATTTCGGAAAATAATTTACAAAACGTTAATTGGAAATGTTTCAAAACTATTGTATAAAGCGAGTTCTTGTTTACGGAAGTATAATGAATTCAACCTAACCCGCAGTTCGGGTCAACAGTGAAATCGCGTGACGACTTAAGAATGTTTAACTATGCGTACCTACTAAATATAGCGGCTCAGTGCACTGCAATTTCTTACAGCCATTTATTTTGGCAGATCTCGTATTTCGCAAAGATGAGTATTTATTTTGATGTTACACTTTTTTGTTCGCCTACTCCTTCGGGAATAAATAGCTGCTTTATCTATCTATACTCTAATACTATAGCTGAAGAGTTTGTTTGTTTGGTTGGTTAAACGCGCTAATCTCAGAAGCTACTGGCTCAAATTGAAAAATAATTTTTGTGTTGGATAGTCCATTTATTGAGGAAGGCTATAGGCTATATAACAACCGACATTAACGCGAGCGAAGCCGCGGGCGACCACTAATGTATGTATAAATTCATTATTTTGACGACTTTTTGTTTCCACAACAGAAGAGCTCAGTTTCTTAGTATGGACAAAAAAGGCCCCACGTTGGGCGCCAACTGTGTTCTTTGGTTCGCAATGCCAGGTTTCTATCTAACGGATCGTTTTTGGCTACGAGGTAATAAATTTTTTTATAACATAAAATACCAAGATAATGATGATTAAGAAAAAAACCCTTTTTTGTAAAAGAATAACAGTTGTATGTAGGTATTAGATAAGCACTTTTACACTTAAGCATTTGCTCTAGCTAGATAACTTAGACAAATAAAGGCAACAAAAACGCCTTCGAGCTGACTGAAATTACAGAGTAAACAACATGGCGGCCGTCGTGTCAAATGTAAGAGAAACTGTCAATTGTTGACGTTTGTATTCTATTCGTTCGATTACATTGGCCACTTGTCTAGGCACCGATAAGTTACGAGGTATCGCCGAAGTCGAGTACAAAGTTGAATCCTTATAGCGCATTGTTGTGAAATATTCGCTTTCTTGAAGCTCTTAATTGGAAATCAACCTTACAATCAAAAAGTTTCATTAAAAACAAATCAACGGTCACGTTTGTACTTTGTACAGCTCCGGTGTAAGCTTTGAAACTTGAGAAAATTTCAATTAAATCCAACGGCCTTTTAATAAATGGAGACACGTGAGTGGATAAAGGCGATATGCGGCGATATTGGATTTTCGCTGTAAGAACATAATTACGAATAATTAACAACAATAAACCCTAAGAACCTGCATGCATTACGATTCTTATGAGAAGAATCGTAATGCATGTGACTAATAGAGAGGAACAGTAAGAAGACCGGAAAAGAGATGGGTGGATCTAGTGAGAAATAACATAAAAGTTAATGAAGTGAATGAGGAGATAACCAGTAACAGGATAGAATGTAGCCTAAATATAATGCAACAAGGAAAAGAGGATGACGTTGAGTTATTAATTGATTTAGCAATTAGCAATGTTTACTAATCGCTGCATTGATTATGGGGGTACAGAATGATCGAAAAAGAGATGAATGGATTGAGTAAGAAAGTACCTGAAGGTAAATGGAGTGAACGAGGAGAGGACAAGTGATAGGATAGAATAGAGTCTAAATATAATATGACAAGGGAAATAGGATGGTGTTTAGTTATTCGTTGCTTTTAAGCGATGCATTTGAACGTACTAATCGCTCCATTGATTGTTGGCAAGTAGGTATAGCAAGATAGAGAAGAACAGGACGACCGAAAGAGAGTAAGAAAGTACATGACGGTTAATAGAGAGAACCGGGAGACGACAAGCGACAGGATAGAATAGGGTCTAAATATAACGTGCCAAGGAAAAGAGGATGTTAAGTCGTTGATTTTAAGCGATGCATTTGAACGTACCTACTAATCGCTCCATTGATTATTGGCAAGACTATATTAAGCCTTGTTCGGACTAGGCTAGTATTTTAGTCTAGTGGCGAGTAATTTAGTTGCTAAACGTGTCTGAACACCAAAAAATTAGTCGAGTGGATTAGTAAGTAATTTAGTCGAGTCAATCCATTTTATTCTATTTTTTTTTAAAAGTCTAGTAGCGAGTAGCACCACCCACCACGCATCCGTGCTCACTCGGCCGCCGGCTAAACAAGTCCGAACCTGTCGATTTAGTTAAGTTCATTAGTTGATTCATTGTAGGCATTGTTCATTGTAGTCTGTTCATCTTGCAGAGTACCACTGACTTGTGAGCTTTACTCGACTGTAATGCGAACGATTTTTAGGCATAGCGAATAGTTTAGCTACTAAATTACTCGCCACTAGACTAAAATACTAGCCTAGTCCGAACAAGGCTTAAGTATATGTAGCTAAAATTAGCAATAGGCCCACAACAATGCTTCCGTTATCTCTCAGCTCGCCGAAGTAAGGAAGGCCGCGCTCGTACCTGGCACGCTCATTCCGCTATCTCAAGTCCCGTTTCGCTACAACTAGGTACTATACAAATTAAGTAAACACCACCTTTCCACCTATATTTCACTGGCTAAATAGGCCGCTAGGTTCGTGGGTAGAAGCTATTCGTTTTCGTTCGGTTAGCGCTGTCATCGCGCCATCCACACGTTTTAGTTAAACGCTCGTGTTGATGATGGAGACATTTGAGTTTTTATGTCGTTGAGGGAATCGGTTGAGACGCCTGGAGCTTTTCAGAAATTAAGTTTGAAATATTGCATGTTGCATTATAGCTACTTAAACTTAACATTTGAAATACGCCGCGTGGTGACGGCAGAGTAGAATACAATACCACCACCCCAAATCTCTCCCGTGGGTGTCGTACAAGGCGACTAAGGATAAATCAATGATGAGGAATGGGCAGCAGCGTTCGTCGTATACCACCTAGCAATAGTACTGCGACTTTTGTGCCCGATAAATGGCAATAGGCTCGCCACATGGGATCTAACATAATTGGCGAAACGCGGGTGCTAGTTCACCTTAGCCTACCCCTTCGGGGATATAGGCATGATGTATGTAACATTTGAAATAAAAAAACATAACGGATTTAATTGGTGTAGGTAGGTATATTTTGGATTGTTTTGTATTCCGCCATCTCGATCACTTTGAGGAGGGTTAACATAATTATGTTTGTCCTATTAAATTTAGCTTCAAGTATCACATAATTAGTAATCTATCATTACTATCTACCAAAGCGTTACTTAAGCAAATTTTAAGTAAATCGATGATTTTACGGTGAGATTTTGTAATACTGGGTGTTTTGCTGTCTCTTTCCGTTTTAATTCCGTATCAAACTGAAAACTGGCTGAATGTTTGAAAACACTTACCTACAATGTAAGACGACAAACACCAAACGTGTCGTGTGAAAATCAACTGATCACAATCTTCGGTCGCACTTCTTCGGTGACCTTCCAACGATGGCGACGAAGGTTTTTTTCGTCTCACTCACCATTGTTATTGTATTTGTTATATATAACTCGGAAACTATGTCTGGAGCCTGTCTTCTGTTAGTAAACAAATGTGAGTTTATTGATCACGACACCAAAGGTCTAGCTCGTTCTTCAAAAAAGCACTTCCCTCTTCAAAAGGTCCCTCGGCCAAGAGCATATTGTGTGTATTGAATTCTTCTTCTTCTTCACGGCACGTCAATTTTAAGTTAACAAAAATCCTTTCCAATGTTTCAATCACACATTTTAGGAAATATTTTTAAGATACTTTTATTACTGCCGCACTCAGAGACGTGAATTAACTTTAATGAGTAAGTACTTAGTGTCAAAAAAAATCATTAAAAGAGCAACTAGTTTTTAATAGTCTTTTTTTTGTATTAAGTACTCATTAACGTTAATTGAAGTCTCTGAGTCTTCTTCTTCTTCTCTATGCCCTGTGCCCAGTCTATCTGTGGTCGGCGCAGTATGTTTCCTTTTCCATTCATATCGGTCAGACGTCACCAAGCCATCCACTCCCTTTTGATTCATATCATCCATCACGCCGTACATTGTGTGTATTGAATTATAGTATGTATATTGTTAAACGTGGAATTTCAGGCGTGACACATTGTCCACCAAAAATGCATCCATACCACACCAGGTGTGATCAAGATACTTGGTCTCAGAGAACGTGTGCCGAACCAAACGTTTACAGTATAGGTAAGTCGAACATCAGAGGACTAGGCTCTCCGCGGCAGTATATCTCCGCCGGGAGATGCCGTCCCCTCGTGGGGGACGCCTGTTGTAGAGGTACCCTCACGTACTCGACTGCATGGCTTGAGGACCAGATCTTCGCCTTTCCCAAAAGACCCGGTAGATGCTGTAAGGAGTTCTCGACCAACAACTCCTTAAAAAAAAAAGTATAGCAATTTTTCCTTCAAATCTTCACGACTCAAATTCAATTAAATTAAGAATGCGTTGTACGCATTGTAGAATAAAATCATGCCTGAAGTGTTTAAAAGGTTATTCATAGCATTTCCGATCCAGAAATTGAATAAAGCAAAAATTTCATGCCAAGTTTTTAAGTACTGACACTTTTTTCAAGAACGATATAAATGTCTGTTTTTTAAATACCAGCCTAGCGCAGCAGCAACCTTTAGTCCAATGCGATTGAAGTCAATTTCCTGGGAACTAATGTTCTGCGGCTTGCAATTTGGCCATCCTTTTAAATATCCAATTTAGGTCGCCGGTCTGAGGTGTCATGGTAACGTCGGCAAACATAATGCAAGGTACAGACATGTGCACGTCGAACTCTCGACATTTTTGGCGCTAAAATGACCCTTACCGCGGTTGGCATAAGAACGTTTTAAAAAAAATGAATGCTTAAAACTTGGTATAACCTTGCTTGTACATAGAAACACGTCATGCATAGAACTTTGATATGGAACCGCAAGCGATACCACTACAGATTTGACTATAGGAACTGGTAATGGTAACTGTAATCTGAATACCATTAGACGACTACTTATTTCAATTTGAGTAATGGTTCCGAAAGCATTGTTGAAAGGTTATGCAGAAGTATCCAAAAAAATTATCGATGCAGAATCTAAATTCTTTACTGAGCTCTGATACACAGATATTTGTCATTTGCATATAGAATTTACAATACAACTTTTGTTCTCTTATTCCTCTCAATTGCAGTAATAATAAAATGATAAATGCAATAGGTACAGAATTTGCTAAGAAGACGTTGCATTGTTATTGCGATTATGATTTATGCATCGTCATTGAAAACAATGCCTAGTTTTTCAAATTGTTTCTTACAGCGGGAACTCAATTCACTGAATGTTTGAAATAGTCCCAGACAAATAGTAGGTTAAATAACAATCAGTTGCAACATGACCTGTGTGTATGAAATTTTACTTAGGAAAACTTTACTTTTTCCTGGATACTGTTAGGTTAAAATTTAATAGTTATTATTTGTTCTGATTATAGTAAGCATAGAGACATAATAAGAATACATTTTTACAAACAATATTTAATTAATAAGCTTAGGGATAAATATTTAATTTCACGATGTCTGTTTTTTGTGTATCTAGGTTAGTATATTAGCCGTGTGGTGACGGCAGAGTACAATACAATTGTCACTACCTCAAATCTTTCCCGTGGGTGTCGTACAAGGCGACTAAGGATAAATCAGTCATGAGGAATGGGCAGCAGCGTTCCTCTTATACCACCTAGCAATGTACCTACTGGGACTTTTGTACCCGATAAATGGCAATAGGCTCGCCACCTATTACATGGGACCTATCATAACTGGCGATACGTGGGTGCTAGTTCACCTCTGCCTACCCCTTCGGGGATATAGGCGTGATTTATGTATGTATGTATATGTATGTAGGTTAGTAAGTAGATCTTCTGCCAAGAAACAATGTTATTGCTTTAGATTGACCGTTGAAGATTTTCCCTTAGGTTTCACGTGCGGTTGGTCCCGGTGCGACTGCAATGGAAACCTGCTTCTTGAAGAGGCTACATTGTCCTGTGTGGACCTAAGAACCTGCCTGATGAACAAGAAGACGCGGCGAGCTCGCCCCCCTAAACCAGGCAGAATGTCTAAGAAACTCCGACTTGATGAGAACGAGGAATTGATTGATAGAATATAGATTGTACCACACCCTGAACGCAGATGATTGTTTTCTTTACCCTTGCCCAATGTAGGTACTGTTAAGTAATAACGAATTTATTTGTAACTAGTGATACGGATACCATACATAATTACGTAAAGTAAATACTGTAAAATAGAGCCAGTTAATGGCCTATTCTCCTTATATTCTTCCATCCATAGAGAAGTAATGTGCTCCAGCAGTTGGGACATTAAAAAAAGCTGGTGATGATGATGATGAAAGTAGAGCAAAAACTAAAAATGGCGTATTGACGCTCGCTAAATCATGTTTAAATAATCAAAGAATTTGATTCCATACTTTTACTCCATAAAATGTAAATTTATAAATTTAAATTAAATTTTTAAAAAGCGGTCACTAATTCGTCATACAATTTTTTTATGGGCGCGCGATTTCAATTTGTACGCACATGCGCTCAACAAATAAAAAATGGTTTGACAACCCAAACGGTCGGGTTCCCACTGCTGGACAGGTCCAGCAGTGGGAACCCGAGCGTTTGCCTATGAATGAAATATAGGAATAATGGGTCCAATTCACGCCCGTGTCATGTCACTGCCGTGTGGTGACGGCAGAGTAGAATACAATTGTCACCACCCCAAATCTCTCCCGTGGGTGTCGTACAAGGCGACTAAGGATATATTGGCGATGAGGAATGGGCAGCAGCGTTCCTCTTATACCACCTAGCAATAGCAATGAACTGCGACTTTTGTGGCCGATAAATGGCAATAGGCTCGCCACCTATTACATGGGACCTAACATAATTGGCGAAACGTGGGTGCTAGTTCACCTCTGCCTACCCCTTCGGGGATATAAGCGTGATTTATGTATGTATGTAATTCACGCCCACGACGCTGACCCAGTGCGGATCGAATTGGATGGGTATTAACGACGAAACAGTCGGAAAGGGTCTTTTCTCAAAACAGACAATAGCCATAATTCCCAAGAATGTGAATACTTATTGATTGAACAAAGACCAGAAAAACACTGTCAACGTAAACATGTTGTCGTGAGGTGATCGTAAACATAAAGCAGTCGAAGAAATGGATACGTGCGGTAAAGACATCATGCGTGCAGTTCTCTTAATGTTTCTGGTGTCAGTAGACGCTGTGTACTACGGGATAGTGGGCAAGCCTGGTTGCCTTTCATTCAATGGAACTTGTAAGTGCATTATGGATCCGTTTCATACTGTAGTTCTACAGAGACTGTTCAAATAATTGATAATCTGTGTAGAAGGGCCACACACCTATAAAATACTTCGTAAAATTGTGTATATTTTAAAGATATGGAAATTTTTGCAGAAAAATATACATAAATTGAGCTATAATTATTATCCTGTGACCAAGCAGTTAAGTCAGATTTTGATATAATTACATATTTTATTACAAATAGTTCAATTTTGAGAGTCAATGTTTGAACTGCAAAAGAGTAAACTAGCTGATAAACTGGGAACAAAGCAAGAAAAATATTAGTAAAAAAATGTTGCTTTCATCACAAAGCATTAGGCTATAAAGCAAAACATTTCATTTTAATGGTAATTTCGATATAAAGTCGTCCATATAATAATAATGTTAGCAGCATTATTGTGTTCCGACAATTGTGATAAGATAGTCAGCCCCTCTGTGGTTGTGGGTTCCAGCTTCCCTGTCTAACATAAACAAAAACATACGGGTACGAATCTAGAAACCTCCTCCGTTTTTTCGTCGGTTAGTAAAATATAAAATTGTCTATAAAGCAAATAAAACATTTCATTTCAATGGTAAACTTCGAAATAAAGTCGTCCATATAAACCACGTCGTTGCAGGTGTAGACGAATGCCCGGAGAATATGCACCGCTTGAACAGCGAGTGCCGGCCGACGCCATCGCAGAGAACGTGCGACGAGCCCGTCGCTACCTCCATGGGGATCATCTGCGACTGGTCGCGGTGCGATTGCGATTTCCCGTTGGTGCTCCATCCGGCGTCAGGCTACTGTTTCCTGTACGAAGACTGCCCTTGACACAGTAGCTCTTAACTTAAGAGCTTTGTTTAATAAAGTGGTTTTGATATGTTTTTTAGCGTTTTTTTTCAAAGCATTTGGATTTGTTATAACAACCTTATCATTGTCCTGTAGCGTAAAGAAGCCAACAGAGAAGTGAGGGCTGCCAGAGCTTTCGTGCCTAGACTCAAAAATTCAACTCATAATAAAGACAACCATGTATTACGCATTTGTTTTACTGGTATTTTTTTAGTGTTTTATTTTCTTCGTATTCAACATAGATTTGGTTCTTCACTTGGCTAGCAGGAGGTATATCTTGAAATAACATCTAATTCTGTAAAAACCCTGTATCAATTAAAGGCCAATTTACTTAACTGATAGCTAAAATAAGTTTTATACCTAATAGTCACTTAATACTAACATACTTGAGAACCTGAGGTCTCTGGTTTCAATTTGGGTTAATTGCTACTCTACATAATACTGGCACTCAAAATATAAAATTGGCCTCACTTCAGCCACTACTTACTTCAAACCTCCATCCAAAATAAATTTTCGGTAACTATGCGTTCAAATAAAGAAAAACGGTACGGTGTTCATATTTGAAGAAAAAGTTTACAAGAAAAAAGCTGTTGGTGGTTACATGACCGATGACTTACTTACAAGTTACACAACAGTCGGATATTAACTATGAAATTTCTGAAGGATGGTCAAGGCCTCACTCACTAAGCACCCCAAATAACCCTACATTTACGTAATGGCGGTTCACACCTTCGTATTGAGCGAACCAGTCGAATAAGACATCAGGGTAATTTATAAAATTACAGCTCGTAGTAAACTGAAACTGTTATTGAAACTGAAAATGTTATTAGATTGAGTAACTCACGGTGAATTGGCCGCGTGATGCAGACAGAGTAGAATAGCATCACCCCATATCCTATGGGTGTCGTAGAAGGCAACTAATAGATTAGCAAAGGGGTATTGATAACCTTATACTCCGTCCACCTATATCTAGGTATATCTCCTTCGTAAAAAAGGAGAAGCCTTAATTTTAACCCAGAAGTGGGTCGAATCATAAAGGCCATGATGATGATGATGAACACAAGCAAAATTGCTATATACGATTGCTTTTAAAGTTACGACTTATGTCAGCTTGAAATAGTGATAATTATTCACCAAACGATTAATATCTAAATATAAAGACCTGAATCGAAAGGTGTGGATGACAAATGTGACACCCTTGACCTTTATTTTGGTAATGGTCTCAGTAACTCTTCAATGATTTTAGATAAGACTGAAGTAAATGGTAGAATTTGTAAATCGTAGAAAATCACGCTCCAAAGTTTCGGAGTCATTTAATCGGTAATGCTTATCTGGATGTCGCATACCAATGAAACGGATTACTTTAAATTATTCCATCACAGCTAGGTAGCTGTAACCTACGACTTACTAATACTTTTTTGTATACCTAATAAGGAAAGAATCTCAAAAAGTACGCTTTTCTAAAATAACAAATTTGTGCAAAATAATTCTAATAAATCTACTTTCATCCTGGAGTTTTTAAAATGGAAAAACTTTAAGTAAGCCTTAAAACTAACTTGTTACAGGTACACGGGTCACTGTCCTATGTTGAAGTTTCGTTTCGGCAAATGCTATGGAGACAACACAAGGCAAATACTGAGAGAAATAAAGTCTAAAGGATTATTTAAGTAAGTGGTTGGAGACAATGCTTCAGTAATTGTGAAATGTCAATGGACTATACAGGCGGCTGCATCTGCAGTGGTTACCTACCCAACAATCTGTACTGGGCCAGCGTGGAGGGTCATCTCCCTATATTCTTCCATCCGTAGATAAGACCCGTGGACCCTGGTGATCTTCTTCTTCTTCCTGCCCTTATCCCGCTCTAGGCGGGGTCGGCACAACATGTTTTCTTCTTCCATTTCTCTCTATCCTTCACTAATTTCTCATCCACCCCTCTCGCTATCATATCCTCCTTTACACAGTCCATCCATCTCTTCTTTGGTCTTCCTCTCCTTTTACGTCCTTCCACGTCCATGCCTAACATTCTTCTGCCAACATAGCTTTCATCTCTTCGCATAACATGACCAAACCATCCCAGTCTATTACTCCGCAGTCTCTCTGTCACTGGCGCTACTTTCAAACTTCCCCTGATATACTCATTTCTTATCTTATCTCTCCGTGTCACACCACACATCCATCTTAACATACGCATCTCTGTTACATGCACTCTTCTTTCATCAGTCTTCTTCATAGCCCAACACTCTGATCCATACATGACAACAGGTCTAATGACCGCCTTATAGATTTTCCCCTTAAGCTTAAGGGGCATCCGTGGGTCACATATTGTTGCTGAGACCTGTCGCCACTTCATCCATCCTACGTTCGCTCTATTCCTTACATCCCGGTCAATATCACCGTCACTTTGGAAGAGCGATCCAAGGTACCGGAAATCCGAGCAAACTGGTAGGAACACACCACCTAAGGCAATTCGGGAGAAACTGGAGGGGCCACCAAAGTCACAGAACATGTGTTCTGTTTTGGTCCGGCTGATCTTAAGCCCGACGCTCTCCAATCTCTCCTGCCATTTTCCCAGCCTACTTTGTACCTCGGATGCATCTTCTCCGACAAGTACAATGTCGTCGGCGAACAGCATACACCAGGGTGCCTCCTCCTGTATGTCCGATGTCAGAGCATCCATAATCAGGAGGAACAAATACGGGCTTAAAGCCGATCCCTGGTGCAAGCCTACGGCCACATCGAACTTGTCGGTAACGCCAGCCTCGGACCGAACATTCGTACTAGCTCTTCTATACATTTCAGACACAAGCCTCACATACTTCTCAGGCACTCTCTTTTCTCTCATAGCCCACCACAGAACTGTACGCGGAACTCGGTCGTATGCTTTCTCCAGGTCTATAAAGACCATGTGCAAGTTCTTTTGTGCACTACGGTATTTTTCGCAGAGTTGCCTTAGAGCGAATATTGCATCGGTTGTTCCTCGTCCCGGCATAAAACCGAATTGGTTCTGGGTGACATTACATTCCTCTCTCATTCGTCTCGCTATCACTTTCTCCCATATCTTCATACTATGTGACATGAGCTTTATTCCTCTATAGTTGTTACAGTCCTGCACATCACCCTTATTTTTGTAAATGGGCACCAGCGTACTGTTACACCATTCATCTGGGATCGTCTCTTCCTGTAACAACTTATTGAAGAACAAAGTCAGCCACTTCCATCCATCCGCGTTCAGAAACTTCCAAACTTCAACAGGTATACAATCAGGCCCTGTCGTCTTTCCATTCTTCATATTTCTCACAGCCATTCTTACTTCCTCTAAACAAACTTCATCTACCAATTTAGTATTGACAGGGGCCTGTATCAATACTTTATGCCAGTCGTTCTCTTCATTCATCAACTTTCTAAAGTATTCCTTCCAGCGATCTTTTATCCTTTCATCATTCGTCAAAACCATTCCTCTCTCATCTTTTATACATTTTACATACACATTATCCCTTGCATTCTTTTCTCTTGCTCTCGCTATCTTAAATATGTCATTCTTCCCCTGGGGGCTCTCCAGCGACTTGTACAGTTTATATTGTACCTCGCCCCTTGCTTTAGCAACCGCCCGCTTAGCATTCCTTTTACACTCCACATATACTGCCCTTTTATTCTCTTTTTCCACTCTATCTCGATCCTCTACAGTCTTCCACTCCTTAAACGCTTTCTTTTTTTCTTTCAAACTTTTTTTCACTTCTTCATTCCACCACCATGTATCCTTATCCATTCTCCCTTTCCCTTTTGTTTCCCCAAATACTTTTCTCGCCACACTTCGCATGCACGTCGCCATTTCCATCCAACATTCATTCACCGTTTTCTCTGTCAAGTCTTTCATTTCAATCATTTTATCTACCACTCTTTTCCTAAATTCTTCAGCCAAATCCTTCTTTTCTAGCCAATTCCATTTAATCTTTGCCGGAGGTTTAAGTTTTTTCGGTACCAGATTATATTTCATTTTCACCTCCAATAGCAACAACCGGTGTTGAGAGACTAAGGGCTCTCCTGGTATTACTTTACAGTCTTTTACTGCCCAGATATTGCATCTTCTGATAAGGAAAAAGTCTATTTGTGTTTTATGGTTTCCACTATGGTAAGTTATGAGATGTTGATCTTGTTTTTGATAAAATGTGTTTGCTATTGCGAGGTCAAAAGCTACGGCAGCCTGTAACAAACATTCGCCTTCCTGGTTTCTGTTTCCGAAACCAAAACCTCCGTGCACCCTCTCATATCCTACTTTCATCCTTCCCACATGTCCATTAAAATCTCCACCAATATATAAATCCTCACTCACTGGTACATTCATCATCACTACATCAAAATCCTCCCAAAACTTCTCTTTCTCTACTTCATCACACCCCGTCTGTGGTGCGTAGGCACTTACAAAGTTTAATATACATTCACCAACTAATAGTTTCACAACTATTAACCTATCACTCACTCGCTTAACATCCGTCACACATTTTTTCAGCTCACTATCCAATACAATGCCTACGCCATTCTTCCTGCCATCCTTTCCGCAATAGAAAAATATGAAACCCGCTCCAATCTCTCTTGCTTTCGTACCCTTCCACTTCGTTTCTTGCAAACAAGCCACATTTATCCTTCTTCTTTCTAAAATGTCCGCTAATTCCCTTCCTCTTCCAGTCATAGTTCCTACATTCCAGCTTACCATCCTCATTCTTACTTCCCGGACTTGCTTCTTATGTCGCACCCGTCCCTGATGCGACAACCCTTGTCCACTTCTCACTGGTGCCGGGTGCTGCACCTGCGCGTCGCCTCGGGGGTACGCCCTAACACTACATCGCGATCCAATTACGTTCATGCTCATGTTGTACATTGGGTTTGGCATAATACTTTTACGACCGGCCGCCCGCCTGACGTCAACCCTCCTTGGGAATCCCATGTTTACAGGAAAGGGAAGGAGTAGTATGGGTTAAGGGGGAAAGGAGTAAAAGTAAGGAACAAAATGGAAGGGGGTTTAGGATCTGTTTGCCACGGATTGGGTTGTTGGGGTATGGCAAAACAGAGGCTCGAGGTCCTAGGGTCGCTACTCCCTATGCGCCTTGACTGGCGGTGATAAACCAGACAACGACACCCTCTAGGGGGGTATAAGGTGAGCAATACCCCTTTGCCGATCCATTTGTCGCCTTCTACGACACCCATTGGCGGATATGGGGTGATGGTGGACCCTGGTGATAATGATATTTAATAAAAATCAATAATAAAAATGAGGCTAGGCAGCCTGCAGCAGTCTGAAAAAGCTGCTAACTTTTTGGGATGATCTGGGTTGGTTGGAGTGCGATGATGAAAAGGAGACACGCACAATGGCCCAATCAGGGCAAAGTTCGGAAAAGGCCCAGCTAGACATAAATACACTATGAGGCTGGGCAGCAGCAGCGCTCCTGGTACAGTCAGCATCATTTGTAGATTAACACTTCAGTACCTTGTCACATGTGGCGATTAATTATAATAATACTGTCTTTGGCATCTTTCTTAGGGCCGATTTATTGATCCATAGTTAACTCAACTAATTGTTACAAACTGTTACTAATTGCTAAATATCAGTCTGATATGTAACAATTAGGAACAATTTTAGTTACTAATGGATAAATATCAGTCTGATATTATTACTAATTGTTAAATATCAGTGATATTTAAAGATAAGTAACAGTTTTTAACAATTGGTTAACATTTAACTATACTATTCGATTTTAATTTTAACATTATAAAAATGTTAGAAAAATTAGTACAAAGATTTTGGTGGTTTGAAAAATAATTTCGAAAAATTCAACAGCGGACGCGGGTTTGATTCCCGCCTCAAGATCATAATTTTTCGAAATTATTTTTCTAACCACCAAAATTTTTGTAGCTAACTATGCATCATAAAACCGGCCCTTAGTAGTCTTTGGTATGACAGAGGGCTAAATTGGTAATCGTCTTATGATGTTGATTGTACACCTCTGGCTCGGCTATTAAAATATAAAATTAAATTTACATAATCCTTGTCTTAGGGATATTTGGGGTATTTCCGACTCAGTCATGAGTCGGTGAGTCCCACACACGCCAGTCGCCTATCTATATAGGTCGACAACTTCGTACGCGACCCTCCTACGGTACGAGACGGTGGCGGGGACGGGGCACTCTACATCCTAGCGGGGGCGAGCGATGCGGGGAGGAGCGTGTTTTCCCTCCTCCCCGGATCACTCACCCCCGCCAACATCCAGAGCGCTCCGTCCCTGCCACCGCCCCTCATACCGCAGGAGAGTCGCGGATGGACTTGTCAGACTAAAGCGACAAAAAAGGGAAAATCACCCGTAATTTATATATTTAATAATATTATTGTATGTTGTATTACAGTAAACCTTTAGCATACCGTCCCGGAGACCACTACGAGCTACAAAATATGCCTCGGCGGGACATGCCGCACCGTGACGTGTATGACGGCCTGCAGTACCGCCAGCCGGCTTACATGACTGGCTATACGGGCTACGTTCCAGGCATGAACTTTAGGTAAATGGCGGACTGTGTGGTAGAGACGAATACGATTGACACCATCCCAATCTCATAGCGCGCTTGGCCTGCGATTGCGTAAACTAAGCAAAGTTCGCTAAGGCCGGTCATTGGATGGGTGACGAAAAATGTATTATCTCTAGTTCGTCCGTATTTCGGAAGGCACGTTAAGCCGTTGGTTTCGGCTGCATCTGCACTCGTTAATACCCACCAACCCCCACTGGGCTATCGTGGTGGGTAATGGCCCAATCTCCCTATATATCTTCTATCCATAGGGAAGTCCTGTGCCCCAGCAGTGGGGAAATTAAAAGGCTGGTGGTGATGTGGTGACGGCATACCAGTAGGAATGGATAGCAGCGTTCCTCTACCAACAAGCAATATACTGCGATTTACGTACCAGATAGATGTCAATAGGCTCGCGCTCGCCACCTAGGGGGATATAACTTTATTAGAGAAACGTGGGTGATGAAACACTTCTGCTTAGTATAGCATTCATGGACTGTGAACTTGAAAACTTTTGGTTGAAGTATAAGATGATTTGGTACTTGCTGCTCAGATTTACCTAGGTACCTATGGTTTTTTTTATTCCGTACTTTGACTGTTTTACAATCGCCGTTCCTTTGTGTCCCAGCCGCAGCCGTGGGGACGTTAAAGGGAAAGATTATGAAGACATATTTATATTGTGAATTCGGGAACGTTAACAAGCCCAGAAGTCCCTGTCTGAAACTTTTTAAGTACATGATACTTAATTTTAATTTTTATAAATCAACCAATCTTCAAGGACGCTGGATCTACAGTCAGCCTCTTAACCATCGACCTATTGCAGATACGGCAAGTCCTACGGCCGAGCAGCGGACGACTGCATGGCCGACTTCACTGAGAACCAACGTGAGTTGCAGCGCAAGGCGGACCTTAACCGGAGCTTCGTGCGGTCCCGCAGCGCGCCCAAGATGGAGACGATACACTCGCGGGACGAGATCCGACGGGACCTCAGCAGATTTAGGGAGATCAACAAGTACAAAGGTCGGTTAGGGAAATTATATCTATTTAGGGACACATTTAGGTCACATGTCTCCGAATACGGAAACGCTACTCAAAGTTTGAATCCTGCTTAACATTTAAGTATTGTCAAAATTAACGTTTTTCCATACAAATTCTGACAGGTATTGTCCACTTAACTTTACTTTATAAGCAGTGCTCAAAATTTGAGTAGCGTTTCTGTATTCGGGGAATAGCAGCTAAAAATACAATAGGTACCTATTACAATGGGACCTAACCTAATTGGCGAAACGTGGGTGGGTTCGCCTCTGCCTACCTCTTCGGGGATATTGGCGTGATTTACGTATGTATGTAAAAACCACAAAGAAAATAGCCGTGTGGTGACGGCGGAGCATAATCAATTGTCACCACACCCATCTCTCCCGCGGGTGTCGTAGGTACCTTACAAGGCGACGAAGGGTAAAGACAGACGAGATCCAACAGAACCTCACCAGATTTAGGGAGATCAACAAGTACAAAGGTCGGCTTGCACAATATTAAAAACTACAAAGAAAATAGCCGTGTGAACAGAATGCAATTTTTACCACACCCATCTCTCCCGTGGGTGTCGTACAAGGCGACTAACACCCATATGCAGAGTCGATTTCCTTAGTCGAGGTCACCTTAAGGAAACAGTTGTCATGCACTGACCTCTATTCTATAAATACGCTGGACTGAATACTTCTACTAAAATGACAAATGTTTCTTGTGCCCATTTTCAAGCGCGAAGCGGATTATCTTTTGATCGCCTGTTTAAGTGTTGGTGAACAGTTGAACAGTGAACCTTAATGTTAAAAATTGTCAAAGCTAAACTGGTCCCTATTCTTACCGGGTCTATGGTCTAGATTTAAATGAATTTTATTGACACTAACCCCCGAATACAGAAACGCTTCTCAAAGTTTTGAGTCCTGCTTAACATTTAAGTATTGTCAAATTGACGTTTCTCCATACAAATTTTGGATTGTAAAACAACTAATTAAAAAATAACCGTCAGTTTTTGACAGTTCTTCCATACGGTAAAATGTCATAAACTGTCGGTTAAATAATAATCGCCTGTTTATGTGTTGGTGAACACCAGCCTAAGGCTCGAGTTCACCAACACTTAAACAGTCGATTATTATTTAATCTGTTCTTTTTGACATATTTTATTACAGTATGGAAGAACTGTCAAAAACGGGAGGTTATCTTTAAATCATTTGTTTTACGAGTTGGTGAACTCGCGGGCTTAAAACTGCCACGGTTTTGTAGTGCCTCCGCTGTTTGCTTATGCAGCAGGGGTGGATGGACTTTCTTGTCGTCTGATAATAAACATTTTTATTTATTTATATTATTTTGGACATTCCAGAAAACACAATCTCCCCGGAATTCCCGCCCATAGCGGGATACACCGGCCACATTCCCCGGATAAAGGGCTCCGAAGCCTCTCTCAGCCAAAGATACCATTGCGCCGCCAAGCGGGGCCTGGAGCTCATCAAAATGGAGCGGGACAAGAGGAGAGACCTCCAAAAGGCCGATGGTAATGTCAGGGCCATCCTGAAGGATCACGAGAAGAAGTATTCTTATTGGAACTGGGGATAGCATACGGGCAGAAGGATGTTCTTCACCAAGTGCCGGTGAGCATTCTTCTGTAAATGCCAAGAACTTTGTGGACCTTACTTAAGTGAAAGTGCTAGGTAAAATTTTGCGTCAGTAATTAAGTAGGTGCAGTCAGCATCATAAGGCGATTACCACTTTAGCCCTCTGTCATACCGAATACAGCGCATGCGCTAATAATCGCCACAAATTTGTAGGAACAACTTAATCTACTTATGATGCTGACTGTACCTACATGAGACTTTGAACAAGCCCCGCATAGTCTAGGTACACCACAACTCAAAAATGCAAAGCCTGGTCTTAAGCGTTCTTAGACCGGGGGGCCTACCGCCTAACCCGATTGCTGATGATAGCTATATTGCAATGCACTGCTTACGGCTATAGCAGCCATCCTGAATTTTTAGGCGGCACGGATTTTGTGCCAAATTTATACAAAATCATTCGGTGATCATTCATTCAAAGCTATCGCTAATAGTTTAGCTACATTTGGTGCGAAATGACAGCATGACGTCATAAACTATAGCTTTTCCTTTAGCAATCGAGTTAGGCGGTAGGCCCCCAGTTCCCCATAGTCGGTTGATAAACCTTACTCTTCATACAACAGCATATGACAAATTGGTCGCATCACTTCTCAAGAGACATGTCATCATTAGCTAAGTATATTTTGAAATGTCAGGGCCATCTTGAAGGATCATGAGAAGAAGTATTCTTATTGGAACTGTGGATAGTATACGGGCAGAAGGATGTTCTTCACTAAGTGCCGATGAGCATTCTTCTGTAAACGCTAAGAACTTTGTGGAATTTAAGTGCAAGTGAGGGTAGTGGGTACTTATTTTGCGTCATTTAATGTAGTTCACCATAATTATGCCGGCAGCGTATATTTTTATATTTCGGCGACTCAGTGCGCAGAGGCGACGCAAGTCTAGAAAAACTGATTGTAAATAGGTAGTTGGAAACACCGAAGGCAAACAATCTCGCTGTCGTTCATCAACAAGATGGAAAGATCAAGTAAAAGACTCATCGTCTTAAAATTTCTACACAGTTGTGAGGAGCGCGCTGGATAGGAACCGGTGGAGCTGAAGCTAACCACGATCCTCAGACATGAGGGACCGACCAGAGAGTATGTAGTTCAAGTGCCTACGAATGTTACACTGATCCAATTGCTTCTCAAAAGACAGGTCATCATTAGCTATTTTATGAAATGTCAGGCCTGTTCTGAAAGATCACTAGAAGTAAAAAAGATCTGCTCTGGAGTTCATTATAATCCAGTAATGTCAGCAATAAATGCTAAATTTTCTTATACTTCTGGTCACGTTTGACGTAGAGCTTTATCCGAACCGTAAACAGTATTTAAACTAAGTATTTTTATAGAAACTTTAACATGTTCGATAGAGTTAATTGTTAATATATTGTTGTATAGGTAGGTATACAAGTAGTCTTAATTACAAGTCACAAACATTGTATAATATAGATAGCTTTGAATATGTATCTATAGGCAATTCTAGTAGATATCTATGAGTAGAATGATCTACTTTGTTGCAATATGAGGAATATAGTGACATTGATGACATCAACCTTCTCAGCCAATAGCGTCGCAGAAAATTTCAAACTATTTATTTTCTCGCGACATGATTCGTCGAAAACTCGCGGCCATTGATGATGTAAATTTACAGTTAGGACCTTGTCTTCGGTAGTTCTATGGGTTTTATTAATAAGCATTAAAGCTCAATAGTCTTTTAAAACTATGACAGCAAGGAACTACTATTTAATGAACTGTACCTAATCTAAAAAGGAAACCTATGGACGGACGTGCTGCGTAGCGAAGGAATGTTAAAATGAAAATATGGTTTTATGGTTTATTAATCTATGGTATCATTACATTATTGTGGGTGCTTTTAAATGTGGGTGCTAGTTTACCTCTGCCTACCCCTTCGGGAATATAGGCGTGATTTATGTATGTATGTATGTATCATTACATTAGTAGTATTGGTACCTTTTAATTAGTAACAAGACGTAGAAATTCATGCGATCTACACCGGGCTATCCCCCTTAGTCGATATAACCGAAGGGGTAGGGTGTAATATACGTTGAACGTAGTCCGCAGTATGTATCATAATTATTGCCGTGTGGTGACGGCAGAGCAGAATACAATTGTCACCACCCCAATCTCACCCGCGGTTGTCGAACATTCATATTCATATTATTTATTTGCAAATTTAAGTTGGTACTATTTAATCACCCACACTATGGGTATAACAAATTTAAGAGGGAACAAAATACTACATAATAAAAATAAATACATTAGGCATTGGTTGCCCTCTACTACATCCGCTAGAGGTAGTGGTAGTGAAAATTGTATTCTGCTCTGTCGTCACGACACGGCTTTCCATTTTATAACGTTACAATATTCCGCTGCACGGCCGTCTATCGGGTATTTCAGAATCGTGGCATTCAAAGAGTATTCCATGATACTTCCAATTTGTAATTGCCTGAAAACGGATTGTATTCCTTTGTCGCCATTCTTATTAACGTATTCTCAAACGTAAACCACGTTTGAGAATACGTTATACAACGTTTAACAGAAATAACGCACACCCTGAACTCTAGCCATGCTAACTTAGTCGTACCTACAAAAACTATGGTGATATCAAAAGTTCAAAATTGTAAAGTTAATTTTCGAATTTTCCATACATTTCCCTTTACTGACCAAACAATTTGTATGGGGGAAGAAGAAAAAAAAAAGATTTTTAATAACACCATTTTTACTATGTTAGCAAGGGTAGTATTCATGTTGTATTAATCAGGCTTAAGAAAATTTATTTCTAATCAACCATTATCCTCAAACAAAATAAAAATCACCAAAGTCAGTTAAAGTATGTTTAATTGAATATGTAAACCATTTTTCATGGAACTGTATTCATTTACATGCTTAATTAAAACTATACTCCATTCTTTTTCAAAACATTAGACATATTGCACTGGAACTAGTTATGAACTGTATAATTATGTGAAGCAAACAATTATTGCATTTAATAAATATTTTTGGCTTTCCAACTTTTTTTACTGGCAAAAGTAAAAGTTAATTAAGCTATTAACTCGAGCTGAATATTCCTGATTAAAATGTAAAATAGTGTGAAAATATTAACATTGTTTTTATACTTTCATCTGTACATATTGTAAAAAATAAGTTTACTAAATAGATTATTTTATAATTTTTATAAGTTAACATAATTGTATAAATTACTTATATTTTTATTGTTCATTTCAAACAAACTTATTGCGATAAAAATAATGAGTTATTTATTTGTTAATATAAATCTACTAAATAATCTTATACCTATACAAAAAATAGTTATATAGCAACCACTATTGTTAAAAATAAAGGCATATTAAGGCACATCAAGGAAATTTTAATTTTATGTATTAAATACTGACCTATAGCTATTTTGAACTAACAAATCTTAAGATCTAAGCTCGTTGTATGTAGTAGTGAAATACACAATTGAATCTACCGATAGTATTTTTATTTGATTGCACAATTTAAATGAGTACCAATATAAAAACGAATCACAAGTAAATGTAACTTAATTAATTAATAGATACCTAATCAAGTTTCCAACGGCAACTCAACTATTTTGCCAGTTCGCTGGTCAACACCGTCAATCACTACAGGTTCTTCATCTTCAATGGAGCCTGTCACATCAATCACTTCATTTTTCCTGTCACTGGCAAGTTCTAACATCAGGGTTTCCAGCTTCTGCGCTTTACGTGTCTCGTTGTGGGTAATGAGTGCACACAAATGCTCCGTAAGTAGTTCTTTCTTTTCCTTCTCTTTTTGTAAATTAATTTTTGCTTGCAGGAACTCTTTTTCTATTTTGAGATAATGTTTCCTGGGAAAATGTATTACTTTTGTAGAGAGAATATTTTCAACTGATTCGTCATTTTATTTAATAGATGTAACAAGGTGATACCTTCAAAAATTGACTTTACTATCTTATTTTATAATTGCAAAATAAGTAACATGATTTATTTTCACATCTAGTAGTGTATAGTAGTGTATCACAAGCACACAAGAGATTAGCCACCTCATCAAATTTCAAAGAGCAGTAAAAGAAATAAATACTTAAAATTTTAACACATATTATAACCAAAAAATTTTAGTGTTGATGCGGGAAGCATATTTCTCTAACCTCGACACAATATTGTTTGTACTAATTTTTCTAACTTTAATTTAATAGTAAGTATTATAACCATTACTCACTCAATTAGTAATTTGCATTTATACCCACTAATCAATCTAGTGGGTTATTGGCAATTCCTACTATCTATAATATATCCATAGGTAGGGGAAGTGCCCTAACAGCAACAGGGGACATAAGAGAAATATGAATTACTCACTCTGCCTCTGCATAACTTGAACAAGCTTGATCGATTTTCTTCCTCAATACTGCCACATCCAATGAGAATTGTCCATCTAATACTTGTAGTTCCTTCTTTATTTTCTCCAATTTTAACACTTCTTCTGCAGTCTGTTTTGTCCTGAAAATTATTACATTGATTGGCATTGCAAACATTAGGGTAAGTCAGGCAAACAAACCGTAACAGTGTAATTGAAAATGTTACCAAATTGGTTTCCTGATCAGTGCAAAAAATTTATTGTACATAATTTTTTGACCAATTTTATTTATTATACAAAATGTGACAATATGATTTTGTATTGTATCCACATTATACAATAATTTCAAACCAATATCTGTAAAGCATAAAATTAATCTTAGCTCTGACACTAAAACATTGACTATATAGTATATATAACAAAAAACTGATACTTCTTTTGATAAAGGCTTGAAAATATCTACTTGAAACTTTTATCTCTCTGATACCATTCATAATTTATAAGACTGGCAAGATATGATGTTAAGTGATTTCAACAGATAGGAATCCTACAAATAGGTCAACAAAATCATGGATGCATCCAGAATGCAGAAGACCCAAGTTACAATCCTGTCTAGTTTGTGTCTTCTACAATATCTATTGTCAGTGTATAATTTTTAGAAGTTTTATAAAATGTTATTGAGGAATTTTATAGCATGGCAGTTAATAAACCAAATGGTTAGACAGCAGCACATTTATATGACCAAATAACTAACTTTGTAAACAAAAGCAATTTTTGATTGCTGGAACATTGTTATGAAGTAGATTTTATTTATTTTCATTTGATACACTTGGTTTAACTCGGTTTAATTTGAAATATGTAGATTTTAAGGAAAAATGCTGCCAAATTTTTTTTGGCTTTTAAAGACTTTGTTACATTGTTACAATAAAAAAATGAGTAGAAATTTAACAATAAATAGTCATTCAACAACATATTGTCTTAACAATATGATTTTAAATAAATAAAGTAATGTTTAAATGATAGTGAAATTTTCTAAGAGGGCTTGAAGTGTTGATTTTGGGTTGCAACATTTAAAATTAAACTTATTACAAAAAATTAATTATTCACCTGTCCGCCAGAGCTTTTGATAGCATTTCTTTTCTCTTTTTATTTTGCTCCTCCATGATTCTTTGTTTTAGCTGCAACTCTTCGAGTTTTATCCTATGAGCTGCCAATTCATCTTCCGAATAGTCTGTAACTCCTCTTACTATATCTGGTGTGCTACTTATGCTATGCTTTCGATTACAGCAGTCAGAGTCTATTTCACTTGTATTGTTGGGGGCATCAGAGACTCTTTCATGCTCCATGTTGATATCAGCAACATTTTTATTCATATCTAGTTTATCATCATTAGTATTAGAATGTTCTTGGTTTAGGTTTTGCAAGTTGTTAATACCTTCATTTCCAGTTACCTCATTATTATTAGTATTATTATTATTCAATGCCTCATTAGTAGTAGGTGATGTTGGAGTTCCTATACTAAGTTTGCATTTCTTAAAGTCTATACTATCAATAGCATCCTCAGAACTTTGCTGTTGAAGTATTGGAAGTTTATACTGATTACCAAATCTTTTAGGCTTAGCCCCAATTTTGTCCAGTTTCTTTACATTTGATATGTTTATTAAGTTGCCTGTAATGAAAAATGTTATTTCATAATTATCATTACTTGATTTTTTTTAATGATGTTAAATGTAAAAAAAAATATATATAGGTACAATATAGCATTAAGTAATCAATAAATTTTTAATTAATTATTATATCAATTAATTGCCCCAGTAAGTAAGCTACCTACTTACACAACAAAACCTATTTTTCGATATCTAACGTCTTGATGATTCATGACCGTATTGTAATCATACAAGATATTATGAATAAACAAACTTTGACTTTATTATTTTGGCAACCTCATTTGTTTCAAATTTTTATTATAGTAACATTTATTTTTAATATAAGGGCGCCAGCCAATGAGATGCTTGCCCACAGTGCTCTCAACTTTTAATCCGCCTCTGTATTTAGGCTTATTTCCTTAAAAGAAAAAAGTGGTAGTTGTAAGAACTACACTAAAGAAAAACTGTTTATTTCTACAATTACAATTAAATGTATCACACTGTTCACTATGTTATCTCATTACATCCGGGCTTTATTTCCTTCACCTATTTTAATTACACCATTCTGACCACAACCAGTCGACATGTAAACATTCAAATGCCGACAAATTTAAGAAAAATTTATCTATGCAAAAATTATACGGTTTTCTCGGCTAACTGAGTGCTAACTGTGGTACCTGACATAATACGTGGCTCAATTTTTATAGAAAAGCTACAAGTTTTCCCACACAAGTAGTAAAAACTGTAAAAGAAAAACATGTACCTTTGTCGTCACCTGTTTCATTTGATTTGATTCTTTGTAGGTCCTCTTCACTAAAACCAGTGAAAGACATAACTGCCGCTATTAATTACAGCTTTCTTCACTATGATCAAAATAAACTGTTTGCTTCCAATGTAGGTAATTCAGCTGCCATGTCCATACTCGTATCACTTTTAAATTGAGTTCGATTTCGTTCCACTTTCGTTCGACGTGTTATGTGTCATGTCTGTGTCAAACAACAAACAAATGTCAAAAACATATTTCATCATTGTCCATGCATATAGGCAATTAAATATAATCCATACAGTCAGTCTGATTTATTTCTATAAAATACAACAATGAAATGGCAACAGCTAATCTTGAACTCTGCAGCAGATTGCTAACGTTTTAATCTATATGTCACTGGAGACAAAAAATATGTAAGCTATTTTTATATGTTATATTTAGTCAACCTTCGCCAATATTATACCCGACGATAAATAAATTGTCATATGATGGGTCGTCAGTCATACAAACATGTATTTTTGTTTCAATCGAAATTGGTTCCGAGTAGACTTCGTGCAAGTATTATGATGTGTTTGCGTTGAGATTTTCATAGTGGCTTTCACTACCTCATCAGTCGCCATCATGAACTCTGTAACCATTCAATTTGCGCCAAGCACTACCTAGATGCCATTAAAATGTGTGACAATTGTCCTGACATGTGACCCCATATTTTGTGTATTCATTTCATTTCACTCATTTTTTTTTCATATGAATACAGATAAAATATTATACTAAAGACATGGCTGTATGGGCTAGACCTTTTGCATTTTCTAAAATATAGGGAGAATATGGGGACTCAGAGTTATTTACTCCGAGTATGGGGAAAATTTAACCAAAAAAAATCAATGGTGTTAGTCAGATTTATTTTCGATAATTCAAAAATTGTTTCAGAGTGGATTTTGTGCAGTGAAAGTGATATTTTGATGCACAAGCATCCGTGGTAATGTGCATTTATGCAGAAACATTGAAAATTTGTAATGTGTTTGATGTTATGGTGAAGACCACAAAAGTGGTTTTGTTCACCTCATCAGTCACCATGGTGAATTCTGTTTCTGTGTCAATTCGCGCCAAGCACTCCCTAGATGCGTTGAAATATGTGACACTCATATTTTAACGTAAAATTAATTTCATTCATAGATTTCACCCACCACTCATTATTTCATATGAATACAGTTAAAATTTTATACTAAAGACGAGGTTATACTAGAAAAGAGGTTGTATGGGCTAGACTCTTTGCCTTCCCTAAAATATAGGCAGAATTTTAGAAAAAATAATGTCAATGTCAAACAAATTTAATCTATGAATTGCTTTGCTTTGCGTTGCGAGCGAACGACTTGCCGCGATTATTTTAAGGTTAAAAATATTTATTGATAAAAGGTATGTAGCTATTAAAAACATTATATCTTTATTTATTTATTAAAATTATTAACATTCACCACATATAATTCATTACTTTTACAGTAAATACAAAATCCAACACAATGGCGGCGGCTATGCCTATCAACCCGAAACCCTTCCTCAACAGCTTAACTGGTAAATCGGTGCTTGTTAAATTGAAATGGGGACACGAATATAAAGGTCTACTTGTATCAGCAGACGGATACATGAATCTACAGTTGGCAAACACAGAAGAAATTGTTGATGGCTCATGTACAGGTTAGGACATTCATTTGGTTTAGATAAACAATTGTGATATACACATGACAGGGGAAAACATCGTAATTTCTATATAAGTAGACTAAACTGGATAATAATAGTCCTGTTACTTCTTAGTTATTAAACAAGTAGTACCACAGGGACAAAAAATCCAACTATTGTTACATATTGCATTAAGTTTAATTTTTATTTATTTTTATTAATTAACATTTCAGGCAACCTTGGAGAAGTCTTGATTAGATGCAACAATGTTCTATATGTAAGAGGTGCTGAAGAAGAAGACGAAGAAGGAGAAATGAAAGAATAATTTTTAAGTTTTAGGTTTATTTTATAAAATAAGCACTTAATTACCAAGATTTACATACCTAAAGTACTTTTTATAAAAGTAATAATTCATTCCTACAACTCGGCTAACAAATAAAAAGATAAAGCCATAAATTTTTTCATTAAAAACCTGGGTCTGTGATCCATTTTCTATAAGTATCAAAGGCCCGAGTTCACCAACACATAAATCAAGCGATTAAATATAACCAGCGGTTTTTGACAGTTCTTCCATACAGATAAATGTCAAAATCCGACAGATAATAATCACCTGTTTATGTGTTGGTGAACTCTCCAGCCTAAGTAATAATATTAAAGTGTTCTCAAACCTTTTTTCTAGTAAATTGACTTTAAATAGAATAGCAAACGCACAGCTATTAATTTATTGAATAATATAAACGGCTCACTGAAAACAAAATTGTCAAATTCATGTGGTCTATCAGTGCACAATATTGAGTAATAGATTGCGTGTGGTTAAAATTGGAACTAAAACTCCACCTGCTATTTTGATTGTCTAGGAGTGTCAAAGTGAGCATCACGAACCTAGCCACCCATCACGTGCAGACTTATCTGGAGGGCACTCTAGATTTGCTAGCCTCATTCTTTCCACTTCACACCAGTGATTATTTGTTACATACAAATACAATTGTGTGAAAATCATACCTATGTATTTCTGTAAGATTCTTAATTTATTCATTCCTCTAAGATGTTAGTTGGTGATATAGAAACTGCAAGCAGTTTAAAGTTAAAAACAAGAAATCACTGGTGAACTGGTATAGATTCCATTTGACCAAACTAGTAAAGTTTAAGAAATTGCTATGCTACTAATAAAACAGTTCTACTGCTCATTGCAATACAACAAAATCAGATATGCTTGTTTTTAATAAGTTATTTATTTGTCATACTTTCTCACAATTATATTAAATACCTTATAATCACAGAAAAGTTGAAATTGTTAACTGAATAGATACATTTTTCGAACAAGACTGACTAACCCAAAACCTGATAGGTAACAAATAAAAGATTCATTAATTTATTTTGAGCGATAATTTTAATTCTCATCAACAGATATTTACAGATCACAACATTTATACAATCACACAATACAAGGCCTACCAATCACAATAATTTTGTCACACAGACTCATTTGTGCACATTGAGAGATTTTTATCTAGCATAATATTCAAAAGTTTACAAATGGGAGGGTTTCAATATTCTACCTATAGTAGCTTACTAAATTATTATTTGTATATTATTCATTATCATCTTTCGCCTGCCCTATTCCTAGTTTATCTGGGGTCGGCGCAGTTGAGTTTTATACTTCATGCAATCCATCCAGCTATTCAAATGTTAAAAAAATAGAGGACATTAATAACATGTCCGAATGCAGGGTACTAATTTAATCCTTATTAAGACAGTAATTTTCGATTTTTTTTTCTGACCTCTTTTAATTTTTTTACTACAGAAGTTTTGTGGCCTACCATTTCATTTTAGAATTACTTACTAAAAATAACAGAGGTTGCTGTGTAATGTAACTAACTAAAATATGGCGGGTTTATCTGTGGATACAATATTGAAACCAACCAACCAAACAAAGTAATCGTAATGTGGACTATAAATAGAAACAATTTTAATAAGCATCGATTCCCCGTCCGGGTGCCGGGTCGTATAGCGTGATTGCTTGAGCAGTATGGATTGGAATTATTTGGAATGTTGTCACCCCAATCACTTTCTCCGTCGAACATGGCCCTTTCTCTTTTCTGTACATTCCTTCACCACCAACACCTTTCCGGTGTGATGGATGGATATGAATAAAAAGAGACTGGATGGCTTGATGACGTCAGACCGTGAGGAAACATGCTGCGCCGACCCCAGATAAACAGGGAATGTAGCAGGGAGACGGGAGTCTTTTAACAGGAAGCGAGTTAAAAAAAGCAGTACAATTGAAACACAACTGTGCTGTGACACCATTGTAACGTTAAGTTTGAAGGGGCTTTTAAAATGCACATTATCCCATACCTCCATTGCCTACTCTACCCTCTGCCTAGCCGAACTTAGCAAGAACCTACTAATGAGGAATTAGAAATTCGTTCAAGTGTGAAGATTGGCTCTTTTACCTATGAAGGTGTAAAGGCTAAGGTGGGAAACAGTGTTTACTCAGGGTACACGGTCATAATGCATCTATTCAATTACATATCTCTTTCATTAATTTCTACTAAGTTGGTATCTTTGACTCGTAGGTGGCCATCTTGAAACAGTTGTCATTCATTCGACGTGATACACACTTCATCCTGCCCGGCTAGCATGACCACTGAAACACGATATGATAAAGCCATTTATCGCTTTGAACTGTCTAATACATTTCGTTCTTTGACCGTTCAAAGTGATAAAAGGCTTTATCATATCGTGTTTCGTTGGTTATGCTATCCTGGCTCCATTGTAGAGACCGACTGTTACACCTTAAGTCCATAGCAGTTATTACATACATACATAAATCAGGCCTATATTCCCAAAGGGATAGGCAGAGGTGAACCAGCACCCACGTTTCGCCAATTATGTTAGGTCCCATGTAATAGGTGGCGAGCCAATTGCCATTTAACGGGCACAAAAGTCGCAGTACATTGCTAGGCGGTATAAGAGGAACGCTGCTGCCCATTCCACATCACTGATTTATACTTAGTCGCCTTGTAAGACACCCACGGGAGAGATTGTCGTGTACTCACTATTTTGTCGTTTGTAAAACTGTTCCCCATCTTGCCTAGAGAATTCGCTAATAGGTAGCTCTATTAGCTAGCTCCCACTACCGCATATAGATTTACTACTTAAAGTATATTTGTCCATTACTATAGTCAACAGCATATCGGAAACCCGATTATGTAAGCGTCTTTCAATCGCTTTCGTCTACCTGTCACTCTCACACTTTGCGATTATTCTCAATGAGTGAGAGTGACAGGTAGACGAAAGCGACTGAAAAAGGCTTACATAGTAACCCCGCGGGTTACCACAATATTTCAAATTTTCTCAATCGACTTTGCGCTTTACGCGGAACAAGTTAAAGTGGATAATCGGCTGGCAATATTTGAGTTTTGTGTAATTTAATATGCTTGTTGACTGTACATCGTGGTCATCGTCACAAACGTGTCTTATCTGGAGCTTTGTTCAGTATTGGACACTTGGACAGGGCTCATTTTGTTTACAAATTATACAAGGTTTAAAGGTTTAGTCATATTAGGGTTAAAGGGGTTATTCAGGCCATCAAACTGAACAACTTTCGTTAAGGGACCAAAGTCAAAATCTCAGAAAAAATAAACACTCCCCCATATAAACTGATGTCAGTTGGTTCTCGGTTTAGTATGGGGAAGTGATTTTTTTTCTGACATTTTGATTTTCGTCCCTTAGCGAAAGTTGTTCAGTTTGATGGCCTAAATAAACCCTTTAAATATGGCTACACCTCTCTGTTACACCCAGTATAGGTTACTTATTATTTACTAGATATTACAAATAAAATTGGGATAATTTCAACAAGGACAATAGATACAAAAAAAATCACATGAATGGTCTTTGTGAAGTGTTTACATAAAGTAAAACTTATAAGTATACATTTCTAGAATCATTATATATTATACATAAGAATTACATATAATTATGTATTTCAATATTGCTTTATGGTTTCTGTTATTTAACCCTGAATCGAACAGCATTTTCACTAGCGACAAATTAAAAATCTACCTAGTCTTAGGTAGCATTAAGTATAATTCATATTCTGATTATACAATTTTATATACTTTGCATTAATTAATAGTATTTATTTCTTATATAAGACACATATTGAATAGGCTGAAAAATACCTAAAATACCTGCCCAATAAAGTATTGAATATGTATTACTGCAAACATTCTGTAGAATTAGTAAATAAATATAAATTATTAGTGGGTAAGAATTGGCTTTGTCCGATTGAGGGTTAAACACTCAAGGCATTAATACAGTCTGGCACTACTTTACTTTCATATATCAGTCTGGCACTACTTTACTTTCATATATTATGTAATCATTTTATTCATGGATATCGTACTGTTTCATCATCAAAGTTCAAAACCTGCACCTAAGTACCTATAATTGCTCACAATACACTTTTCAATCTTAAAATAGATAATTTGAGCTCTATATGTCTTATACACTATTTGGTTATTGCTGTGTAGAGGCATTAGTAAACATAAAGTGTTACCAAAATATAATTTATTGCTACTTCACTTTTTATCACTTAAAAACTATTACATAACTTCATTTAGTAAATGCACGAACTCACTGCAAAATGAATAAGCGTGGGTGAGTCGTCAGACGCACAGATGACTCAAGAGCTGAACACAAATATTAGACTAACCCCCGAATACAGAAACGCTACACAAATTTTGAGTACTTAAAAAGGTAAGTGGACACCTGTCAGAATTTGTATGTAGAAACGTCCATTTTGACAATACTTAAATGTTAAACATGACTCAAACTTTGAGTATTGTTTCTATATTCGGGGGTTAAGATATTGTTCATTCAATGGTTCAAATAGATTCTATAAAATGTACACAGAAAATCACATCAAAGTGTTCTTCGAGTGTAAATTACAAAATTTACAAACTTTTGTGGGTGGTATTAGTGCCGAAGATATCATATTTATGACTAGATCCATCTAAATAATTATTGCGTTATTTGAATACATCAAAAGTGGAAATATTCGTTGTGAATCATCAAAATATTTTAATGAAAGTTAACTCTTTGATTACTCGATCGCAGGTTGGGATAAATTTGTGTTAACCCAATATTTCATTAACCTACATGTTTAAACAAGATTTTTCTGTTTGAATACAATCAACCCAGGGAACCTTATCCATAAAAACGAGAAAGATAGGTTGACAACAGCCCTTCTAGACAAATGACAATTCAAGCGAATAGAATACAAATCTATTTTTGACAAATTTACTCTTACATTTGACATGACGGTCGCCATGTTTTCTCTGTCATACGTCAGTTTCATACATTCGTTCGAATAGATTAACCACTTGTCTGATAACACATTGTATATTTATAGCATTATTTAATGAGACTCGTTTAATATTGTTTCTTTAACATCATCATTAAGGAAGTAACCAAAGGTTAACTTAAACAAAGAGTTTCATCACAAAGCGAAGTAGTTCAAACATTGTTTTGATAAAAATACGCAGTGATTGCAACAAATCTCTTATCCAAGAAACTTTGCTCCACTTCCAAGGAACTGCCGATATTCCTCGCTATCGAAAGGAGCTGAAACAAGTACAGTAGTAATTAAAAAAACTGGCGGCCGGCTTGGTCAACGCTCAGACCGCTGGGTATTGACCAAGAGGTCTCAGGTTCGAATCCTGCCAGGGGCAAATTTTGTGATGAACACAAATATTTGTTCCCGAGTCATGGTTGTGTATATGTCTATGTAGTATATTTTCAACATTTATATACATAATTAATATATTATGATATTAAATATATGTCCGTCATCTAGTATCCATAACACAAGTGCTTAGGCTACTTAATTTGGGTTAGATGATATGTGTGAGTGTAAAAAAATATTTATTTATATATTAAAAAAAAATACATACATACATACATACATAAATCACGCCTATATGCCCGAAGGGGTAGGCAGAGGTGAACGAGCACCTACGTTTCGCCAATCATGTTAGGTCCCATGTAATAGGCAGGTGGGCGAGCCTATTGCCATTTATCGGGCACAAAAGTCGCAGTACATTGCTATTGCTATGTGGTATAAGAGAAACGCTGCTGCCCATTCCTTATCATTGATTTATCCTTAGTCGGCTTGTACGACACCCACAAAAAAATAATAATAAATATTTCCTAAGGTGCGTAACTATGGTGTCTCGACCACATCAAGCAATTTAGGGCAATGGCATCATGTAGCAACTGCATACGGACACACAATGCCATGCATTATGGAACAACCTTAAATCTGCGGCCCACCCCCATGCCGGCCTGTTGATCTAGCGAAACGAGACGTAGTTATACGTATAAATGCGATAGAAAGAAAATTGACTAACGATTTCCAAACCGACTGGATATTCATTCAAATGAGGAATTTATGGAGTAACTAGAAGCAATTGTTAGGTAGTATAAGAGGAACGCTGCTGCCCATTTCTCATCACTGATTTATCCTTAGTCGCCTAGTACGACACCCACGGGAGAGATTTTGGGTGGTGACAATTATATTCTACTCTGCCGTCACCACACAGCATTAAATAAACAAATTATTATATATAAAATAAATGAATAAATAATATTTTACGTAGAGGTAATTCAATCACAAATATACTCTACTCCAAACAAACAGGCTACAAACAGGTCACTCACCTGGTCCGATCTGGTATTCCTCGGCACGTAGAGAGCGAGATTGGTCGTAATGTTCCTGGATATATCTATCAGTTCTGACGCGGGCCTCGGTTCTAACATCGTTTCAAGATCGTATTCGTAATTCTGAAAATTGTTTCGAAATTGATTCAAGTAATTTATTGGGTTGTGTTATACAAAAAGTCACTTAGAATATTACTTTCCTCATCATCACCATCAGCCCTTTTATGTCCCCACTGCTGGGGCACGGGCCTTCCCTATGGAAGGATATAGGGAGATTGGGTGGGCCATAACCCACCACGCTGGAGTGCGGGTTGGTGGGTATTAAGGACTGCAGATGCATCCGGGACCAACGGCTTAAGGTGCCTTCCGAAGCACGGAGGAACTCGAGATAATAATTTTTGGTCACCCATCCAATGACCGGCCTTAGCGAACATTGCTTAGTTAACGCAATCGCAGGCCAAGCGCGCTCTGCCACTGCGCTAGCGAGGTCCTCACAAAAAGTCAACAAGAATATTATTTTCTTATGAATATTAATATTTATTGGCTGCTCCCTATTATTCATTCTCCCCCCTTTTCCATTTACATAGGTCACTAAGCCATCCATTGCCTTTTAATTCACATCATCCACCACACCAGGAAGGTGTATATAAAAGTGATGGAAAGGACCATATCGAGCGACCGATGAACACAGAGAGTGATTGGGATGACCACATTCCAATCGATACTGCTCAACGATTTGGCTTAGGTTTTACCACTTTGGCCCTCTGTCATACCAAAGATAGCGCATGCGCAGTAATAATCGCCACAAATTTGTACGAACGACCGCTGTGACAAGGTACTAAAGTGTTAATCTACTTATGATGCAAACTGTATATGACTTGGATTGTTTGGTCATGCTATGTGAAGAAATGAAAGCTATGTTGGCAGAAGAATGTTAGGTATAAATATGGAAGGAGAGCAAGTGGAGTGGGGCTGTTTCCTGATAAAGTGGCTTTATTGCGAAATTACACGAGTTGTACAAATCAAAGCTAACTGACAAGTAAAACTAACAAAGTAAATATTGATTAATATAGATGACAAGAAATCGTATAAAAACATATACGTAAAAAAGGTTTATTGCTACACTCGGCAACATAAATGAAGACCAAAGGAAAGATGGATGGATTGTGTAAAGGAGGATATGATAGCGATAGCCTAGAGCGGGATAAGTGCAGGAAGAAGAAGAAAAAGATGCTGAATATGAATGTTAAAAGTCCTCACCTTAGAATACTTGGGCCCTCCCCAAGGCGGACTTAAGAACACCATGTCAGCTTCTAATTGCGGCGCCAATTTGAAGTAATCCCCCACAACGAACTGTATCCGGTCAGTGACACCGTACACACCCGCATTGTGCCTAGCCATTTCTATCTTGGCTGGATCGATGTCTATTGCTATCACTGAAAAAATATAATTATTGTGATATTTTTATGGATAGTAACAGTAATAATTACAAAGAATATTTTTACTCTTTATAGGTATTAAAGATTTTTTTATGGCATTGAGTGTATTTGCACCTGTCTCAGAATGATTGCATTAAAATAAATGTTCAAATGTTCCAGATATACAGGCAATACATAACTAGGCAATAAAAATTAAATATATACATTAACACCAAAAAATAAATAACCGAATTTATGATTTAAAGTTAAATGTAATTTGCCCCTAAAGAAATGAATTTTAATGAATTTTCGATTTTAATTTCAACATTATATATTTAAACGTTAGAAAAATTAGTACAAAGATTTTGGTGGTTCGAACTTATCAAGGCCATAATTTTTCGAACATTTTCTGACCACCATAATCTTTAGTATCTAGGTTTTATAAATAACTGCACAGCAATGGTTCTTTTTTCTGTTTACCTTTATTGCACGTCCTGGCGAATTGTATAGTGTTCCCCCCCGCTCCGCAGAACGCGTCTATGACGGTGTCGAAGGCGAATTTGTTGGCAATGTGATGAGCAACATTCTCCGGGGTCACACTAAACCAACTCTCCACATCTAGCTTTATACCTTCATCGAACCTATGGCGGAATGAAATACACACATAAACATACATAAATCAGGCCTATATATCCCCGAAGGGGTAGTCAGAGGTAAATTAGCACCCACGTTCCGCCAATAATATATTTAGGTTCCGCGTAATAGGTGGCGAGCCTATTGCCATTTATCGGACACAAAAGGCGCAGTACATTGCTAGGTTGTGTAAGAGGAACACCCATTCCTCATTACTGTTTATCCTTAGGCGCCTTGTACGACACCCACGGGAGAGATTTGGGGTGGTGACAATTGTATTCTACTCTGCCGTACCACACGGCACGGAATGAAATAGGCAAATTATAAGGCTGAATTACCGCCATGTGGTGACGACAGAGTAGAATACAATTGTCACCTCCCCAAATCTCTCCCGTGGGTGTCGTACAAGGCGACTAAGGATTAATCAGTTATGAGTAATGGACAGCAGCGTTACTCTTGTACCACCTAGTAATGTACTGCGACTTTTGTGCCCGATAAATGGCAACGGGCTCGCCACCTATTACATGGGACTTGACATAGTTGGCGAAACGTGGGTGCTAGTTCACCTCTGCCTACCCCATCGGGGACATAGGCGTAATTTATGTATTAATGTAAGGCAGACTTACTATTAGGACTTTACTTGGGGTGGATAAAGTGGCGACAGGTCTCAGCAAAGATAATAATTGTTACGCACGGATGTCCCTTAAGTTTAAGGGGAAAGTCTATGAGTCGGTCAATAGACCTCCTTTTCTCCCTGCCCTGTTCCCAGTCTATCTGGGGTCGGAGCAGTATGTTTCCTCTTCCATTCATATCGGTCAGACGTCATCAAACCATCCACTCCCTTTTGATTCATATCATCCATCACATCGTAAAGGTGTGCTAGTGATGAATGAATGTATAGAAAAGATATGGAACGGACCATGTCGAGAGACCGATGAACGGAGAGTGATTGGAATGACAACTTTCCAATCCATACTGCTTAAGGTTTTGGCTTAGGTTATACAGCCGGCCGCCTGCCAGACACCAACCCTCTTTGGGTATGCTGTTGTTGGTGGTTTCGCCTCCATCATTCAGGTGCCCCAAGGTGCTTATTGGTCTACACAGGACAATCTCCCTTAGTCGACTTTAACTCACCCATGTGATGAGTCGGGGCTGGCCCATTCTACGTTATTTGTTTGCTCCCAGGCCAGCAAAGACATTCATTAGACCTGTTGTCATGTATTGTATGGATATGAAGATGACAGATGAAAAAAGAGTGTATCTAACAGAGACGCTTACGATAAGATGGATGTGTGGTGTGACACAAAGATAAACCTTCTTCCTGTCCTTATCACGCTCTAGGCGGGGTTTGCACTAAATGTTTTCTTCTTCCACTCCTCACTATCCTTCACCAATTTCTCATCCACTCCTCTCGCTATCATATCCTCCTTTACACAATCCATCCATCCTTTTTTTGGTCTTCCTCCCCTTCTACGTCTTTCCACATTCATACCTAACATTCTTCTGCCAACATAACTTTCATCTCTTCGCATAACATGACCAAACCATCCAAATCTATCACCCCGCTGACTTTCCGTCTACTCTCAAACTTCCCCTGATATGAAATAAGTATATCAAGGGAACTTTGTAAGTAGCGCCAGTGACTGAGAGACTGCAGAGTAATAGACCATGATGGTTTGGTCATGTTATACGTAGACATGTTAAGCGATTGGTCCCGGATCATCTACAGTTGAATACCCACCAAACAGCACTGGGCCAGCGTGGTGGGTTATGGCCCATTCGCCCTATATGTTTCCATCCATAGCGAAGGCCTGTGCCCCAGCAGTGGTCAAAAAGGTTGGTGATGATGACGATAATGATCTTCGGATTTGAAAGAAAATTATTCAGTAGAAACTCACCTGTGAAACAAGGAATGCCTCTTTTTCCAGTATTTGAGCATATTTGGCGTGTCTTTGAGCTCTTTTGGCATTTCAGAGTCATCAACGTCGACTCGAGTGTGTCGCTTGGGCCTTCGTCTGCGTTTCGTTGACTCCACCAAACTTGGGTTAGCTAGTAAAAAATATAAACACTTGACAACACTTAATTACATTGTCACTTTGCTTCTAATTTTAAGGTAATCTTTTATTTAACATAGTAAATTAAACACAAACACAACAATTGAGAGCATTACATTTTTTGAAAGGCATATTTTTATTACACGTATGGAAAATAGACATTAAAACACTGGACACGTATTTTTTTATTTTCTTTACTTTCGATTCTAAGTATTTTAATTTTAAATTTCAAAACTTACTCATTTTAAAACGACGTAAGTGTTGCGTGGGGTTTTGTGAGTTAATGTTGACATTACAACTGTCAAACAGGGTTGCCGCTGGGTATAATTTGGGTTGCCATACACAAGACACGAAATTGCCATATTGGAACAAAAATTGCCAGACATTATGATTATTTATTAATCAAATAATTGTAGGTAAGACTTATAGGTAAAATCTGTAAACAGACTATTGTATATTGAGTTTGACTGGTTAATTTACGTTTAAAATAAATAAAAACCTACTCTGATTCGTGAAGTTAATTATAACTTATTTACATGTAGGCGAACTATCGTGCCGTATGCCGTACAATTTGTTTTATTGGGGCCCGATTTCCGTACGTTCGGCAACACTGCATGTCAAATCTTTGATGTTATGTCAAATCCATCAGCTGTTCTTAAAAAAATTATGGATGGCAAAGGTATTTCCTGATAGAAGCCTGCAATTTCATTTTTGGACCATTTTTTTTAATATCTCTTAACTTAGCAACTAATTAATTCAGAAAAAAATAAATAGTGTTATAGCTGACCAAAGCTCCAAATGGTTTCGTAATTATCATAACTGATTTTTTTTCAATGTTGTCAATTTAAACAGTATTTGTCAATGTTAGAATAAACGATTTTGAATCCATAATTTTAATTTGCACCATCTCATTTTCACACCTAGTGTAGTATGTTAATACACAAATTTCAAGTTTCTTTATGCAACTTATACGAAATTACCTTTCTGTTCGTCTCCATTATCTACCGATCCATCCATATCTGAAGAAAGTGCTGGGAGCAGTTCCTCTTTTGTTTCTTTACTATCATCAACATCTGTATCTGTAGATTTATTTTGATCAGTTACACTAATTTTTGTTTCTTTGTAGGCAATGGGCTCAATTAGTTTCCCATTGTCAGATGTAACTTCAGGACAATCATCATCTGTTTGCATTTCTCTCTCATCCTGAGAGTCCTGTGGCTGTAATATTAGAATAACCCTTCAAATCATCCGTTTATTCTCTAAAATAGCAAAAAAATCGTCACCTTAGCTTGTTAAGAAGGAGAATTAAATAAAACAGTGTTACCTGGTACGGATTTCCATCATCATCAAAGTATGTTTTTCTCGAGACCCCAAATCTCTTGTAGCGAGGTGGCCGGAGCCTTGCATTACGTTTTCTATACACTAGTTCTCCTTTAGGAATATTTTCAGGATTTAAACAGAACCCCATCATTTGAAAGGTGGTTTTAATTTTTTCGGCGCAAACCTCTTCTTCGTCAACCTCATGGCTAAAAATAAAATATTATGTAATTATATAAAACCTTAAACTATAAAAAATCTATAAGCAATGTTTAATTTAAAATTTTATATTTAATGTTACAAATACTGTACCTTCTTTTCAATGATATTGGTTTATTTTCGGGAGGATCTTCTTCTCCATCATCATAACTATATGATGTTAAATTAGAATTACTTTTAACAGGCTGAGTATGTTTAGAAGCTGTAGAAGCAGTACCATCAACTACATCTCCTGTATCTTTATCTGGTTCATTGCTATGTTCTGTAGCATCAACCACTTCACTTGTTTCATTCTGCATCTCATGTTTCTTTTGTTCATCTTTGAGCAAGTTTTGCAATAGCATACCAACTGACCCAAGTACTTTATTTGAATAATTCTTGTTTCTCTTCTTTGGTTTTACAGGTTTATCATCTAATTTAATATTGTCAACTTTAGTCTGAACTTCTATCACAGATGGCATCTCTTGGGAATTTCCCTCGCTATTTTCACATTCAATATCCACTTTATCTTCATTTTTGTCAGTAATTTTCAGATTTTTCTCAATATTTTCTATGTTTATGCTTGGTACTTCATTTTGTATATCTTCTTTATTTTTATCTACATGACGTTGTAGATAACAGGCGTAATGTGACGCATATTGTTCCCCGAAATGTTTCTTCCACAAAAACTGCCAATATTGCTCTGTATCCATTTCTCCCACAGAATTTATTTCTAAATTTTCATCTAGATTGGCAATTCTTGTTTGGTCATTTGATTGGTCATCAGAAGTGGATGATGACATGCTGTAGTCATCTGTTGGTGATGATTCTGATGTTACATGACTTGATGTAACGTCATAGCTTGATAAGGTTATCTTTGTAACATTGGTCATAGAATCAGTGCCAGCAACCGTTCTGGGACTCAGTATTCGGTCATGTTCAGAACAGGATCTCTTGCGGGCTAGTGGTAACCACGTATCATCTTTATTGTTGAACGAGTTTTTATCAGCTTTATTACTTTGAGAGTTCTGGTTTTTTTTGTAAGGATTAACTTTAGAGTCATAAGAAAACTTCCTCTCTCTCATATCCTCCTGTTCCATTCTTCCATTTAAATCTGTTAATTGACTGTATATTTGATCAGCAGATTTTTGTTTTAATATGTTGGTGTCATCTGTAATGTGGTCATTGTTATCATCTAGATAGTTTGGATTTATATAGTCACTGTACTTTTTTATCCATGATGCCCATATTAAGCGTTCACCATTAATAGCCCAAAATTTTTCCCATGTATTCTCAGAAAGGTAATTTTCATCCATTTCTACAATGTTTTCTAGAGGTAAGTCTTGTTCCATTTTTTCAAGTTTATCATGTGTGTTGTCAGAGTGGCAGTCTTGGTAGGTGAGATCAGCTCCACTATCACTTGGTTGTAGGGCATGAGAATTAGAGCCATGTGCCTGGGCTGGATCATGTTCATCTGTTGAACAGTAGTTATCTGTGTGTGAGGCACTGCAATAGCAACTTGCGCCTTCATCTTTCTGTAAAATTTTAAACCATATATCATTAGCATAGACATACAAATCAAAGACCACTAAAATTGACAGTAAGAAATTAGTACAAGTAGTATTATTGCAAATTTTTGTCTTAATAAATGTTAAATATTTAGATAAAGAGAAGCCCAATTCAATTGACACTGTGAAACATGTAACTTTACATTGTAAACAGTTCAATAGATTCCTTCTAAATTGGTATTGAAATTGAAGGTATATATTAATTTTATGTCCAAACACATTCTTTAGATTACTATTTCTCTACAAATTAATCTTAAGTTGCTATAATAGATATATTGCAGTATACTGAAACTTTTAAAATAACTGTTGCATATTCAAAGACCACTCGGGTTGCACCATTTTGAGATGTAATTGTACACTGTTAAGGTTAAAGATCACATATGTATATTCACATCGCTATTCCAAAATGCATTATCAGAAATTAGTATTGGAACAGAACGGAAATGGAACAAGGGCTGGACATGGCATACAGAGCTTTAAATAACATTCTTTTTAAATTAGATGTTTTGTTTACTGTTCAGAGAAGATAAACTCTTACCTCACATTTTACTTTGTAGGAAGTATCTAGTGAAAAATGCACATGCGATTGCTCATCCGACTCCTGTGTCTGGGAATCTCGTTGAACTTCCACGTCGCTTTCGCTGCAATCTTCTTTATCAGCATAGTAAGTTTTAACACCATCTCTATTCAATTATTAAATATGAAAAGTAATAAGTACCTATGTTAAAATGTATCAGTGTAGATTAAAAGAAAAGTAACTCAAATTAACATACCTTACATGGGCTCTGCTACACAAACAATACATATAATTGTCGTCATCATAATAACTATCGTTTTCATCACTAATTTCAAAATGAAATTCAGCAAGTGGTTCCCAGCGATGGTAATGATCGTAATAGTCGGACATCATCACAGGAACACTGGTTATATACACTATGTGATAATATAGTGAACACTGCGGTGTTAGATTACAATTGAACTACTCAATTTTATTATTGCAGCCTTGGGAAAAATCGAAGAATTTATTCGGCTGCACACCGAATGAGTAAATTCTTCCAGCTTACACAAAACGTTCCGTTTTCCCGAAGTAATCTTCTTTCGTATTTCATACTTTTTTACTTTATGTTAAAAAGTCAAATGTTGGGGGTAACCGACAGAATTGTTATAATATTTATATTAATTTAAAGTAATCTTGAAAGCTTTAACGGAACCACCATGTTGTGTTGTGCTTATTTAGATGAAACGGGTAGTAATTTAGAAACTAGAATACTTTGCTTAGAGCAGTATTTAAAAAAAAATTGTCGGAGGAGTGTTTGGCGCGTTTCGTGGTGTCAGTCGGATTTATTTTCACTAATTCAAAAATTGTTACAGAGTGGATTTTGTGCAGTGAAAGTGGTGTTATTTTGATGCACAAGCATCCGTGTTGATGTGCAATTATGCAGAATCATTGAAAATAAGTGTTGTGATGGGTTTGATGTTGTGGGGAAGACCACTTTAAAAAGTGGTTTTGTCCATCTCATCAGGCACCATCATGAACTCTGTTACTATTAAATTCGCTCCAAGCACTCCCTAGATACGTTAAAATGTGTGACACCCACATTTTAATGTAAAATTCATTTCATTCATCATTTCACCCACTCATTATTTCATAAGACTACAGCTCAGAGTAAATAGGACTGGAGTAGCCATTAGTCAATTTCTCGTACATATTTTTCTGCCATTTTTTGCGGGGGGTGAGGTTACTACTACACTGAAAGGCTGCACACAGATACAAAAACTTTTTGCGTATTTACAAACACACACATGCATAAAACGACACACATATTTAAAATTCACGCAAACATACTTAAAATAGTGTGTTAACGTTCTATTCAAACACACGAATGTCATTGTGTGAGTAGTGACATGACATAGCACGAGAATATCAATATCGATAAATCAGTTTCGTTCAATGAATGAATGCATTAATTTTGCGTTAGTATTCTTACATTATTAAAAATTAAATGATGATTTACACGCTTACTTTACAATCAGCCTTCTTTCGATTTTGAAAAGACACTCATATATGAAATCTATCTAAAACTTTGACAGATTTCGAAAGCTATATCAATCAAATACAAATTTATACTTAATAGCTTATTGCATTTAAAAAGTATTTACAATAGGTGTTATTATATATTTTCACTTTCAGAAATCACTGTGTGGACCCTTTCGCGTATAATCATAATGGAAAGGAGAAACCCTTAAACATTATTTTTAACAAAGCGATAGTGAATATAGTTAGATTTCTCGTATGATACTGGGAATTGTTAAATTTTAAGGGGAATCAAAAATCAAAAAGTGTGGATCTTAAAAGTTAAAATAGTACATTATGTTACGAGTATGCTATGTTGGTCATTATATACGAGGCATTATTGCAAGCGCGAGCCGCAAGCGAACGCGGTAAGGAAACTGAGTGTGTTATGACCAATGCATATGAGTTGCATACGACGTTTTTCAACACAATTGCAAGGAAAAAACAAACTTGTATTCTATAAAATCTTCTTCTATTGTTAGATAATTTCTGAAACTGAGAGGGCTCAAAATTTACGGAACAAATAGTACTTGTTCTTGTAGATGCCCAAGAGACGTGCCTATTACAAGCATCAACCCATTTTTTTCGTGTTCTTTAGGAAAACTGAAACTTAGCTGTTTCGGGAATGTGAAAGCTTACAGTATAAATACTAGCAATTAGGATACCGGCTAGGGGCAGAGGTATTTTTGCTTGAACTACACATACCGATCATTTCTGATTTTAATACTACAATAATATTTTCCAAAAGCTTCATTTATGTACGGAAGACTTTGGTGCCACATACCTAACTCCTAGTAAATCGAAGTATTGCACTTGGACCACCGGGTTTTTTAAAGGAGCTTTTGAATATTAATAAAAAATTAATTTAACTTAAATGTTGACAATGACATTTAGCTATCATCATACCAAATGGGATCAAAATCCGTCTCGTAGTTTATGCATGATGCGTGCACAAACATACATACAGACAAAATGTTAAAAAATTGGAGATTTTACTTCCTCTTCTCTCATACATACATACATAAATAAATCACGCCTATATCCCCGAAGGAGTAGGCAGAGGTGAACTAACACTCACGTTTTGCCAATTATGTTAGGTCCCATGTAAAATGTGGCGAGCCTATTGCCATTTATCGGGCACAAAAGTCGCAGTACATTGCTAGGTGGTATAAGAGGAACGCTGCTTCCTATTCCTCATCACTGATTTATCCGTAGTCGCCTTGTACGACACCCACGGGAGAGATTTGAGGTGGTGACAATTATATTCTGCTCTGCCGTGACCACACGGCAATTACTAACATCATATATGCCATTTGGCTTAAGGTCGACTTGACCTGTTTTATTCTATATCTCTATAGTTTTATTCTAGAATTTCAAAATTAAAGGAACTTCAATTCATAAAAGTATCATAAATTTAATCCATATTAAAAAATGATCAATTTAATAGTCTGAATAAAATGCCGAAGTTAATGTATAACCTCAGGAACACAATGTATAGATTTAAATCATAATACATATTTTAAATTTAATGTTACTTTCATTCATTCATTCATTCATTACTCCCTCGTAAAATCGCAATATCGATGACGTGACATCACTATTAATGAAGTGCAATTCAATTAGGGTTGCTGATTACAACAAAAAAAAACAATTTGTGCTGTGGCTCGAAAAAAAATTTAGGTTTCTCAGAAATAATCGGCTGTGCTGGTACCTTTTTACCCTTGCTTATTTTATAAAGTCAGGGACGCTGTATATGCTACAGCATAGGTACTCTTAATGTTTATGAGCGCCGCCCAGCATGAATAAAGGGCAAAATAGTCTTATTCTTATTTTATTTTATTAATTTACTAATGATTTTATATTTCCATGTAGTGTGGCAAAAAATAACCTTCAAGCGGTCGCAAAAGTGTAGGTAGGTATGTACTTAATACTAAACTAAATATAAACACGCAACGTATATTGTTAAAACGAAATTATAATTGGTAATTATTTAATACGAAATGACAAAATTACAATTATTTATTAACAACAAACTTTTTTAAATTATTGTCTAATTAATTGAAATGCGATAATGTTCAACCCTAGGTAGTCTCGTGGGGAGTGCGCTGGAAGATCGTTTGATGACGTCACGGCCGACTCCCCACGAGACTATGGCTCGAAATTTGAAATTGTAGTATGCTAAAACATGAAATTATGAAGTAAATAAATATCAAATCTTAAAAATAATACTTAAAAATGAAATGTGACGCCATCTTTTTGAATACTAGATGTTTTCGAATTTTTTTAACGCTAAAAAACAGCACAGGCACGCATTTTAGTGGGAGCTCTGCACGGCAAGACGTTCTGATTATTGTGGTTTTAAAATGGCGGCTCAACTAGTTTTATATAACGCACAGGCATCCGATGCTTGTGCGTTTGGCAGAGGGGAATGTTAGGCAAAGGCTACTCCAGTTCTATTTACTCCGAGGACTACAGATAAAATATACACTAAAGACTTGGCTGTATGGGCTAGACCCTTTGCCTTCCCTAAAATATAGGGAGAATTTTAAAACTAAAAAAATTGTCGCTGTCTCCGATTCCGAAAAGTGACAGTGACAATGAATTGTCCAAATTGACAAAAACCACAAAACATGTGTTTACGAACAAACACAAAGCGCATGTCATATTTAAATAATTTTAATTTGTATGTGGTAAATATTAGACATAATTAATTTAATACGTCTTAAGCAGAGTAAAAAATGGGTAAAAAGAATAAAGAATCACTGGGACGGTCCCTAATAAAGGACAGATTTTCAAAAAATCGGCATCGTAAACATGTCGAAGACAACACCATGGTAAGATAATTAATTACTGCAATCAACATTAAATAGGAATATGCTTTATATTGATACTGTAATATACCGCTAAATATTTTTAAAGCTGATTTAGTTATTAGGGGGTAGTAACAATAATAATATTATTCTGCTAAGCCTTCAAGACAAGCCAACAAGGCATAAAAACGCCTAAGTAACGCTATTTTTCGCCAAAGAGGTAGGTAGAGGTTCTATTTACTAGGGGGTGAGCTTTTTGGCTATCAATCAGACATATGAATGGCAGTTTATCACTATATAGAAAAGGAAAACTTGTCCATTACTCATCCTTGTCGTAACCCTTGTTGGTGCGCCCTAGTGTATATTTTTGCACATAATGAGGTTTAAGGTTGTTGCAAGATGCTACAATCGGTATATAATTTTGTTTATACATTAAATTTTGTTTTACTTTCCCTAGCTTCATACAACGGAAGTAAATGATGGCTTTGACTGGGGTCGTCTAAATCTGCAATCAGTGACTGCAGAGTCGTCACTTCAAGAGTTCCTGTCTACTGCTGAGTTAGCACAAAGGGAATTTACAGCAGAGAAAATGAACATGAAATATGTTAAGTCTATTCCTGATGCTGTGCAAATTGTAACATCACAGCCCAATTTTGATGAACCACTGACTATTCCAAGAAGGTGAGCTTAATTAATTTTTCATTATGACATAAATCACAAAGAAGAAGAGGTCTGATATTTGTTCGTAATAATTTTTCTATAATTCCTAAAATATTAAATTAAAAATCAGATAAATAGGTGTAATATGCCTATACCTATATAGAGTATATCATCATAAAATAAAGTATTCGATTTTAATTTTAACATTATATAAATGTTAGAAAAATTAGTACAAAGATTTTGATAGTTAGAAAAAGAATTTTGAAAAATTATGATCTTGAGGCGGGAAGCAAACTTGTGTCCGCTGCTATCCGGGCAGGTGCCTGACCGCTCGGCCACTCAAGACACTAATTAACTTGCCGAAATTCTTCTAACCTTTACACTTCACGTTGTAAGCCAACGGGTACCCTCGCAATGTAGAAATAAATGTTGGCTTACAATGTGAAGTGTAAAGATTAGAAGACCTAAGGCACCTGCCCGGATAGCAGCGGACGCGGGTTCGATTCCCGCCTCAAGATCATAATTTTTCGAAATTCTTTTTCTAACCACCAAAATCTTTGTACTAATTTTTCTAACATTTATATAATGTTAAAATTAGAATCGAATAGTTTATAAAGCAAACCCAAGCTTAGCCGAACGCACTGTATTTGTAAAAATATCTGCTTTGGAATGTTTGAAATTTATTTGTACATTGCGAGGGTACCTGTTGGCTTACAACGTGAAGTGGAAAGGTTAGAAGAATTTCGGCAAATTAATTAGTGTCTTGGGTGGCCGAGCGGTCAGGCACCTGCCTGGATAGCAGCGGACGCGGGTTCGATTCCCGCCTCAAGATCATAATTTTTCGAAATTCTTTTTCTAACCACCAAAATCTTTGTATAAAATACATACATACATAAATCACGCCTATATCCCCGAAGGAACCATGTTTTAATTTTATCAAATAATTGTAGTTATCATTCTTCATATAGAAATAATAAATGTGGTCCATAATTAATTTAGCTAACTATGCACCATAATTATTATTATTATATATTGTGTTCTGACTATACAATCAGATTAATATATAGTACAGCTACAGATTTCATTTAATACACTAAAGATGCAACTCAAAAAGTTATTAGAAATATTCTGTGTTCTAAATGTATGATTGTAAGACTTACTGTTGCATGAATGCAATTTAGAATGGTATCTCTTTTGTATTTAAGAAGTGACATTTTAAACAAGTGGAACTTCTTTTAACCTTTACCCTGGATAAATGCCAATTTTAGACCTCCGTGGACACCTGGTATAACAGCAGAGGAACAACAAGAACGAGAGAGAGAATCCTTTCTGGATTGGCGTCGGTACTTGAATGAACTGCAGGCAAAACTAGGTGCTGCGTTAACACCATATGAGAGAAATCTTGAATTTTGGAAACAGCTCTGGAGGACATTGGAAAAGGCTGACATTGTATTAATTCTTTTGGATGCAAGAAATCCACTTTTATTTAGGTAATACAATAGTTTTTTTTTTAAATAATGATTATTGTGATGGTATAAATTTTTAGCATTTATTGCTAATCAGAAATTATCTATTTTATTTTGTAATCTTTTGACCGTTTAAATTACATTATTCAAAATATTTTTCTATTTTTACGTCTATAGCATTAATAATCTATCTAATTTATATTTCCACCAAAAATTTGGCCAAATCCAAATGTTTTGGTATTATTATATGATTTCTATCAAGCTATGAAGTATATTCAAAAACTTTTAAGAGCTATACAAATTTATTTCAGATGTGAAGACCTAGAAAAATACTGTGCTGACCAAAAATGCAAATGCATATTGTTACTGAATAAAGCAGATTTGACTAATGAATATGAAAGAAAATGTTGGGCGGAATATTTTTCGAAACAGGTACTATAAATAATAGGGTTTTTTAATCTGTCTCAATGTAATTTATGTACAAAAATATTATTTTTTTCTAGAAAATCCCCATCGCATTTTTCTCTGCATCTAAACAGACGAATGAAAGAAAAATTTCTGAAACAAGTGATGAAGAATCAAAGAAAAGTGATGTTGACTCTGATAATAATTCAGAAACCGAATCAGCAGGTTCACTAGATGATTTAACGCAGAGTGACGATGAAGAAGAATCTTTAATCTGTACAGAAGAAGATATAAAATTGTTTAAAAAACAATTAGGGGTTCTTGACGCTGCAGTGTCTGATACGGCATCCAAATTAGAGAACATACAGGAATCATTGAACAGAGTTCTGGAAAATCTAAGATTAGGAAATCCTGTAGAAACTTATTCAAATATTACAGATGTTTCAAACAATTCCGAGGTAACAGATGATTCAGATGCAATAAGGAATTCATATGAAATATTTGACAGAAATAAGCTCTTGGAAATGTTGAGAAACCACAGGGTTGACAATTTGAAAAATCCACCGAGATTATCTGTAGGAATGATTGGTTACCCAAACGTGGGTAAATCAAGTACTGTTAATGTATTAATGCAAACGAAAAAGGTGAGCACATACATATTTTTTTATAAGTATATGCTAACTATTTGCTTTGCTAATTAGAGATTGTGCAATCTGGAGCAATACTGTAATATTCTGCCGCTAGGGTGCAGCACTAACGTAAACGGTAAACATGCCATATTTTTGACAAATCTTAAGAGTCATCAAAATTATTAATTTTTTTATGACCGTAGGATGCCATAATATTCAGTTAAACTACTTACGCTAAGTATTTATTTACTCCTGTTCTTATATTACAAGCAGATGCTGTTTGTTTTCCAAATAAAATAAAATAAAACTGTTACCTTTAAAATGTTGAGATTATTTATAAGAAAAATTACGTTTTAGGTAAGCGTAAGTGCCATGCCCGGGCACACGCGTCACATACAGTCCCTAGTACTGGACGAACATATAGAGTTGCTGGACTGCCCTGGACTCGTCTTGCCCGCATATGCCGTCGCACCCGACCTAATGCTGACTGCTGTGCTGTCTATTGACCAGGTAAGATTCAGATTGATCTTCTTAAGTCGAGTTTTGTATGCTATGAACGCAATAGGTCTCACAGTTACTCAAATGGCAATTCTAGTTCCTAGTTCTGCTTCTGGGAATAACTTACTGAGTAACGATATCCTAAAGAAAATAATGATGTGGCTAATTGCCTATATCTGCAACCAAAGTATGTCTATTAGTATTGTTCCGCCCCAACTAAAAGTAGCCAATGTAATCCCAATCTTTAAAACCAGTCAACCACAAGATCCAGCAAATTGCAGGCCAATATCGCTTCTGAGTACTCTCTCTAAAATACTCGAAAAAGTGGTGAATGTAAAGTTGCTGAAATACCTGGAGTCAAAAGCTCTACTCGTTGAGAATTAACATGGCTTCAGATCGGGCAAATCCACTGAGGACGCAGTAAATGACCTCGTTAACTTCATAATAAACAAAATTAGTGAAAATCAAAAATGTCTAGGCATTTTCTTGGATTTCGTCAAAGCGTTCGACACAGTATCTCGGCCAATACTCCTTAAGAAGTTTGAGATGCTGGGTAAGAGTGTTGTATTGGAATGGTTCCATTCGTATCTTTGTGATCGCAAACAGAGAGTAATGATAGGAGAAACCTATTGTGATTATGCTGCGATCAGATTTGGTGTACCGCAGGGCAGTGTTTTGGGCCCCACGCTGTTTCTAACCTACACACACACACACACACGCACGCACGTACGCACACGAAACGACATGATTTTGTCTTGCGTGAGCGCTCGATGCGGACTGCCAATGCGCGATTGTGTGACCAGGCACTCGCGCTCGTATCGCCAGTACTTACTCAGTACCAACTCACGCACAAAAACCGACAAAATAGGGAACGATAGGCCGGTCGAGGAGCATAAGTTGCCATACTACGTCTCTTTGCCTCCTTTCCTCGCTACTTCCCACGCCACTCGTCGAGTGAGTGGCTGGCCCATAAGCATAAAATAAGGTTTTATAATGTTTCATACACAATTCATTCGCAAATTACCATTTCACAAGCAACATTTGACAATGTTTCATACGCAAACTAATGCTTTAACAAGGAAATCAAAACGCAAACATGCATATGATAAGCAGGCATATCAAAAATGCATCATCAATAAAGTTTTTAAAAGTTACTAAAACCTAACCAACACAATTAACAATTACTGATACGGTACCATACCATAAATTGCCTAATGTCTTTCGACTAAGTAACCATATTATTAAAGAAATATTTGGTCAATAGATCTTTGTCGTTTAACGTATTTGTGTTAAGAAAAATTTACTAATGTTCTTTTGCAAAATGACAATATATGAAGAAATTACTTTATGAGATGTTAAGTTTGTGAAACATAAATAAATGAAACGTTGATTTGCGAAATGGCAACTTTGAATTTCGTTGCTTGTTAACTGTAAGTTTGTTTAATAACTGTTGATCAAACAAAGGGAAACCATAAAATAATCATTGTTTTTATTCCACCCAGATGCGCTCCCACGACTCGGCGATGGCTCGCCTCTGTCAGCTTGTGAGCAAGCATACCTTCGAGCAGAAATACGGATTGTTGCTGCCACAGAGTGAAGATTCCAATCTGGACTACAAGCAGATACTTACCGCGCATGCTTGTAAGTATATATGCGCGTGCGCAGATGTATTATTTAAATCAATACATTTAAAATAATGAATAGAAATAAAATAAAAATCATTATCACACAATCATTACACCTTTATACTATTATTATTATTATCATTTATTTCAAGATATTGTCTCATATGTGTTAGTAACAGTTCCATCCTATGTTAGTAAAATGACAAATACGTTGAAGCTAATTAAACCTTTACACTTAGCCTGCTCATCTAACGTGTAGTTTGATGAACCGGCTAAGTAGGTAGAAAGGAGCCCTGTCTTTCTCCTATCATACTCAGGGACTGATAATACAAACTGTATATATTTTTCGCTTATTGCATTGTTTTATTTTAATCGTGCAACCACATGATATATATCATCTGGAAAATCCATGATTTTCACACATACTCTGACATGACCAAAAATACGATAAGTGAGCCGATACGATATAACTCTCAGCGAGCCATGGATTCACCGTGCGGGCGCCGGGTCCATAGTGTGGCAGAGGCAAGTTTTGGGAGAGAGGACTTGTGACCCAAGTGTAGGTTTATGAGGCCACTTGACAACTAGTCAACACTCACCTTCGGCAGCCTGACTTCTCTCTCTGTCTAGCCATATTTGATAAGATTTCGTGAGAGCCGCCTCAGGCACACGTTTGTAGAACTTACGAAAGTTCTAGACAAGCCAAGGTCAATATATTGTTCAGATAAATATACACGGTGACTTTTGTATCAGTGTCCAAATTCAAAAAATAAAAACACGTGTTTTGCCTTTTGGATCATTGATCATTATATTCAAATTTAGATACTGATACAAAAGTCTCCCTGTATTGTTAATGTGACGGCCGCCTTGGTCGAATGATCAGATTGCTGGGTATTGGCCAAGAGGTCCCGGGTTCGAATCCTGTTAGGGGCAAACTTTGTGATGACCACAAATGTTTGTTTCCGAGTCATCGTTGTGTATATGTTTATGTGGTATATTTTCAACATTAATATACATAATTATATTAAAAATATGTCCGTCATCTAGTATCCATAACACAAGTGCTCACGCTGCTTACTTTGGGCTATATGATAGGTGTGAGTGTAAAAATATTTATTTATTATTTATAATGTAATTTTTTTGTCCAGACAACAGAGGCTTCATGACGGCCGCCGGCCAGCCCGACCAGTCGCGCTCCGCCCGCCTGCTGCTCAAGGACGCGGCGAGCGGTCGCTTGAGATGGGCGGAGCTGCCCCCGGGCTCCGAGCCGGAGCCCCTGGACGAGCTGATCGCTGGGAAGCGGTCTGACAAGAGGCTGCCCACGCCGAGGGAGGCGCGGATGGTGGAGGTGAGTTTTTGATTTAAAACTTTTTATAAGTAATAGTCTCATAACCCCCCGAGGTTTGATATGAAGGTGATGGATGTGAATGAGGATACGACGAGTGACAGAAGAGAATGGGAAAAGAGGACATACTGCGCCGACCCCAAATAAGATGGGATAAGGGCAGGGCGATGGTGATGAAGGTGATGAATCTCCTTAGAGCATTTTCGCGTGGCAGTAGGGGATCTGGTAGCTGCCCATATTGCCCCATCTCAACTTTCCAGTCTGTATATTTTTCCGAAGGGATGTTTACGTTTTTTACTGAGAATCTAAATTGTTTATTTTATTACAAGTTTATTACAAATTTATTAGTTAGTTACAAATTACAAATTTAGTTTATTACAGTTTATTACAAATTTATTTAAGGCCCGGTAGGTCAGCGTAAATAGGTATTTAGCGCCGTCCCGGCCGCGCGGAACTTACTTCACGCCGCCGGGACTTTGGTGAACTCACTAATGCCCTCTCCAGTGACATAGTATAAAAATAAGCAGTAGAATATTGTTATTCAAATTAAACAATGCTTTTTTTATGAATCGTTATTTTGTGGCTTTGTTCATTTTATTAATGTATTTTTATTTGTAATACTTATTTGGGTCTCAATTACTACTAAAATTTGACCCAGTATTTTTATATTCATTACCGTCAGAATGGAGCTGTATTGTTTTTCGAGTTCATGTATTGTAAATATGTATTACGAGAGTTTCTTTATTCCACCATTACTTCTTAATGTCTCAAAAGATTGAGACGCATGGTAAAATTTACAAATGGGATTAGTTATTGATATAAGACCCGATTCAAAACCAAATTCTGTTCATTACATGTTGTTAGGTTGACCTAACAACATGTAATGAACAGAATTTGGTCAAGCATTATCAGATTTGTGATTTATTTGAATAAATCACAAATCTGATAATGCTTGACATCAATCAGCTTGAGTCAAGCACGATCATATTCTATGTGTTTCTGTTCATTAAATGTTGCTAGGTCAAATAATTCACAAATCTTATAATGCTTGACATCAATCAGCTTGACTCAAGCATCAATCAGCTTGAGTCAAGCACGATCATTTTCTATGTGTTTCTGTTCATTACATGTTGTTAGGTCAAATAAAACACAAATCTGATAATGCTTGACATCAATCAGCTTGACTCGAGCATCAATCAGCTTGAGTCAAGCACGATCATTTTCTATGTGTTTCTGTTCATTACATGTTGTTAGGTCAAATAAATCACAAATCTGATAATGCTTGACATCAATCAGCTTGACTCGAGCATCAATCAGCTTAAGTCAAGCACGATCATTTTCTATGTGTTTCTGTTCATTACATGTTGTTAGGTCAAATAAATCACAAATCTGATAATGCTTGACATCAATCAGCTTGACCCAAGCATCAATCAGCTTGAGTCAAGCACGATCATTTTCTATGTGTTTCTGTTCATTACATGTTGTTAGGTCAAATAAATCACAAATCTGATAATGCTTGACATCAATCAGCTTGAGTCAAGCACGATCATTTTCTATGTGCTTCTGTTCATTACATGTTGTTAGGTCAAATAAAACACAAATCTGATAATGCTTGACATCAATCAGCTTGACTCGAGCATCAATCAGCTTGAGTCAAGCACGATCATTTTCTATGTGTTTCTGTTCATTACATGTTGTTAGGTCAAATAAATCACAAATCTGATAATGCTTGACATCAATCAGCTTGACTCGAGCATCAATCAGCTTAAGTCAAGCACGATCATTTTCTATGTGTTTCTGTTCATTACATGTTGTTAGGTCAAATAAATCACAAATCTGATAATGCTTGACATCAATCAGCTTGACCCAAGCATCAATCAGCTTGAGTCAAGCACGATCATTTTCTATGTGTTTCTGTTCATTACATGTTGTTAGGTCAAATAAATCACAAATCTGATAATGCTTGACATCAATCAGCTTGACCCAAGCATCAATCAGCTTGAGTCAAGCACGATCATTTTCTATGTGTTTCTGTTCATTACATGTTGTTAGGTCAAATAAATCACAAATCTGATAATGCTTGACATCAATCAGCTTGACTCAAGCATCAATCAGCTTGAGTCTTGAGACGATCAAATTCCACTCCAAAGCCACTCCTCCATCTTATATTATTTACATTATTTATAATTTAAAATACAATTAATAGTAGATTTTCCATCAAGTGCACAAAACGAATCATTTTTGTCCGAGGCTTTTAGCAGCCCGAGCCGAAGGCGAGGGCTGATAGTAATGTCGAGGATAAAAATGGTTTTGTGGACGAGTTAGAAACTCTGCTTTTCACTTCGATTGCGAGGAAACAGAACAGTAGTTGATCATAACATGTCTTGAAATTCAAACTAAAATTAGTACAGTTTTGAATACTGAAGGAAATTGTTTTTCCCATTGATATTAGGCTTGGATTGCAGACCTATACAGCCAAGTATTAAATTAATTTTGAAATAATGACTTTCTTAATTTCATTTAATAACCTACCGTACCTACTTCAATTAAATTTTAATATCTTTTATGTCTTAAAAAACACATTAGGCAAATACATTTAAGTAAATAATAAAATAACAAAATTTATCTCTGAATTTCTTATTGTGTTTGGCTGCATGGCTTATTTTCTTTGCCTTAATATAGACACATTTATGAGTAGATACGTTAATGCTCTAGAGCACAAAATTCGATTTTGTGCAGCCTATATCCTGCACAAATAAGCACTTTCAGAGCATGAGAAGTGAAAAAATAACAATTGATTAAATGTTAATTGTAATCACAATTAACAAAACAATTAATCAATTGTTATTTTGGCCGTGTGGTGACGGCAGAGTAGAATACAATTGTCACCACCCCAAACCTCTTCCGTGGGTGTCGTAGAAGGCGACTAAGGATAAATCAGTGATGAGGAATGGGCAGCAGCCTCTTATACCTACCAACTAGCGATAAATGGCAATAGGCTCGCCACCTATTACATGGGACTTAGCCTAATTGGCGAAGCGTGGGTGCTAGTTCACCTCTGCCTACCCCTTCGGGGATATTGGCGTGAATTATGTATGTATGTATTTTTAATTAAATTTTGCCCAACACTGCCAAACACACACTGTGCTTGCGAAGCACGATGGAACTCGAAGAAAGGAACTTGGTCACCCATCTAATGAACGGCTTTAGCAACCATTCCTTAGTTTACGTAATCGCAGGCGAAGCGCTCTATACCACTTCGCTAGCGAGCTCGACAAAATATGAATTATCAAAAATCATAGCTATCTCCAGTTTAACATCTGCCGATATTCTTTTACTATGGCACTATGATAGTATTTTAGGCATGACGTCAGAAGTTCATTGATGGTGCACGATAAAAGCGAAGCGGAAAAAATTCAAAAAATTGGCACAGGTCCGTCGTCCGAGAGCACCAACGTGCGACCATAGAGGACAATAATACTACGGATATAGAGAGCCCGCTCGCCGTATTTTTTTGTTAACCGCTAATGTCAATTCATTTCACACTAGCTCTATCTACAAATTCCATCCGACCTTAGAGTGGGTGTCAATGTGTGCGTGAGCTTATACGTATTTACCCACACATAAACGTGTTCATTTAATTTAATATTACGTATTAGTTTATTGCAAGATCCTTATAAATCGGTAACTGTTAGAATTTTAAACAGTTACGGACAATAAAGAGTTACATTATACATCAATACAAATATAAACATCGACATTGCTTACAAATACGCAATATTAAACTAAATAAACACATGTTACTATTTCTATTCATCCTAAAATAAACGCTTTCCAACATGGGTTCATATCATAAAATAAAAATCAAATGTATTTGCTACAATTTATATTGTAAATGGTAAAATATACATAAATAATAAAAATTATGGACATATGCCATGAAAGTAATTAGGTCAGTTAAATGTATTAAAAAAGTAAAAGACGGAAATAATAAAATTCAATTAAATGTGATAAAGGCTTCTGTAAAAAAATATAAGAACAATCAGGGTTCAAAAATTATTAGGGACAACATTAGGTTAGGGATATTACTTTTAAACCCAAACATGGGCTTGATGCAATGTTCACAAGAAATATAAACCAGGACCTACTTAAAAACTTTTTCGGTAATATAAGAAGTTATGGCGAGAGAAATACGGCACCTAATACAATATCGTTTAAAGGTGGTCTATAAGTCTTTACTACTTAATAATTTTAACTCGCCCCATTCCCTTCACGCAAACTGCGATATACTTCTTATATTACCCCGACAATGAGGTACCACAAAGTCCTCGTGGGTCAAACACAGAGGAAATTGTGGTGCCTTTTAATCAATTACATTCTGATGTAGTTAATGCAGGACCTGATCTTAGGAAAATATATGAAAAAAATAAGTAAGAGTTGTAAAAAATGTAAAGTAGTGATACGGGGATCTTGAAACAGATACATAGTATGTCTAGATTGGCCGAGCGGTCAGACAGTTTCCAGGCAGGTGCCTGGAAATACAGCGGACGCGGGTTCGATTCCCGCATCAAGACCATAATTTTTCTAAATTCTTTTTCTAATCACCAAAATATTTCTACATAGATACATAGTAATTAAATATAAAGGTAAAAAAATACAAAGCCAATTGCAAAAGTTTGCAATACAATCCAAAAGCTTAGAAAACGGTGGAAAACAAAAAATTCTGGTGACAAAAAATATAGTGCCCAATACAAAATATTGTAGCGAAATTTTTAAAAATCATGTCTTAAAAATGTGGAAAAATTAAATTAAATTAATTCGTATTTTGATTTTAATTTTAGCATAAATAATTTTTCTAACATTATAAATGTTAGAAAAAATTAGAATTTGTGGTTAGGAAAAGTTCATAAAATTGTACTCTTGATGCGGAAATCGAACCCACGTCCTCTGCGATGTCCCTTTTAATTGTATAAAACACAAAAATGAATTAAAAACCTACTTCCAGAACACAACTATAAACATTTTCATTTTCAGTTGTAAACAACTGGACAGCAATTAATTTGTGTTAATTTATTGAACAAAATATTTTAACTAATTTTTGCAGTACAGGAAAGGGTCACAATAGCGTTATAGTAATGTAGTAGTATAAGAGTAAATACATAGCTCGGTGATTATCACTTTCATATGCTAAAATAAGTTAGCGTATAGTCCTACAGATAATCTTGATTCACAAAGTTGTGAGTTTTTTTTGCTTGATCTGGTCATTTCTGCTTGCAAAGTTGTAATCTGCCTTCGGAGAGTATGCAGCAAAAGCGACGACAATTGTTGTTGACGTGTTGTCTCTGCAAAAAAAAATTATTCCTATGAATTTACGCACTTGATGATAAAAAAAAACATTGGAGTTATTTTAATTCTTGGCACGAGTATGGATATTAAATGCAGTAATATTTCCAATCAACTTTTGATGTGTTGGTGTGAATCATTACCGGCGGGTCCCTATATTCTATCTATAGTTAAAAGTAAGCTTACTAAAGCTTAATTGCCTGGCATTTTTTTTGTTTATATTCCAATAAATAACAGAAGTTGCTAAGGAACTAAGCCACAGTACGTCTATTTTCAACTGTAGATAGAATATAAGGACCCGCCGTAAGTTAGTTAATAATTATTTAACTGTTTATTACAAACGAGTAGGAGTAAAGTATTGTACGCGATAGCCAAGTCGTTCTTTATGTTTAAACAATCTAAAGACACCTCCCATACTAAGTAAAATAACCGTGCTGATAAACTATATGATTGATTTACAGATTAATAATATGTACCTGTTTACATTACCCGGAAGTAAGAGGTTGACTTTGTTTAGGCATAAGCGATACTGCTTGTATAGGGACTTTCTCCATAATATCTGAAATAAATGTATTAATGTATAAATAATAAAAAGGTGCTTGGCAAATTGAATAGGGCCCGTCATGCATGTTTTTAAAAAAATATTTCAATACAAATCACAGACAGTACCAACAATATTTGTGTGAAGTATAGGTCACATAGGATAGGACATACAACGTTTTTCTTTACCTATTATGTTATGCAGTGAAGTAGATGATTGAATAAGTCCAGGTATTTCAGAAATTTCTGCTGACGAAACATTAACCTTAGAATCTGAAATAATTAAATATTATATTATTGATCTTGGTCTTAAAATGAATGAATTTAATTTATTGATAAAAGTTGCTAGAAACTCTTACTTCTATCAAAATGTAGCGACGGTATTTCTTGATAATTTAAACTATTGTTACGGTTCCAATCTGTGGTAGTGAAATGAATATCACTTAAGAACTTCTTTCTATAAAATTCATAATCAGCATCACTCTCCAATTTCCTCCAACCACATGTACCCAAGCCTTGAAACATCGTGGGTTCTTCTTTGGATTAGGTAATTATATTTAATTACCAAATAACTGATGGTATGAGGTTCCTAAAAAAAAGAAATTTGAATGTGCTATTTCATGATCCAAAATTTTTTATGAAAGGTAATGAAATTTAAGACCAAAATTATATGATGACTTGGATAAAGGTAGACTGTAATTTGCGATTGAGAATTTTAGATGTTGGGGTCTTGTTTTCAAGGCTGAGATAAGGATGTTTGGCAATAGGCTCGCCACCTATTACATGGGACTTAACATAATTTGCGAAACGTGGGTGCTAGTTCACCTCTGCCTACCCCTTCGGGGATATAGGCGTGATTTATGTATGTATAAGGATGTTTTAAATTAAGATTATTACACATTGCCATCCGTTGCGGCAGAGAAAAATCACATCAACCTACAAAGGGTTTAAACAGGTCATAGAAGGCAACTAAATGATATTGATCACCTTATACTCAGTCGACCAATCCACATTGTCCAATCTTAGTGGACTATTGCTTAAACTGTTGTTGGTGTTGGCACATAATTGAAAATTTAATGATAAAGATACTTACTAAAATCCATTGGACATCCTAATACACAACGGACGCAATTTTCTAAAAATGTGTTCACTTCACAGCGGAGGAGTAAAAACTCAATCAGACGCAATCAGCTCAACACTTTCACGAAAAATTAAACAAAAACTGGGAAACGACACGGAAACTCACGAAGTACAATTAATTTTAAAGTTTTGAACTCGCCAAACAACTGACCAAAGAGAATACAATACTACGTAAGACAACTGACATTTTTGGGCTGTCATTCATGGTCACAGACAGAGCAATCGAGAAGTTCGAGGACCATGAGGTTCTGTCTAAAGAGGATAGTATACCCGTAGTCTAGTATCCTCTTTGGACAGGACAGAACACATAATATACCTTCATGGTTCTCGACCTTTTCGATTCGTGGCGCCATCTAGTTAAAAAAATGTTACTTAATTTGTGATCAAGCTCGGAATTTTTATGTAGATGTCGCATTTTACAAAAAATATCCGTAAAATATTCTTAGTTCTAAGTGTCCACCCCCTGCGTGCGACTCAGGGGGTGGACACTTAGAACTAAGAATATTTTACGGATTTTTTTGTAAAATGCGACATCTACATAAAAATTCCGAGCTTGATCCCAAATTAAGTAACATTTTTTTAACTAGATGGCGCCACGAATCGAAAAGGTCGAGAACCATGAAGGTATATTAAGTGTTCTGTCCTGTGCAAAGAGGATACTAGACTACGGGTATACTATCCTCTTTAGACAGAACCTTCATGGTTCTCGTACTTCTTGATTGTTCTGTCTGTGACCATTAATGACAGCCCTAAAATGTCAGTTGTTTGTCGAGTTCAAAACTTTAAAATTAATTGTATCTCGTGAGTTTCCGTGTCGTTTCCCAGTTTTTGTTTAATTTTTCGTGAAAGTGTTGAACTGATTGCGTCTGATTGAGTATTTACTCCTTCGCTGTGAAGTGAACACATTTTAAGAAAATTGCGTGCGTTGAGTATTAGGATGTCCAATGGATTTTAGTAAGTATCTTTATCATTAAATCTTCAATTATGTGCCAACACCAACAACAGTTTAGGCAATAGTCCACTAAGGTTGCACAATGTGTATTGGTCGACTGAGTATAAGGTGATCAATATCATTTAGTTGCCTTCTATGACCTGTTTAAACCCTTTGTAGGTTGATGTGATTTTTCTCTGCCGCAGCGGATGGCAAGGTGTAATAATCTCAATTTAAAACATCCTTATACATACATAAATCACGCCTATATCCCCGAAGGGGTAGGCAGAGGTGAACTAGCACCCACGTTTCGCTAATTATGTTAAGTCCCATGTAATAGGTGGCGAGCCTATTGCCAAACATCCTTATCTCAGCCTTGAAAACAAGGCTGAGATAAGATATGTTTGGCAATAGGCCCTAACATCTAAAATTCTTAATCGCAAATTACAGTCTACCTTTATCCAAGTCATCATATAATTTTGGTCTAAATTTCATTACCTTTCATAAAAATTTTTGGATCATGAAATAGCACATTCAAATTACTTTTTTTTAGGAACCTCATACCAGCAGTTACCTAATCCAAAGAAGAAACCGCGATCTTTCAAGGCTTGGGTACACGTGGTTGGAGGAAATTGGAGAGTGATGCTGATTATGAATTTTATAGAAAGAAGTTCATGAGTGATATTCATTTCACTACCACAGATTGGAACCGTACCAATAGTTTAAATTATCAAGAAATACCGTCGCTACATCTTGATAGAAGTAAGAGTTTCTAGCAACTTTTATCAATAAATAAAATTCATTCATTTTGACTAAGATCAATAATATAATATTTAATTATTTCAGATTCTAAGGCTAATGTTTCGTCAGCAGAAATTTCAGAAATACCTGGACCTATTCAATCATCTACTTCACTGCATAACATAATAGGTAAAGAAAAACGTTGTATGTCCTATCCTATGTGACCTCTACTACACACAAATATTGTTGATACTGTCTGTGATTTGTATTGAAATATTTTTGTCAAAACATGCATGACGGACCCTATTCAATTTTCCAAGCACCTTTTTATTATTTATACATTAATACATTTATTTCAGATATTATGGAGAAAGTCCCTATACAAGAAGTATCGCTTATGCTTAAACAAAGTCAACCTCTTACATCTGGGTAATTTTAACAGGTACATATTATTAATCTGGAAATCAATCATATCGTTTATCAGTACGGTTATTTTACTTAGTATGGGAGGTGTCTTTAGATTGTTTAAACATAATGAATGACTTGGCTATCGCGTACAATGCTTTACTCATACTCGTTTGTAATAAACAATTAAATAATTATTAACTAATATTCTATCTACAGTTGAAACTAGACGTACTGTGGCTTAGTTGCTTAGCAACTTCTGTTATTTTTTGGAATATAACAAAAAATGCCAGGCAACTAAACTTTAGTAAGCTTACTTTTAACTATAGATAGAATATAGGGACCCGCTGGTAATGATTCACACCAACACATCAAAAGTTGATTGGAAATATTACTGCATTTAATATCTATTCTCGTGCCAAGAATTAAAATAACTCCAATGGTTTTTTTTATCATCAAGTGCGTAAATTCATAGGAATATTTTTTTTGCAGAGACAACACGTCAACAACAATTGTCGTCGCTTTTGCTGCATACTCTCCGAAGGCAGATTACAACTTTGCAAGCAGAAATGACCAGCTCACGCAAAAAAAAACTCACAACTTTGTGAATCAAGATTATCTGTAGGACTATACGCTAACTTATTTTAGCATAGCATTTAGTGAAAGTGATAATCACCGAGCTCTGTATTTACTGATATACTACTACAGTACATTACTATCACGCAATTGTGACCCTTTCCTGTACTGCAAAAATGAGTTAAAATATTTTTTTCAATAAAGTAATACAAATTAATTGCTTGTCACCAGTTGTAAATGAAAATGTTTATAGTTGTGTTTTCGAAGTAGGTTTTTAATTCATTTTTGTGTTTTATACAATTAAAAGGGACGTCGCAGAGGACGTGGGTTCAATTTCCGCATCAAGAGTACAATTTTATGAACTTTTCCTAACCACAAATTAAAAAAAATTCCACATTCTTAAGACATGATTTTTAAAAATTTCGCTACAATATTTTGTATTGGGAACTATATTTTTTGTCTCCAGAATTTTTGTTTGTCAACCGTTTTCTAAGCTTTTGGATTGTATTGCAAACTTTTGCAATTGGCTTTGTATTTTTTTAACTTTATATTTAATTACTATGTATCTATGTAGAAAGATTTTGGTGATTAGAAAAATTATGGTCTTGATGCGGGAATCGAACCCGCGTCCGCTGTATTTCCAGGCAGGTGCCTGACCGCTCGGCCAATCTAGACACACTGTGTATCTGTTTCAAGATCACCGTATCACTACTTTACATTTTTTACAACTCTTACTTATTTTTTTCATATATTTTCCTAGGATCTCACATAATTACCCTGACCTGCATTAACTACATCAGAATGTAATTGATTAAAAGGCACCACAATTTCCTCTGTGTTTGAACCACGAGGACTTTGTGGTACCTCATTGTCGGGGTAATATAAGAAGTATATCGCAGTTTGCGTGAAGGGAATGGGGCGAGTTTAAATTATTAAGTAGTAAAGACTTATAGACACCTTTAAACGATATTGTATTAGGTGCCGTATTTCTCTCGTTTTTAAGTGGGTCCTGGTTTATATTTCTTGTGAACATTGCATCAAGCCCATATGTTTGGGTTTAAAAGTAATATCCCTAATCTAATGTTGTCCCTAATAATTTTTGAACCCTGATTGTTCTTATATTTTTTTACAGAAGCCCTGTCTCATTTAATTGAATTTTATTATTTCCGTCTTTTAATTTTTTTAATACATTTAACTGACTTAATTACTTTCATGGCATATGTCCATAATTTTTATTATTTATGTATATTTTACCATTTACAATATAAATTGTAACAAATACATTTGATTTTTATTTTATGATATGAACCCATGTTGGAAAGCGTTTATTTTAGGATGAATAGAAATAGTTACATGTGTTTATTTCGTTTAATATTGCGTATTTGTAAGCAATGTCGATGTTTATAATTGTATTGATGTTTAATGTAACTCTTTATTGTCCGTAACTGTTTGAAATTCTAACAGTTACCGATTTATAAGGATCTTGCAATAAACTAATACGTAATATTAAATAAAATGAACACGCATTATGTGTGGGTAAATACGTATAAGCTCACGCACACATTGACACCCACTCAAAGGTCGGATGGAATTTGTAGATAGAGCTAGTGTGAAATGAATTGACATTAGCGGTTAGCAAAAAAAATCGGCGAGCGGGCTCTCTATATCTGTAGTATTATTGTCCTCTATGGTGCGACTGATCGGGCCCAAAGAGTATATAATACACTACGTTTAAGAGTCGGGACTTCATACAAGCTTTTTGACAATTTTGACTCGCAGTTTAGGCTAAGATCTCGTACCAACCAACAGAGACAGATAAAAAAGTAATGCCAACATACTACAAAAGCAAACTAAGGATGTGGTGTACGCTACAGAATGTCGATATCGATAAAAACGAATGGGTACCCCCCTGCCTTGCAGAACTTGCAGACAGGTTTTTTAATCCTACAAAAGCAAAATAAAAAGCTCTGTTCGTTTGAAAATATTGAGTATTATTTAATTACGTGTAATTATTTAGTACAATTTATTTAACAACAAAAATTAAAGTTATGTTTACAATGTGGAAATTAAAATTGTTGGTAATTTTCTGATCTCATATTCTAGGCGGAGTCTTCAGATGTTAGCTGATCGATCAACACACGTTTTTGCAATGTTGTGTAAGCAAGTAAGCAGGACATTTAGATCTGAAATAATAAAAAGAGATTAGTAAATATATCGTTTGAGTTTACGCTGGTCATCATCAATTCAATTTATTGTTCACCGCTTACCATAGCGGACTATGTGTAACGCGCCCGAAGGTCTGGTTCTGCCTAATCAATGAAATCTGGTTCTGAAATAAACCACTCATTAGCTTCAGGCTCAATTAGCTATCAAACCATATCGGAAAGATAAGTTATGTAACTTACCTATAGAGGCGCTTATGCGGTTGCAGGCAACGATCACACCCGACGGGCATCGTGTACCAAGGCGGCAGTCACGCTGTCTTCTTCTTCTAGTGCCTCTTCAATTCGGAAGATAAGCCGTCAGCTTTTTATATTCATCTCTGTCAGTCGCAAAACGAAACGGCTTTTCAACGGGGTTAATGCCGATCCACTCTCATATGCTTTGCAGCCATGACTCTCATCGCCTTTCAACAAGTCACGCTGTGATCTGAAAAATAAGTGGAGTTGAACACAGAAGAACTTTTGATGATGATAATGAGAGATGAATAATAAAACTCATACAACAAACTTTGTTGTTAATGATGTTAGCTATCTAGTCATGGGAGGTTTTTGTTGTTTTATAAATAACTCTATATATGATATACTATATTATAATATATTGCAATAGACAATATTTATATGTATAAAACTAATGAAACATCTCAAGTACATTTGATACTCAAATTTACGAAAATAGATTTTTTATCGATAATTTGGTAAGTAGTAAGGACATCGCTACGGCGCATATGATTTTTGATTAAAGTGACCAGAACTTATTTCTAATTACTTAGCGTTTATATATTAACATGGAAAACTACTTACCGCTTCTCATCTAGTGGGAATTGGCCATGAAAACCCTCTTTTGGTTTAATTTCCTACTAGATTTTAGTCAACATATTTCACACCTTTTGTAAAACATTTCGCTGTTATGCACATAAATAAATGACACAAACTAGTTAGATATACACTAATGATAAGTCACTGAAGACAATAAATAAGCACAAGATGGAAAACGAAACTAAAACAACGCTTTAATTTATATTTTCAAAACGGCATAGTGACATAATGACATTAGTGACACACTCCGGCAGCGCGAGACAAGGAAGGTTAGATCGGAAGTAAGAGACAAAACAAGTCGCCATTAAAAATTGCCTAAACTCCATACATTTTTTCTGCAGTATGGGAGTTTCGCCAGGCTGATCGGGCCTGCCGAGCTGTTGCGTTCGCGCATTTTATAGGTATTTAAACATTATAATTAAAACAATTATTTTATCAAGTTTAACCCTGCGAATTTGTCTATAAATATTTAATGGCTTTAATTGTGCGCAAGAATTAAATTTAAATTATCAGTAGTTTCGTCATAATATTGAAAAAATGTTAGTAAAAAGGGGTTGCTTTGGGATTTTTTTCTATCGAGTGAATGCGAATTTGACTAGAATAAATCCTTAACTTATACATATATTTTTTTCAGACTTGTAAACACTATGTTGAATGTCTCAGATGGTTTTAAAAGTTGCCTATTTCGGCCCACAGAGCCTTAATCAAAATAGTTACCATTATTATCTATACATTGCTGCCATCTAATAGGAAGGTCATTTATGCCTTTGCGATAGAACTCTGAGGATCTAGACTGCACAAACTGTGTGAAAGCATTTTGTACTGCCTCCTTGTAAGAAAATTTCTTGTCACTTAGATAATTGTCCAAATCACGAAAAAAATGGTAGTCCGTTGGAGCAAGGTCTGGCGAATACGGAGGATGAATGGTTTCTAACTGCAGTTCCTGAAGGGTCAAAACGGTTTCTCGTGCTGTGTGAGGTCTCGCGTTGTCATGGAGCAATAACAGTGAAGATAGGTTCATGAGTCGGGGCTGTTTTACTGCTAGTTTTGCCAACATTGTTCGGAGTTCGGCACAATAGACATCTGCCGTTATTGCTTGACCAGATCGTAGAAAACTAAAGTGAATAACACCATGCTGAGACCACCAAACAGTTACCATTACCTTTTTATTGGTAAGTTTTGCTTTAGGACACTGTTGTGGCGTTTGACCTGGGGTCAGCCATTGCTTTTTCTTTTACGGTTATCATAAAGAATCCACTTTTCATCACATGTCACAATTCGATCCAATATTCCTCCATTTCTGTACCGATTCAACAAGGCAACACAAGTTTCAACACGCGTATCTTTCTGCAGATCAGTCAAATCATGAGGCACCCATTTTTCGTATTTTTTTATTTTATTGATTTGACGCAAATGAGTCAATATTGTGGGTAAGAAAACGTTAAGCCATGCCGCTAATTCCTGGGTAGTTTGACTAGGATCGGCTTCCACCATCTCCCTTAATTCATCGTTATTCACCTGTATGCGGTCTTCCTCGTGGCTCGTTCTTCAAGTCGAAGTTTCCATCACGAAAGCGTTTAAACCAAAATCGCACGGTGCTTTCATTAGCAGACCCCTCACCAAACGCAACCTTGATATTGCGGGCTGATTCTGCCGCGTTACTTCCGCGCCGGAACTCGTATTCAAAAATCACTCGAATTTTCGCAGTATCCATCTTTCTTGTCTAATATATTCGAACGAATAGAATACAAATAAATCCATAAAACTGATGTATGACGTACACAAAAAACAACATGGCGACCGTCGTGTCAAGTGTAAGAGAAGTTGTCAAAAATTGGCTACTTGTCTAGCTAGGGTCATATATCAATACCGCTTGCACATTCAAACCCAAGCAATTACGGCCCACAATAACATAGCAATTAAATAGAGCATTTAAAGATATATGCCTCGTTAAACACTGAATCATTCTGTTATGACGTTTATCACTCGTCGTGCGGGAGCCGTAAATTGTATACATAGATCGCGCGGCGTCCACACGCTGCGGTCGTGTTGGGAGGGCATACGCAAACATCCGTGAGACATTAGGCGGCTTGCAGACCAGCGGCATGTCATGATTTACTCGAAATGGAATATATTCGGATTTCAAAATCTTATCCCGGCCCTGTTCCCAGTCTATCTGGGGTCGGCGCAGTTGTTTCCTCTTCCATTCGAATCGGTCAGACGTCATCAAGCCATCCACTCCCTTTTGATTCATATCATCCATCACACCGTAAAGGTGCTAGTGATGAATTAATGTATAGAAAAGAAACGTAGAAGACATCATTTTAACCGGTTTGGTTGGTGGTAGGACTTCTTTGAAGTCCGCCTGACTAGTTACTACCATCTTATTAAAAATCTGTCGCCATAATAATAATGTTAACAGCATTATTGTGTTCCGACAATGTGTGATAAGATAGCCAGCCCCTCTGTGGTTGAGGGTTCCAGTGAAGCTCGATTCCATCTTTAGCCCTTATCGTCACTTACCATCAGGTGAGATGAAGGGCAAGAGCTTCCCTGTTTAACATAAAAAATGTCTTATTTCAAAATATACATACAAAAATATATATATTTATCCCACGTCGCCGCCACTACGCCGTATGGTGAATACAACTCTCCCGCAGATGTCACAAAGCGACTAACTGCCGCACTCAGAGACGTCAATTAACTTTAATGAGTATTTAATGTCAAAAATTTTCATTCAAATCTAGACCATAGACCCGGCAAGAATAGCGACTAGTTTTGAATTGTCATTTTGTGACGTTAAGTACTCATTAACGTCATTTGACGTCTCTGAGTGCGGCAGTAAGTGTAAAAACAGCGGTGAGTTTTTTCGTACCCGATAGAGGGCAATGGGCTTGCCACCTATTACATGGGACCTAATTTAATGACGTAACGTGGGTGTTAATTGCGTGTTGTAGGGTGTTATAAGTGTCATTATTACACCTATTTGACCGAATAGAATACAAATGTATGACGGCCTCCTTGGTCGAATGCTCAGATTGCTGGGTAGTGGCCAAGAGGTCCCGGGTTCGAATCCTGGTAGGGGCAAACTTTGTGATCGCCACAAATGTTTGTTTCCGAGTCATGGTTGTGTGTATATGTTTATGTAGTATATTTTCAACATTTATATACATAATTATATTAAAAATATGTCCGTCATCTAGTATCCATAACACAAGTGCTTAGGCTACTAAATTTGGGCTAGATGATAGGTGTGAGTGTAAAAAAAATATTAATTAAAATGAAACTGACGTATAACAGAGAAAACAACATGGCGCCCGTCGTGTCAAATGTGAGAGGATCTGTCAAAAATTGAATAGATTGGCCAGTTGTCTAGACCCCATGGAGTCGCTATACGATGTCGTTAGATTGTAGGCACGCTTACACTGAGACGGTGAATGTACCAATATAGAAAGTGTGGAAATTTGTGTATACTGGTGCTCGCTCGCTAACATTGAGGCGTTGAGCGACCGATATGATGTCTGCGTTGCTAACATAACAGGCCGTGTTAACCCAGATACACCACAGAATTAGCTGACGAATAGATAGGTCTTCTAATAAAAGTTTTTGATCTACTGAACGTTTATTTGTCGGTTATGTTTGCAACATTTTATTTAGGCGTATCGCCTTTTTCTGGGCTAACTAAACGAAAATTATTACGAATAACAGTTACGAAATTTTAAGATTAATGGCATTATTAACTCGATTCTTGAATATTTTCGTTCAGTAACGGTTTATATTTAAAGATATTTAAATCGAATGTGTTACCCATGTTGTGATGGCAGAGTAGAATACAATTGCCACCATCCCCACAAGTGTCGTGAGAGGCGGCTAAGGGTTCTGTGCAAAGTGTTTAAAAAATTATAAAAAGCTTTTTAAAATAGTCTTATATAGGGTATATATATTTAGTAGATATTTGTACCTACTTTCAAACCAAAACCATATACTGCCATACTATCTTTGTAGACCGCCCTAGATCAACTGCATTGTCCATGAGTAAGATCGGTATAGTTCGATGTCATACCTACACCATTTCTCATCATCCTTGAGGCACCTTAAATAATTTATATTAGTCTACTGAGACTAAAATAAATTCATATCCATTTGGAATGGAGGCGATAAAATTGCTGGTGATAAAACTGTATTTGGTGGTGTGATCCAAAATTAATGGCGGCTGCGTGAAGTTAGCCGCGCAATACAACATTTAGGTTTAGGTGTCTGCGGGTGAGAGGGGGGAGAGATTCGCACTGCGCATAACGACTAACTTCACAGCCATTTTGCATCGGGCTAGATAAACAGTTTTATGCTAAATAATTGTAAAGTACCAAGACTTACCTAATGATGCGAATCCTCGAGAATTCTCCAGAGACTAGGACATTGACACTTATAACACCCGACAACACGCAATTAACACCCACGGTCCATATTATTTAGGCCCAGCACTCTGCTGGGAGAGTCCCACATAACCCCGGCCGGGCGCCACCCTGGCCAGGGTATGACAAAGTCATTTTCCGACGAAAAAAAAGGGTCCATATTATAGGGGCCGATCCTATTACCATATAACGGGCAAGTAAATTACAGTACATTGCTGGTGGCATGAGGAACGCTTCTGGATGTATCTCATCGCTGTCGTTGCCTTGTACGATGGGGAGAGATGGGGTAGGGTGACAATTGTATTCTGCTTTGCCGTCCCGACACGGCATTAAGAAATTAGCCTTACTGCCGATGTCACTCAGAGACGTCAATTGGCTTTAATGAATACTTAATGTCAAAAAAATTCAGTTAAACCTAGACCATAGACCCGGGAAGAATAGCGACCTGTTTTAAATTGTCATTTTTTGATATTAAGTAGATACTCATTATCTTTAATTGACGTCTTTGTGCGACAGTTAGTTATTTTAGCCTTTGGGATTTGGAACTGGGCTATCCAAGATTAAGGTTAAACACCGATATTCTTCAAACCCTGTTCCCAGTTTATCTGGGGTCGCCGCAGTATGCTTCCTCTTCCATTTTTATCGGTCAGACGTCATCCAACCATCCACTTCCTTTTGGTTCATATCATTGATCACACTAGAAATGTGCTGATGAATTAAAGTATAGAAAGGAGACGAAAAGGACCATGTCGAGAGACCGATGAACGGAGAGAGTGATTGAGATGACAATATTCCAATCTATACTGCTCAATTTTATGGTTAAGGTTTTACAACCGGCTTTACGTTACGTTATTTTTTAGGCCAGCATGGACGACGAGGTTGAGGTTGAATACCGATGATGTGGATCAATTCATGTCCTATTGTAATTTTAATGCTTAATTAAAGCCTATTAGAATGCTTGAAGAACGAATAATTTTCGCAGGGCTGGGTGAACAAATCGGCCGAAATCGACAAAACATTCTTCGCGATGAAAAAGAGCTCAGCGCACGTGAAAGGAAAGCCTGTAATGGGGTAAGAAAGTTTTCATTAAAACCTATAATATACTTACTGCCGCACTCAGAGAGGTCAATTAACTTTAATGAGTATTTAATGTCAAAATTTTCATTCAAATCAAGACCACCCGGCAAGAATAGAGACAAGTTTTGAATTGTCATTTTTTGACGTTAAGTACTCATTAACGTTATTTGACGCCCCTGAGTGCGGCAGTTAGACAAGTGGTCGTCAACCTATTCGAACGAATAGAATACAATACAATAGAATAAACACAGATTTGTGTTTTTACAAACGTCATTTTGTGGCAAATTCTCTTATTTTGACAGGACGGTCGCCATGTTGTTTTCTTGCATACGACATTTGTATTCTATTGGTTCGAATAGCGACTCGTCTAGAGGGGCGGAATATAATTGTCATGGCCCTATCTTTTTGACGAGGAGCTCAATGGTGCAGTGAAGTGACTTACCCCGTTTGGCCTGAGATTGCGTGAACTAAGCAATGTTCGCCGGTCTTTGGATGGGTGATATTATAGTTATTTGTTATACGTGAGGGCAAAGTTGCTTTTTAACCGCGTGCTCATTTTTGATGACCGAGCTAGCGAAGTATTCTAAAATTGAAACACGAGCGTAGCGAGTGATTCAAAATTAGAATCCTGAGCGTTAGCGAGGGTCACGTAACTTTTCATCCCCCACAGCGAGGAAATGGCAAAATGCAAAAAAATGTTCAATCACATTGGTAAAAGTTTCAATCAATTCTATTTACACCCTGACACTTCCACACCCATACTACCAATCACACACACCCAACACACTCACACAACATCCACCCAGACACACCCACAACATCCACCCAGACGCACCCACAACATCCACCCAGACGCACGTGCAAAGCAAATAAATAAAAAAAGTAATCCAAGAAGGTTCCGAATCAGAATTCTTAACAAATTAAAAAGGTTACTAAATTCGACACCATAGAGGTCCTATAGGTTTAATGATGTTTTTCAAAGTGGATTTTGTGCAGACTGTGCAGTGAAAGTAGTGTTGTTTTGGTGCACTAGCATCCGGGATGATGTGAAATTATGCAGAAGCATTGAAAATAAGTCTTGTGATGTGTTTGATGTTGAGAATTTTACAGTTGTTTTTCACCACCTTATCAGTCGCCATCATGAACTCTGGTAGCATTCAATTCGCGCCAAGCACTCCCTAGATGCTAAAAAATGTGTGACACCCATATTTTATACATTCATTTCACTCATTCGTTTATTCATATTAATATGAAATAAATATACTAAAGACATGGCTGTATGGGCTAACCCTTCCCTAAAAAAACAGGGAGAATAAAAAAAAATAAAAATATGTTTTGTATTCACAAACTTGAATTTAGAACATCATGTGCAAGTGCATTAACACTTGCACACGATGTTCTAAATTCAAATTTACTTTACCCTCTAGAGGATAAAAACGGCTTTTGCACTCAGATATCGAAGAGCAAAAACGCTCTTTCCGAGATGGGGGGATGAAAAATATATTAGCTCTTCGGTGTAGTTGGTCCCGGTTGCAGTCGTTGATACTTGATACCCACTAATCCGCGCTGGGTCCGTGTGGTGCCCATTCTATATGCCCGATATTTTTACATCCATAGGAAAGGCATGTGCCCCAACAGTGGGGACATTAAAAGGCTCGTGATGATGAAAATATATATACTTCCATTAGATATGCCCGCAAATCTGACGCGGCTGACCATTGAAGTACCTAATTGTGCTCGCCATTTTTCACTATATATCTCACACTCTGCGCCATCCTTCTTGTCATGCTACATACATACATACAAAAATCACGCCTATATCCTCGAAGGGGTAGGCAGAGGTGAACTAGCACCCACGTTTCGCCAAATATGTCAGGTCCCATGTAATAGATGCCGAGCCTATTGCCATTTATTGGGCACGAAAATCGCAGGACATTGCTGGGTGGTATAAGAGGAACGCTGCTGCCCATTCCCCATCACTGATTTATCCTTAGTCGCCTTGTAACGACACCCACGGGAGAGATTTGGGGTGGTGACAATTGTATTCTACTCTGCCGTCACCACACGGCTTGTCATGCTCTCTGATAATTTTTATGTCTATTACGTTTTTATTTTAATCTACATAAAGTCTATTATACTTTGTTACCATCAAACTGCATTGTAGTTTATTTCATAATGTAGTATTCAAACAAAGTCCATAACCATAGCAGGAATTCTCATTTTCATTGCAAGTAAGCTAGGGAGTTTAAAATGCTATAGGTATCCAATTGAACTACTGTATATTATTAATAAGAGCTCCAGTCAGTATTATTTCACATATATTTCCTTGATGTCTAAACGAATTTTCTTTCGTTGATCCCCAATGCGCAGTAGCAATTAATCTTGGAGTTAAAAATAAAAACGGAAGCGTAGAACTGGCTGATACGAAGCCCCTCCACAAAAGTGCATTCGGAAGAGCCGAGATAATAAATAAATATTTCTTACAATCACACCTATCATCTAGCCTAATGTAAGTAGTTATGGATACTAGATGACAGACAAGTTTTTAAATTACAGATATGAAAAACTTAATGTATTATCAGAGACTTACTGCCGCACTCAGAGACGTCAAATAACGATAATGAGTACTTACCGCCAAAAAATGACAATTCAAAACTAGTCGCTATTCTTGCCGGGTCTATGGTCTAGATTTGAATGAAAATTTTTGACATTAAATACTTAATAAAGTTAATTGGCATCTCTGAGTGCGGCAGTTAGAAATTTTGAGATTAATCTAAATAAACTCCTAAGCAGGATGGAGCGCGCACCCTGGGTGGCATCATCATCATCACCATCACCAGCCCTTTAATGTCCCCACTGCTGGGGCACGAGCGAACGAGAACAATATAGGGAGAATGGGCCATAACCCACCACGCTGGCCCAGTGCGGGTTGGTGGGTATTAACGACTGCAGATGCAGCCGGGACCAACGGCTTAACGTGCCTTCCGAAGCACGGAGACACTTGAGATAATAAATTTTTGGTCACCCATCCAATGGCCGGCCTTAGCGAACATTGCTTAGTTTACGCAATCGCAGTACAAGCTCGCTATGCTGCCGGTCCGCTAGCGAGCGCCTGGATGGCAGCCAAGTGTTAATTCGTGAAGTTCCGACTTTCTTTATGGGTGGCGGGGGGGGTAAACGATCGTGGATTGCCCCGGAAACGTGTATGCAGCCGCTGCCGTCAGCAACAGCAGTACGATCCAAATGCTAGTACGTTAAAGCAAGATCACCGAAACACGATATGATAGGGCCATTTATCGCTTTAAACTGTCATAAATCATTGGATTTATGACCGACCGAGCTATGCTAAGTTTTCGCAATCGCCAGGCTGAGCGTGCTAAGCCACCGCGAGATCCTCCTTTCGCCAACTAGGTTAGGTCCCATCAGGCGATCCTATTGCCATCTATCGGGCACTCTGGACGCCGGTATTTCATGACACAATTTGCCTCTTTCAGAATAGTGGGCGCACAGCCGGCCGGCGCTCAGGTGACCAAGCCTTGGAAACAAGAAAAGAAACACGCAAACAAAAACAAGAGAGAAAAGCTGAGAAGGGTTTACGCTCATCTAGATGAACACTAATTGAGTCATTTACAGTCAATTTACTTCAATGGGTACTTACTTGCCGCACTCAGAGACGTCAATTAACTTTTACCAATTAACTTTATAAGTACTTAATACAAAAAATTACAATTCAAAACTACAGTTCTTGAAATGTAACATGATTAGAATGACAGCAAGCAACAAATATAAAACTGCTGTAAGTGCAAAAAGGATAGACAAAAAAGTGTATGAGTGTGACAGCTGTCATTCCCATCATCTTATGTTATATGGACTTACTGCCGCACTCAGAGACGTCAATTAACTTTAATGAGGATTTAATGTCAAAATTTTTTATTCAAATCAAGGCCATAAACCCGGCAAGAATAGAGACTAGTTTTGAATTGTAATTTTTTGACGTTAAGTACTCATTAACGTTATTTGATGTCTCCGAGTGCGGCAGTTAGTCGCTATTCTTCGGGTCTTCATTAAAGTTAATTAACATCGCTGAGAGCGGCATTTAAATCTAGACCATAGACCCGGAAAGAATAGCGACTAGTTTGAATTGTTATTTTGTGACATTAAGTACTCATTAACGTTAATTGACGTCTCTGAGTGCGGCAGTGAGTGGCATTGCATAAGATATGTATATCGCTTCTTAATTACAAAAGGACACAAGTCGAAAACACATCCAAATGTGTCGTTGCAAAAGTCGGTTTTAATGACGTTATGCTTAGAACACACTTTTCTTATTATCTTTAGTCGTGTGGTTTTGTTTTTAAAAAGCGATATCTTCGACTTATTTGAGGTATCGTTGAATGTATGATTTTTAAACATTGAGTCAGTAGGAACCGAATTTATCATGTCCGAACCGAACGCATCGCAGCTGAGATATTTTTAAGCCTTCACAGAAACTTTACTCAAAGTTTGAGTCCTGCTTAACATTTAAGTAATGTCAAAACTGACGTTTTCCATACAAATTCTGACAGGTATTGTCCACTTAACTTTATAACCAGTGCTCAAAATTTAAATTGTGTTTCTGTATTCGGGGGTTAAAAAGCAAAATCCATTGTGTACATCTGTCAGTTTGTGGTGATATGATCGTACCAATATCTGTACTGTTTTAGAGTTGCTTTTCATTCCAATATTAAATTAATAAGAAAACAATGCAGGTAAATACATATTTGAAATGTTCAGAAAAAGATACGAAAATACTTTTTAAAGATAACTAACAATTTTGTACAGTTCTTGTATTGTTGCCTAGTACGTACAAGCCAGCACGTCTGGTTACTTCAGTTGCTTATGTTATTCGTATACAATTTTAGCGTGTTTTGCGAAAAGTGCAAATTAAATTAAGAGAATGTGTAACTGGAAAATTCTGGCAAGAGCCTATGGATAGGATTTTCTTGTATTTTTTATGGATTATTTACTTACCTTATTTAAATGTTTAATGTTAAATGTTAAATTAAATGTTTAAACTGTTAAATATCGTAGTTCCTGTTTCAGTAAATGTATTATCAAAAATCAATGTACTGTTGTAATTTTCCAATCATTATCATAATTAATTATGTACGAAATAATGAAAGAATTTCTTATGTCGAATTCGAATGTAAGTAAACGTTAATTTAAATTGGGTTACAGTTTATCGGATTCTCAGTTCTCAGTCAAGTTCTCAGGCCGACTGTGCCTATAATCTGGATATCTTCAGTTTTATTTACTTATCAACCTACACAGTCTAGTTGCCGGTTCTGAGAGAATCTGACCCACTATCCAAATAATCAGATTTCAATGAGCGATTTTCGCACTTTTAGCGCAAGACTCTCGGATTATTTTTGTTTCCGGGTCTTGATCGACATTTCGATGTTAAGTTATTGATTCGAATTCGTCTGTAGGTAAACGATCGCCAAAATATTCCACTAGCAAACGCAAACAAAGCGCAATCGCTCAAATGTGTTTATTCGAAATGCCGATTCGCCATTGTCGATCAGATTTTTTAAGAAAAAGAGAACTGGAGAATGTTTTTGGTTCAAATTGTTTGTCATTAATAATTTCAATTGCCAGTTGTAGCACACGAATACACATACATAAATCATTGGTCTTGTTCTGAGAAGGTTGCGCAAGAAACTTAGCGAACCGTTACATGAAAAATTAAAACATGATCAAGAAAGGTGATTTGTGTAAAATATTAACCCTTTAGCATACCAACTGCTGGGGTATGCCTTCCTTATTGAGGAGAGAAAAATAGGCATGGAGAATGGGTCATAACACATACGTAATACGTACGCCCAGTGCGTATTGGTTAATTGATGACAAAACATCTCCTACTGGTAAATCCGAAAACCCCTTTCGGGTACAAAGATTTTGGTGGCTAGAAAAAGAACGGGTATTACAATTAACAATTTCGGGTATTACAACAAAGGGTATATAATACACTACGTTTATTACAAGACCACTATGACGGTTATAAATAAATCAGTTTTAAAAACGGAATGAAATGGCTTTTTAGTCAAGTCCTCCAGATGTAAACCGCATTTAGTCAGCTGGGATGATAGCACGGTATTTTAGAGAGAGTTAAACCCGAAAGAAATAGTCTTACTCAGTGACCCCAGTTCCGATGAAATTGGAATTGCAGGAATGTGAACCTTATTACTCATGGCAATACAGTCTATTTGATATAACTTTGCTCCAATGAATACAGATATAGACTGCATGAACGTCACTACCGTCTTGATTCTTTATTTGATGGGTTATTATCAATAAATAGTGGAATGTGTTTGCGTGCATCTTACCGGGAGCACTGAAAATCATCCGTGGCTTACTCAACTCTCGCCCTTTGAAATACAGTTGAAATTCCGTCGACTGGAAGACAGTTGAACGTTTGCCACATTTCAAAATGGTGGTCGTTTAAATGTTTTTCACTGAAATTGGATTTTTTAATCACGCCAATATTTTTTTTAATTTATGGTTTACACTGTTCATAATTTGTTTGTTTATTGTAGTTGACATAATTTTAAAATGTACGTAATGGTATAATATTCCACAACTTCTAGTAATTTAGGTAGCAATGTTATTTATTTATTTATAATGGGTACACAGACAGATTACCATCAATATACGTTATGATAGATAACCAAATGAAAGTCAGTCGCAGGTTTTCAAATCTCCAAAATTTATCATTAGCCTCAGCTCTGCCTATTGGTAGGATTCTTGGAGGACATTGGTAGTTTCCTGGAATAAGAAACGAAGAAGAGTAGCGTGCCAACTATGATCTACTATAAGCTATCTATATTATAGTAGATAAGCCCCTACATAGTGTATTCTACTATGCCGTGTGGTGACGGCAGAGTAGAATACATTTGTCACCACCCCCATCTCTCCCGTGGGTGTCGTACAAGGCGACTAAGGATAAAGACAGCAATGAGTAATGGGCAGCAGCATTCCTCTTGTACGATCTAGCAATATACTGCGATTGATGTGCCCGATAGATGGCAATAGGCTTGCCACCTATTACATGGGACCTAGCTAAATTGGCGATAATTGGGTGTTAATTCACCTCTGCCTACCCCTTAGAGATATAGGCGTGATTTATGTATGTATGTACATAGTGTTGTACGGCCAACAGAATGTCCAATATTCTCAATCGACTTGGTGTTATACTACAAAAATAATAAATAAAATAAATATTTTTACACTCACACCTATCATCTAGCCCAAATTAAGTAGCCTAAGCACTTGTGTTATGGATACTAGATGACGGACAACATTTATATATAAATGTTGAAAATATACTACATAAACATATACACAACCATGACTCGGAAACAAACATTTGTGGCCATCACAAAGTTTGCCCCTACCAAGATTCGAACCCGGGACCTCTCGGCCAATACCCAGCAATCTGAGCATTCGACCAAGGCGGCCGTCAAGGTAGACCCCAGTGCCGTCGACCGAAGGTACAGCAACGGCTCTTCAGACTACCCAAAACTGTCAAATTTCTTCAATCGATTGTCAACCTTATGTTGTTGGCAGTAGAGCCAAAAGTCGATTGAGAAAATTTAACATTTTGTGGTAATCTGACGTGGTGTTGTCTGTACCTACCAAGAATTCGTGTCAAAATCGTCCATCAGTCATCACATTCAGAATCCAGAATAGCCGCGCCCGCAGACGGTCTATATAAATGTTTTTTCACTCGATATTATCAAATTGATTTATGTTTAATATAACAGTAGCTGCACAAATATTTCTGGCGTTCTTGTGGCGTAATATTGGCCTAAATCGTTTGATTTACGACTTGGTCGCTATAATAAGAGACAAGTGGCGGATTATGCATCCGTAACTCGTATAAATCGACAACATAAATCAGGTCACCCCAATCCCTGCAGTTTTATATTTTAAACCCGGTCTAGCAAAAAGTTTCTTGAGCGACATAAACTTTGTTTTGCGCCTCTTAGTTGCGCCTATCACTTCTTCGTCAGCATGTTAGTAACAAGGGAGAAAGTAAAGAGATCTTTTTTATATAGACTGCAGTTTTCTAAGCATGCCATGCTATATTTCGTACAGTCTAGCACTTACTAATCATCATCTTCCTGCCTTGTTCCCATCACCCCGGAAAATGCTAGTGATGAATAATATAGATAAGTGATTCATCACATCACTAGAGGCCATGTCAGGGACCGATCGGAGAGAGATAGACTAACGAGGTATTTTTTATTTGTTATCAGAGTAGTATCTACTTTCTGATGATTTTATAAATACCAGTACATTATGATAGTTACAACAGTTTATATATAAGATACCTATCGATAAATAAAACATTTCAGTTGGTATGTATACCTTACCCATCTACACTATGTGACGCACTTTAAGTTAAATTTATTTTGGTTCAGATTTAAAATTAACTGAAGGTAAAAGTTTATTTGAGAACTTGGTACTCACTCTAACCTTCCATTAATATCTATTATATCTGCATTATATCTACGCTGAAGCTATAGCTAGAGATTACCTATGTGATGTTGCTATACCTACTATGTAGGTATGTATATTACGTGCATGAACTAAAATCTGAAAGGAATTGAGTAGCATATTTAAGTTATAAGTGATTGTCTGGTTTAAAATATTTAATAAATCATATAACAGATAAACTAAAACCGTACTGTCATATAATATGTCCTTAGGGCCGGTTTTTTGATGCATAGTTAACTCAACCAATTGTTAAAAATTGTTACTAATCTTTAAATATCAGACTGTTATTTAACCATTAGTAACATTAATAACTAACTGGCGCACTCAGAGACGTCAAATAACTTTAATGAGTACTTAATGTCACTGACAAGAATAGAGACTAGTTTTGAATTGTCATTTTTTGACATTCAGTACTCATTATCGTTAATTGACGTCTCTGTACAAAGTACATTATGCATATATTTTTATCATTAGGCGCGTCAATATTGCACTTTGGTCGCGACCTACAATTAGCGGTGCAATGAACTACGGTCTGTTGTCGTGGTTCATATTTATGCATGTTTTACGAATTTAAGATCAGTGTTCAATTAGAAGTCTTGAAAACAACTCTCGCTTTGCATTTTATTTTTCTTCTTTTTGGCACTCACTGCATTGACATTAGATTAAGTTGACATTTAGGTTAGGTTGCATACTCTTACAGTCTCTGAGTGCGGCAGTTAACTTGTTACTAAAAGTTAAATATCAGTCTGATATTTAAAGATTAGTAACAATTTTCAACAATTGGTTGAGTTAACTATGCATCAAAAAACTGACCCTAATAAAGTTAAATGATAGCGAACCGTGCAGTGGACTGTATAACGATGAAGGCTGATGAAGGAAACACTAGTAAATCCAATGAATTGATGTAATATCGGTAAAACAGAGCAACAATACAAAAACGGTAGACAAAGCAACAATAATGACAACGAACAATATCAAAGTGACAAATACAAGGAATTATAAAAGTACAAAATACAATGAAAAAGGTTAGATTGCCAGCCAGTCGCTGACATTCCCACCGTATTGTAATTACAGTACGTATTTGGTGCATTAAACCATCGAATTCACACTTCATTAATGAAGTGTGAACTAAAGTTTTTATTTTAATACCATAAATAAGAATAGAACATATAAAAACGTTACGTTACCGTAGAACGTTATGTTTCATAAATTTAAAACACAGAACGTGATAGACTTTCTGTGATTTACTGCCACTTTAACAGTCCCATATATTTAAAAAGTACTTACGAGGATTAAACTGGGATTAAATAGAAAATAACACGATCACGAAACAAGCAACTAGTCGCGCCAACAAAAGTTTTATCTCGATTATTGTTGTATCTTTTATTGTGAACCTACTTTAAATAAATAAATAAATCTTTCTCTCTAATCTCTTACTCAAATTACTCATTGCTGTCTTTACCCTTAGTCGCCTTGTACGACACTTGCGGGAGAGATATATACGAGGGGTGGTGTCAAATGTATTCTTCTCTGCCATCAGCATGTGGCCATCGGATAGTTATTAATTTTATGTCACACCTGACCATAAAGTGAACATTTCAGTCCGCTACGCGTACCTACGCAAAATCGCACTTCCTAGTCAGGGGGTGACATACAACTATGATCTTACCTCGGGCGATAAAAAAGAAGGCAGATCGCCATTGAGTTATAAGGTAAACTAGTAATAGTAGTTCAATGGCAGATTGCATACTTATCGCGTCTATTACTTCCGATCTGATGCGTTCTTTGTCTTACCGCCCTTGGAATATAATGACCTATAAAGCATCCGGATCTTGTGGTCAGATAATATCAGATCAGGGAGCCAGCCGAGAGACGCCCACTGTTGGACATAGGCCACAGATCTACCGTTAACACACGGCGCACAGTTTAATATATCTTTCTGATGACTATTCTTTCTTCATTCTTTTTTGATTCAGTGGTTGTTCTTGATTTCTTCGCTTGATGGCGATGATGGTGGTAAAGGTGCAAGTTCTCATAAAGGAGACCTTTTCACTTTGCTGTTGACATTCCAACATTTATCAGCAGCAAAGCGGAAAAAGACAATTTTATGGAGAACTTTCTGTTCTTTCTTCTCTTCTTTGTTCTGACGTGTTCTCTTCAAACTTCTTCTTCTTATGTTTTCTTTTTCTGTGAACTAAAAGAAAGGTATAACATTTTATTAACCTATTCTTCAATTTTAATATTAAAATACTAGATGCTGGGGTAACTTTTTAGCATGTTGACGACATCATTATTATTTACCAACTAAAAGAATAACGATAGTTTACATCGCTATGAGTACCATAATGCAAGTTTTTAACCCGGGGTAAACGCTAGGTCTGGAATCTAGCCCTGGGAGTTATGTTTTTTAACATAGATACACCTAAATCATGTCTATATCCCCGAAGGGGTAGGCACACCCACTTTTCGTCAATTAAGTTAGGTCCTAAAAGGTGTAAATAGGTGGCGAGCCCGTTACCATTTGTCGGGCGCATTAATCCCATTACTAACATTGCTAGGTGGCATAAGAAGAATGCTGCTGTCCATTACTCATTATTGTTTAACTTAATTATGTTTCACAGCACAAGACTGAACAGATTTCTTGAACATATAAGTATGGGTAGGTATGTCCAAGAAATCTGTTAGTGTATCTACTTAAATAAAATTTCTAAACCGATGTTGGCAAGCCGGAGTTCTGTTGAAGATATCCCATTTTAAAGTGGTTTGTTGTATATCATTGGTCGGGGAATGTAAACTTTGGTGTTAGTAAATGTAAACTGTGCGCAATTGGCGTAGGTTATTATTACGCGCCTGAAGACTTTCGACTGAGTTTGCTGAGCAGAAAGTTTTGCTCTAACAACTGTTCTATTTCTAGAGTGCCTACTTAAAAAATTATCGTGCAATAGCAGTCCATTTTCAAAATACAGCTTTTGTCTTCCGACAAAAGCTTTATTTTGAATCGGGGGAATCTTTTTCTATAGTAGGTGTTTGGTAATCTAAATTAAACACGCATTGGTGACATAAATATCTATAAAAGAGGTTTTAAGAAAATCGATGATAATGATGATGACAGAGTAAATCTTAAATAACGCGCCGTGACAAAAACAGTAGAATGGAGGAGCAAAAGATGAAAGATGAAGATTAATTAAATAAGTATAACTAGATAAAATATATGCACCTATAGTATTAATTATGGATTAAGAGGGACCAATACGAAGCAATACAAAGAAGACCAAAAGAACGATGAAAATGGATTACGTACAAGATTTTTTTGTAGAGAGGGAATTGACGGAGAATTTATTATCTCTAGTTCCTCTGTACTCCAGAAGGCACGTCCGTTGTTCTGACTGCGTCTGCAGTCGTTAATGCTGTGAGTTTTTAACACCAAAGCTTACATTTCCGTCGGTTAGGTTTGTAGAAATGGTGCCTAGTTTAATAAAAAGCCTTCACGTCAAAACAACTTTTGCCTGGACTTAGTCAAAACTAGACCGACTGAGAGTTTTGACAGTAGGTAACATACAAATTTTGAATGTTTGCATTAGAGGCAATGATGAGGCGATCATTCTAATTAAATATGACATCGAAATATAAAATTCATATCACACTGAACACAACACAAATGATCGATTCTCGAAAATAGTCACCGAATCTAAATATACCCCCATTGTTATTTTCGACGCGTACTCATCGAGAGCGAACGCATGAATGCCGATGAAGCCGATAAAAATAGAGATGCCGAAACGGACTGTGTCTTAACGAGTTTTACTTTTAAATTAAATAATACACGCGTGCGACCGAAATCCAGGCACATTCGAATGAGTTACGCTGACTTTCACGAGCTATTTAATTCGACTAATGTCGTGATACATCTTTCGGAAGTCGAAAGTGAGCCGTTTTTTGAAGAGGACTTTTGTCTTGTCACACTGATGGCTTAGGTTGTCTATCCACTTGACTGTAGCTGAGCGAGGTGCAAATCCACCAATAGAATTGCATGATAGTATAATATATTTAAGGGCGGTGAAACAAAGAATGTGTCAGGTCGCAAGTTATATGACGCCCGAGCTGAAGGTGAGAGCGGTAAATATGCGATCTGGGGCTTAATTACTTTTTACCGTCCGAGGTAAGTACCAACCAGAAAGTCGCATTTTCCGCCTGCTACGCCTACGGCAAATGCCACTTTCTGGGCAAGGGTGACATGAAATTTCTTCCATGCTGGCCTGGGAGGGAACAATTGACGTAGAATGTGCCAGCCCTGACTCATCCCAAGGGAGTCGTAAAAGTCAACTAAACGAGATAGCCCGGTATAGACCAATACCTAAGCACCTTAGGCCATCCGAGTGGTGTTGGGAAAACCACCAAGAACAGTATACCCAAAGAAGGTTGGTGTTAGGCAGGCGGCTGGCTGTAAAACCTAAGCCAAAACATGAGTAATATACGAGTTGGAATGTACTCTTCCCAACCACTCTCTTCGTTCATCGGTCTCTAAAGATCCTTTCCTTCTCTTTTCTATACATTAATTTAGGCGCCTTACCGGTGTGATTGCTGATATGAATTGTAAGGGAGCGGATGGCCTGATGACGTTTGGCCGATATTAATGGAAGAGGAAACATATTGCGCCTACCCCAGATTATCTGGAAACATTGCAGGAAGACGAAGAAGAATTGCATAAATTATGCGCTCCTCTACAATTGACATGAGTTATTAATTAATTTTTACCTCACTCCGCTCCAGTGGACATGTAGCCTTACACGAAACTGTTTCCGTTGCAAGGCAGATGGCGATAACACTGGAGTCTGTTTTTTAAACTCGTAGGCCTAATGACAGATTTATACTTTTAATCTCAGAATTCTTATTCTGAGATCAAACTCCATTGCAAACAAATACAATACCAGCGGACATGCAATGCCCCTCAAATTATTTTGTAAAAATATTGTGAATAAATTTAGCTCAAATTAAAATGAGACGACCTTGTTTTATTTTTAGTGTCAATACGAGCGGTAAGCGCCCCCGTATGTTATTTTTTAGAAATTGCAGAGTCGATGAACTGACTACGGCATGGCGGCTGACGTAAAAGTGCTGGAATCTCCGTAGGTCGTGTTTGTATCTTATCTACCTACGAATCACCATCTTCATCTTCCTGCCCTGTTCTCAGTTTATCTGGGGTCGGCGCTGTATCTTTCCTCTTCCATTTATATAGGCCAAACATCATCAAGCCATCCATTCGCTTTTGACACTATCCCTCTTTTGGTATGCTGTTGTTGGTGGTTTGCCCTTCACCATTCGGGTGCCTAAAGGTGCTTTTAGATGGAGGCGGTTACAACTCAAACTGAATGACAACTGACTGCTAAAAAAGTAAACCCCTCTAGACAAGTAGCCAGTTTCATATATTTGTAATGTATTCGTTCGAATAGATTGGTCTCTTGTCTAGATGAGGGACAGGACAGTCCTGCGGACGGTGTCGTTAAGCGTTGAATTCACTACACGGACATGCCCGCCGGGCCTCGCTTCAATTAGGTCTGTCTGTGCGATGTTTGCCAAGTGTAGGACCGTCACAGTCAGTCTGGCCTATACAAACGAGGTCCGCGCAGGTATGTCTAGCGGGCATGACCGTCCCCGCTTTACGATATGGCATCAGGGGTAAAGACAACCAGGAAAATCTAGCTGCTTCTATCAAGGGGCCTTGTAGGACGGTCGACGAATAAATAACATTAATATTTTCAAAAAACGTAAGTGCTACAATGCTACGGGCCCCAGGCCAGTAGCATTTGTTACTCTTGCTACGTGGCTAATCCGTACCTGAGGCGTTACTCTGGAACTTTATTTCGTTCGATCGAGTCGTTGCGTCTTTGTCGCTCTTATTTTAACACGCAGTGGCGTGAGAAAGACTGATAGATGTGAGTTCGTTCGTTCGGAGTTTCAGAGTAGGCCCCCTGAGCGCCATCAATACGTTATAATGTAACGTGACATGCGCTAATATATCCAGAATAATTCATTGAAACTAATTACTTAATTACTGAACAATCCCGCGCACTTTGGCAGAGGTGCAACGGAAGACATCATGACGCACAGCCAGTGCTTAATATAGCGACCGGAATATCAACAATACTGGTAAGTACTGAGACGATAACTCTTAGCATACCATGGATTCACCGTGCGGGTGCCGGGATTATAGTGTGGCAGAGGGGGAGGTCTGTGGCAACGCTTGGGACTTGTGACCCAAGTGTAGGTTTACGGCGGGTCCCAATATTCTCTATCTACTGATAAAAGTAAGCTTAATAAAGTTTAGTTGTCTGGCATTTTTTGTTATATTACGATAAATAACAGAAGTTACTAAGCTGTAGTAGGTTAGGTCTATCTTCAACTGTTAATAGAATATTGGGACCCGCCGTAAGTCTATTGTCTTTATTTATTTTTTTGTATCTTATGGTATAATTGCAGGAGAATAGGAGAAACGAAGAGGTCAGACGACAACCGACGTGCACCGGACTTCATCATCATCATCATCACCAACACGTTAATGTTCCCACTGCTGCACAAGCCACCGTTGCATTATCATCAGCAGAGGCAGAATACATGGCATTAACTGATGCAGTAACGGAAGCGTTGTACATACTTAAAAAGGTTTTTGTTCGAAGTTATGGGTGAAATAGGTGAGTGTAAATTTGTAGATGATTGTGTAAATATTTTTAGCGACAGTCAGAGTGCACACAATTTAGCATCAAACCCAGTACATGGTGTACTGGGTTTGATGCTAAATGTTGTGCACAGGACGAAACATATTGATACAAGATATCACTTTGTGAGAGAAAAAGTATCTGAAAAATCAATTTCTTTATGTTTTTTAGAGTCTAGTCAAATGCCAGCTGATGTGTTAACTAAAGCTTTACAACGCACAGCGCATAACAGATGTGTTATAAGTTACTTAATAAAAAATATGTTAGTTATAATTACTTAGTATGTTTAATATATTTGTGTGTTTGAAATGTTTTATAGGGTTTATTTATTTACTAGTTAATATATGTAATTGATTAAGGGGGCGTGTTGAAATAGTACTAGCAACTTGTGTTTCCTTTTTTAAATATTTATTTATTTTTACTAATAATAAAAAATATGTTATTTACCTTAGATTTACTTACTTCAAAATAAATCTCCAATAAGTCAACACGTCTTTCTTTATTTGTCGATTATCCAAATATTACAACATGACCAGCTTTGCTTAATTTGAGCAAATGCAGGTTGAGCCCGCTTAGCTCTTGAGCTCGAGTTGCATCGGACTTGAGGCATGGCTAAAATACTGTATTTGTAACTGTCAATGTTTTCATAATATCCCTCATCATTTTCATTTCTCCAAAACGTCTCAAAAAGCCATCTGTCCTAGGTGCATAGAGATTTTAAGGGATTTTAGACGATTTGATTTTTAATTTTAACATTATATAAATGTTAGAAAAATTAGTACAAAGATTTTAGTGGTTAGAAAAAGAATTTCGAAAAATTATGATCTTGAGGCGGGAATCTTGGGTGACCGAGCGGTCAGGCACCTGCCCGGATAGCAGCGGACGCGGGTTCGTTTCCCGCCTCAAGATCATAATTTTTCGAAATTCTTTTTCTAACCACTAAAATCTTTGTACTGATTTTAGACGAAATATGGTCTGGAATAGAATGCAAATAAATAAGTACTTAAGTCGGAAAAGCATGTAAAACAATATTTATTTTTCTGAACTTTTTCTGGCTCTTTTTAAAATTAATTTCTAACTTGAGAAAGAATATTTTCGAAATTTTTGGACTTCGTTTTCTTTGTTATTTTTTATATTTTTAACATTTAATAACGTTCACATAAAAATCAAATATACCTAATACAATATTAAAAGATACATTTTGTCTTTCCCTATAATGGCTGGAGAGTAGTTATATAGGTATCCATTCGTTTAGCGTCTGTTCCAGGTGTCTACCGGACAATCTATTAATATCTTATAGTAGACTGGGACTGCTATTGACGAGCTGAAACCGAGTCAGATGCGTAAGTGAACGAACGAGTTTCATTGATAAGAATGTATCTGAAAAGTGACCGTGTCCTCACATTCAATATCACCTAAAAGTGAATTAAATGGGACCTGATAGAATTGACAAAACTGGGGGGAATTTTCGTCAATTATATCAGGTCCCATGCCAATGCCTAGTGTCATCTATCGGGCACGTAATTCGCAGTATATTGCTAGGTGGTATAAGAGAGAGAGATACATTCCTCATCACTGTTTTAACCCTTAGTCGCCTTGTACGACACCCACGTGGCAGATTTGGGGTGGTCACAATTGTATTATGTTCCGCCGTCACCATCAAAACACGGCCACACAAAATTTTCATAAAATCTCATAAACTGTAAATTTCTCCAATATTCGGTGGCAATCCGTTAAGGCAAGCAATACGTTGTACCAAAACTTTATTTAATATTGATACATTAAATAAAGTTCGGCCGCGTGGTGACGGCAGAGTAGAATACAATTGTCACCACCCCAAATCTTTGCCGTGGGTGTCGTACAAGGCGACTAAGGATAAATCAGTCATGAGGAATGGGCAGCAGCGTTCCTCTTATACCACCTAGCAATGTACCTACTGCGACTTTTGTACCCGATAAATGGCAATGGGCTCGCCACCTATTACATGGGACCTATCATAACTGGCGAAACGTGGGTGCTAGTTCACCTCTGCCTACCTCTTCGGGGATATAGGCGTGATTTATGTATGTATGTATGTATGTTAAATAAAGTTTTGATAAACTGCATCGATGCTGTTCTTTGTTACCGTTACTCCAGTCCTACAAAATTCCAAAACGCCAATAAATTTGATTTGTGAACCAAGCGGAAGAGGGAAGGCGCTATTTGTAGCCGAATGCTTCGTTCAGGTCAAGGTAACTAAAACCGTTGCAATTCAGACTTTAATCCAACGGCATAGAGTCGCCGGAGCTGCCGTTTGATGCTGGCCGTAGAGCGCATCTTTGCCCGAGGAATTTGTGGCGTGCGGATTATGGTTTAAGGTCTATTTTTGATTTGGTCGTGTTCCGCGTGGTGTGTTGCTGATTGTTGGGTTAATTTTAGACGTAGGGTAACGCCCTTATTCTTATAACTTCTCGGAATATCGAGTAACCTTTGGGCTGTCAGCGGAGTGAGCTTACGGCTCAGTCGGATTGGGTTCTTGATTAGCGTTGATAGAATTATCATCTCCTTTTGAAGAGTATCTGATATAGTTACTTCATCTGCTTGTTTGGGTATTATTCCATACTATTCTTGGTTTCATCATTTGAGTGCTGATTCAACATTGTAGTTAATAGGATTATAAGTGCTTGGGACTTGCAACTTAAGCATAGTTAGGTTTAGGGCACACTTAAAGAAAGAAAGAAAAACATTTACAATGATGCATGCTCACTTGTAACTGGTTTCTATATCTCTTCTGCTAGCCATATTTTGGAAGATTAGACAGGAGTCGATTTAGATATACTTTCCAGCGAAGATGTTACGGAAGTATAGAAAAGTCGAGTAACCGTGCTCTATTATATTTACCGTCTCCGTGGTTAGATGGCTCGCCCACCGGAATTAAGATTCCGAAGTCACGGATTCGATCCCCAAGGTAGTACCTACAAATTTGTATTCGGTTTGGTTTGCATTTTAATACAATAACACGACAATTTGTTTTAAGATAGCCAGCCCCTCTGTGGTTGAGGGTTCCAGGTTCAAGCTCGATTCTATCTTCGGTCCTTGTTGTCACTAATTACAACCAGGTGAGATGAAGGCCAAGCGCTTCTCCGCTAGCTTAAAAAAAATATATACAGAGCTTTAGCTGGTGTCACAACAGCATTCATGAAATCAATAAATAAAACTATGAAGCACATAAATCCTCGAATATAGACAAATTTATCTTATCGAGCAGAATAGTTGTACTAGGAATAGAAAATAGTGAGAGGGGAAAATGACTGATTATTAAGACTTACATAGCTTCTACTACCAAATCACACCAAGTGATACTCAAGTTGTGATACGTAGTGCGTACATAATAAGCAAAGCAAACTATATGTCTAACGAAAAGTTCAACCAAGAAATTAGCCAGTACATTTTTTGAACTTAGAAATGTTCAAATGGATGTTCTAAATTGGAAACCAAAAAATACAAAAAAATAAAATAAACTCCCAATATATTTTGAGTGAATTGCAATAGAATAGATCTTTATAATGCTAGATAGAGCCTATATACAAGGTAAAATAAAAAAACAACAGATTTAAAAAGGATTTTCTTTAATTTTACTTTCTGACCTCTTCACACAAACTTCTTTCTGAGCAGCTTTAGTAAACATTTTTATAGATATAAACAATAACCTTGAAAGAGGCAAATATGCCATACCAGGTCATACCACAAAACTCACATAATCTGCCAAAAACTCCATGGATGTTTAAAATCTCAAAAAAAAGTCCCAATATTTTTGCACGTTGAAGTTTTTATTTGACAACTAAAGAGTTGAAAAGCCCAATAACAATAAGTATATATCCTACGCTGCGACAGAAAACACTGGCGGCTTAAAAACACACGTTCCCTGTTTTCTTTGATAAAATTCTGCGTGTGACATTAATGGATTCCAACCTGTTGATGTTAATTTTTCTGCGGACAGCGGAATTGTTGAAATCTCCATTAAGATTGGACGGGAAAGAAACATTTATTTTGTTGCGTAGGTTAAGGGAGCTCGCTGGCGCAGTGACATAGCGCGCATGAATTGCGTAAACTAAGCAATGTCGCTAAAGCCAGACATTGGATGGGTGACAAAAAATTAATACATTTTTGGTCACCCATTCAGTCACTCGAGCTCCTTCGTGTTTCGGAAGACATGTTAAGCCGTTGGTCCCGGATGCACCTGCAATCGTTTCCATCTACAGGGGAATTCCGTGCCCCAGCAGTGGGGACATTAAAAGGGCTAGTGATGATAATGATGTAGGTTAAGGCGAGCTGAGAGCACCAGGAACTGTTGAAGATCAGCCTCTTTGCTCTACATTTTTAATCTAAGTTATATGGTTTTGAATAGATTAGAAAAATATTTTATGTTCCAAATATTTTTGATAAATATTGATAATGTAAGAGATTGTAGATAAATAAGTATACAAAATTGTAGTATATTTATTTATTTAAAAGATTCCATTTTCTACACTAAATTCCACTAAAAATAGGACTTATAACATTATTTGTTACTTTGTCATTAGACTAATAGGAAAGCTAGATGTAATTACTAATAATAAACGTTACATTAGTTAATTTCAATATATGTAGACCATCAACAGGAAGCGATAAAAATATGTCACAACACCTGCATTCACATTTTTTCATGTCAAGATAATAAATTGGTGACATAATTATGCACGGAAAACACAAAATTATTACCAGGAAACGTTTTGAAGCTTATAATTTATTTTGGCTGTTACCATTAAATTACTTAAGCCGTGGACTGACATTACTATTTATTTTAAAACGCCCGAGGAGCTACCTAATAATTCTCCAGACTTAATAAGAATGACAGTGGGGACGTTAATTTATTCTAACTGCTTAATATAATCAAATTTGGTTTTGTTATTGTTAACAAGATTAAATAAAACGAGAATTAGAATGAAACAAATGACATAGTTACCGTGACAAGAGTATTATGTAAAGTAATATTTTAAGGCAAAACAAAAGAAAGCATAAACAATTTGATTTAAAGTTATTAAATCAAAACGGTTTTAAGTTCGATCGAGTACATAAAATTGCTACCTTGGAGAAGATGTCTTACAGATTTAACGCACGGTCTAATTTCGGAACAAGATGTAAAATAAATATCTGTATCTGAGAAGCTAACATCGTCTTTCACTTCACAAATATTCATTTTCGTAAAATGTTCAATTAGCTGTAATAACTCTTATAAATAACTTTCATCATCATCATCATCACCAGCCCTTTAATGTCCCCACTGCAAGGGCACGGGCCTTCCCTATGGATGGAAAATAACTTTATTGATCCTATATTGGTGCTGAAGGTAGCTCTGTAACTGTAAGGGCATATTACCTACATATAAATTCTGACTTATATTCAGTAATAAATTATGTCAATTAAAACGGATACGTGGAGCGAGTCGAATGTCATGATTTCAGCTTCCTCGGCCGACACCAGCCGTTACCACCGTCTATTTTTGTAACTATTTCATACACTTGAAATTGTGCGGAACGCTGATATCTGTAGTAGGTATATTACTGAGGTCGATACAAATGTATCATTCCCACTGCTTAGACAAAGACCTTTTGCGCGGAAAGAAGCAAGCAGCAAAATCATCAACAGCAACTGCAGATGAATATCCAACCTGGGGGCCTACCGCCTAACTCGATTGCTAAAGCAAAAGCTATTGTTTATGACGTCATGCTGTCATTTCGCACCAAATGTACCTAAACTATTAGCGATAGCCTTGAACGAATGATCACCGAATGATTTTGTATGAATTTTGCATAAAATTCGTGTCACTTAAAAATTCAGGATTGCTGCTATAGGCGTAAGCAGTGCATTGCAATATAGGTATCACCAGCAATCGAGTTAGGCGGTAGGCCCCCAGCTCCTACAGACTTGTGGCATCTCTAAACTGACGTATTACAGAGAAAAAATAACATTGCGACATTTATATCTGTGATTGCGACTGTCGTGTCAAATGTAAGTGTAGTGTCAAAAGTTGACATTCGTTCGATAGAAACTTTGTATCGTTTACCACTTGGCTAGGCACAGAAGGGGAAAAGAATTTATGGCAAACTTTGCATTAAATAGATATTTGTATTTATGATCGAAGCCTTTTAGCCAATGCGTTTCTACAAATCCTTGAAGATTGACAAATGAGGAATGCACTTATATACCTACTACTAATACTACATTCATGAGTGTATGTAATCATACCTTATATGAATAAACCATATTTTCATTTTCATTTTCATTTACTGCAACATTAGCATTAATTTTTATGACAGCGCGAGTTTAAAAAAAGATCAAATTCAGAAGAATATGTTATGATTAAATTCAGTTAATCGAGGCTCTGTATACAGATTTTGTAACTAGGTGTTAGTGTGTTTACAATTGCCACGCACCGTGCCCCACTTACATCACAGAAATAAGACTTGAAAATCGTCCGGGAAAAATTAGCCGCTGATGTTTTGAATGCATACGGCCCCACAGATGTTTAGGCGTTTAAAAATATTACCCACCGACAACACTGTAAGCGAAAGGTAGAGAAGACTTCTTTCTACCTTTAAATGAACATTAACTGCCGCTCTCAGAGACGTCAATTAACTTTAATGAGTATTTAATGTCAAAAATTTTCATTCAAATTAAGACCACAGACCCGGCAAGAATAGAGACTAGTTTTGAATCGTCATTTTTTGACGTTATGTACTCATTAACGTTATTTGACGTCTCTGAGTGCGGCAGTAAAAGGGAGATGCCAGCCATCCTCGCAAGGGGTACTCGATTGCAAGGCTCTCTTCAAGGTCTTCTCCAAAAAACCCGGTAGATGCAATAAAAGCAACAGCTTAGATCTTTGAAAAAACATACATTCAGAAATCACGGCTTTCTCCTCTAATGGGGTAATTAATCATTAAATTGGTATTAATGTTCAAGTCATAAATTAAATCGAATTTGACGAGGACATTAATAATCACTTTGTTGCATTATGAAAAAATGAAATGTAATCGAGGAATGGGCAGCAACATTCATGATGTACCAACAAGCTAGCACATTACCGCGTTTGAAGCTCCCGGTTCCCGGTAGTTTACGATCAGATGATAGAGAACTCTTTTGGCCACAGCAACGTATGCCCTAGATTTTTTAACACTTTATTGATAACTGGGAACGGTTTTAGAATGTGTTGAAATGTTACTCTCTTGTTTATTCTAACTCCCTACGGTCGGATTTACTTCATTTTCTTAACACGACGCGGAATACGAAGGTTTGGATAAGCTGAACGTTTAAATACGGTAGGTATATTCATACTTGTTCGTGTAAACAGTTGCTTGTAAAATACACTGTCGAATGTCGAAATTAAGATGAAATTTGATGAAATCGACTAAGGAATATTGTACGGTATAATAAGCACATTGGGACACCCGCTAAACGATGAGGGCCAATCATCAAATGCATACCCTTAGAGGGTTAGGCTGGCTGTAAAACCTAAAACAAAAATTAGAGCAAGTAACATATTGACATTCCAGTCCCTCTCTCGATAATGTCTTTTCAATCACTTTTCTATACAGTTATTCATCAGTATCTGTCCAATTTGATAGATTTTATGAACTATTCGATTTTAATTTCAACATTATATAAATGTTAGAAAAATTAATACAAAGATTTTGGTGGTTAGACGACAAGACACTGTTGTTGTCTTGGTTGGCCGAGCGGTCAGGCGCCTGCCCGGACGGCAGCGGACGCGGGTTCGATTCCCGCATCAAGACCATAATTTTTCGAAATTCTTTTTCTAACCACCAAAATCTTTGTAGATTCTATGAATCAAAAGCAAATGGACGGCTCGATGACATCTAACCGATATGGATGTAAGAAAAAACATACTGCGCCGATCCCAAATAAACTGGGAACAGGTCAGGATGATGAATCGAATAATTTTTAATACTTCTTTTCTTACTATCCTATTCCCAGATGGGACGGCGCAGTATGACTTTTGTCATGCTGGGTAGTCATAGCAGTTGTTACGTTAATATTAGTAGTATCAAACCTCTCAATCGAATCATAGGAGTGAACGAAGGTATAGGCATTTATGGTCTCTTCAAGTCACCTAGGAATAATTTAATCATCTATTGAAGTGAGTATTGGAGTGAGTTAGGCGGCCATAAAAACCTTACCTTGCGGCCATAAAAACCTTACCAAATACCTATTGCAATAGATATACCATTGGGTAGGTATTACACCGGTCCCAAAAAATATATTGGAAAATTATTAGTAGATGTTCTGCATTTGTAAAAATTACAACTTTTAATGAAGCGTTTACTTTTATTTTTTATTTTATCCATATGTCTATATGTATATGTTGAATCTACTTAAGTCATTTCGGCTGCATATGTGCTGACTTTAATTATTCGATGCTAATTATATGATTGCGGCATATTAGGGCTCCATGTGGGATTGATCTTGGCAACAGGCCACGACCGGTGGACTTGGGCTAATATTCTGACGAGAGCGGACGGACCACCCCCAGTGATATCTCAATGGAACTACTATAACTATTATTCAACGTCGTTCACACGGTCTGTCTGTGGCAAACGTCTTGTCTGTTAAATTTATACATACATTCGATTTCAGTTTTGTCAAAGTATATTATAATAGTATAAATTGTCTGAATCGTTTGGCTTGGTATATAGTATACATATAATATAATAATGTTATGAGCAAAAACGAAATGTATATGAGTAAAAGGGCGATGAACATGAATGTTCCCCAAATCCAAATTCAGCTCTATTGTATTCATTAATATTTGTATGAAATTTATAGGCAAAAACTTCGCTAGGTACTATAAGTTTAATAACAGTACACTTCGCATAACAGAAAAATGATTATGATGATATCTTCAAGGAAAAGACTAGCGGTATGCTCTTTACTAATCTAACTTACACCAGATCTATTAAGAATGCATTGGCGCGTTTATAAGTCCAAAAGGGTTAATTTTTTTATTTTTATTTGAACATTACATAAGACAAAAGAATGTATTAATACATAGTTGTTATGATAACTGATTATGGTATATTCCACTTCGAGGCTTAAAGTGACTATAAATCTCAGCTGTGATATAGGCATAGTTTAGGTACGACATTGGGATTCCAGGGTGATGACAAAGTAACGTAGTACTAATTTACCAAAGAAATGGTATATACATTTATTTTTTAGATGAATCTCATTCTCAATGTCACATTTTAGAAGAAATACAATCTCAACTTCAACTTTTGCAAAGTCAAATACAATACAGATAGATGGGAGATTGTAACCAGAAAAATTAACCAATCAAGCAAATTTAACCAATGCCGTGTAATGATGGCAACAAAGCTGAATAGAATTGTCACCACCCCAAATCGCTTCGGAGGAGGAATGGGCACCAGCGTTCTATAGCATTATACTGCGATTTTGGTGCCCGATATGGCAATAGGCTGGCCTCTATTAGATGGGACTGAAAATAGTTGGCAAAACGTGGGTGTTAATACAACTCTGCCTATCCCTTCGAGGAGTCTTGTGCTACACACCTATGGGTGCATCCACTTAATTTACGTGTAGGTAGAGGTGTAGGTACTGCTTAATTGGGTTGATTAGGCGTTATTTATGTATGATAACTTAACCAAAGCTAGATATAAAATAGTAGATATAAATTCTCCACAATTACCACAGCTGTCAGACGCCTGTCTGGGTATGTAAAGTTTAAATATTATTAGCATGGTGCTCGCTGTTGAGCACCCAACAGTGCGAATAGGATCGTAACTCCAACTCTTTGAAGTCAGCGCCTGTTTGGGTCTTTTTATATCTAGATCCAGGTTTACTGCTGCCTGCTTTCAAGAAATTTAATGCGCTGGAGCTGCTCAGACGCTGTGGATGCCTAATGAGTACTTGACTGTAAATAATTGAGGAACCAAACAAGTTTTAGTATAGGCTTTACATTTCCATAAAACTGTTGTTAACAATACACCGCTGTAAAGCATTGTTGTAATTAGACTGCCAAAGATTTAAGTACCTAGTTGTAGGTAGATGGTGTAAACAGTGTGAGTGAGTGATTAGCAGTAATGTAACACTCCGAAAAATTCACGTCTCTGCTATTGTATCCGTAAAAAAATCTGAACCATGTTTGTGGAGGTATAATTAAGCCGATAGACATGAAGTTAAACTGTATATTCTGGTTATATACTTAAGTTCTTTGTAACTCGCTTTACTGACTTATCAGGTTCAAATAACCTTCCATTTCCTGCTAGGCGTACGGTCTTCACAATAGTTGAAACCGTCAGAATAACTCACGATGATGGTAGTTGATGACTGCTCGTGCCCATAGAAATACCATCAAAACCAGTCTAATAATGGAGTAGTAGCTTAAAAGTGTCTTCTAAAGCAGAAATAATATTGCGATGCCCGAAAAGGGTAAATAAGTTGAAGCACAGTGTATCCTAGGAGAGCTAATGTATTATACTTGGTTTGTAATAAAGTATTTGAATTCGAAAAACTTAAGATAATTGCTATAATTCTTGTCAATCGTCAGGTGACGGACCATGCGAACATTGCTTAGTGAAAGAGCAACTAAAGGTATATTTCCCATGATTTATAGTTCAGCACTAACATTAGCGCCGTAGTTACTCACCAAACTTTACGGTATTCATGATTCACGCTTACATCTTGCACAGTAAAGATAGGCAACATTCTTTGTAAAATAAATATAGTTTGGAATGAGAATAGTCTGGATAGTTGAGAGTAAAACACATGAATTTAATAAGCCTTCGTACACTGTAATACTCTACGTTGTTTATGGAGGAAATGTTTATCTTGTGAAGATAATTTTGGTGAATAATGATATAGATGGTTACAGTTTTTGGGAGTCTTAAATATAGGTTGAAGTTTCGTTTTTTAGTGGCTCAAATAGAGGCATATATAATCACTAGTACGCGTATAAGCTACAAGTGATTTATTTCAATATCTACTGTTTCATCCCCTTGTTACTGATTCCCAAATTTATTAATTCTATCAGGGTTTATTTATTTCTTCTCTGCTTCCAAATTAGTGTTCGGTGAAGTATGTCTATCGTCTTACTATTAAATTTTGGGTGGGTTTTGAAGGAATGTTATTATTAGCTTTATATAGAGCAAGGAATTATATTACCTGTACATAGTATTATGAAATCTAGCCCATATAGGAGATGGTATTTAGCTGATGTGCATCGTCAAATCGAGAAAAGCTGCTTTTTGGAGTTTTTGGGACCTGTCTTTGTGCTAGTACTCTAATTTATCCAATGCTTCAATTACTATGCAACTGTCATTGGTAAAACTTGACGCAAACAGATCCGTGAGAGCGAAATAAGAATAATATGAAAAACAATCAAGAATGGACACAAATGTTAAGCTAAATGTTTAGCTTAATAAAATGAATGAAAAGAAACCGAATCGAATTTGCGAAAGCCTCAGCGCATCAGAAGTCGCAATAGGCCAGCGTGTGGGATATGGAACTTTCTTCTTAACTCAACTTTCTTCCTGCCCTGTTCCTAGTTTACTGGGATGTGCGCAGTATGTTTCCTCTTCCATTAATATAGATCAGACGTCATTAAGCCATCCACTCTCTTTTGATTCATATCATTCATCGCACCAGAAAGATGCTATTGATGAATGAATGTATAGAAAGGAGACGGAAAAGACTACGTCGAGATACCAATGAACGGAGAAAGTGTTTCCGGTGACTTCATTCCAATTCATACAGCTCATAGTTTTGACTTAGGTTTTGCAGCAGACCGCCTGCCTGACATCAATCCTGTTGTTGGTGGTTTAATTGCCCTCCAAGGTGCTTATGGGTCTACACCGGGCAATCTCCCTTAGCGACTTACGACACTGTGTTGGGATATGGAAACATACGTCTATATTTTTCTATCCATAGCGAAGACCTGTGCCCCAGTAGGACGGACATGAAAAGATTATGGTGGTGATCTTAAGCTGATTGTCAACCTTGAAGAGTCGGAAAAGAATATAGTTAAAGTTAGTATGATATATATAGCTTGAAAAAAACTTAAGGGAGTATTCCTTCCTACGTTTTTCCAGATTTTATTTGGTCGGACTAATAAAGTAAATTGATTAATCTAATGTCGCCACCGTCGTTGTAAATCGGTCGAAACTTCCGGACGGAGCCAAAACATTTTTAAGTCCTATCAATAGCCCCTAGGGACGCATCTGAATTTCAGTTAAGGGCCGTTCAACTTCCCTATTTAACGACTCTGTCTGGCACTCAGTTGCTTACAGATTTGTCAATCGTTGTTGTAATTTTGTAAGCAGTATTTCTGTTCTGTTTGTCGATTGAGCACTATCCTAATATTATTTGCCTATGGATGCGGTCATCATTTTAATGTTAAAGTGCTGGTTATGTTCAATTGATAACTTTTCTAAGTTGGCTATTGCTGTCAAGTCAAAGGGTCTCCATTGAATTTTTCTTTTGTACTAAGTGATCATTAACGTTATTGACGTCTCTGAGTACGGGTGAGATACTAAATTGGTCGCCCGAATCGATCGAAAGTCTAGATTTTATGCGTTAATTTATTTATTGTAGCTAGTGGCAATACCATCATCAAGTTAAGCTTTGGTATTACTATTTTAATATGCTTTGGAATAGATTACGAGAGAATAGGTAAATATATTGTAGGTACAGACAACAGCAGGTCAGTTACCACAAACTGTACAATTTTCCTAATCTGTTTGACACTTTACGCCAAACTCTTTAGGGTTGAAAATCGATTGGAGAAATTTGACAGTATGTGGAAATCTGGCGTGCTGCTGATATTTTGTAATTTTTATTGTACACATGTACTCAGTTTGTATTTTTTTACAATCAGATGCATTAAGGCAAGCAAAACAATAATAAAAATACAACGTGCCTATTCTGTATTCTCTACGTGGTCTTTTAGCTTATATGGACGATCTCATCAATTTAACTTTAGGATGAAAAGGAAAGATTAAAACTAAGGAAATAGGTAGGTACTCGTAGGCATTAACTTTAATTTTTTGTTAAGAAAACAATAGCTATTTGTATTGTTGTCAGGGTATCAGATAAAATAATGCACCTACATTTTTTGATTACCTCATCATTCAGCCGAGAGACGCCCACTGTTGGGCATAGGCCTCCCCCAAGGATCTCCAAACCGGTCGGTCCTGCGCTGCCCGCATCCAACGGCTTCCCGCGACCTTCACCAGATCGTCGGTCCACCTTGTGGGGGGCCTTCCAACGCTGCGTCTCCCGGTTCGTGGCCGCCATTCGAGGACCTTTCCGCCCCAACGGCCGTCAGTCCTCCTCGCAATGTGCCCTGCCCACTGCCACTTAAGGTCCGCAATTCTTCGGGCTATATCGGTGACCTTAGTTCTCCTGCGGATCTCATCATTTCTGATATGATCACGCAGGGAAACACCGAGCATAGCCCTCTCCATTGCCCTTTGGGTGACTTTGAGTCTTCTTATAAGGCCCATTGTAAGCGGCCACGTTTCGGTGCCGTAAGTCATCACTGGCAACACACACGCATTGAAGACCTTTGTCTTTAAACACTGCGGTAGATGGGCCGAGAATATACCGCGTAGCTTCCCGAACGCTGCCCAGCCGAGTTGGATCCGTCGATTGACCTCTTTTTGGAAGTTGGACTTACCAAGTTGGACTTTTTGTCCCAGGTAAATATAATCGTCAACAACTTCCAGTGTAGAGTTCCCAACCTGTACAGTAGTGGGTACGACATGGGAGTTTGACATGATTTTTGTCTTATCCATGTTCATTTTAAGACCCACTTGTTGGGAGACTCTACTTAGATCATCGAGCATTGTGCTCAAGTCTTCCAGGGTCTCAGCCATGACTACGATATCATCAGCAAAGCGAAGGTGAGTCATGTACTCGCCGTTTATATTGATGCCTAATCCTCTCCAGTCCAGAAGTTTAAACGCGTCCTCCAACGCGGCGGTGAACAGTTTCGGCGATATTACATCGCCCTGCCTCACACCCCGCTGGAGCTGTATGGGTTTAGAGTTCTGATCCTGAAGGCGGACTGACATAGTGGCGTTTTCGTACAGTGACTTCAACACTTGGATGTACCGATAGTCTATTCGGCACCTCTGGAGTGATTGGAGCACGGCCCAGTTCTCGACAGAATCGAAGGCTTTCTCATAGTCCACAAACGCTAAGCATAATGGCAGATTATACTCTTCGGTCTTCTGTATAACCTGCCGCAACGTATGTATGTGGTCTATGGTACTAAAGCCTTTTCGGAATCCGGCTTGTTCGGGGGGCTGGAAGTCGTCAAACCTGCGTCCGAGACGGTTCGTAATAACCCTCGAGAACAACTTATAAACGTGACTAAGGAGGGTGATGGGTCTATAGTTCTTCAATTGGGTTCTATCGCCCTTTTTGAAGAACAGTCTCACCACGCCCCCGTGCCATGCCTTTGGCGTTTTTCCCTCGAGTATAACGGTGTTGAATAGCCTCTGAAGAGCTCTCAGGACGGTTCGTCCACCTGCTTTCAGAAGCTCCGCTGTAACACCGTCATCACCCGGCGCCTTGTTGTTCTTAAGCTGTTTGAGGGCCACACTAATCTCGTACAGGCTGACGTCCGGGATATCTTCGGTATAGTGTCGAGTTAACTTGGCTCTTGGGTCAGTGGCCTGAGAGACAGGTGTGTGTGATGTCGCGTAAAGCTGTCCATAGAAATTCTCAATCTCAGCCAAAAGCTCAGGCCGGGACGTAACGATTCTGCCGTCGTCTGTCTTCAGCTTGGTCAGCAAGCTCTCTCCAAGTGACAAATCTCTAGCGAACACTTTGGAACCTTTGTTGCGTTCGATGGCCTCTTTAATACAATCTGTATTAAATCGGCGTATGTCGCGAGTTAGGCACTTGGAGATCCGTTTACTGAGCTGCCGACGTCTACGAGCGTCTTCAGAAGACCGCAGAACAATCTCACGTCTCTCGTCCATGAGCTTCAATGTTGGTTCTGAGATTTTTCTTGAACCTTTGGTACGGCTGGGTTTGAAAAACTTTGAACCCACCGTAAGGACAGCTTCCACGAACCTGTCATTATATTTGTCCACATCTGTGCAGTCCTCCAGGCAATCGAAGCGATTTTGCAAATCTAGTTGAAAGCGTTCGGGGTTTTGGATTTGGATGGCTTCAGGGCGGAGCGTAGACCTCATCAGTCGATACCTTTCGGATTTGACATTTAGATTCAATGTGCCTCTTACCAATCGGTGATCGCTCCCCGTGTTAAACGAATTGATCACTGAGACATCATTGAATATCCGAGTCTTAGTCGACATGATGAAGTCAATCTCATTTTTTGTTACACCATCCGGACTTCTCCAGGTCCATTTGCGATGCAACTGTTTCTTGAAGAAGGAATTCATCATATAGAGTCCTTCCCTCTCCATGTATTCAGCTAGCATTTGGCCACGGTAATTCCGGATTCCAACTCCAAATTGCCCCACTTTCGACTCATTATCGCTACGTTTGCCTAGCCTTGCGTTGAAGTCTCCCATGACAACAGTGTAGTGAGTCTTGGACGTATGTATTGCTCGAGAGATGTCCTCATACACTACTTCCACTTCCTCGTCGGGGTGTGTCGAGGTCGGGGCGTATACCTGTATAACCTTCAACGAATACCGTTTGGTAATTCTGAGTATAAGGTACGCCACCCTGTTCGACACACTTCCGACCTGTACAACGTTGTTCACGAGAGACTTGTGGACAATAAACCCGACACCACCTTGGGACAGATCTTCGCCCTCCCGGAAGTAGAGCAGGTTACCGGATTTTAGGATTACCGTGTCCTCGCCCTGTCTTCGGACTTCGGATAATCCCACAATACTCCAGTGAATCCTGCTCAATTCTTCTTCCAGTTCTAGCAGCTTCTCCTCGGTCCGCAATGTTAGCGCGTTATATGTTGCCAGGGCCAAAGTCGTTTGACGGGGGGTCTTCGCCGCCCGGGGATTCTTCGCACCCCTGGTCCCGGCACCTTGCCTGCGTCCGTCACCGCCGACACGGCCTCCGGTACCGCCGGGCACTTGGGGCCTTCCTTTTTGTCTTATCATAGGGGGGATTTGGGCCTTTCTCCCACCACGCTGGCCCAATGCGGGTTGGTGGGGAGCGCCAGAGCCTCGTTGGTTGTACGGCAGGGTGTACCGCGTGCAGGTGAGGTTGGCTTGGGTCTCGTGAGGTGGTTTATGAGACCCCTTACACCCCCTTTTTGATTACCTAATTAAACCTTAAAACTAAAAGCGCACATACTAAATTGTAAACGTTTATTGAATAAATCGGTACCTAAACGTAAATTAAGTGGGCGCACCCATAGGTGTGTAAGGCGCCGCGAAAAATCATCTTACAGCTTAGATTTGATTTAGAAACTACTCTGCTATGATAGCAATAGACATACAATGACCCATACTTACAAGTGATGTTAATGTGCGTTTAGGCATACTATCTGCACATTGTAAATGGTACTTAAGTACCTAATTCAGTTAATATTTTTAATGCTTAATAGGTATTAAGGTCAATTTACACTAACTGTAAAAATACATACATGTATATGCATACACGACAAGTTTCAGACACAAAATACAAGTGACAAAATTGTAATAAAACGTAGCGAGCGATGTCGTGCGGAACGCGCCACAAAATTGTAATAAATCTAGAAATTCTGTATCTAAGAAGCGTGTCTTGGTGATTTAGCGAGATCGTAACGTCATACACCTTTATGGCTTGGCATACCTTTTGGAAAGTGTTGAAATATTTAAAAATAACCAAAGCCGCTATTAATAAGCACTTTTTTAATATTAAACACTCCGAAAACTTTATGCGTTATTTTGTTATTTAGAGAATCAGTGTAATATTTAGGTACTTTTGATACAAAAAAAACTGTTTTGAAAAGTTTGCGTAAGTGTGAATTAAGGCTATTCATAAGCATCAGTTTTATATTGAATAATACTTCGAAAACTTTACACTTTACTTTGATATCCAGAAAACCAGTGTAATATTAACTTTACATCCAAAAAACAGTTTTGGAAAGCTTATGTGCAAGTATGAATGAAACAAAACGCTACTTACCTACAAGGCTTCGTTCACAAAACACTAAATCCTTCGTCGTTGAGCACCCCTGCGCGCGCGCACGTCACGGCGCGTCCGCCGCTCCCACCCCGATTTTTAATATAAAAATCTCGACGCACGAATCGAATCGTAAAAATAATATTTCGGGAGCGACCGCGCGCATCACTAACCACGCTCCGGCTGCCCATTGACGCACTCGTGTCGGACTAATTTCGGTGCAGCGGCTATTCCACGATTCTGTAAACACCGAAGTGGCAGAGCCAATCCTGAAACGCTCGCGCTCCTCCTGCCCCCGTAGCACGGGACGTGGACAAAATCTCCTCGGGGAAAATATTTACCTCTCGCTCCGATTGCAACTAAATTCAGAAACCAAACACTGTCAAGTGGTGAAGAGAGAATTTGTCCACGTCCCGTGCTAGGCCTGCTGAAATCGCCTGGAGGGAGTCGTGATAGTTCAAACGACTTAGGCAAGTCACACACACAACGCATATTATAGCGTCTAATATAAAGATAATATTATTATCTTAAGAGGAGCTCGATAGCACATGGCTGGCTTATTAGCACGCTTGGGGTTGCGTAAACAAGCTAAGGCTTTTTTAAATTTTAGGTCACCCAACCAATGACCGCTTTGAATGGGTGACCAAATATTATGTCAAGTTCCTCCGTGCTTCGGAACGCACGCTAAGCCGTTGGACCCGGCTGCATCTGCAGTCGTTAATACCCGCCAATCCGCACTGCGCCATGTGTTGGTTGGCTGTGGCCTTTTCTCCCTATATTCTTCCATCCATAGGGAAGGCCTGTGCCCCAGCGGTGGGGACATTCAAGAGCTGATGACGATGATGATTATCTAAACTATAATAATATATCGCAACTACGGTATTTTATCGTAAGCGGTCTTGCAAGTCGCCTGTCGGCCGGTATCATAAGATACTGTAAGGAAAAATATAATATAATTATATTAATTGTGCGTGGGCGTGGTGGTCCGTTGAATAGATAGTATGGTGAGCGATATCTACAGCGAAGATATCTTCGTTGTGTGTGATACGCTTTAGCCCATTCCATAGTCGCACAAATTTACACACAGGAAGCGTCTAGTCCTTAAACCCCGGCGCTAAGGACCAAACTCGAGGAGTGAAAGGTATCGTTGAAGCTGTCGTCAGAGGTGCTCAAACGATCGATCGCGGTCGACAAGTCGCCCTCAAGTGCTTTTTAAGTCGATATCATGAAAAAAATCCGATATATTTACACAGATTTTGTTATAGTAGGTAAATATAAATAAATAAACTACTAAAATTTATGGGCCAGAATAGCCCCTTATAACTTTCTTTTATTATAGGTACGTTCCTAATATCCATGATAAAGCGGCCTTTTGCTAGCGGCAAAAGACAATCCTAAGTAGATCATACATACTTGCGGCCTCTCAGAGTCAATCGATCGTCATAATCATCACAAGTCCTTTTTAATGTCCCCACTGCTTCCTTCCCTATGGATGGAACAATATAGGCAGATCGATCGTAGTCTAACAAAATTGAGGGGTGTGGTACCTGAGTTTACTAATACGAATAACTTTACAACGAATGCACAAAACCCACTAACGCATGTCGAAAAATACTAACATTCACGACAATTTCGTAGTGACGTGAATTCGTATTAGTAAACTTATGGGGACGTGGTATTCGGTGTTACACTTTCCGATGTCAGGTATTACACCGAAAATTTAGGTAGACCGCCAGCAGTTGAAGTTTGAGCACCGCTGATGTGCGCAATAAGTTCTGTTTTGGGCGCGCCGTGACTCAGCGGTAGCCGGGATGAGGAAATGCGTGCGAGTTATAATTTCGGCACTGCCAACATTGTTCAATGGTTTTATAAATCTTTCAGTGCTATTGAAAACTACCGTCTGGACCATCAATTTGTGGACGCGAGAAATAGATTTCAGATATTTCGGGCGGCGTTAGTTGAAGTTGGTTGCCTTTGATACGGACGGACGCGTAAAGGAAATGCCTTTTGGATTTTGTTTTCTCACTTTGAATTGGTATGTTATATACGGTAATAGCTATTGGTTGTCGGCTTTATAATTAGATTCACTTTAGAATGGTCCGCATCATAAGTTGCAGTTAGTACCTTGTCACAGTAATAAAGTAACCGATTTTATATATCTAAATGACACATATTCATTCCTGAAGGAAGGCAAAGGTAATAATTCACCCACGTTTCGCCAATTATTTAGGTCCCATGTAATAGGTGGTGAGCCTATTGCCATCTATCGGGGACGTAATTCGCAGTATCTTACTAGTTGATTTATGAGGAACGCTGCTGCCCATTATTCATCGCTGTCTTTACCCTTAGTCGCCATATTATTTACTTATTAAACGGGAGTGGTGAGTTTGAGCAGCATTTAAAACTGACTAACAGCCGTACCCAGAGACGACAATTAACGTTAATGAGTACTTAATACAAAAAAATGTCAATTCAAAATTAGTCGCTATTCTTGCGGGGTTCATGGTCTAGTTTTGATTGACATTTTCTGTTCAGTGTATTCTTATGTTTCTATTATGATTACGATAGACCAAAACTGCCAAATTTCTTCAATTGATTGTCAACCTTATATCGTTTGTAATAAAGCGCAATTTCATTGAGAAAATTAACCGTAGCAAGATACGCATGATCGGCATGACAGCTGTCATATTCATACATATTTGACCTATCCCTTTCACACATATCCTCTTTTTATACTTACTGCCTGCTCTCACAGAACTCATCCTATTTAGTTGAAAAAAGGTATAACAACACAACTTTCTTTCTAACGTGCTTTGGCTAACCACATTGTGGGAATTTATTTTTGAATGTAAAAGAGAAATAAAACAACAGACTTAGAAACTAACCTTATTTATTCGTAGTGGGGTTAACTGTGCTTACGTATGTACATCATTTCAACAAAGACGCATATTAGGGAGGTTTGCAACCAAGGATATCATGCCAGGAACTATGCCCTCTTTAAGTATTAAATCAGCAGTGCAAGTGAGAAGTCGCTGTACGTCTCGCTTCAACAACGGTTGTTAGAGGAAGGGGTAATTGAATTCTACTCTGCCGTCACCACAGAGCTATATAATAACGTTTGACCAAATAAGAGGTACCTATACACTTTATTTTTGAATTTTTATCCTATAAAACATAAAAATATTAAGTATTTCTTGTTAAATAAGTTTCTAAGAGGAGCTCGCTGGCGCAGTGGCATAGCGCGCTTGGCCTGCGATTGCATAAACTAAGCAATATTCGCTAAGGCTGGTCATTGGATGGGCGACCAAAAAGTTATTCTCTCGAGTTCCTACCTGCTTCCGAAGGCACGTTAAGCCGTTGGTCCCGGCTGCATCTGCAGTCGTTAGTCCCCACCAACCCGCACTGGGCCAGCGTGGTGGGTTATGGCCCAATCTCCCTATATTCTTCCATCCATAGGGAAGGCCCGTGCCCCAGGAATGGTGACATTAAAGATTCCTTTTTAAATATATTTAGGGTCGGCAATTACACACACACAATTACATTGAAAATAGTAAAAATAACAATTTCATTTACCCTAATAAACATTTGACGTAACCGACGTAAATGGCAAGCAAATCGTAACCATGGCAACGGGATAATTTATATGGCATAACAACGTAGGCCGGGCCAGCTAGTACTTAATATTTTTATGTTTTATACAAAAAATTTCAAAAATAAAGCGTATATACCTCTTATTTAACCATTCTGTAGATGTGAGTTGGAACCACTAGTACCGTTGAGCAGTCTCACAATCTCTTCCTGTAGTTGCGTTTGAGCGACCGTCATTTTGTACTGCGTAGGACGTCACACGCGTCCGCCATCTTCAATCCCTCCATGATATAAAGCAGGTTTTCCACGGACGCATCTTCATCGTCATCGAACCACAGCTGCAGCATCCGCTTCGCCCTGTCCGTGTCAGTTGCGTGTTCCGTTTCGAAGAACTGTATTTCGTCCGCTTTGTAGCCTAACTTTGAGGCTAGCTTCTTCCAGTCCGACAGTTTGCCTGACAAGGCTTCGAGCTGGCCGGAACTGATCATGGTGACGCTTGTACGCGCCGCCTTATCCTCGTCGTCTTCCACGGGATGAGTAGAATCTGGCACCTGTAATGGGGATTTGGTTCTCATCATCAGATTTCAACACAGCACAGATCAGCCCTTAAGGCTCGAGTTCACCAAAACATAAAACAAGCGATTAAAAAAACTCGTCAGTTTTGGACAGTTCTTCCATACTAAAAAAATGTCATAAACCGATGGTTAAATATTAATAATCGCCTGTTTAAATGTTGGTGAACTCGGGCCATAATGTACCCACTACTGGGACACAGGTCTCCATTATGCATATCATTTATACAGAGAGACGGTCTCTCGATATGGTCCTTTCCATCTCTTTTCAATACATTCATTCATCACTAGCACCTTTCCGGTGTGATGGATTATATGAATCAAAAGGAAGTAGATGGCTTGATGACGTCTTACCGATATGAATGGAAGAGGAAACATACTGCGCCGCCCCCAGATAGACTGGGAACAGGGCAGGGAGAAGAAGAATGTATTGACCCGTTAGTAAATATTAACAGGACACATAAATTTATTAATCCTATGTAACGCACCTGTTCAATGTCCTTTTCGTCGCCTTCCTTGATAAGTTCAGCATCAATTTGCTCCTCCGTATCTTCCTCAGGAGTATCCTGGAACCCAATCAATCAATTAATATTAAAGCAAAAAAAAAACCTGGTATAAATCTCTGAACAATACTTAAAAGACTGAAAATTATAACTATTTAACAATATATTATACTTCAGTTTTAGAGTTCGTGCTGACTGGGATCTGAATCCATCCAGATTGTGTGAAAGATAATGTGAGCAACCAAACCGGGTACAAATTTTGTACCTCTGGATCTTAATTCCGGTGGGCGAACCACTAGCCCACGGCGGCGGTTATGTGTGTATGTGAGATGAAGTTGGTGCTGTATATACCTGCTTCGTGGAAGCTTTCTCGCTGTTAGAAGAGCTGCCTTCACTGGCGTTATTGGCCGCAGCATTTGCTGCCACTTCCTTAGTAACTCGCTCCACCTGGAAAGATCAACAATACAAATATTCTTTATTGCACGTTAAAAAAAATAACAAAAAAAAACAGGATAGTACAAGAGGCGGCCTTATTGATTAGCAGCAATTTCTTCCAGGCAACTTGCTGTGTAAGAAAATAATATGTATAGATAATAAAAATAACAGGTGCAAGAGTGAGGACTTAATAATAACAAATAAATACAATATAACAACGTAATAGCTGAGACTACTATATCGTCAATGTAAGCTAATGACATGACACTATTCGTTATCTTACCAAGACTAAAATACTATCGTCATGCTTGAAGAGCGCAGTGTAGGGCAAGTATTAGGTCAACAGACAACTCTTCCAAATTATAAAGTTTATATGAGGCGTCTAAATTATGAAATCCTTGCCCAAGAATAAACATTTGAATTTGCCAAAATCCCGTATCTAGTTCCACGACCTGTTTTCCTAGTCTCGTTGGTGTAAGCCACTACAAGAAATCCATTGGCAATGGCACGGCATAACAACGACTAAATCTGCCTATATTTTGCAAGTGTTATTAATTTTAAGAGTATTGTTAAACATCTAGCCATTTTTATCGTTTTGCTAAAAAGGCATAAGTATTTGACGCGTTTACTATAATTCTTCATTGTTGAATGTTTAAGGACCACATTTTGGAGGAATTATTGTGTTAAGTATAGGTACACACAGCTCCTAGTTCCATTGGAAACGCAGGTATTCGATATTTACTGTTTTGATTCGTCTGCTGTAATCAAGGTTTGGTGAATGTTGGTATCTTAGGCTCGAGTTCACCAAAGCGTAATAAAAGCGATTATTATTAAAACGTCGGTTTTTGACATTTTATCGTTTGGAAGAACTGTCGAAAACTGACGGTTATTTTTAATCACTTGTTTTACGTTTAGGTGGACTCGAGAGCCTTAATTTTTTTTACTTTACTCACCATATCATCCAGGTAGTCCGGCAAGCGGCCTATGGGGTTGTTGGTGTGCACGAAGAAGTGAGGCGATCGGCGAGCGAGCAATCTCAACGCTCGCCAACCCCAGTCACCGCTGGAAGTACGGGCCGCCCCACCCCCACCTAACATGTACGACTCTGGAAATAGAGGGTTTATTTATGTGTTTAACGATTCATTTATGTATTGCAATTGAATCGGTGATACCTATAGGGTTGCACAAGCAACACTTTTTTTGAAATTAGTTTTTTTGCATTTTTGTATTCCTTGTCTATGGTCACTTCTAGAATGAATACTAAAACCACACAATTTCTCTGTGTTACTTGTTGGCTTTTAACAATCACCGATTCAATTGATAAAATGGCAACAGCAATTTTATAAAACTAGTTGTTTTTGAAATCCCAAAATCGTTTGGATAACTCCAAAAAGTATACCCACTACACTACAACAATGGCATGGTAAGTATTATGATATATATAGTGTATTGTAATCATACTAGATATGAATAAATGAATTTTGACTTTGACTTTTTAGAACATTTTCCTAACTTATCAGACCTGCCCAGCTAGCATGACCACCGAAACACAATATGATATAGCCATCTATCTCGTTGAACTGTCAAAAATCCAATGATTTTTGCAAGTATCTGCCAGGCATGTATTCACGGGTTTGGTACGAGTAGATACAAACATGGAGCTTGGGGGACCATAATTTTAAATTGAATATGCAAAGAATTGCACAATACTGCAGTCAGCTTTATAAAATTAAGGTCAAATTAAAAGAGCAAAAAAATTATAAAAAAAAAGATTGAAATTTTATTTAAAAAAATATACATATTTTTCAATGTTTATTGGCAATTTGAAAACATTTGTAAATTGATTAAATAGCATCAAACGTCGCTTGCTTAGTGGCAGATAAATGGGAGGGTAAAATGCTTACCTAATGACGGCATAAAATCTCTTTCCTTGGTCCGGCAAGCAACCAAATTATCGGGGCACTGGTTCCAAAGTTTTGTTAGTTCAGGACTGCAATCCAATGAAAGAAAACATTGTTATTTTGTTAATTATATTAATTATAAATCCATTGTAAACATAAGGGCAGGAAAAAGAAGACTACCTTATCGTTCTGAATTACTTTGTCTCCATTGTAATTCAGAATGGTAAGGTGAGTTGTTTTTTTAGAATTATTTTGGTGCTATTTAAATATGCAATTGCAATAGAGCAATTATCTAGCTAGCCGTCAATTTGTGTGATATTCATTTCAAGTAGAAGATTTAATACTCACTTTCCCATATAAAACTTATTGTGCCTTTCATATTCTTTAATGGTATCTCCTAATTTCCTCCTTTTCCTTGATTTACTAACTTCATCAGAAGAGTCAGTTTGAACAGGGGGCTTGGGTTTCTGAAATTCTACAAAGAACAGATAATGTTTAGATGAATCACTATTAGTAAGCAGATAATTACAACAAAAACGTCATACATATAAATGTCACGCCTTTTTCCCCCACAGGGGTAGGCAGAGATCACTTCTTTTCACTTGCTACAATCCTTACATACTTATATTGCTTCATCCAATCTCATTAATCTCTTCATGCATACCCAACGGTTTCGAGTACTCTTAACCTGGCCCTGTTTTAATAGACTTTCAATTTTATTATGAAAGATCTACCTACGACTTCCCCTTCCCATTTCTCCATTCATTTCTGCCATATAAATCCTTTTCGTCATTCTCCTTCTCAATGATTTTTTCGACATGACCTAACCATGCTAGCATCCCAATCTCAGTTCTTGTCATTACATGACAATGCCATGGTTTATTGAGTACCAAAGATGGCAATACATAGCTTCTATTATGACCTTAAATGACATGATTGTAAATCTAATTACCTGGGCAGCCATCGTTTTTCCAAGTATTCCAATGTTCCTCTCTCTTGAGTATTTGCTTTACACATTCACCAAACCTTTTGCCATCTGGGGGTGTCTCTTCAATTAGTTTGTATATTAAAGCTGTGGTGTCCTTGACCCAATCCAATTGTTCGGTCTTAAGCTCTTGGGATTCCCTGATATGCAATTAACAAATGTGATTAATTTCGTATTATACCACAGTGTACAATGGAAAATAGAGATCCCAATGGCGGAATACTTGTTTGGATCCAAGAGAATATTGAATTCTTATGATAAACAATACAAAAAAGATTGATAATATTGTATTAACATAGGATTATTGTAGAAAAATAATATGCTCCAGCTAATACAGTGAGAGTAAAAATGTAAGCAATTTGAAGTTTCTTTATCTACAAAATGTATTTAAAAATAAGAAAGGTATATTTTAAAATGCATCATCTATTTTACAAAATTAAAATGATAAGTGACTTTGCATTTAACATTTTTATTTTTGAATTTAGAATTAAATGACTCATCAAGATTCTTTAAATTTTTCTCTAGTTATAATAGCTGGGGAATAGAGCTATAAATTTACTTAAGGTACCTACTTAAAATACTTACATTTTGAACTTTACAGATGAAGTCAAATATTGGAATAGTATCAGGAACTGGATAAGAACACATCTTCGGAAGTTAGCATCGGACAGTTGAAGCTCTAAAAGCTTCTGGTTGGTAAGGAATTTGGCAAAGTAGTGCTGTTCCTTGCTCGAGTCCAGCATATTAACATCAGAATTCACAGACTTCAACCTGTTCAGTTTGGCATTTTGCAATTGAATCGCTTCCAGTTTATAAGATGAAAATGCTGAAAGTACACTGCCGGAATGCTAAAAAATAATTACAAGAAATCATAAATATTTATCCATTAAAAACATATTTAATTTATGTAATTGAACAGGTATTCATGAAGTAGGTACTCTATTATTGAAACTAACCGCAGCAAACGTCTTCCATTGAACCTTATTATAACATGTGTTAGGATTTCTGAAAAAGTCTTGTAGACTCCAGAATTTACAATACAAATTGTAATCAATGTTTAATTTGTTTTTGCCAGTATCTAAAACTATTTCTTCATCGAGCGATTCCTTAAGATTGCTTGAATTATCACCCCCAAACTCAGTGACATTCTCCAAATTAAATTCGGACACAATATTCAGTCCAGATCTCTCAGAGAACGGAAAAAATTTCGCAAGAAATAACAAAATTCTACCACAGAAGACTGTGTTTTGTGAACGAGATAACCTCCTGAGCAGATCATTGCACATACGAAGCAGATTATTCTTGCATGCAATGAAGAATAGTTCTTCTTTCCAAATTCTTACTCCATTTTCCACGTATGTAAACATTGTTTCACATTTATTCAAAGTAAGTGCATCAAATATGTCTCCAAGGAGGACAACAGGCATTGTTGGTGTAACCATCTGGCGTCGGCACGATTCAACACAAAATGTCACATACGTTTCAAGAGCTTCAGGTTCTTCTAAAAGCAGTTCAAGTAACTTATCCCTGAAGGCCTGATCCATGGCAGCCTTCCTGTCGGTTTCATTTAGATTTTTTGAGAAGGAATCAAGTAAGTCAATATTGTTTGTAGAAAACGCTTTGCTGAGTATATCCTAGAATAAAATATTATTATAGATACACAGAGATGTATAAAGTCATTGAAATTTTGTATGCAATTATTATTCCATTTTAGGTTAGAATTGTATAGTTACCTTGTATTTAGCACGAAGTTCTTCAAAACCATATTTGTCAGACATTTTGTTCTGATTTATTTAATTAACCTTATTTGATAAATAAATAAACTCATACCAAAATGAGAGGCCTACGAGAAAAATAAATGCATAAAAAAAATGCAACTGTTGTGTGTTTGTGTTTCAATGTATTATTGTCCTCTATGGTCTGTCTGTTTGTTTGTTGGTGTTGGTTTTATAATTTTTAATAATATTTTAAGCAAAGATACTTACGGTAAACAGCCAGAATATTGAGAAAAATGTGATCTTAAATCAGCGTACTCATTTTAACCACTGTTATTTTCGGGAGACTGTATTATATTTTATTTATAAATAAAATTTACAAAAAAATAAAACAGGCAACGATGTAAATTAAATTTTTATTTCGAGTGTATATTGTACATACATACATACATAAATCACTCCTATCTCCCTGAGGGGTAGGCAGAGATGAATAAGCACCCACATTTCGCCAATATGTCAGGTCCCATGTAATAGCCTATTGCCATTTATCGGGCACAAAAGACGCAGTACGTTGCTAGGTGGTATAATAGGAACGCTGCTGCTCATCCCTGATCACTGTTTTATTCTTAGTAGCTTTGTACTTCAAAACACGGGAGAGATTTGGGGTGGAGACAATTGTATTCTACTCTGCCGTCACCACACCACGGCACGTATAAAATGTGTTTATAAAACATTAAAAAAAAAACATACGGGTTCTAATTGAGTAACCTCCTCCGTTTTTTTCATCGGTTAAAAAATTGATTTTTATTCCAGGTATTCTAAAAATATTAAATTGAAATACATTAATCTGAAAATATGTACTACAAACATTTGCCTATATCAGTTTAAGAAAATGTTTAAGAAAATTTTTTTGACGCAGTGAACAAGAAACTCATTTTTGATTGGTTAAAAACTTACGTCCGGTAAAATACGCACCAATCAGCATTAAAATACAGTATAAGGAAGTGCAGCTGATTGCTATTGACAAATTCTCGTGTTGTGTGTGTGTGGCGTCCTGTCTATTTATCTTTAGAATTTTATTGTTATTTTACAGATTTTTTATTTAATCCTTTAATTCGACATGTATTAGAATTTAGTATTATATTTGTAATTAAGGACTCGACTTTACTTATACTTAAGAGGGACAATCGTGCTATATTGTAGAAACATGGACCGAAACAATATGAGGCAAGTTCCTTTACCTTTCGCTTAGCATGTACAGTTTCGCGCTTTCACGTATGCATTGTCGAAATTTATAAAATAAAGATTTTATCAGTTTCAATTATTTAATTTGCACCGTAAAATTATGTATATTGCTTATTTCTTTCATTGAAAAAGCGTCGATGTTTTAATTCGCCCAGAACCCTTTGTCAGTAAACTGGCCAGATAGATTATCGCCAACACTTCTGATAGATTTGTAATCATAATCGATAACTATGCTATGGTTGCATTGTTTCCAAGCTAATAACTGCAAGAGATGTTAAATGTATTTTTTTACATTTGAAAACTTACTCAGTTTTAGTTTTATTGATTGGTCCTTTGTTATTGTTGTTATCACTAATGATTGTGTTAATATTGAAAATCATCCCTTAAAAGGTTAGTTGTCTTGAAAATAAACAAATAAACATCCGAAATATGTAGCTATACGAAAAACATTAAATGCTTTTTATATTATATGCATCTTACCAATCAAATAAAATCTCCATGAGTTCTAAATGTAGGAATTGTTACATCCATAAGCTTTTCTGTCAAAACATCCCATTTTTTTTATTGTAAAATAAAAAGTGTTGTTCACTGTGCAATAATTAAAAAAAAATATTCTAATCTCAAACTGCTGTGGACTGTGAAGGTTTAATACTTCAGCTGAGCATTTGACTCCGATTTAATTAATAGTCATCATCTCACTGATCCAAGTTTATCTGGGGTTAATGCAGTATGTGTCCACTTTCATTCATTTCATTGGGCAAACAATCCATCCACTATCTTTTAATTTATAGCACCCATCACACTGGAAAAGTCTTAGTGATGAATGAATGTATAGAAATGCGAAGGAAAAGACCATACTGAGAGATCAATGAATGAAGAAAGTGATTGGGATGACAACATTCCAATTGTTTTAGATTAGGATTTAGAGGCAGCCTGGAGTGCCTGGGTATGCTGTTGTTAGTGGTTTGCTCTCCACTATTTGGGCGTCTTATTGGTCTACCTACACCATAGCTTGGGGGTGGCACATTCTATGTTATTTCCCGGGTTCAAATCCCGTTAGGGGAAAATTTTGTGATAAACACCAATATTTGTTCCCGAGTAAACGGTATTTTTTTATGTAGTATATTTTCATCATTGATTGATTATTATGATATTAAAAATATATCCGTCATCAAGTATCACAAGTGCTTAGGCCTTTGGGTTAGATGATAGTTGGGATTGTAAAAATATTTATTTATTATTTATTTGTTCGCTTCCAGGCCAATATGGAAAAAATAAATTAATGATCATTTTGTTTTAGATCTAGTTATGTGAATAGTGGCCCACGTTCATTGCCGCACATGAGTGCTAGCAAACGACACAATGGAAATGGTCATGGCAATGGACATAGTAGTAACGGGCACAATGGAAACAGTTATGGAAATGGACACAATGGCAATGGCCACAGTGGCCATGGAGGTCACAGTAGTCACAGCGGTCACAGCAGTCACAGTGGTCATAGCATTCACAGCATTCACAGTGGCCACAATGGGGCTCGCCTTAGCCCACCAATGCCACCTGCTCAAGTCGGCGGTCACAACAACAACAATAACAACAATGCCAATCAACATGATGACCTCATCAATTATATTTATGAATCATGGAATAAGGTATGCATTTTTTTTATTAGTAATAGTCTCGGAGTAAATAGGACTACTCTGAGGTAATAGTATAGATTTATATCAAATATTCACTATTCAATATTTTAATTTAGGTATGTTATTAGTGATGTCATTAAAATTTTACTTCATAATTATTTCAGGTGACAAGGGAGCTAGAACGTGGCAGTGATGAGGCCAAGTATTTTCAGGATGTGATGGAGCCTAGGCAGCTTGCCAACTTCAGGCCATTCAACCTTGAGCATTGGTGGGGACGCCGAGTGGTACAGAACATGAACCGCAACAAACACCGGTCTTAGTTAACACATAACCTAAAATATTTACAAAAGTTTCATTACATATTCTGACAGTTATTATCTGTTTTACTTATATCGTTCAGTCAAATAAGGAGTTTGTTCCCTTTTATTATATTTATCAATCCTCTTTGTTGTTTATTTATAACAAGTATTTTACCATTTCTAACCGTAACTATATCCAACGGTTGGTCAGAACGGTGAAAAATATTATATTTATCAGATTTATTTGACCGGGTGTGTGAAATGTATAAACTAAACGATTTCGTGTAATGGAGAGTATTGTAATGAAACAGCAAAAAAAATATTCAGACAACCATAATAATTAAATATTTTAATGATAAAATTGAGAGTACCATTGCAGTTGTTAATAAGAACCTTAAGTAAAATTATGGGATTATTTAATTATTTAAGTATGTAGTTGTAAAGTTTTTCAATTTAAAATCAATATTCAATCAATCTTACAATCATCTTGTGGAAATTATTACAGAATGGTGCAAAGGCTTTGTGAATGTGCCCTTATTATTGTCATTGTTCGAAATTAACGCAATGTGATATAAATTATTTTACACAAATTTTACAAGGCAATAATAATCGTAGTGGCATAATATAAGGTAACTAATCCTTTTTCAACTTATAGGTATTGTAAATAAGTTAGAATGAACCGCTATTTTTATTTTAATGTAAGAATAATTAGTTTGTAGCGATTACTGAAATAGGATCAGCTAGAGGACATGTTTTAATTGTTATGACTTGCGGTATTGTCTTAAATATTTGACTTGGGCCTCCTCCAGGCGTAGCATGTGGACTTGACAGGGGAATAGCGCCTAGGATGCTATGCATATATTGTATATATTGTAATAATATAATTGTTGTAATCTGTCGATTGGTTTTAGACATTTCAGCCAACCTTTGGATTGTTTAGCAAAATCCAATTTTTCATATTAAGTAACCTACAGATTATTGTTTGTGATTATCCTTACGCCATCTGTTAATGTCGCGAGGCAACCGGGGTGTTGTTAGGCAATTCCTTGTGCCAGATCTGGCAATATTGTGATTTGCAAAGGATTGCAGCATGCTTTCTTACACCATTCCATAACATCTGCATGTATATTATGTTCTTCTAAAGTGCAAAAATTGTGATTACTCTTTTAATAAAGTTAGGAATATCCCATTTTTCCCGAACCAAAAGATTAAATATTTTATGTAAAATCCTGTCTCTTAACTATAGTGTCGTGTGTGCTATGGACCCTGTTAAGTCGCAAGAATTACACATTGTCTTGTAACTGCTGTTGTAGGCTTCAAACATTCAATAATAGTTAATTCAGAATTTACAAATTACATTCCATATACACTTCTGTACTTAGCATTTGAAATTATGTATTGTAAATAGAATTAAGTAATGCTGCCCGTTTATGGATTTGAATAAAACATTTTTGCAATAGGTAATTAGTTTTATTTTCCCCTGGCTGTATACAGCCAAGCAAAAAGTAAGCCGCCATTTTCTATGTTAATTTAGGTCTTGCACTTAAATTAGAAATGTTTTGATAGAAAAAAGTAACTTCGAGCATGATAGGGTACTATATAGCCGAGTGCTGGCGGCAGAACAGCCTACCGCCTAACTCGATTGCTGATGATAGCTTTAAAGCAATGCATTGCTTACGGTTATCAATTTAGCTAGCAACCATTTTGAATTTTTAGACGGTACGCATTTTCTTCCAAATACATACAAAATCACTCGGTGATCATTCGTTCAAAGCTATCGCTGATAGCTTAGGTGCATTTGGTGCGAAATGACAGCATGACGTCACAAACTATAGCTTTTGCTTCAGCAATCGAGTTAGGCGGTAGGCCCCCAGAATAGGGTTGTCATTATAAATCGGGTATTCTACAATTCAACGAAGAGCCACAGCCCTGTCTTCTGTTGTCCTCATGACTAGGACAACGTCACAAATATTCTTGTCGTCGTCTACGGTATCACCAGTGACAAAGGGTTTTTTTTTTTTTTTTATTCTATAAGATGCCACTGCTGGGCAAAGGGTTACCTTTAAATTTTTTTTTTGTTAATTAGCCTGATAGTGACCCCTGCGGCCCTAGCACGGGGACGTGGACAAGTCTCTCTCCACCACTTGACAGTGTTTTGTCTTGGGAAATAGTGGGAATAAGAGCAGAGGAAAAGACTTTCTTTCCCCCGAAAGAGATGTGTCCACGTCCCGTGCTACGGGGGCATTCAATTCAAAATATGAAACAAATAAGAAATCTAAAATACGGGGAACGTTATTGTTATAACACCTAGCAATATACTGCTTTTTATGTGAGCTATAGATGGCAATTAAGGCAATAATCCCGAGGACCTATCCAAGTGGCTTATCTATTCCGAACACATAGAAAACAAAATCATGAAACGGTCGTATTATTGTTTTCTATGTAATGTTTCATACATTTTGTATTCGTATGCGCTCAATAGAATGGCCGTCACTGGCCACTTAGCTTGGAGTGCTACTCTCTTCGATGGGTGGGACCCACCATACTTGGTATACATACATACATAAATCACGCCTATATCCCAGAAGGGGTAGGCAGAGGTGAACTAGCACCCACGTTTCGCCAATTATGTTAGGTCCCATGTAATAGGTGGCGAGCCCATTGCCATTTATCGGGCACAAAAGTCGCAGTACATTGCTTTTGCTAGATGGTATAAGAGGAACGCTGTTGCCCATTCCTCATAATTGATTTATCCTTAGTCGCCTTGTACGTCACCCACGGGAGAGATTTGGGGTGGTGACAATTGTATTCTACTCTGCCGTCCGTCACCACACGGTGACGTACCAACATACTTGGTGAAATGTGGATATGTCTCTTCTCTCTGGCTCCACCTTGGGGGTGAAATAAGCGTGATTATTGTATGTTTTATGAATGCAAATTGTTCTGTGCAAAATATAGGTAATGTAGGTAATTAACAGCACATCAAGTCACCACAATGTGTTAAATGTCCTCAACCGACCTTGTGTTTTACGTCGAATACTTTACGTTGTGATGTGGAGGGTGCTAGTGCTACCCGCTTTTTTCGATAGGTATCACTCTGTCGTCAACACTGATAACAGTTTCAACTGTGCCTATCATTGTATCACAGACATATCAATTTATGTAGGTGTCACCTACATAAATTGATATGTCTGTATTCATTATATATATTAGTATTGTCTGTATTATAAGGACATTATTCAAACCAACTGCAGCGCGGTCAACCTTTGTTCGGGTTCGCCACCGCCACCGTCTAAAATTTAAGGTCCCGTTTTACACTTTGTGTACGGACCGCTAAAAAGGCCACTCACGCTTAGCTAAATATCAGATCAAAAACATTTTCCATCTTGGAAGGTAGTAGGTATCTACCTTCTTACCCTTAGTTCAAAAGCATTCCTTCGTATGGACGTGGCTACAGAGCCGCATATATTAGAGGAGTTTCAAGAATTCATAACGCGTAATGTGGCCGTATGTCAAATAGAGTGGCGTCACACAAGGTCGCCCGAAGCCCCGAGCTGTGGATGGGGGTTTCGTTTCCGATATTGTGTCGAAATTATTGGGCTGGGGCTGGCACTTATTAGGGAATGGGCTGGCGGAGTCTAACACGCTGACTGCGGTACGGGGCCTTTTAAGCCTCCTATACAATGTGTTTGATACATGGTATATCAAGCCGGCACCTACCCATGCTAACATAGTCATATAAACACTATGGTAATAGTAAAAGATCAAAAAACTAAAAATATTTTAAAAAAATTTCATACATTTTGTTTTTCTGATCGAACTATTTGTATAGAGAATTCAAAATTATTTTTGAAAAATTTAATTTTTTGATATCACCATAGTATTTACATGACTAGGATGATTAGCATGGGTAAGTGCCAGCTTGATATACCATGTACCAAACACCTTGTATATCCCGGCGCGTAAGTTCAACTAAAATTGCGATAGACTATGCAGGTATCGCTAGCGCAGTGGCATAGCGCGCTTGCCCTGCGATTGCGTAAACTATATAAGCAATGTTCGCTAAGGCCGGTCCTCAAAAATCTAGGGTAAAGGGTTCCTCCGTGCTTCGGAAGGCACGTTAAGCCGTTGGTCCCGGCTGCATCTGCAGTCGTTAATACTCACCAAACCGCACTGGGCCAGCGTGGTGGGTTATGGCCCAATCTCCCAATATTCTTCCATCCATAGGGAAGGCCCGTGCCCCAGCGATGGGGATAGTAAAGATGATGCAGGTATAATTGAAAGAAAAGTGTCTGATTGGAATTTTAACGTGTTGAAAAGGGTGTCCCATCATTGTTATCCATAGTTACAGAACCTAACATACATCGTGCCTATTCGATTTTATTCTCTTAATACATCGTGCCTACCCAGAGGGTTAGTATCAGGCAGGCAGCTGGCAGTAAAACCCCTCTGATTGGAATGCTGTCATCCCAATCACTCTCCCAGTACATTGGTCTCTTGACATGGTTTTTCCTGTCTCTTTCTATACATTCATTCATCACCAGCACCTTTCCGGTGTGATGGATGATATGAATAAAAAAGAGTGAATGGCTTGCTGACGTCTGACCGATATTAATGGAAGTGGAAACATACTATGCCAACTCCTGATTAACTGGGAGTAGGGCAGTAAAATAGTAGATTATATACTAAGGGCGATAACACAAAGAACCTCAGATCACAAGTAATTGACGCCCAAGCCGAAGGCGAGGCCGATAAATAGTATGCGATCTGAGGCCTTCTTTTTTATCGCCCGCCGTAAGATCATAGTTTTATGTCACCCCCTGACCAGCCCCCGTAGACCGGGTCTTGGACACATCTCTTTCGGGGGACAGAAAATCTTTTCCTTTCGCTCTAACTCGTACTAAACCTCGAGACAAAACACTGTCAAGTGGTGGAGAGAGACTTGTCCACGTCCCCGTGCTAGGCCCGCAGGAAGTGGGATTTTCCGTACGCGTAGCGGGATGTAATGGAAGACATACATGAGTAGTGTAGTAGTGTGACATAAAGTAATATAGGTAGACCAATACGGGGTGCATTATGACCTAACACACTTGATTGAAGACCTATTTTTAGTCTCCTGCAGTCAACGTGTTGAGAAGCATTTTATTGGAGGAATTGGGAACGGTTTTCACTTTCAATGAAGATTACCGAAGGGATTTATAGGTGGTGCTTAGAGCAGCTTTATTGATAAATAAATATTCAAGTTTAAGAATTCATTTAGACGATCGATTCGACGACGGGTTTGGTCGATTGCGGCCCAGAGGTCCTACTGATCCAAGTACTTTTTTTGACATACATACCTAGGTATACTGTTTGTGACGAATATAGACATGTTCTCGAGTTATCGTTTTAAACACTACTTAATCAAATAACACCCCTTATAGACTTTTTTGTAATAACACCGTGTGAGTTTAACTGTGTGGTGACGGCAGAGCAGAATACATCCAGAATACCATCCACCATCTCTCCCGCGGGTGTCGTACAATACAAAGTGACTAAGGGTAAAGACAGCGGTGAGTAATGGGCTGATAATCTAGATGGCAACAGGCTCTCCCTCTATTACAAGAGACCTTACGAAATGGTCGAAACGTGGGTGTTAATTCACCTCCGCCTCGGGGACAGATGGGAGTGATTTGTGTATGTGTGTAGGTACTATGGGTTTATTTTCTCTGTGGGTTAGCTATTTTGATGGCTGTATCAAGGATTAAAAGAAACATTATTTAAAAGTAAACCTTTTATTTGCTTTTATATTATAACATGCGTGGGTCGTCGGGATCGATCGAAAATATTTTTTTTTTGTTTTTTTTTTATAAGTATTTGCTTGTTGTAAAAAAATGCAGGAGCTTGATCGTATTCCATTGAACATGCACAAATCGTCGTCGTTATACGAGAAAGTCTTATTCTATATTAATAAGACAATAGCGCATTGAGGAGCATACTCAATCGACTTGAATTAATTGTGTAGTTATTATTAATTACTAATGAAATAATATTGCTGGTAGTATCTAATAATTACAAAGAACACTGTAGACAACATATTTTGGTGGTCATCACAACAAGACAAACGTTGCTATTGCAATTTATTTTTTATTTATTACTAATGGAATGAAGTAGAACTGAAGTAATGATTGCATAATGTTAGCTTTTTGATGCTAGACAGGGAAGCTCTTGACCTTCATCTCACCTGGTGGTAAGTGACAATAAGGGTCAAAGATGGAATCGAGCTTCACCTGGAATCCTCAACCACAGAGCTTAGGGGCTGGCTATAGTATCATAAATTGTCAGATTTTGCTACGATTGTGGTAGCTATGCGGGCTTGAAAAAGTCCTTCCACCAACCAAAATTATTATATGACAAAGAATTATAGGATTTGGATTGACGCTTAGAGAGTTAAACGATATATTTAATCTGTTTAATAGTCTTAAACAGATTAAATAAAGACCATAGAGTATTCAATGTCGATTAAGCGTTTTCCTCGATGCTTTTAGTCTGTTTAGTTTGTCTATGCCTCGGCTGTAGGCTGCGCGGTTGACTGAGCGGTGCCAACGCTGGTGTTGGTGGAGACGGTGTCAGGGTCCTGCTCCCGAACACCCAACCATGGAAGACGCTTCTGGAGTTCCGCCCTGTTGGTAGTTAAGGTAATCTAATTAGAATTGAGACGAAAACTCTTTTACCTTTTCATTGATTCACATCAGGGTCCATAGTGTGGTAGGGAAAGTCAAAAGCAGCGCTAGTGACCCGATTGTAAGTTTATGGGACCCCTTCATGGCACCCAGGCATATTTGGTAAGATTCCGTTAGAGCCGCTTCAGGGCCGGTTTTTTGACGCATAGATAACTCAACCAATTGTTTAAAATTGTTACTAATGTTTAAATATCAGACTCATATTTAATTTTAACCATTAGTAACTAAAATTGTAATAATTTTTAACAATTGGTTGAGTTAACTTACATACATACATAGGTACATAAATCACGCCTATATCCCCGAAGGGGTAGGCAGAGGTGAACTAGCACCCGCGTTTCGCCAATTATGTTAAGTCCCATGTAATAGGTGGCGAGCCTATTGCCATTTATCGGGCACAAAAGTCGCAGTACATTGCCAGGACGGTGGTATAAGAGGAACGCTGCTGCCCATTCCTCATCACTGATTTATCCTTAGTCGCCTTGTACGACACCCACGGGAGAGATTTGGGATGGTGACAATTATTCTACTCTGCCGTCACCACACGGCCACGGTTGAGTTAACTTTGCATCAAAAAACCGGCCCTTTGACACGTTACAGTGTAGAACTTAGGATAGCTCTAGAAAAGTTATGGTCACTGGTCACTCCATTGCATGGGACCAAAAAATGTGGTGGTTTTAAAACACTTCTGGCTAGGCTAACCTAACCCTTCCTGGATAAATAGGCATGGTATATGTTTAAAAAAAAGTATAAAAAGGTCATTATTGTTCCCCTATAATTTGCTGCCTATTTTCCATCACTCCATTACCTGTATCTGGGGTGGTTAATGGCATACACCCAGGGATCTATGCAGGAGACAATCTTGCAGCATACTGCAGGGATCATCGTAGCCACTGGCGTCAGCAAGTTCCTGAAATAATGACATCAATTGAAATTCCTCATGAAGATCTGTCACCTTAATGAAGAGCTCCCTAGCTTGAACAACATCTAATGAAGCTAAACTAATCTGCAATTATGATACGTCATCAATAATTGTCTCTTTGTAGTTATAATTGTATATTTGAACGAAACTGTAAACACGTTAGGGTACTATTGGGACTGACATAACAGAAAGAAAAGGTCCCAAATAAATATATATTAAAAAAAATTGAAGTTCTCATTCGTTATTGATTAGAATCAAATTAAGCTAGGTATTTTCCATAACTTTGAAAGAACCTTTTGGAAAAAACGCTAAAGTGGATACCGTGAAAGGACATGGCAATTCTACGTCTTCATTTCCAAACTTCAAAGAGCATTACACCAATTGTTAAATCGTTGTCGAAGTAATTGATCCCCATTCAGGAACAGTAATTAATAGCCCCTCTAACGGTAAATGGGAGAAACGAACCCTTTTCAAATTTAATACCTACCGTCGCCTAGCTATCTTGCAAAGTATTTTCGTTCAGTTAATGGCCACAATGCCCTTTTATTGGTTCGTTGTAAACTAAAAGTTTCGGAAAGCATCGAGTGTGATTTGGTATTTGAGTGAGCTTTTTGTGCTGTTTGGTTCCTCATTCCATTTCCGTTAACTATTTAAGTTTGCAAACGCTATTTATGCTAGGTGGTGACCTGTTTTTCCTGTATAGGTACCTACTGCCCCCGTAGCACGTGACGTGGACACATCTCTTTCGGGGGACAGAAAATCCTTTCCTCTCGCTCTAACTCCCACTAAATGCCGAGACAAAACACTGTCAAGTGGTGGAGAGAGACTTGTCCACGTCCCCGTACTAGGCCTGCTGAAGATGAGTATAACCAGATTATCATTATCAACAATCAAATGGTCACGTTACAAAAACTGCAAAATTATGGTCCCGCATCAGGACTTTCAGGACCATGATTTTTTGAAAATATTATGTGTTTTAAAGGAACTGTTTAAATAGTTCCTACTAAACTATCCCCGAAAGCCCCAGTCATAGTGACGAAAGCGTTAGGTGGTCACACGCAGACGAATAGAAAGAATATGGTGACGCACAATATATTTCGGAAAATTATATGGCATTAGCACTATGATTTTCGATTTTTTTCTGACTAGTTTAAATACCAAGAGTCCCACTAACCTGTCCCCGAAGGCTCCAGTCATCGTGACGAAAGCGTAAGGTGTCCAGGCGCAGACGAATAGGAAGAAAATGGTGAAGGCTACTTTGGCGATCCTGATCTCAACACTTCGGCTGGCGTCTTCCTTGTTGGCAGCCAGCGACTTGACATTCATCTTTCTGGCTTGTTCCTGTAGCATTCTTTCGTGGAGTCGTACCTAATAATTAGGGAATAATCAAAATAACATGTTTCAGTTTGTCGTTGTTGAGCCGGATCCAGACGAGTGTAACCTATGTGTAATGTAACACGAATTCTACGTTAGGACGGCACTACGAGCGTTACAGTAACTCGTCAGGACGTAGAATTCGTGTTACATTACACGTTGAATTATATTACACGTTACACTCGTCTGGATCCGGCTTTACCCAAAGAGAGTTGGTGTCAGGCAGACGGCCGGCTGTTAAACCTAAGTCAAAACCTTGATGGATTAGCATGTTGCCATCCCAATCACTCTCTCCGTTCATCGTTCTCTCGACATGGTCCTTTCCGTCTCTTTTCTATACATTCATTCATCACTAGCACCTTTACGATGAGATAGATGATACGAATCAAAAGAGAGTGGATGGCTTGATGACGTCTGAGCGATATGAATGGAAGAGGAAACATACTGCGCCGCACCCAGATAGACTGGGAACAGAGAAGAACGTTATTTCAGTTTGTATTCGCGTTCAAGTAAGTTATCTTCCTGGGTATAAAGTTTATTTAGTTTTACAGCTGGCTTCAATTAATTTGGTGCTAATATGTAGTCTTCGTTTGTCAAATAGGTCAGTATGTACTTTTTTCTTGATTATTTGTAAAAGGGTTATTACCTGTCGCTCAAGCTAAGTGGTGCGAATTTAAAAAATCCTACAAACATACATTTTGATTGTGAAGAATTACTAGAAACTTTTGATTCATGCAATTTGCTTAAGTGTCTATGATGTTAACTTTTAAAAAGTGTGTAACAGTACGAGCTTATTTTCTAAGAAGATTGACCTCGTTTTATTTATGAAAATCGATTGATGGCCTGTGATAATTACACAGCTACTTATATGACGTTGTCTTGAATGTTTGTCGAGGCCAAAACACACAACTCGTCGTCTCTCGGTCAATCGCTATTCGCAAGCCCCATTCCGCGATATTGGAACTGCGGAATAGTCGTAAACACAACGCTTAGCTTTAGTTATTTCCAATAGAAGTCTACAGACATCGCTTCTAACATACAAAAGAGATAAAACTGAAATTCATTTAAATCTAGACCATAGAACCTAGAGAAATTGTCATGTTTTTGTATTAAGTACTCATTAACGTTAATTGACGTCTCCGAGTGCGGGAGTAATTGCCGCACTCAGAGACGTCAAGTTACAATTCGAAACTAGCCGCTATTCTTGCCGGGTCTATGGTCTAGATTTGAATGAAAATTTTTGACATTAAATACCCATTAAAGTTAATTGACGTCTCTGAGTGCGGCAGTAAGTGTTTAGAACTAACAACACATTTAAAAAAGGATTTTTATTTGTTGTGGCATTTTTGTATTATATTAGTGAATGATCAAAAATGTTAAAAGCAAAAACTGATCGAAAAACAAAAATTCAAGATCTTCCAAAGAAAACCCAATGGTTATTACGATGTGCTTTAATTCTTAAATTATATAGCTACTTGTTTAACTGCCTGTTTTATGTATTTATGAAAACAACACATGCAGTTATATTTATTGATAATATCGTATTTCCACAATCAGATAAATGTATGACGCCGCGTGGTGACGGCAGAGTAGAATACAATTGTCACCACCCCAAATCTCTCCCGTGGGTGTCGTACAAGGCGACTAAGGATAAATCAATGATGAGGAATGGGCAGCAGCGTTCCTCTTATACCACCTACCAATAGCAATGCACTGCGACTTTTGTGCCCGTAAATGGCAATAGGCTCGCCCCCTATTACATGGGACCTAACATAATTGGCGAAACGTGGGTGCTAGTTCACCTCTGCCTACCCCTTCGGGGATATAGGCGTGATTTATGTATGTATGTATAAATGTATGACAAAAGTTGCGCGTTTAATACCACCTATTGCGTCCACAGTTTTGTTTATATCCCGACGCAGTTTCTAATAACCATGCGGCACAACTGGCTGGCAATATTACCTCTTTAATATGTCCGCGAAACGATTATGCGACCAACAGTACACAATATACGGAAACCTTGCCGGCTCGCTCCGGAGACTGGGCCAGCCCCCGTAGCACGGGACGTGGACACAACTCCTTAGGGGGAAAGAAAATACTTTCCACTCGCTCTAACTCCCACTAAATCCCGAGACAAAACACTGTCAAGTGGTGGAGAGAGACTTGTCCACGTCCCCGTGCTAAGCCCGCAGTCTGCACTTTTATAACATTCCACAGACATTCCAATCTGAATTAGGAATCCGTGCATTCAAACGAACGGAGAGAGAAACTTTTAATGCAGTTTCAGAAAGAACACGCGGCAACTTGTAGCAAACTGTACGGAATAATAAAAATGTTGCCGATAAAAATGAGGATAGGAAAGGATCAAGGAAAATTGTCAACGCACGATCTGATACGGAGAGTATTGAGTGAGTGTGTGTCAATTCAAGAAAAGTGCTCGGGGCAGGTCCGTTTCGGGCGTGGCGTGATTGGAACGAAGTTCGTAATTGGAGTAGAAATTTAATTTGATCTTAAAATATCTCACACAATACACATTGTCATATTGGTTGGTTGGTCAAGCCATCTGCCCGGATTGCGGAGGACGCGGGCTCGATTCCAGCACCATGACTATAATTTTTCGAACATTTTCTAACCATGGCCGTGTGGTGACGGCAGAGTAGAATACAATTGTCACCACCCCAAATCTCTCCCGTGGGTGTCGTACAAGGCGACTAAGGATAAATCAGTGATGAGGAATGGGCAGCAGCGTTCCTCTTATACCACCTAGCAATGTACTGCGTCACTTTTGTGCCCGATATATGGCAATAGGCTCGCCACCTATTACATGGGACCTAACATGATTGGCGAAATGTGGGTGCTAGTTCACCTCTGCCTACCCCTTCGGGGATATAGGCGTGATTTATGTATGTATGTATGTATTTTCTAACCAGAATTTTCTTTTTCACACAAACACCCTTAGTGCTACGAAGTATTTTGTGCATTATATTAGACGAGCAAAATGTTCAATGAAAATTAAAGTGATTGTTTATAGAGAAACTTGGAAGACTTTCTGATAGAATGTCAAACAAATTCTTTTCTCTAGACTACTTTTATGGTTGAGGACAGTCATTAATTGGCAAACTTTAAATGGGATCTTCTGAGATAGATGGCGATCTAGAGTTATTGCTTTCCTGTCTTAAACTTTTATATCTTCTGTAATATAATTGTAGAAGAAGCATTGACAATATATTTTGCAGGGACAGGTAAGCCGTACAACGTAGCCTACAACACAGTGATAATAACCACCAAAGTTATTCTAAAACGCAAAAGATAAAGAAAGACAAAAACAGAGAGTATTTAAAAAATTAAAAAAATTTACTAGATGTAAATAGTCAGTAAATTAACTTTCTCTCATTTCTGCGCCATTAACACTTAAAATAGTTTGGGAAACTATCTTCCTGATAAACAGACAACGAGTTTGCGAATAACGAACTATTTAACGCTTAACTTAGTTGAAGCGGCAAATAAAATCGTTTTCCAATAGGTAACTTAAAACAAATTAAATAAAGTAAAAAAATAAGTTGGACTTAGTTTAGTTTAGCTGGGTCTTTTCCGCACTTAATCTCCTGATTGGGCCACTGTAGGTGTCTCCTTATAACATCCTACTCCAACCATCCCATATTATCCCAAAAACATAGCAGTCTTTTCAGACTGCTGCTCCGGGACCGGTACTGGGAATTAGAAAAGCCTTGCCCGTTGATCTGCCACTCCACTGCATTCTAAAAGCACGTGCTGTGACGTTTCTTCTACCTCCATGCATCCTCTGTCACCCCAATGGTAAATTGTTTAGAGCAGTGGCCAGTTATTATGTTATCACCTTTAGGAGTTTGTCCCTGTTTAAACTTATGAGGTTGCGAGCAAATCTTTAAGTTGGACTGACAAAATTATTAATTACAAGTCCAACCTATCCCTCCAAACTGTCTCACTCTACTCTGCGGTGAAACACCCACTCTGGGCTAATCCAGAAACAGTTTGAGGAGAGGAATTTAAAAAACCATTGTTGAAATTGTCGAATGTTTCAACTTTTTCCCCGCCGACTTGAGAGGGCGCCGAAAGTGGAATCTGACAAAACTCCCCCATTCCAAGTCTGTTAATGACAAAGTTTGTTTCGGGAAGTATCTAAACAGAGCTTTGTCCTAAAATTGTTTTCCGTCGTTTCAGGTCAGTTCGCACGTTTGTCATTACAACAGAAACAGTAATGTGTGCAATATTCCATACTTCCAAATACAAGTACAACACATGACCACTGTACTACGTTGAATAATGTGTCTAGTAAAGATGCAACACCGTGCGCGCAGCCTTACTCATGTAAATTCCACAAAAAAGTACCTAGGTATGTAATCGTGCAATATTTTTCGACGCCTGTAACTTCTGAAATACTTGCTTAAATATCAAAAAAATAATACCAATCGGTAGCTTACGTTAATAGTGTGAGTACGAATATGTAATAATATCTTTAATTATTTTTGATAAATTGTGATCATAAAACATTATTCTACCAATAATGGGACGAATTCATAAGTATTTCATACATACATACGTACATAAATCACGCCTATATCCCCGAAGGGGTAGGCAACTAGCACCCACGTTTCGCCAATTATGTTAGGTCTCATGTAATAGGTAGCGATTCTATTGCAGCTTATCGGGCACAAAAGCCGCAGTACATATCTAGGTGACAGGAGGAACGGAGATATATTCATAAGTTCACGGATAATCTTCTGTACCTCATGCTTCAACTTTCTACACAAGCGAGAATTTATTTCTGTTACTTTTATTCGCTTCTCTAACCAGCGATTCGCGATTCTCCACAGCTCTTTAAGCGATTAATTGAAAAGAGACGGAAAATTTAACTAATCACCCGGTTCTGGTATTGGGGTCAAGCCTCGCATTAAATGGAACGGAAACAGCCCTTGGATGCCGGGACACTAATGCTTTTTGGTTTAAGAAGGTTATGTTCTGCTGTAATATACCTAGCTTGTACCATTGCAGAAGCGTAAGAACTGTGAGTTGAGGCATGTGTTGTAACTATTCCACTAACCACCATCAAAACCTTTATTTTTGACGGAGTGGAATGCATATTGCACAATACCAGCCACTAGCTAAGCGACTGGCGTGTGTGGGACTTGGCAACCAACCTACTAAATATACCCTGGCTTCTATTTGACGGCCGTCTTGGTTGGATGGTCAGATCGCAGGCTATCGGCTAAGAGAGTTCGGCTCGAATCTTGGCAGGGGCAACTGTTTGTGTAATCAACAGATATGATTTGTTCTAAGTCATGGTTGTTTATATGTTTATGTAGTATATGGTTATTATATCCATAACACAAGTTCTTATGCTACTTACTTTGAACTAGACTAGATAGGTGCAAGAAATATGCTTAATAATCATTGAATTGAAACAGACTTAATATTTTCATTAAATATTGATTATTTTACTTCATAATTTCTCGTTAGTAGCATGTAACGCAGCTTTGAATTTAAAAGTCAGCTAGACGTAGAAAAATATTTTAGACGATACTCACGGCACCGAACAGTTGAGAGTAGAAGTAACAGATAAGTGTCATGGGGATGGCGTAGCTCCACACGAAGATGCAAGCGACGAACACCTTGGTATCCTGGTCGTCAGTAAAGTAATCAAAGGAACAGGTGGTCAGGAAGCCCTCTGCAATGTTAAAACGGAAAATATATTTCAGAGTGCCTAGACAAGTAGTGGCAAATGATACGATGATTCTATCGAACGAAATGAATGTTGTTTTTTGACAACTACTCTTACATTTGACACAGAGCGGTCGCCATGGTGTTCTTTCAGTTCGGCACCCAGACCCACTAGTTCAGAGGAAGCTTGGGTTTGCATACTACTTATTGTTAAACGCTTACAGTTAGGCTTATACGAACATCGAATAAAAACGATTTAATTCAACTTAACGAATTTAACTGGCGGACATTTGTGATGATTGGATTTGTTAATATCGACAATTCGATCCCTATAAAAAGGCATTGGGTACGCGGAGGCATCGGATTCGGGGGCTTCCAATATATTTGACTCTAGTTAAGGTTGAAAAGTGATAGGCACAATTCGACTACTGTAAAGGCTAAGGGTTCGAATGCACTTATTCTATAAAAATAAAATGTAACAAAAACATGTTGCTTATGTTAATGCCAGAAGACATGAAGCTGTATATTTGTAATACGATGGTGTTTTGTCGGTATAATAGGGTAAAGGACTAAAACGACAAAGGGTAGAGCGTTGATTAAATATATCCTAAATTGTGTATAGCATCATTAAACAAAAAAAGGTCCCTAACAGTGACAAATTGACCACTGTTTGAGGAAAATGCAAAGCTTAAGCGGTCTTGTATCTTATAGACACACACCCATAGGTATATTCATTGTATACCATTAACCCTTCCAAGCTATACCAGGAGACTTTTTGGTCACTGCAAAAATATTTGGAATTCGTAAATACAAAATGATAATATGTACTACCTACTTGACCCAAATTTATGAAACAGCAGATATTTTTTCGTGAATTTGGAGTTGCTCCAATGGTGAAATTAGTTCAGTTTGATAGTCTGAACGAATTCCAAAAAATTTTCGGGGACCAAAAATTCTCCTGGTATATTTTTGTTTATTACGTGAAGGTTCAACATGAGTACCATTTTTCCAAAAGCCAATTTGTCGTTTTAAAGATTTTTAATAGACAATTGAAATTTATATTTTGTTTTAACTAGCAGCAAATATATATTGTTTTTAGGTGATAATAACATTCGAAAAAACTTACAGTTGTTATAGAACATTTTGCATGTTTTGTATTATTAACAGTAGTTACTTTTTAAATCTAAGACACCGGTGCGATGGATATGAATATTTTATGTGAGTTTTTATAGGTGCTAGTTATTTAAGAAGTTTTTTTCCTTTTAAATAATAACTATTAGGTAAAAGTCAACGTTAAAAGTCAATATTTATTAATATTTTCCTTATATTAGCTGTATGATAAATAAGAAATACTGCACCTATGATATCTGATAATTACATCTGATGAATGTAGGCAGCTCTTACCTCTTAGTTGTATTTTTATATTAAAGTTTTCTGGTTCAGATAGTCAAGTTCAGAATACGCAAGTATCAACAGGGTTCAGTCGGGTTACTCATCGAATAATCACATTTGCGGAGACAATGCTCCCGACGGATGCAGACAATTTGAGACACAATTGCACCAGCTAATCAGCTAGTTGACGTAACAAACGGTTTATTTACGAGAACACAGAAGGTACACATAGTTAGGACAGCGCTGAAATGGGTTGTTTTACTTGTTTTAGACAGTAGCATGTTGAATTCCGGACTTCAACAATAATTGTGTGTGTTGCGAAATTGTTCTGTTAAATGCAGTTGTGGGATGCAACTCACGTTTGTTTTAATATGTAGATGATTGCTTTGTTCGGTTTGAGCATTTGATAGAGTTAGGCTTTTATGATCGAAAATGATACCAATATATGTTTAGTACAGTTTTTTCAGTGTATAAAATTAAAAAAGATTTTGTAATACCAATAGTTTAGTTGTTAATCAAGTGCCTCTGATCTTGATTACACAAAGTAAGTGCCGTGTGGTGAGGGCAGAGCAGAATACAATTGTAACCACCACAGAACAGTTACTGTTCTGTGGTCACCACCACCCCACTCCCTCGGGTGTCGTACATGGCGAATAAGGATAAAGAAACTAATGCGTAACGGGTGCCTCTGATACCATCTAGCAATATACTGCGATTTACGTACCCGCCAGATAGCAATAGGCTCGCATTGATTGGCGAAACCTCTGCCTACCCCTTCGATAGGCGTGATTTATGTATTAGATTATTATATATTATTCTTCTTCTTCCTGCCCTGTTCCCAGTTTATCTGGGGTCGGCGCAGTATGTTTCCTCTTCCATTCATATGTCGGACGTCATCAAGCCATCCACTCCCTTTTGATTCATATCATCCATCACACCGTAAAGGTGCTAGTCATGAATGAATGTATAGAAAAGAGACGGAACGGACCATGTCGAGAGACCCATGAACGAAGAAAGTGATTAGAATGACAACATTCTAATCCATACTGCCCAAGGTTTTGGCTTAGGTTTTACAGCCGGCCCCTTGCCTGACACCAACCCTCTTTGGGTACGCTGTTGTTGGTGGTTTGCCCTCCACCATTCGGGTGCCCCAAGGTGCTTATTAGTCTACACCGGGCAATCTCCCTTAGTCGACTTTTACGACACCCATGGGATGAGTTGGGGCTGGCCTATTCTACGTTATTTGTTCGCTCCCAGGCCAGCATAGAAGCAAACAACCTATTATTATGTTATTAAATATTATTAGATGAATCTAACAAACCTGGTACGAATTTTCCCCAAATCCTTGCCGCAGGTAAGATTGTGAACGGTAGAGCCCAGAACCAAGTAAAGGCAATAAGAAGTATTGCCTGCACTTTGTTTATTCTTCCGTCGAGTGGGCAAGAAATAGTCCTGCGAAAAATAGCCAAAAGATCAAAGGAGCTCGAGTGCGTATATTAAGCAATATTCGCTAAGGGCGGTCATTGGTGTTAACGATGCCTAAAAGTCCACATGGCTGAATGTGCTAAACCCCGTTGCATTCTGAATTCTGCAGAATTAAGAAGAAAAGAAGAAGAGATAGTTTGGCGCGGAATTAAAACTAGGATTTAATTTAGATGGAATTAACTATTAACTTTACAAATGTTTTTCACTCAATAATTTTTACCTAACTGTAACTTTCCATAAATGTTTTTTATAACAAGTTATCTTTAATTTCCTACAACAATATGAGAGGAGAAAAGACCTCTCATTAACAATTGGATTGGTGACAAAGAATGTATTACCTCGAATTCTTCCGTGCTTCGGAAGGCACGTTAAGCCGTTGGTCCCGACTGCACTTGTAGTCGTTATTACAAAGTGTGGGTTAGGTATGGCCCAATCTCCCTATATTCTTCCATCCATAGGAAAGGCCCGTACCCCAGCAGTGGGTACTTTACAGGGCTGGTGATGATGATGAAGAAAATAACCAGATAAATGAAAAACAAAACTTAGGAAACGTTTTCTGGTTGAAATATTCCAAGAGCTCACTTATATCTGTCGAAAGCGATGACCGCATTCGTGATGGCTCCACCGATGCCTGATAAGGATCCCAGTATGGCGTAAATGTCGCAACCAAGCTGGTACCCCAGAAGCCTTTGGTGGAACGAGTTGGTGATGAGGAGAGGCATCTCCAACATCATCATCAGGTCGAATACCGCTAAGTTGATGACGAACATATTGCTCACACTTCGCAGTGATTTTGATCTGGAACAAGGCAAGTGATTTAAAAAGATTAACTAGTGATTCTCTTTATTATTCTAGTGCTAATTTGTTTTGATCAATAAATTTATGAAATATTTTATTGAAAGCAGCATACTACTGCTTCGATAATTATCTTTAAAAAATATAAGTATTTTTAAAGTGTAACTTGTGACGAGTGTAAGCCCAGCGGGCATACATTGCCCTAGTTCACCGTCTGTTATAATAGTCGAGTGTATACGTACGTATGTCAGAAAGAAATATCCGTTTTTTTATTCAATATGCCGTCTAACAAGCAATCATCGAAAGTGAATCAGTTAATTAAGCAAGCAATGCTATAACTTTTTACAAGTAAGAACCGAAAAACTTACGATTTATATTTAAAAAACAATATATTTTAACCAATTTAAGCAAACAATCCGTTTTTTTTTTCATAAAAAGTAAAAACACTATCGCTTGAAATTCTGTGTTACTATTTTCCGAATTGCATTACATTGCGGCTGTGCTTAGCTTTTATTACTTCGCAGTCCTTAATACGCCCGCAATCAAAGGTGTATTTTGCGGCATGCTCAACTAGAACCATGTTATGTAGTACGACCGCTGATGCTTTCGCATGGCAATTTTCAAAGAGTCGGTTGGTTCACAATCATCGATTTATTTATAAGCTATCTTGAATACAAAAGGGCATAATTTTTATAGTTAAAAAAGATTAAGAAAAATAACTGTTGAAGCAATTTTATTCTTATTTCAATTGCCCAATAGGCGCGGCATAAATTGATCAAACCGAACATTGTCCACCGGCAAAACAGATAGCTGTAACCCAAAAATTGATTCAGATGACAACCATGGCTACACCACCCCAGGAAACAATTGAACGCAACTGGGTCGGGGCACAACCCATTGGGCGTTTTTCCACTCACCGGTCCGGCACCGGCACCGGCGTTCGGCACCGGCACCGGAGCCGGGGCTTCATTTTTACACTGCGCCGGCAACGGCCGGTGTCGCGGCCAGTATACGCTTGTTATTGGGGACACACGCACACGCATACGGTCACAATACATTACAAAATACACATGTAGTTTTTACACTGCTAGCGGAGCGTTGGGCCCTGATGCGTTTAGCACCATCTTGGTATTGAACGCGGCAGGGTCGGCGCTTCGTTGCGGATCGGAGCGTGGGCGGATTTGGGAGACCTATCATTACAGACTGAGGCATGCTGCGCACTCCACTATTTTTTTTCTTGGACACACGGGTTTTCGGTATCTAGCGTCTTGACGATTCATAAGTGTATTGTAATCATACCAGATATGAATAAATGAATTTTGGCTTTGACTTTGACTTTGACCGGCCGGCACTGGGGAGTCAACGCCGTGCCGTTGCCGGCGCTGATCAGTGGAAAAACATGGCTATATATTTCAAAAATTTTTGCTTCCCCGGCAGCCGGGCCGGTGCCGGGCCGGTGAATGGAAAAACGCCCATTATCAACATGGAAAAGCACTGGAGCCGAAAGCGATCTCCCGAAAAACCGCTATTCCCCAGCCAGCGTCGGACCGCGTTAATAATGTGGAACAATTTGACTATCGACTCGAGCACTGTTGACTGCTCCGCGGTGATTTAATTAAGTTTCTAAACGCTCCGAGATGGGTTCGAGTGGCTCTGCGGCTCCTACGAGTTTGGCGAAGGCTCCGGAATTAACTTTGGCTATGTGTACTCGCACAAAAGCAAATATTAGTACACTACTTGTAATTGGATATCTTATTGTGATCTATTCTGGATCACGTAGGCTCGTCTTATTTGCTTGAAATCGAATCGATGTGGACTTTCAATTCGTAGGCATTGAGGCGAAAGTGAGAGATGTCTTTCAAACTTCCAACTTCTAATTTTGGGACGAACATTTAATTTTCATCATGACAGAACCGCGCGAAAATTTCAGATATAACGCAATGTTGTTAGCAGGTCACATTTTTATAGAGCGCCGCGATACTACCTACACATTGAGGAAACGTGTTACACTTAACTACTCAATCACTTCGCTTGGCTTAATGCTTTCAAAGAATGTGTTTGGCGTTGTTTCATTACATTGCTAATAATACAAGAACATTGATTTTAACACTTTGTTTAATGTCTGTACAAGACATCAGCGGGATGAGATGTCCAATTCAAAAATTGCATCATGTCAAATCATCCCGCGATATGAGATCGAGCGGGATGAATTGACTAAAGACTTTCTCAACGTGGTCAAGTTCTTATGACAAAATATCGTACATGGTAAATTATAATGTCATCAACATAGTCATCATCGTAGCCTTTTGCCGCAGTTGAGCCTATAGCCAACGTTTAGGCACCCAGGCTCCCCTTTCCTACTTCCGATACAAAGTAATGAAGGAAATTCCTTTCGCACAAAAGAGAATTTCAAATAAAAAAATTGCACAGAAAAAAATCTCAGAGAATTCGCATTCCTCGTTCGGGTTCTCCAAGCGCCGATGTCAAAGTTCCGACCGCTGCCCGATTCTGTTCGGAAAACGTTTTCAGTGTTCGTCGCGACTACTTTCACAGGCGCCGTGGAATAAAGTGGAGGGTCTACTTTTAGAGGCAAAACATTCATGCCTGACGACGAACGGTTCGGATTTTGTTTGTCACATTTACAGCGCAAGCCATGATTTGGCAGGTTTTTCTTGAGGTTTTGATGTACGAAAAAATTAAGTGTTCTAAGCAAGGATTTCTTCAAAAATCTAGGCTGTTGGCCTAGGCGCATTTCCACCGTTTCTTTAATAGAAGGCAAAGTCAAGACTTTGGTAGACTTGGGAACCCATGGCTTCAAATGCTGGCGTCAAATGATTGGATATGCATACCCAGGAAATGCATATCCAATGGATGAGTATTGGCACATACTCATACTCCCAGTGCCAGTTCTTCTGCCGAACAGAGTAGCAGAAGGTTTTTCACTATATGGACGACCAAAAAGAGTGTAGGTAGCTACGGCTATTTTGAGTTTATGGCAATGATAACTTCGTTTCTATGAAAATCTTGATCCCTCAGAGATACGGAATAGAAGACTCCGTTTTGTTTTTAACGCTTCACTCAAATGTTAACTTAGTTTCTAAATTATTTTCTCATTTGAATGAGTAAATCATTTAGAAACTAAGTTAACATTTGATCCAAAACCAAGAATCATAATCTAAAAAGACATTTTAAATTTATTACTTCCCAGATAACGTACGATTCATGAAACTTAAATCATACATCAACAGTTCTATTCTCGAGGCTCTAAGTTGTACTATCACCGACGTAGTCAAAGCGACAATGCTATTGCAAACTGACTCTTTTTACCATTGCCAGATGGTCTATCCAAAGGTGTAAACAAGTACCTAACTGTTCAAAGCTGTACATAGGCCCATCAATTTAAAACCGCCAGCGTCCGAACCAAGGATTCACACGTTGTGTAATAAAACTTTCACGAACTTCTCCGTTCCATTATTGTGACCAGACTCAATCTGCAAAACTGCTATATTTTAACGAAGTGTTTTCAAAACTCTTTAGTAAAAAAAATCGTTCTTACTTTTGTTGACCGCAGTACACAGTCATCTCTGTCGAAATAGCATAGCAATGCTTATACAGACGATTCGCTAACAATGCCTTTATTATTCAAAGGGCCCGAAGCTCCATAAAAAGGCATCGTGTAAGCAAAAGTAAACAAAAGGGACCACAATTTTTCAATCTAAAGTCTTTATTTACACTAAAGGAACGCTCGACCAAAGATACGAATCTACCAACTTCAGTATCGAGGACCGAAAAAAAATGTTTTAGCAGAATTATAACTTTTACCCCCGAACAGAGAAACGCTACTCAAACTTTGAGTCCTGCTTAACATTTAGGTATTGTCAAAACTGACGTTTTTGTATACAGATTCTGACAGGTATTGTCCACTTAACTTTATAAGCAGTGCTCAAAATTTGAGTAATTTTTCTGTATTCGAGGGTTAAACCCCGGCTTGGCCGATCTCCTTATATTGATATATCTGTGATGATAACATTGTGTACATGATTTTAGTTTGTAAGTATTTATTCGTTTTTGTTGTTATTAATGTTGCTTAGTTCAAATTTCTATTGATAACATAGTATTGTATAACAATTTGCCTGTAATATGCTTTACATATTGTCTATACTAGGTTTCTGCGATGTGTATTGATTTTGCCGCTAGTTTATTATAAAAAAATAATAAATAACTAAGAAAAAAAAAATTAAATTCACTCATAACTCACGTGCTAAAAATCCAGATGACGATCCCGTTGCCGGTCAAAGAGGTGATCATCAGGGTAGTGTAAATAAGTGCGAGGAAGTAGTGCCAGTACTTGTTGACAGCGGGGAAGGTGCGCCAGTGGTCGTGAACCAAATCTTGGTGCTCTTCCGGGATGTTCCAACCTAGCATGTGCTCGACCACCTCCTTGGAGACCCTGGGCAAAGAGAACAAACATAAATGGATATTATACTACCTCTTTGGAGACCCAGTCCGGCTAGCATGACCAAACACAATATTAAAGAGCTACTTATCGCGTTGAACTGTCATAGATCCATGGGTTTTTGACAGATCAAAGCAACAAATAGCTGTATCATATCGAGTTATATCGTGTTTCGGAGTTCATTCTAGCCGGGCTGAGCAAATCAAACATATTTATGTGATTATTATACTTCCTTTTTAGAAACCCTGGGCAAATCAAACATACATAAGTGAATATTACTACTTCCTTGGAGATTCTCGGCATATCAAACAAACATACCTACATACGTACGTGAATATTACTACTTCTGTGGAAACTGGGCAAATAGAACAAACATAAGTAAGTATGAAATTAAGACATACAATCACGCCTTACTCCGCTGAGGAGTAGGCAAAGGTGTTGTAACACCCGCGTTTCACCTGCTGATTTCTGGTCCCATGTAATAGGGGGCTAGCCTATTGCTTTTCGCCGAGAAATTTTATCACAGTAATTTGCTGATGGTGTACCAGGAAGGCTGCTCTTATTTGTTATAATTATTGAATTTTAGTGAATATTCGAAATTGTTTTTCGTATATAAGATTGATGGAGTGTGTAGTAATGTGTAGAGGACATTCTGTGCCTACCTCAAAAAGGATGGCATAAGGCTACTGCCGCACTCAGAGACGTCAAATAACTTTAATAAAAAAAATCATTTAAATCTAGACCCGGAAAAAATAGCGAATAGTTTTAAATTGTAATTTTTTGACATTAAGTACTCATTAACGTTATTTGAGTGCGGCAGTTACTGCCTATTAAAGTTAAAATATCTGCTTTCTTTTCTGTCTTATTGAAGCATAATAATCTTAATTTCTTGAATAATTTTGCGGATCCTTTGTGCAAATTTATTCAAAATACAGGGAGTTAATAAATATTTGATTCTCGCATCGCATCCAAGACATCAACATAGAAATGTGACTGCTCTATTTTTCTTTGCAATGAATTTACTTCGTTAGAGAATGTTTCTAGTAAATGGATGTGAAGCCGTTGAACGTTGAGGGGCAAAATTGAAATAACTGACGGAACTCGGCAGTCTCACTACCAATTTACGACGCTATTGTGAAATTAAACCATTCGATTGTTTAGCCAATGATTGGAAATAATACCTAGCCAATGTCAACCTTTTGTACTAAAACAAAGGCAAAATTGTAATACGTAAGTCCAAATTAAAGGAAATAATTACCTACTAGAATAAAATAGATTTTCTGTAGATCTCTGAGAAAGAAAAGTTATAATTCATTAGTAATATGTATATTCTAATTTCTAATTCTAATATACATATTACTAATGAGTGCCGTGTGGTGACAGCAGAGCGAAATGCAATTGTCACCACCCCGAATCTCTCTCGCGGGTGTCATACAAGGCGACTAAAGGTAAAGAAGTGATGTGAAATGGACAGCAGCGTTTCTATTGTACCACCTAGCAATAGGTATACGTACTGAGATTTAGCTGCCCGATATATGGCAATAGGCTCGTCCCCTATTACATTTCACATAGTTGGCGAAATGACGCATAGTGTTTATGTATGTACCTACTAATGAGTCTTTTGTTTCTCGCTAGTAAACTGTAAGAAAAATGAAGTTCTCATAATCAAATTAAAAGGTGAAATTACAAGCTAGACAGAATGAGGTAACTTGAAACGCTTGGGCAAAACAACATAAAAATAAAAAAAGCACTCAAAGTTAAAGCTGTTATCCTTCGACAAAGTTGAGACGGGCAAACATTGGACTTATGCAATAAACCCTGCCTAAGCAAAAATATTAGCATAAACATGTACCTACAACGGCACAGACAGAAATACGTACATCTTCAAAGGGTGTGCCATGGGGCCGATCGCGTACTCCGTGAAGTTTTCCGCCATTTTGCGTTCGGTGTTTTTTCAAAATGGCGCCGCGTACAATCTGTTTGATGTGCCAAACACTATTGTGTCATGGATTGACCGTTGGTTAGCGAGTGGTATTAAAATTAGAGAAATGCTATTGACGAAGTGAGTAGTCCGACGTATGCAGTCGCTTCTCACTTGTGCCCGAAGGATGCGAGCGATCGCTTATATACGGGTCGAAATAGTGCGTGCCGGTTAATTCCTTAATTCAATAAAATAGTAAAGCTTCTTATATATTTGGTCAAGCGTGAGCGAATCGACGCCAACTGTTCTCAATCTGTATCACTGATTTATTGTTGTCTTATTTTTATTTTCAATGAATTAATAGACTTATTAAATTTAAATGGCCTCTTTTAGAGCACATTGCAATTTACATTGCACCGTAATAGAAACGAATTATACGCAAAAAAATTGTACCCATAACGTAGAACATTGAGTTTTATGCCAAAGGCGCAAAAACTAGTCACAAATGAAGCTCAAATTGTTGCTGATATTTACTCTAATATACATATATATGGTAAACACTACTTATACTTACAGTAGGTCATAACTTTTGTCATACCTTTATAATTTGATATAGGGATAGGGCTACGCCGCAGGAATATTTTCTAGGTCATTAACCCAAGACGACAAAGATGACAGGGCGAGCATAACTTATGAGTGCTCCGAGTGTTCAAGGAACGGTCTTTATCTTTTCGTGTTTTGGCGTCTGGAGTTTGTTGGGCGAAGATCTGCTGCCGGTGACGTGCCTAGAATTTGTCCCTATTCTGTTCCGTACAAAGTTCCGCGCAGTTTTGAGGGCAAGGCAAATTAACCCACTGACAACGTGATAATATATAATTTTGTTTTTGGGTCAACGATTTAAATGAAATAATACATTATGAAGTGGGTACATATATAGCGTTCCTTTAAATATAAGCCGTTTCTTTATATACTATTACGAAATTTAAAGCTTTCAGAGCTAGCACAAAGTCGATTAAGAAATAATTTCTCCTCAGGGTATAAGACGACCTAGCATACTGCGAGCATACCTACTTGAGGGGTAAATCTGTAAGGCGGTCATTAGACCTGTGGCTGTACCATGAAGTAATAGTGAGATCCAAACGCGGGTGACAAAACGGGACGCCGCTCTACTCGGCTTATAGCGTTGTCTCACTTTAACAATGGGAATTGAGTCGCGTTTAGAGTTGGTCGTGAGGCCCCTGTTGTCATGTTTGGATCAGAGTGTTTTGCTATGAATAAGACTAATGAAAGATGTGTGCATGTAATAGAAATGTGCATGTATGTATGTGTGGTGTGACATGGAGATATAAAATTAGAAATGTGTACCTATATCAGAGGAACTTTGAAAGTAGCGCCAGCGACTGAAAGACTGTGGAGTAATAGATTTGGATGACTTGGTCATGTTATGTTATGCGTATAAAGTGATGAAACCTACTATGTTAGCAGAATAATGTTGGCACGAACGTGGAAGGACGTAGAAGGAGAGGAACACCAAAGAAGAGATGGATGGATTGTGTAAAGGAGAATATAATAGCGAGAGGAGTGGATGAGAAATTGGTGAAAGATAGAAAGGAGTAGAAGACATGTTGTGCCGACACCGTCTAGAGCGCGATAAGGACAGGAAGAAGAAATTTATTGAAATGAATTTCGTCTAGACCACTCTGAGATTGTGTTTTGAACCGAGTTCCTAATACGACATTGGTTTATTAAAAGCCATTCTATTGCGCACTATAGTGTTTAATAGCGAAACCCGAATAGGGCCGCCTTGGACGACTAAATGGCGCCTGTTATGAACGTTGATATACGTTCATAAATACTTATGTATACTCTACATTCATATAAAATTAAGTTTATCAAAAGACTTCTTAAACTCATACTTATCATTAGCACAAAATAAGTAGCTTAAGCACTTGTGTTATCGATGCAGATGACGAACAAATTTTCATATTCATAATGTATAAAATATACTACATAGGCATAAACCACGATGACGCGTGAAAAAATCTCTGTATTCTTCACACAAACACTCCCCGTGTTTGTGTAAGGAATACTAGGATTCGATCCCGGGACCTCTGGGCAGATAGTCAGCGTTAGACTATTAGGGTGTCCGACAAGGTGACTAAGGGATATACTGTGATTTTCGTGTCCGTTAGATGGCAATAGGCTCGGTCCCTATAACATATATGGCGAAACATGGATCTTTAGCCTTTATATTCTCCTTTACCCCTTATGATTTAAATAGGCTTGATTTATATATCTAATAATAATGGATGTTCATAATGTATGTAAGCTACATTGATAATATGATATTACCTACTTCTTAGTTATTTTATTTAAGAATAAGAAAGAATAAGAAGAATAAGAAATCTTTATTGTTACTACACTTCATTATTACAATGTGTGGGCCTCTTCTTTTAAGTTTAATAAAACCTGTATTAGAAAAGACCCCTCTCTCTTCTGTATCCATCAAATATGGCTAATTGTAACTAAAATAATTTTTAAAAATTATTACATTTGTATATAATTCATTTAACTAAAGTAGTTAGTGTACATGCACTTTCGACGTTCTAATAAACTCGAATAAAAATGATTTATAAGAACACTGTTATAGAAAAGAAGATAATGATTATTTATTACCTGAGTAACGATTAAAATAATTGTCTGTCTAATTATCCAGAAAAATTGTTTACGGTTTTAAATTTCTGGTTGCAACAGACTATGCTATACTTATACGTATCGCCAAATGAGACAGGTAGTTAATCTCAATGTTAATAAAATTCCTGACTTATTAAAAGTTGCGTCTGGAGCGAATGTTATTTATTCGGCGTTCCCAACAACCTCCAAGTGTTACCAACTTATTAAATTAGCAAATCAATTAGGGATCAAATGCGAATTTTAATGATGGGGACTGCTTAGTTCATTGTAATTTTCATCATTGCAATGGCGACTTTTTAAATAAAGCTCTGTTACAGTATTTAACCTTCAACACTAGCCCAGTCATATTGACGAGTCTTTACGCCCACATATGCAGGCAGGAACAATAGCTTAACGTGCCTTTCGAAGCACGGATGAACTCGATATATGTTTTTGGTCTTAGCGGACATTGCTTAGTTTGCGCAATCGCAACCACTGCGCTATCGGGCTCACCGTATCAAGTTTTTACTTATACAGAGCATAAAAACGGATTTCATGAAGTTGGATTAGCTAGATTTAACGTTACACAAAACACATCAATGTATTTACATGACCAAGTTACTTTTACCATCAACCTATTATGTTCCTTCTTACTTCATTTGAAAAAAGCCCAGCCTCTAATAATCCAGATTTCGATGTACTAAATAAGGGACCTCTAGAAGCTGCCGGCCATATTTTTTATTTAGCTCTTGAAACAAATTGAAAAGAATAGCACTTTCATCAGGGTTCCGTATATACGTGACCTTAGGGACCGAAATTTTTATGCTGACTGTTGATAGTCGGGAAATAAAGGTTAAACATAAAATAAATCGAACTATAATGAATTAAGATCTTCAACTGTCAAACTAAGGCCTTTTACAGACCCAAGGTTTGCATTCTGATCGTAGAGGTTCGATTGATCGAACTATGTTATCTTACTTCGTGGCAAGTAAAAAAAAATTGTATAGGTAATTTGAATCTTCGGATTCTTCTTAACGTTAATAAAAGATTTAATATTTTTTAACGTTAAGATAAAATACTCGCCCGTCTCCTAATAATCTCTTATCACCGTATAAGGAAATGGCGAGCACTGGGGCAGGGAAGGGGCATTAATTATTTTAATCACATATTAATTATTAACAAAGGGTTCCTCAGATTTTAATTAAACATTTTCCAAATTTTAACCTCTTCCTAACTCACAGTTGCGATCAGTAATATTAGATACCTTTAATCTCGGTTAGCATCACGATTGTCCGAAAATATATTTGGAAGTAACAGCAGTAACGCTGTCAGATTGTCCGTTATGTCGCCAAACGCCCATGTAGCGACAATGCCAGACCACGGAAGCCGAACATAACGCATTTATTTGGCACTCGATAGAGTAGCATAAAATGAAATTGGTACGTGACAGTAATGTGAAAGCGGACTTTTATCATCGAAATAACCGCGACAAATGAAACTACGAAGGAAAGGGGATGAGATAATTTCGGAAAACTATTACTGAAAAGGTGATCGCACAATATTTTCATGAACTAATTAAAATAATGTTGTTGGGTACGTGAATACGTTGAATTTATTCGACGTGGAATCCAGCTGATCCAACTCCATGGATTCGATTTTACTATGCTGTGTACGAACTTAAAGAAAATATTAGTTCTCATTTTCTTACACTGATCCCATCTGAGATCAGTGCAGTATGTTCCCTCTCTAAATAATGTGGTTCAGACAGAAAAGGCTGATGAACGAACAGAGTCATTGAAATGACAACGAGATTTTACAAGGAGGTGAAATTCACATAAGTATAAGTATAATGAGAGTTGCAGTTTAAACTTTATCTGATTGCTAGGATGTACCTGCAAGATGCAGAATCAAAAGTACCATTGTAAGATAGCCATTCTCTCGGATACACAATGGCCACTCCGCAGCAACTGTTTACGCCGAAAACTGGGTCGCTTCTGTAAAGTATTTCTTTTCTTTGTTTACTTTATTAGAAATAATTAGCCAGGCTCTGTTATTTTTAAATAGTCTTGTATTCTATTGTTATAAGCGCTTTGAAAATAATTTCAAGTACAGTGATATTGTAGCTAAAATTCAAGACAAACATTGCGTTCGTCTACATACTTAACTCACATTCTCCCCATAGTTTTCCATGCATACCATAGAGAAGGGCTGTGCCCCAGCAGTAGGGACAATAAATACATAAGTCAAATATTAAGCTTGAAAATGAATGATTAATGAGAGACTGCAATGATGTGCGACTATATATTTTGAGATGATTCAAAATGTATGACTTATTTTCGAAAGAAAAGCGTTTTTGACTTGACCCTGTTTTGTATTCAAGAATCGATGAAATAGGGAGGTACAGTAGTCAGTAACGTGTCTGCCTATTTAACTTATCACTGCATCACAATCCTGCCCGCTGTACTGAAGCATCACGCCGTGACAATACCCTCCGGCGGGTGCTACTTTCACAAAAACCGCGGTCCATTTACAAATTGTCGAAAATCTGAATGGGGACAGGGTGGAATGGTGGAATAGCGCGGTTGTATAAATTTGAATAAACCGCCGAGACGTGGGGGGCGGGCTGCTTTTATTCAGTCACTCTGCATTTTTCCACTGCTCGGGGGGATTACGCACTGAATTACCAATCCACTGGCGCTTTTGTGCGACAGGGGCTGCGAGGAAATCGGGAGTCCATTTCGATAGTTCACTCTTTTTTGTTTCTATTACAACTATGTTGTCCTTATTGACATAGGTATTATAATCATGATAAAAATTCCTAATCAACAGAAAAAAAATATCATTGAACGCTGTGTTCTAGGCACGAATCCTGGGACTTGATTTTTTTGAGTTGCTTGTTTGTTTCCTTTGTGGGGGGATTGTGCGAGTTCCTCTTTGTGAATAAATGTAAAAGGGAAATGCTTACAGTCCTCTCTGTTGTGCAATGTAACATCCCGTACGGTCACAGGAAATGGAACAATTGAGACTAGGCATGTTCGTACTACACGAGCAAATGTAGTATTTACGAGTTTAATAAAATATTTCGATAATATTTTATTAAATTCGTTTAGATACATTTTTTCTTTAAATTTTTCTATGATAAATATGAAATTTTTCAATGACAGATGTTCATATAATAAAATGAGTAACTATCTTATGTAAGTATGCAGTTAACGAATATAAAATTTACTTTAAAAAAATTAAATAAAAATTATATTCATACTAGGTGTTGAATAAAATATCCTCGAAACGGTCAAGATTAACCCATAAATTATAGGCGTATTTTATGTTATGAACTTCCAAGTTCGATTTCTTCGTCTGATCAACTATCTTATTACTCCTCGGAGTAAATATTACTCTTTATACTATAAACAATTTCACATTTCACATATCTTTGTGTTTATTCCTGACAACTATTCAGAACTAGTTTGTTACATATAATGAATTCCCCAAAGGTTCTTAAAAAAAACACAGCAGAATTATTTTGGAAAATAGTTCTTTTATTATAAAATATAAGTACACACGAAATCCCCTCACGAATAAACAAAGTCGTTACGATAATATGACACTTCAATTTAACATTTACAAACTATTTAGAGGCAACGAATAACGCTAACAAGAAAACCCGTAAACAGCTCCGAGAGCCAGATTCCTCGTTCTACTCAAACTTATAATGACATTTAGATATCCTTGTCACCGGACGGGGCACTACCCCCGGCGCCTTCTCGACTAAATTATCGAGGAATATTTCTGGATTTCCAAGCATTTGACGTGCAATTTACTCCCGTCGTCTCAAAATGATTCAACGGTGTTATTGTCTGCCGATTTAATGTTATTAGGAGTTCTTTGAGCGGTTTTCTTTTGGTTAGATTGAAAGCGAACGTCATTAGTGGGGTTATTTAATTTGAATGTTTTACCGATAAGAGGATTTTTGAGGACCGAACGCCCATCCGCCATTAGGGGCTCCCTGAAATGAATCGTTCGAATCTAAATCTTGACAAATGTGCGCCGTAATGGCGTGGATCGCTTTCTTTTGGAGGTAAATACTGGATTTATGTATCTAGTATGCAATATTAAATTATTTCTTATCTTACTTTCGGTGTCAGATTTTCTTTAAAAGGTTCGCCTCTTGAAATTTTTGAACTTGAAAGGCGTTCATTTGAAATTCGTTCACGATGTGTGTTTCTACCATAGGTGTGTGATTATTTTTATATTGTTCCAGCCTTTTTTTATTGCGTGTTACGTTCCTAGAATACATCCCAAGTAATGAAGAAAACATAAAGATAATATCAACCAGGCGATTATAGAGTAGGTTAAGCATAACTATATACATACCTGAGCATGCATGCTGAGCGCAACAGCGATTGGCATTGTGCTCTTCGAATAGTTGGGCTGATTTCTTGTAGGTTCGTAGGTCTGAGAATAGGTCGTGGGATATTTTTTATACCCCTAGGTGATAAGTGATAAGGGCAAAACAAAGTTTGCCGGATCAGCTAATGTTCGAATAAAAAAATCAAAGTAATAACTTCATGAATATTCATAGCAAAGGGAGTGCTGGTTGAGACGTTATAAAGCCGTGATAATCCACGCCAGTGTGTCAAATATGACTTGGTGTCAACAAAGGCACTCCTTGAAGCGCGTCGTGTGTGACAACAAACGCGGCGGACATGTCCCGTCACGTCATAGTGTCATGTCCTGTCCCATGTTCCTCTCGGGTGTGTCTCTTTATGCCCTAAGTAAAGATAGAGGAAATCCACCTCTGGGTCATTTCTAAATAGACTTGTGAACAGCACATGAAAAAATTAGAACATCATCAAAGTAATCGAAGTCAATTACATACATACATACATAAATCACGCCTATATCCCCGAAGGGGTAGGCAGAGGTGAACTAGCACCCACGTTTCGCCAATTATGTTAAGTCCCATGTAATAGGTGGCGAGCCTATTGCCATTTATCGGGCACAAAAAGTCGTAGTACATTGCTAGGTGGTATAAGAGTAACGCTGCTGCCCATTCCTCATCACTGATTTATCCTTACATACATACTTATATAAATCACGCCTATATCAGAGGCAGAGGTAAATTACCACCCAGGTTTCGCAGATTGGGCCAGCTCCGTTGTAATAGGTGGCGAGCCTACTGCCATTAATCGGGCACAGAAATCGAAGTACATTTCTAGGTGGTATAAGAAGAGAATGCCAGAAACACATTTTTAAAACACGACGCGATGTAACGGGACGCGTGTTGAGTCGAATCAAATGTATTGGTTTTCTATGACCAGAATCACACTATGAACATCGGACGCGACGCCGGATTGTTCGGTGTCTACACGTGGAGTCGCGTCGCGTTTTAAAAATGTGTCATAATACGCTGCTGTCCATTACCTACTCATTGCTGTCTTAACCCTTAGTCGCCTTGTACGACACCCACTGGAGGGTTGTGGAGAAGGGTGGTGACAATAGTATTTCTGTTGTGCAGTGACCGTACGTCGGAACGTTGGATATTTGCATCCATTCTTGAAACCATTTCTATTTCATAACCATCTACTATTTCATCACAAATTGGACGTAAATATTATAACTCATTTCTCTTCATCTTTTTTGCATAAAATCTCGTTATGACGGAAACGAGGTCACCGCGGAGGATCAGCCTCGTGGCGGTGACAGCTCTGTCTTCTTAGCTGTGCGGCTATGAATAGGAACCCGCAATACAGCGTATTTTGTTTGGAGCGAAGTCATAGTACAGTCAGCATCATAAGTCGATTACTCCTTAAGTCATACCTAAGACAGTAATATACAATAATAAACGCCACAAATTTGTACCAACTATTGTGACAAGGTACTTATAATATGTGTATTGTTGTTATCTATATATGTTAATCTACTTATGATGTTGAGTGAACTTATTGCGTTGCGTCGTCACTTCGCATTCTTCGCAATGCAATTCGGTGCGATACTTGGAAATAATTATTAATGCCTCCGGGGTATAGTGGTTCACCCACCGGAAATTAAGATCCAGAGGTCCCGGGTTCGCCCCAGCGGGGTACATATTTGTATTCGGTTGAGTTGGTGGTAGGATTTTCAAGTCCGCCCGGCTAGCTACCACCATCTTATCAAAATCTGTCGCCATTATTATAATGTTAACAGCATTACTGTGTTCCGACAATTTGTGATAAGATAGCCTGTCCCTCTGTGGTTGAGGGTTCCCGGTGAAGCTCGATTCCATCTTCGGCCCTCATCGTCTCTGACCATCAGGTAAGTTTCCCTGTCTAGTTTAAAATAAATCATCAGGGCAATCATTTGTGCTATTTCCACCTCCTCCTAAAATAGGAATAATTTTTTTCTATTAACCTCAGAAAAGGTCGCGAATGTCCACCAGTGGGTATATTATGGACTAGGGGGAGCACGAACTTGTTTTCCAAGTAATTATCAACTCGTCCAAGCCCTTTGAGGGATTACGTTTTGTTGGAAGCAGAGCGAAAGTGAAATATTATTTAATTAGGCCGCCTTTTGTTGTTGCTAATTCATTAGCGCCGCTCTTGGTTGCGAAATGAGTTGTAGAAAGTACTTAAGTAGGTATCTTATCTGCCAGTCCTCATACGACCGGACCTGGAGACACCGTAACAAGGAAAAAAACGACGCGAATGTTAAATTGAATATTTTGACGGTAGTTAACTCATGTTTCGGTTAAGACTTCAAGTTGATTACATTTGGTTTGAAAGAAGACGTAATTATTACCTAATTGATTTTTATTTTAAACGGCCGCCTTGGTCGAATGCTCAGATCGCTGGGTATTGGCCAAGAGGTCCCGGGTTCGAATCCTGGTAGGGGCAAACTTTGTGGTGACCACAAATGTTTGTTTCCGAGTCATGGTTGTGTATATGTTTATGTAGTATATTTTCAACATTTATATACATAATTATATTAAAAATATGTCCGTCTTCTAGTATCCATAACACAAGTGCTTAGGCTACTTACTTTGGGCTAGATGATAGGTGTGTGTGTAAAAATATTTATTTATTATTTATTTTATTCATTACAGTGAACTGTAAAAGGTTAACTGCCGCACTCAGAGACGTCAATTAACTTTAATGCGTATTTAACGTCAAAATTTTTCATTCAAATCTAGACCATAGACCCGGCAAGAATAGTGACTAGATTTGAATTGTCATTTTTTGACGTTAAGTACTCATTAACGTTATTTGACGTCTCTGAGTGCGGCAGTAAGAGGTCAAAAAAATTCTTCTTCCGTTGCCGTTTCATTATTTATTTTCGATATGACAGTTTCAGTCGTTATCTTACAGTGCGATGTGAAATATATGAGACTGTCCGGCAAGTGTAGTCGTAAATACATAATTGCAAAAGTAAAAAAATCATCGAGATCAGCCTGCTGGTGTAGATGATCGAGGGGTTTGTCTTCACGGACCATTGGAAACTGCATTTACACCAAACTTTTAGAGGCTGTCAAAAGAGACGTTTAACCTAGTACTCCGCCATTATTGAGTTCGCTGTCATCAAAACAAAATGGCGAAATGTGAAATGGCGCCCTCAGTATGTAGGTACCAACTTAACCAAACCAATACCAAGCAACTCGGCGCTGCGAAATTAGTTTCATCTTAGCCGGAGCAACGCCTAGGGGATTGGCCGCACATTAATTTTCTTCTTTGAGTAGCTGTCGTTAATATTATAAGTTACCGTCGTCTAGTAGATAGACCGTTTCATCAATATAAAATAGCTGATTATAGGTCGAAGAAGTAGAAGTAGAAGACAATTGTCACCACCCCAAATCTCTCCCGTGGGTGTCGTACAAGGCGACTAAGGATAAATCAGCAATGAGGAATGGGCAGCAGCGTTCCTCTTATATCACCTAGCAATAGTACTGCGACTTTTGTGCCCGATAAATGGCAATAGGCTCGCCACCTATTACATGGGACCTAACATAATTGGCGAAACGTGGGTGCTAGTTCACCTCTGCCTACCCCTTCGGGGATATAGGCGTGACTTATGTATGTATGTAGGTCTTTATACCAGGAGACTTTTTGACCAAAAAGTCTCTCCGTGGTCTAATGGTTCGCCCACCGGAATTCGATCCCCGGGGGAGGAACAAATATGTACCCGGTTTGGTTGGTTGGTGGTAGAACTTCTTTTAAGTCCGCCTGGCTAGCTTAGCTACCACCATATTATCAACATCTGATTCTGTCGCCATAATAATAATTTTAACACCATTGTTGTGTTCCGACAATTGTGATAAGATAGCCTGCACCATTGAACTACTATTTTATAACTCAATGGCCTGCACCTATTTTTTATGTCCATTTTCAACTCGCCAATTCGTAAGGGGCGAATCACTCCTTCAAAATAAATATAAACGGGGCTTGAACATTTTAATCGTAAGGGGCAAGATCCAAGGGGCGATTCGAGTCGTCACCTGTGGTTGAGGGTTTAAGGTGAAGCTGTTCCTACAACCCTTCGGGAACCCATCAAGATTTCTTTTTCAACTTTTTCAAGGAAATTTCCATTATAGATAGATGAGGGGTGATGACAATTGTGTTCTACTCCGCCGTCACCACACAGCCTGTAAAAAAATATATACCTACGTATGCTATTACGAATAACGTACCTATTTGAAAATGTTTACCACCGTCAATAATGTCGAAAGTTTGCTGTGACGCGTGATCATGAAAGAGACATCAAGCACCAAAAAAAAAAAGCCCTAAGAACCCAATTCCTCATGCCTGTACTTAGTTCGGAGTAACCAGCGTTCAGTTAAACGTATCCGCAATGTTCCATCACACTTGTTACATGAATCGATTCCGGCGCGAGACACTTTTGATGGGTCAGGGATGGCAGCTACGGATTTATTAAGGGGAAATATTTCAACGAGATCCCTCAATAAAGCATATAATTTATTATTTTCTAGTCACCAAGGAGTTCTAGTTATTTTTTCCGCCGAATTCTCAAAGGAGAGGACCATATACTTAATGGGCCTCCGAGACGGTCAAGCGGCTTCCCGTCAAACACGTAGATTTTCTATTGTGCTTGCTAAACAGTTTGATTGAAACGCGTGTCAAGAGACTTGAATATAGACTAGTATACATTTAAATTACACCGGTGTCGCGGCAATATTGATGATTACAGCGACACCAATAAAAGACTTGTAGAAAAGTAATAATGTTTACTTTAAAGGTAAGTTTACAATAAGAGAAATTAGAATTGATGTTATGCGTGCACACAGATCTTGACAAGTGCCGTTGATTTTGTTTCGCCGTTGATAGTTCCCGAGCGCGCCCGAACCTATCCGACAACGGCCGAACCGGGCAGCGTTGATGGCGCGAACATCCTCCGGGGCGTTGAAAGCATCCATCCTTTCAAACATTGTCGTCACAGTCACTTCTAACTGTGGCGTGGTATCATCTTCATCGTCGTTTTCATTGGTAGCAGCATCATCGTTCAGCCGCAAAGGACATATCTTGTTGACAGCTCGTTTGACGGATCCTTTGTTAGTCATAACGTCAACAACTCTAACGATTCCGTCAGGGCCTGGGTACAGTCGTGTAATTCGGCCCATGCGCCAATCCAGCGGCATCAGGTTGTCCTCCTTCAAAACAACAAGGTCCCCCAGTTGCGGATTCATAGTGTCCTTCTTCCATTTGGTGCGCAACTGGAGCTCAGCTACAAACTCATTGCGCCAGCGTTCCCAGAAATGCTGTCGAAGTTTCTCAATGCGCTGGTATCTACTAGGTCTCGTTGTCTCGATGGGCACTGAAGGCACCGAAGTCAAAGGCCGGCCAATCAGAAAGTGCCCAGGGGTCAAAGGATTGGTATCTGTAGGGTCTGACGAAAGAGGAGATAAGGGTCGGGAGTTTAGGATCGCTTCTACTTGTGTAAAGAGAGTGGTTAACTCTTCGAACGTGAGAGACGCATTTCCTGCTACGCGCTTTAAGTGAAACTTGGCCGATTTAACTCCCGCTTCCCATATTCCCCCAAAATTTGGTGAATAGGCCGGAATAAACATAAACTTAATGTGTTGATTAGCAGCGTAATCAGACACAGACTGACGACTAGATCGTATTAACCTACCTAGCTCATTGCTTGCACCTACGAAGTTTTTGCCATTGTCACAGTATACTGCGTAGGGCTTACCACGGCGAGAAACGAATCTGCGCAAACACAATATAAAGGCTTCAGTCGTCAGATCACTAACTACTTCGAGGTGGATCGCTTTGGTAGTTAAACAGACAAACACACACAAATAGGCCTTCATGAACTTATTACCGCGCCCTTTTTTCGTTGAAATCATAAACGGACCCGCAAAGTCCATTCCAGAAGAATAAAAGGGAAACGTTTCACATAATCTTACTTCAGGTAGATTGCCCATGATGGGTTGCATGACCTGTCCACGCATGCGAATACATGTAATGCATTGTCGAACTACCTTACGTGCCAAATTCCTACCACCTATTGGCCAAAACTCATGTCTAATTGTCGATAGCAACAGTTGCGGACCGCCGTGAAATAAGCGAATATGCTCAAATCGCATTATTAATTTAGTAAGATCATGCTTGGAGTCCAATAGTATAGGGTGTTTTTTATTAAAAGAATAATTAGAATTCTCTATTCTGCCTCCAACTCTAATGATGCCATCAGAATCGAGAAACGGAGTGAGAGATAGAAGTTTTGATTTGCAATGTAAAGGTTTGCCAGATTTTAGGAATGCAAGCTCTTTAGCAAATGATTCTAATTGACTGAACTTGACTAAAATTATTTGTGAGTTTTTTAACTCTTCAGACTGCAACGGGCCAGATAAAATAGGTTTAATTAATTTAATATTATTTATAAATCGCAGAACGTAGGCATAAATTCTTTTTAACTTTAGGTAACTAGAATAATTTTCAAATGTGATGAATTTTGATTCAATACTTGGCATGTCTATTGATAGATGTGTTTTTAGCTCAGGTAAATTCTCTGAATAGATATGTGGTTGTATAGGCCACTCAGAAGAATTTTTCTTTAAATAAGAAGGTCCCTCCCACCATAGACAGCAGGAGGAGAGATGTTGAGGATCAATGCCTCTTGAAGCGAGGTCTGCCGGATTTTGATCTGTAGGAGTATGCTTCCACTCGAAATCCTTCGATAACTCATTAATAGTGTTGACTCGATTGCGCACAAAGGTTTGCAGTTTCTTTTTTGTTTTTAGCCAACCAAGCACAACTGTGGAGTCAGTCCAAATGAATTTTTTTATAATTTTATTAGGAATAGATTGCATTACCTTTGTACACAACCAAGCCCCTAAGAGAGCAGCAGTCAGCTCCAATCGCGGGATGGTTAGACGTTTGATTGGTGCTACTCTAGCTTTGGCACATAATATATTAACTGCAGTCTTATTTTGTGCGTCCCTAGACAATATATAAATACAAGAACCGTAGGCTTCCTGAGACGCATCTACGTAACAATGCAATTCAATAGAATTGGTTAGTGGAATATCGCATAAAACATATCTGGGTAATCGAATGTCAGATAAATGTGGTAAATTATTTATAAAATTAAGCCACCTTTTCATAAAGCAATCTGGTATTGGGTCGTCCCATTGAAGCTTAGCACTCCATAAATTTTGAAGCAGGATCTTTGCTTTTATTGTACAGCAAGAAACTAAACCCAGTGGGTCAAATAGTTTAAAAGTTGTCGAAATTATAGACCTTTTTGTTGTTCTGGGAGGCTCTGTAGTAGCTACAATATTACTAGGGAAACGCAGAACATCAGCTATTGGAAACCACCTCAAACCCAACACACTAGCTTCGCTATTTAAATCAAGAGAATTTGAAGACAACATAGTGTCCTGTATAAGTTGAGGACAATTGGAACGAAATTTTCTTAGAGATAAACAGGCAGAATCTAAAACTTTAGTAACACCTAAATAAGTTTGCTTTAATTCAGACTCACTCGCTGAACCTGTGTTTAGATCGTCTATATAAAAATCATTTTTGATAACCCTAGCAATTGTTTCATCTGGACATTCAAGTGCCAGTTGAAGAAGGCATCTAGTACTGAGAAAAGGCGCAGACGCTGTACCGTATGTCACAGTGTTTAGTTGAAGGATCTTGACAGGTTGATCAAGCTGTTCCCTCCACAACACGAGTTGAAGGTGACGTTGTGATTCATCAATCGCTATTTGTCGGTACATTTTCTCGATATCCGCGGTCAGTACATATCTATGAATCCTAAAGCGAATTAGAATAGCTATAAGATCACTTTGGACTACACCACCAACATATTGTATGTCATTAAGTGACTTCCCGTTGCTTGTTTTGGCCGATGCGTCGAATACTACCCGCAATTTGGTAGTATCCTTATCCTCACGTACAACGGCGTGATGCGGAAGATAGCATCCAAACCTAGGTCGTTGTATTTCTGACAGATGGCCTAAGTCTTCATACTCTCTCAAAAAGGCTCTATACTGAGATCCCAGCTTGACATTTTTATGTAACCTTTTTTCTATATTAGTGAGCCGTTTTATTGCTAAACCATAAGAATGACCTAAGGCCTTTTCAGGCTCTTCTTTAAAAGGAATAGCAACAGAAAACCTGCCATCAGACAAACGGCGAGTATTCTCTAAAAAATGAGACTCGCAAAATTGCTCTTCTAAAGATTGAGACGTATCATTACAATCCAAGGGAAAATCATCTATTTGCCAAAATTTTTGTAGTGACTCTTGATGTGAGTCATATGAATCATTTTTTGAAAAGTTACAATAAACTTTATTATTTTTATTTTCATATGTACTACCCGTAGGACCCGAAACTAACCAGCCAAACTTACTTTCTTGTAAAATAGGTTTATTAGGCCCTAATTTAATTTGTTTAGATGCTATTATTTCAAAGAACAAGTCAGCACCCAATAATAGATCAACTTCTGAAGGGCTGAAAAAGTTAGGGTCTGCAAGAACAATACCATCAGGGAGACCAAGAGATTGCACATTAACTTCAGTATTGGGTAAATATGCTGTAATCTGTGGTATAACTAAACATGTAGCTTTAAACATAAATGAATTTATACGAGATTTTATTTTTATACAACAGCGTTCTGTAACTTTACTAACAACGTTGTTAATACCAGAAATATTAAATGGAATAATTTTGTCATTTGGAAGTCCTAATTTCTTTCTTAAACCTTGTGTAATAAACGAAGACTGACTACCTGTATCCAGCAGCGTCCGGGCCTCGTGTATAGTATTGTTACTATCGAGAACATTTACCAAAGCAGTGCACAATAAAACTTGCCCTGGTGTGGCCACAGATAATACAGCAGACGCAGTAGATACGTTAGCAGTAACAGTGTTATTATTATTCGAATTATTAGACTCTGAATTGGTTTTCTTATGTAGTAGTGTATTGTGTTTCATTTTACAAATACGACAAGAACCTTTCAGTGTGCACTGAGGAGTAGTGTGTCCCTTTCGAAGACAATTTGAACACAAATTAAACGCGGAAACTTTCGACAGCCTTATTTCAAGAGGCATGTCCTTAAATTTCATACACTCGTGCACGAAATGGCTTTGGTCGCAAATAAGACACGACCTTTGGCCATCAGTATTAGCAGAGGCAACAAAAGACCTGGCTAATGACTTTGGAGCATCCCTACTTTCCTTACTATTAGGTTTATAATCGGAAGTATAATGTGAACGGCTAAAATGTGTAGTTTCCAAAATAGTTGCACGATCACTTAAAAACTTATAAAAATCTTGTAAAGAAGGTAAGTCGGTAAAACGGCCTTTATACTCTTCCCATTTGCCACTAGTCCGGGAATCCAACTTAGCTGCCGCTAAAAATATTACCAAAGCGTCCCACCCCTCGGTTGGTAGACCTAGTGAAGTGAGGGAACTCATATTCTTTTTTATATGATCGCATAAAAATCTCAAAGATTTGTACGACTCCTTTTGAATGGGGTGAATACTAGTTAAAGATTGCAAATGATTGTTTATAAGAATGTTCTTATTATCATATCTTTCACACAGAGTGTTCCACGCAAGCTCGTAATTCCGCGCACTGAAATCAATTGATTTAATTACAACGCTAGCATTACCCAGCAATGAACTTCTTAAATATTGAAATTTGTTTATAGGCGATATACTGTGACTTTGGTGTTTGAGAGAATCAAAAATGTCCCTAAACTCAAGCCACCTACAATAATTACCGTCGAATGAAGGTAAACTAATAATCGGCAATTTTACTGAGTCTGACATGTTATTTTGACAACTCGAATTACCATGAACCGATTCATTGTCAGAAAGTGCCCCCGTTTTGGCAGTAGAAATTATTTCCTGCGCTATTGCTATCTGGGTAAAAAATTGTTTCTCGGTACATTCTCTTTCATTAATTTGTTCCTCAAAATTAGAACAATTTTCCTCTATTTCTGACTGAATAATATCATATTTCGACATAAGTTCTTGAATTTTGTTTAATCTCAACGATAATTCAGCAATATCTAAATTTGTAGCCTTTGTAATTAATTGAAATTGCGTAATATATTTAATAAAAATTGTTAATCGACTTTTAATACCACTACGGCGTTTCATTAGAGTTTTAACAGATGCAGACTCACAGGGACTTTTATTATCATTGGTAAAAGGAGTGTGTGGAATGTCTAACGTTAAGGGAAGTTTCATCGTCCGACTTGAACCTGCTTCAGTGTCCGACATTTTGACTAAAGCAATGAGCTAAGTAAATAAAAATGTGCAGATCTTACAGTAGCAAGCCCGTTCAACCGTCAGATGTATCTGGATACGCTGCAGTAGTCGAACACGCCAACCGGACCGGCGGTAGCACCCAAGGTACCGCTTAGGTATGTATGCGGCCGCTACAGCCGAGTCCAGCCGAGCCCGTCAACACCTGAGACAGCGCTCAATCGCTCGCACAGCGACGAAGCCGCGAGCAATAAGCACCACAAAAAACACTGGAACAGGTTTTAATAACTAATTTAATTACCGATGTTTTTATTTTGTATTTACGTGTACCTATTTATTTTTTTATGTATAGTACCTACTTGATATTAAAATTTTAATAATAGTACTTTAACCAATATTTAATTTTATTAGTTTCCTTTAACTAATATAATATAATGACTTCTTTTACGAACAACATTTATTACTATTGCGAAAGAATAATAAACGGCTTGATAAATAGTTTTGCAAACAAGACAGTAGGTATGTAAATATTGTTTGCAATTTATAACGGGATCTTTCTTATCAGCTGACAATAAAGTTTAGAAATACTGTTAGGATTACTTTTTATTTAAATTTAAAACACTTTATTTCGTAAATAAAATGGGAACGTTGGGAATTAAATCGAAAATAACTAAAATATGACGGTTAGATTTTATTAGTTCGAACTGGTACGCGATTAAGCTAGATACCTAGGCGTTCGAAAAATCACCACTATCATACGACAAAAGAAGAGTGGAATAGGTAAAAGAGAAAACTAGGATTGGGTACTTCCCTGGCTAGACTTTTGATGCGTAGAATCCAAAATCCAAAGTGCCTGGCAGCAAAGTAGTCAGTTTTCCACATTGACTTTCGTCCGTCTTCTTCTCCAAATTACAGATTAATGTTTCACGGTCGCCACTATGTCGCGGCAATATTGATGATTACAGCGACACCAATAAAAGACTTGTAGAAAAGTAATAATGTTTACTTTAAAGGTAAGTTTACAATAAGAGAAATTAGAATTGATGTTATGCGTGCACACAGATCTTGACAAGTGCCGTTGATTTTGTTTCGCCGTTGATAGTTCCCGAGCGCGCCCAAACCTATCCGACAACAGCCGAACCGGGCAGCGTTGATGGCGCGAACAACCGGTGTAGACCAATAACATTGGGGCACCCGAATGGTGGAGAGCAAACCACCAACAACAGCATACCCAAAGAGTGTTGGTGTCAGGCAGACGGCCGGCTGTAAACCTAAGCCAAAACCTTGAGCAGTATGGATTGGTATGTTGTCATTCTAATCACTCTCCCTTCAACGGTCTCTCGACATGGTCCGTTCCGTCTCTTTTCTATACATTCATTCATCACTAGCACCTTTAGGTTGTAATGGATGATATGAATCAAAAGGGAGTGGATGGCTTGATGACGTCTGACCGATATGAATGGAAGAAGAAACATACTACGCCGACCCTAGATAGACTGGGAACAGGGCAGGGAGAAGCTCATAAAGACTCAAGCTTTGTAGACGATCAAAATGATTGAAGCAAGCTAAAATCTACTTGATTGACGCGAAGCCGCTTGACCGTCTCGGAGGCGCATTACATACTAACACAATCTACATTTTGACATAGGTACCTACCTTTCATCAGTGTACGAAATTTCCATAGATGATTGCCATTCTTCTTTTTTGGTAAGCATTCTTACGCTATGTTCAGACCGCAATAATTTTTCCGTAGGTATACCTTTACTTCCGTCTCTTTTCGATACATTTATTCATCACTACATCACTAGCACCAATCTGATGTGATGGATGATATGGATTAAAATAGAGTAGATGGCTAGATGACATACTGCGCCGACCCCAAATAAATTAGGAACAGGGCAGGAAGAAGCTGAAGATTCCGTTCACGAGATTTTATTGAATAGTTAGAGCAGTAACAGTGGAATAGAAATTATTTCAATTAAAAACGGCCAGTTTCGTGAAATGAAAGTTTTTCCAGAAGTGGAAGTAGTGGATCGCTTGGTAACAACTCACTGATTTGAATGAAATTGATACTGCGCAGAAGATATATTGTGAAGAAACCAGATAACCGGAGGACAGGGCAGAAAGATGGCAGGTGGTTCGTAAGAACTGACTCTAGTATATTCTGCTTGAATAATACATACATACATAAATCACGCCTATATCCCCGAAAGGGTAGGCAGAGGTGAATTAGAACCCATATTTCGCCAATTATGTCCCATGTAATACAGTGGCGAGCCTATTGCCATTTATCGGGCACCAAAGTCGAAGTACATTGCTAGGTGGTATAAGAGGAACGCTGCCCATTCCTCATCACTGATTTATCCTTAGTCGCCTTGTAGGACACGAATAAATTGACATGAATTGTACCGCGAATTAATGCCCTTGTCAACCCTAGCAACAATGATGCGGGTGACAATCATGAAACACCAAAGCTACAACGTAAGCGCCCGCAACCGGGAAATGTACAAGGTGCGGCTGGGACATCACTGTCGCTTTGTGCCCCAGAAATGACTCGTCGGACTTTTCGTTCAGTTAGCCAGCCAGACTTTGTTTGTGCACGACAAAAGCCATTTTAGGCCATGCAAAAGTTTCGCATGCGAAATGGTTTTGTTTTGTTTTGTTGGCTGATTGAAATAAATTTGCTAGCATGCCTCGCCTGATTCTTTTACCTAATTAATATAAACCCTTTGTGCCGTGTGGTGACGGCCGAGCAGAATACAATTGTCACCACCTCCATTCTCTGACGTGGGTGTTGCTTACAAGGCGTACAGCGAAAGAGTAACGGGCTGCAGCGTTCCTCTTATACTGCCTAGTCATATACGCCCATAGATATATCAACTTATGTTGATATATCTGTGTATACGCCCGATTGAAGGCAGTAGGCTGGCCCCTTATTACATGATTGGCAAAAAGTGGGTGTTAATTCACCTTGGCTTGGATAGAAATAATCAGTTTTTTTAATTTTTTGTTTATTTAATTATTTTTAATGAGGTAACGTATTAGGACATTATCAGCCACATTCAATTTTGGAAGACAGATGTCTATCTTTGATTGAATTTAAGTTAGTTTAGTTTAGTTTTAAATTCTCCCGACATTTTAGGGAAGGCAAAAGGTCTAGACCATACAGCCAAGTCTTTAGTGTATATTTTATCTGTAGGCTTATGAAATAATGAGTGGGTGAAATGAATGAATGAAATGAATTTTACGTTAAAATATGGGTGTCACACATTTTAACGCATCTAGGGAGTGCTTGGAGCGAATTTAATGGTAACAGAGTTCATGATGGTGCTTTATGAAATGGATAAAACCACTTTTTATAGTGATCTTCACCAACTAATTCAAATAAATTCAAACACATCATGAGACTTATTTTCGATGATTCTGCATCTGCTTGTGCATCAAAATAACACCACTTTCACTGCACAAAATCCACTCTGTAACAATTTTTGAATTAGTGAAAATAAATCTGACTGACACAACGAAACGCGCCAAACACTCTGATTGAATTTAATATAGGTACGTCGGAATTCCATACTTGCTACGGGTATTTCAGAACTGCCCCTCTAGACAAACGAATGGAATATAAATGTATGAAACTGACGTATTAGAAAGAAAACAACATGGGCGACTGCCGTGTCAAATGTAACAGAAGCTGTCAAAATTGACCTGAAGATTCGCTAATTGTCTAGGCCCCCGTGGCGTACATCGGACACATAAAATTCCCTCTTATTATTAAACATGGACTAAAAACTAAAGTTAGTAAGTAACTAAAGTTAGCCATAGATTTGATGCTGTCACTTTTATTTGCTGAATGAAAGATAAAGTTATCATCAATTTTAAACTATGACCAACTTACCCCCGAATACAGAAACGCTATTCAAAGTTTGAGTCCTTTTAACATTTAAGTGTTGTCAAAATTGACGTTTTTCCATACAAATTCTGGCAGGTAGTGTCCAGTTAACTTTTTAAGCAGTCCCCTAAATTTGAGTAGCGATTCTGTATTCGGGGGTTAAGTCCATGTTTTATAATAAGAGGGATAAGGACTAACGTAGCTCAAATTTTGTAACTTCGAAATTCAGTTGCGGAGAGTTAAATTAAATTTCCCGATTACCTAAACCATGATTTTCGTAAACATTCTACTAGTTATAATAACGCAGACTTCCAAAAACAAAAATATTAAGTCCAATAAGGCTTGCTAAGTGACATGAAAAGGCTTTTTATTTCCGAGAAAGTAGAGGCACTATTCTGGAAGATTATTTCGTTCGATCGAGTCTTTGCGTCTTTGTCGCTCTTATTTTAACACGCTGTGGCGTGAGAAAGACGGTTAGATGTGAGTTAATCGTTCGGAGTTTCAGAGTAGACCTCCAGATCCCGCTGATAAGTTTCGTCTCCCGTGTATCGGACGTCCCTGGGAGATTGCGCCGGGATCAGGAACTTCATTTATTTTTTGTAAATAACAACTGGATATTTATCTTATCAGCGGCCATCTGGAGTTCACAAAAGCCCGGAAATAAGTGGACGAATAATTTTAATGGAGCTTTCTTTGCGCTCAGATTACTCGGCCTTAACATACATACATAAATCACGCCTATATCTCCGAAGGTGTCGACGTGTCGACAGAGGCGTATTAAACACCTACTTTTCGGCAGTTAGGTCCCATGTAACAGGTGGCGAGCCTATTGGGGTGCGATTATCCGGGACCTCCTCGTGGTGCACCTTGGGCAACGGCTGGTTGATGGATCGACGCCTGCCGCGTCGAACCATCAACCAGACGGCTGACACCGGACTAGGGACCGTGGCACTCTCCGTTTGCTTTTGTCCGCATAGCGGGGCGGCGGTTGAAGTGTCCACGAGGCGTTGAGTTGGTGTTTTTTGTGGTGTCTCTCCCTCTTTTATCCTCCGTTTTCGGAGGGGGGGAGAAAGGTCCCTATACAGGACTCTTGAGGAGCTGCTCCCTCTCTTTTATCTCCGTTTTCGGAGGAGAGGCGTAGTGGCATTTTGGCGGAGCCCGTTTTTGGGCGGTTATGGCGAGTGGGAGTAGTCGCGGCACGGCGAGGTTGACTGATACGTGCGTAGTGGTCAACTCTGTCCTTTTTGGGACCCCCGTCGTGCAACTTGTGTTGATGACCAGTGAAGCGCCTTTTTAGGCGCTGAGTGTTGATCATGTCTAGCAGCTGGTCAACAACACAAGGGTGTTCCCTTAATTGGGCGCACCGAGTGGAGACAACCACAATAAAAAACCCCAGACTTCCGGCGTTGCGGTAGCACGGCGTCGAATGCCCGTATTTGCGGGAGGTGGGGGGGGCATACCCCCACCAGCTAGTGGCCTTTCCTCTCCAGCCACCCGAACTGGATGAGACGTAAAAGGGTTGCCCGGGTAATAAGGCTCTGCCCGGGTGGACGTTTGAATTCCTGTGTACTCGTGGGATCTTTATGGACAAATTCTTTAAAACCCAAAAAGACGAAGGCGCAGTGGGCGTGGGACGAGGCGCAGTGGGCGCGGGACGAGGCGCAGTGGGCGCGGGACGAGGCGCAGTGGGCGCGGATGAAGGTGCAGCAAGCGCAGAGGGCGCACAAATTGAGGATCGGGCGAGGTATTGGGGGAGGGAGTCAGAGGTGTCCTCTGACCCGGATTCCAAGGGAGGGAAGCCTAAAATGGGTGATTTTCGGCGCTCAGACTCGGCGGTTGAGTCATCCGAGGTTAAGGGTGGTGTGGGCTTACCGGTGGACATCGAATCCGACACATCCTTCACCGATGGCTCTGTAGTGGGGACGATTTTAGCCCGAAGAAAAAGGGCGCTTGGTGGGCGTCTCTGGAACGCTGGGGATTCCGATGGTGAGGCAGCTGAGGTCCCGGGAAGCCCGGAGGCAGTCGCCTCGCCGAAGATCCCTCGTTCAAGGACTGGAAGGGGGGGGTACCACCATTCGGTGGGGCTCTCCCAAGCCCGTAGAGAGTTGCGGGAGGGACCGGTTGACACCGATTGGGAGTCTGCTTTCACTAACTCAGAATCGGAGCCAACCTTAACGGAGCCAGTTCCTGCTCCCAAAAAGGCTGGGAAAGGGAAGCGGTCACCCATCCCGGTGATGACCAAGGAGGAGTTGCGCCGCATGTTTGAAGAGGGTGCGGGCGAGATCAATCAGGTCCTTTTGAAGAGCAAGAAGCTCAAAGGGACCTGTATCAAGGAGGTGAAGCAGGCCATGGGCAAAATGGCGGCCGTAGTCCAAGACTTGGCGGATCGCAGAGAGGAGAGCGAGCTTGTTCGTCGGCTTCATGCCGACAACAAACGCCTCAAGGGCCAACTCTCGGCCCTTGGTGAAGAGGTGGCTGCCCTGCGTAGGGCCTTTGCGGAAAACCCTCGCTCACGCAAGGGGCAGGTGGCGGGCCCTGTGGTGGTCGATCCTATGTCGGAGGAGGAGGAAGCTTCGGAAGCGGAGGTCCAACCGAAAAGGGCTCCGAAGAAAAAGGGCGATATAGGCAAGACGCCCCTCACTGTCGAGGACTTTGGCCAGGCCATGGCCAAGCTCCAGAAGGAGCTAATGGTGCATTTTGGGGGGTTTATTAACGCCCGCCTTGAAGGACTAGAGGTGGACGGCCGACTATTGCCGGCCCAATTGCATCGCCCGCCCCTGCACTTTGACAAGCAGGTGCCGAAGCAGGTGCCCAGCAAGCGTCCGGCGAGTCCGATTTTGGGTTCTGCCCTCTCCAGGGCGGCGACGGCCACTCAGGCCCCTGCTGCGAACCTGCCTAAAAGGGCGAGAGCGGTGGTGCCCAGAAAGGTGGTGGCCCCCAAGGGCCAGACGGCCAGACCAAGGGAGAGAACCCTGGACCGAATCGCGGGACCTTCCAGCGAGGAATTGCCTGTCGCCTTCAGTGAGTGGACGACAGTAGTCAAGAAGGTCCGCAAGGCCCCATCCAAGGTGTCGGCTCCGGCTCCGGTGAAGGTGGCTCCGGCGTCTCCCAAGATCCCCAGACCTCCTAGGTCTTTGGCGGTGGTCGTCGCTCTCCAGCCAACGGCTCTGGCAGAGGGAGTGACGTACAAAGACGCTCTGGCCACCGCCAAATCCAAGGTGTCCCTCCGGGAGCTGGGCATCTCGCACCCCGGCAAATTTAGGAGGACTATGACCGGGGCTTGCCTGATGGAGCTCCCGAAGGAGACGACTCCTAGTCAGGCGGACATATTGGCCCAGAAAATCGGGGAGGTCTTGGGAGATACCGCCCGAGTGACCCGCCCGACTAAGATGGCCGACTTCCGGGTGAGCGGCCTTGACGACTCGGTGTCGGCTTTCGAGCTGAAGGAGGCTCTGGCGGAGAGGCTCGGGTGCTCACCTGACAAGATCAAGGTGGGCGCCATCGTTTCAGGCTTCAGGGGCATGGGGTCTGTGGTGGCCTCGTGCCCGGTCGAGCTGCTGCCCAAGCTCACGGTGGGTGGCAGACTTTGCGTCGGGTGGAGTTCGGCTTCTGTCCAGGTACTGGAGCAGCGCGCGATGCGCTGCCACAAGTGCCTGGAAAAGGGGCATACGGTCCAGCTCTGCCCTTCGACCAAGGACCGCAGCGGACTCTGCTACCGCTGCGGGGCGGCGGGACACACGGCGGCAGCATGCAGTGCGCCTTTTAAATGTGCACTCTGCACGGACCACGGTCTGCCCGCTGCTCATCGGATGGGGGGTCCATCATGTAACCCCCCTCCAGTCAAAGGCCGCCCTCTGACGGCCACAAGGGCTCCGGCCAACCAGGGAGTTTCACCCATGGACACCCACAATGCCCAGTAGGACCATTGGTGAGATTCTCCAGGTCAACATAAACCACTGCGCAGGGTCGCAAGACCTGATGTGCCAGGTTATGGCGGAGTGGGGTGTGGACCTGGTCCTCGTGGCGGAGCCCTACCGGATCCCGGATTCTCCGAGATGGTTCGGGGCGACTGATGGGCTGGCGGCGATAGTCGGGGTGGGCACCAATGCCGCCCCCCCGCTCACTCTCCGAGAGAGGGGGGAGGGTTTTGTGGCCGTTCTGTGGGGGGGAGTGGTGGTGATCTCCACCTACTTCTCCGGCAACCGCAGACGTGTAGAGTTTGAGAATTTCTTGTCTGCGGTTGAAGGAGTGGTGCGGAGAGCGGCGCCACTCCCGGTGTTGGTAGGGGGGGATTTTAATGCCAAACACACGGCGTGGGGTTCCCCCCGCATCAACGCCTTCGGGGAGGACCTAGTGGACTGGGCATGTTCACTGGGTCTCCAACTCCTCAATCGGGGCTCCACCCCGACATGTGTCAGGTGGCAAGGTGAGTCCATCGTGGACACCACCTTCGCCACCTCACCATTCGCCGCCCGGATTAGGGACTGGCGAGTGGTAACCGACGTGGAGGCCCTATCGGATCATCGCTATATCCGATACGCGGTCTCCACTGCCGGTCCCGGGGCCCCTCTTCATCTGGGCCCTGTGGCGGGTGACTCTCCTTTTCCGAGGTGGGCACTCGCCAAACTCCGGCGTGATGTAGCGGAGGAAGCGGCCATTTTCCGGTCGTGGTTCGAGGTGCCGGACCATCTGACGGGGGACGCCGAGGGCATGGCGGCACTCTTCGCGGACGACCTCGAAGTCGTCTGCAACGCCGCTATGCCACGTTCTCGGGGCCGTCCCAATCGACAGGAGGTGTATTGGTGGACGCAGGACATCGCCGCCCTGCGTGCCACTACCCTCGGGGCACGGCGCGCCTACCTGCGCTGCAGACGAAGGCGCGTCGAGAGGAGGCCCGGGGAGATCGATGAACTCCGCCGGGCACTCAGAGAGGCGAACAAGCAGCTTAGGACTGCCATAAGCAGGGGCAAGTCCGAGGCTGAGGAGCGCTTCTTAGCGCTCCTCGATAATGACCCCTGGGGGAGGCCATACAGGGTCGTGCGGGGCAAATTCCTCGAAGCCGCCCCGCCAACCTCCTGTATGGAGCCCGCCCTGTTGAGAAGTGTCCTGGAGACACTTTTTCCGGATCCAGGACACTTCGTCCCCCCCAGGTCTGCCTCCTCCGCCCCCAGAACAGCTAGTCTGGAGGTGTGGAGCGTTGGGCCCCCTGTCACGGACGCCGAATTCGACAGGGGAAGGGACCGGCTCCGGACCAAAGGCAAGGCTCCCGGGCCCGACGGGGTCCCTTTCAAGGTGGCTGCCATAGCCTTGGGACCCTTGGAGGAGCGGTTCCGCGCGGTGCTAAACACGTGCATCGCGACGGGCCGCTTTCCAAAGAGATGGAGGGTCGGCAGACTTTGCCTCCTCCGCAAAGACGGACGCCCTGCCGACTCCCCATCGGGATATCGGCCGGTGGTGCTGCTGGATGAGTCCGGGAAGTTTCTCGAGAAGATTCTCGCTTCCCGGATCCTGCAGCACCTGGAGAGTCGTGGGCCGGATCTAGCCGAGCCCCAGTTTGGCTTCCGAACCGGCCGGTCCACCATGGACGCGGTGGCCCGCCTCAGGAGGTGGACTAAGGCGGCCGCAGAAAAAGGGGAGGCTGTCATCGTGGTGTCACTCGACATCGCGAATGCTTTCAACAGCCTCCCCCACGAATGCATAGAGGCGGCACTCGCATTTCACGAGGTGCCCCTCTACCTCCGCGCCCTCGTCTCGGACTACCTCCGTGAGAGGGTAGTCCTGTATGAGGACGGGGAGGGCCGCGTCCGATCATGGGCTATGGCGGCAGGTGTACCCCAGGGGTCTGTACTAGGACCTCTCCTCTGGAACCTGGGGTACAACTGGGTCCTGCGTGGCCGGCTCTTGCCGCGGATGGAGATCGTCTGCTTTGCGGACGATACTCTAGTCGCGGCAAGGGCTCGGGAGTGGGAAGATGCGGAGCATCTTGCGTCGGTCGGCACCTCATTGGTCGTCCGGCGCATCCGCATGCTAGGTTTGGAAGTGGCCCTCAACAAGACGAGGGCCATGTGGTTTCATGTTCCTAGGCGGAGAACTCCAGTGGGACTGACCGTCCGAGTGGAGGGGGTCCGGATCCCTGTCGAGGTGCATCTAAAGTACCTCGGCCTCATCCTGGACCCCCGGTGGAGCTTTGAGGAGCATTTAAAGCTTCTTGCTCCCCGGCTGTGCTCCGCCGCAGCCGCCCTCGGACGAGTCCTCCCCAATCTGGGGGGCCCCGGTTCGGCCTGCCGTCGACTGTACCTGAACGTAATACGGTCGATGGCTCTCTATGGAGCCCCCGTCTGGGCGGAGTGCCTCTCCCCCCGCACGAAGGCCCTTTTGCGACAGCCGCAGAGGGCCATCGCGACCCGGACCGTGCGGGCCTACCGCACGGTTGGACACGAGGCTGCCTGCGTCCTATCAGGCATGCCTCCGTGGGAACTTGATGCCCTGGTTCTGGCCCAGGTGCATCAAGTGCGGGTCGCGGCAAGAGAGCGGGGGGAACGCCCCGTTCTCGAGGAAGTGAGACGGGTGCGGACGCTGGCCAAAAGACGCGTCTTTGGCCAGTGGGCAGAGGCACTTCTTGCCCCGCGTGCCGGCCACCGGACGGTAGAAGCCATCCGTCCGGTGTTGGAGGAGTGGGTTGGGCGCCGGCACGGCAGCCTCACCTACCGCCTAGTGCAGGTGCTGACCGGACATGGGTGCTTCGGTCACTACCTGCACAAGGTCGCCCGTCGGGAAGAGTCGTCGCGGTGTCACCACTGCGACGCTCCGGATGACACGGCCGAGCACACACTCTGCGTGTGTCCGGCCTGGCGACCTGAGCGCCGCGAACTTCGCGCGGCGCTAGGCGGGGGTCACCTCTCGCTTCCGACTCTGGTCAGATTCATGGTTGGGAGTGAGAGGATCTGGGAGGCTGCCGCCTCCTTCTGCGAGGCTGTCATGTCGCAGAAGGAGGCAGCGGAGAGGGAGCGGGAAGAGGATGCTCTAGCCGCTCCCCTCCGGCGTAGGCGGACGGGCCGAAGGAGGCGAGCTCATGTTCGTCCTCGTTAGGCCCGACAAGAGTGGCCTGCACACTCGGGTTAGCCCCCGTGTGTGCATTGCACAGGCCACCCCGTCTGGGGGAATGTCCAGTGTTCCGGACATCCCCTCCTCGGCGCTGACCCCGGCGTAAGCCGGGAGGCCCTGGGGAGAGACTGGTGAATTGCCTCGCGGCAGACCCCAGACTCTCCCCGCCAGAAGGGCTGGAGGGACACCGGAGTGGTTTAGTGGCGTATTCCCGACTCGATCTTGAGTCGGGCGAGTCCCACACACGTCGGCCGTCTAGCTAGCGGCCGACACGGTGCGTAAATGCATTCCACTCCGTCAAAAAAAAAAAAAAAAAAAAGGTGGCGAGCCTATTGCCATCTATCGGGCACATAAATCACAGTATTGCTTAGAGGAATGCTGCTGCCCATTACTCATCGCTATGTTTACCATTAGTCGCCTTGTACGAGACCCACAGAGATGGTAACGGATTGTATTTTGCTTTGCCGTCACTACACGACCTTAATAAATAATTTATATAATTAATATTTTTATACATACATACATAAATCACGCCTATATCCCCGAAGGGGTAGGCAGCGGTAGCACCCACGTTTCGCCAATTATGTTAGGTCCCATGTAATAGATGGCGAGCCTATTGCCATTTATCGGGCACAAAAGTCGCAGTAGATACATAGCTAGATGGTATAAGAGGAACGCTGCTGCCCATTCCTCATCGCTGATTTGTCGTTAGTCGCCTTGTACGACACCCACGGGAGAGATTTGGGGAGGTGACAATTGTATGCTACTCTGCCGTCACCACACGGCTGACGACTTCAATTTATCTGTTGTTTGATCCCTCGAATGTTGTCAATTAGATATCGCATAATTATGAAGACGAATTTTCCTCCATTAAGATTTGAGTTTGCGTTATCGTCTCTCTTTAGAGCATTAATTTTAGTGGGATAACCCTGTTTGAGTATTATATAGAGTTTATTTCACGCAAACATTCGACAACAGTTTGGAAACCGCAGAAATCTCGTTGATTGTCAAATCGTATTTGTGTTAAGTGGTTTTTAACATTTAATTGGCATCTAGTGGATTAACGGAAGCGTCGAAACGCTAGTCCGGGATTAGTTGACTCTGCTGAAACCGGAACACCCTAACCGATAACCGTTTCTCCAATTTCAACCGTACATCTATGGACATAAGGAAACCATAGCGAACAATCTAAGTAATCGGGCACTTGTTTTGAACAATTGAGTAATTCAGTCGGTAAGTGTACGCCGCTTTGGTTGATACGTTTTGTGGACAGATTTGTAAATGTTTGTGGCGATTGGCAAACCAAGAGGAATTAGCGACGGTGTAAGAGGGCTACATACAGTAATAAAACAGCAAAATTAATGTCACAGGTCTTATTATAAATTTCAACATACCCACTTTAAAGGGAACTCAAACACTAATTATTCAATAGGTAAACTTTAACTAACGCTTATATTTTGTGTTATTATATTTATAAACAAAAGAAAGTATAAATCGGTCTCTTGATGTTTGCTATTTTTCTCTTTTGGTGTCCAATAGTACATTTATTACAAGGGCATCAAAACAAAAAAATCTCAGATCGCAAGTATTCTATTTCAATGTCTCTTACTGCCGCACTCAGAGACGTCAATTAACGATAATGAGTACTGAATGTCAAAAAATGACAATTCAACTTATAGTCTCTATTCTTGTTGGGTCGTTGGTCTAAATTTAAATGTAAAATTTTTGACATTAAGTACTAATTAAAGTTATTTGACGTTTCTGAGTGCGGCAGTTATTCTTAATTCTTAGTTATTATTGTCATGAAATTATGACCTATGGTCAAATTCGTTAACAAAGTTGTGCAACATTTGTGTAGTTATAAATCTTGCATTGATGTGTTTCACAAGTTAGTAAAACTAAAATTAATATTTTTTTTTAATTATTTAATTTTATATTTTTGGTTCGTCGTGCTTGATTCACTTATCTGAAAGAAAAGTTGCTTCGTCAGACTCAGGATCCAGTTGTGAATATGATGATAACGTCGTTGCCTGATATCAAAGCATTGAAACTTGATGGCGGATATCAGGGATCCTATTGTGTTGCGTTGAATATCAGAAGTCATTTAGCTGTGACCGTATAATGTGCTCACTGCATGGGTCTTTCTTTTGCACATAAATTGACATAACTCCTATATATGTATATGACTATATGCACTGTTTGCAGGTGAACTGACTGAATGAGTATAATTTCGATTTGAACATTAAATTATATTTTGGTGGTTAGAAAAAGAATTTCGAAAAATTATGGTCTTGAGGCATAATTTTTCGAAATTCTTTTTCTAACCACCAAAATCTTACTACTAATTTTTCTAACATATATATAATGTTAAAATTAAAATCGAATAGATTAAATTATATTACAAAGTGGTATAGACATAACGCCCGGATTGCGTAAGACGCGGATACGAATCTCGCATCTTTTCTGACCAATATTACTTTGTGAGTGATTGAGGCTAATGAATTCACAAGCAAGCAAGACCTCGAGATAGTAAGTACTTTTTGGTCACCGATTCTATATCGCTTCTCAAAAATAAAGGAGACACAAAACCAAATCATTTTTCTGGCGAAAACGAGTCTTAATTCAATAAAATTTGAATATACAATAATAATTACTATACAGAATTTGGAAACCTAGTTTACCGTTCAGGCTTGAATGATATAAATAAAATAAGTATTATGCATGAAAGTATGTAGGTGTCTACTAATAAAACCGCAAGAAGAAAATACCAAAGCTAATAGGGAATGTTGCTAGTTAGAAAAAAACTAAACCACTTTCATAACACGGCCTGAAAGCAAAGGTTTTTCATATTTCCATCCTGATGTGCTCATAATGCTCTAATTAGCTTCTGTTTTTTTCTTGTCGGCAGCGAACGCGGCCCGCTATGATCGACGTATCGGATATTATGAGACGGGCGAAATGAGGTTAGTATTCGCTTGAATTTGCACAATGGGATTTTGTGTCATCAAACTTTGGGTTTCTTTTTGATTTACACAAAACTGACTTTGTTTTAATTCATTCGCCTTTTTCCTTAAAGCTGGAAAAATATGTGAGTCAAATTCTACAAGAAGGTAAGAAAATTATTCTCTTGAAATCCTCAATCGTATAGGTAGATTGATTGATTTTGCTACCAGCTTTGGTCAATCGGTCGTCCCCGCTGCTCCTTCACGACAACGCGCGACCCCATACTGCACAACAGCCAGTCTCTAAGCTGCAAGAGTTGGGATTGGAAGCTCTCCCTCGTCCGCCATACTCGCCAGGCCTTGCACCTCCTGACTTTTTAAATTTTTCCAAAATTTGCACAATTTTTTTGCGGGAAAATTAATCAATTCCAGAGAAGCAGTAGAAAACGCGTTTATAGAGTTGGTTGCGATTTTCCAGAGTCCAGCTGATTTTTAAAGAAGGGCATCAATGAATTGCCACTGAGTTGGCAATGATATATCGACTGCATGGCTGACTACTTTGAATATAAACATATTCAATAAAGTTTGAAAAAAAAAAATACGTTAACTTATTTACTACAAACGGCTATTTCAAGGGTAGGATCGTAGCAAGTGGAAAGAAGTAATCTCTGCCTACCCCTGTGGGAGAAAGGTATGACATAAGTATGTATAAAGTTCGAAATTGAATGAAAAAATACTTTAACTAATTTAATACAAAACGACAATTTCATAGGTAAATACCTAATATATAATATTATTTCTTTCAAATACAGAAACAAGCACTGAGACGAAGAAATGTATATCGCATCACGCTCTGGTTAGCACTTGGCGTCAGCTTAAACTTTAAGATAGGTTAGAAATATTGGAAATAACGCAGGGGAAGATGGCGGCTATATTATTTTTATGCTAGGCAGAGAAGCTCTTGCCCTTCATCTCACCTGATGGTATGTGACGATAAGGGCCGAAGATGGAATCAAGCTTCACCTGGAACCCTCAACCATAGAGGGGCTGGCTAATTTATCACACATTGTCGGGACACAATAATGCTGTTAACATTATTATTATATAGTCCGATTTTGATAACATGGTGGTAGTTAACTAGTTAGCCAGGCGGACTAGAAGTCTTACCACCAACCAAACCGAGTAAAAATGTGTACCCCCCCTGGGGATCGAACTCGGGACATCTGAATTTTAATTCCGGTGGGCGAACCACTTGACCACGGAGGCGGTAGGTAGGCGGAGGTAATTTAACTAATAATAATATTAGGTAATAATAGCCAAGGTAGTATAATTTAACCGCCTCTCAAGGTAATAATACTACCGTAAAATCATGTTGAAATTGCTCTTTCCAGCGTCGTTGTTTGCTCCTTTATGAAGGGCAGTTCAATGTGCTTATTGGCCAATAGTTTTATACGCGAGAATGCCCGATTCAGGCAGTTTTGGGTCAGATTCGCTTTGGGTTACTGTCCCTTATAGTTCCCCTATGGTAAACGTAAATAAAGTATTCAAGTGTTTTTTTACTGGTCACGTTGGCGCAGTGGGGATTGGTGGGTATTAAAGACTGCAGATGCAGCCGGGACCAACTCCGAAGCACGAAGTAACTTTAGATAATATATTTTTGGCCACCCATCTGATGACTGGGCTTAGCGAACAGTGCCTATTTTGCGTAATCGCCACTGCGCTATTCGAGGAGCTGGCCGTCACTTTGACAATCGCCCCGAAACATACCGTCTCATTGGATTGCTAATAACAGCATCATGAGTGTTTGACGGCGCTCAGTTTTATATTTTAGAACAAAATAAATTAAGATTTGGTTTCTGAGCCTGAAAAAATACTTATACGTATATCCAAGACTTATTTTACCTATATAACCTTCAATTTATCAAGCAAGAAAAATTGAAGATTTGACAGTAGCTTGACCTTCGCCTGTCCTAAACAAAGGACGAATATGAACTGCTACTACTACTATGGGCTGTCACAATCGCCATCTCATGTCTCATTGAATGCTAATAACAAAACATCATCACCTACTGGTAATAGCCCAATATGTATGTGGCCGACCGTCTTTTATTCCCTGTAGCGCACTCAGCGGAGTGCAGATTGCAGTCAATATTCCGAGAGAGGGCTTCAAACACAATTATGAGGCGGTGTACTGCGCCGGGACAATCACCGCGCACTATAACTTTTCATTGGATGAAATATTGCGTACCAGCTTGTTAAGGAGTTTTCTGGTTGGGTACCCCTGCAAATGAGGCTATAAATATTTCACTTGGGTTATTACTGGGGCAGAGATGTTCAACATTTATATTCCTGGTTGGCCTATTTAATTGTAAAATATTGATAAGGTACGGTCTAGTCTCTGAACATTTTCACCTTAGGGCGCAATCAAGGGCCGATGATGGTACTGGCAAAATTAATCTAAGATACATGAGGTAAGGTTACCACAAACTTTGAGGTGATATTGCTCAGAAACTAAGAAATAAGATGTAAGTATTTAATGCTATAATCTGACCTCATTAGGTAAAAATACCGTGAAGTGAATACAAAGCAGATCATACGATTTTCACAGACAGCTATCTCGCGAAGAGTAAAGACAGCGACGTGTGATGGGTATATGGGCTTTTATACCACCTAACAACACACTGCGATTTACGTGCATCCATACAGAAGGCAGCCCCCGTAGCACGGAATGGGGAGAAAATCTCCTCGGGAAAATAAAATATTTTCCTCTCTCTGTAACTCCCACTTAACACAGAGACAAAACACTGTCAAGTGGTGGAGAGAGATTTTGTCCACGTACCGTGCTACACAGTAGTGGACAATGAAGGCCTGGTGATACTGATAACAATAATGCTAAGTTGATCTCATTAAAGAGCGGCATTAAAAGGACTAATTGATATTCATTGTTATTTGCATACAAATACTTCGCGCCCGGTTCTAATTGTGTTCCCGTCCCCGACGTCCGACCTTGTCCCCATTCTTATCCCAAGCAGGTTCTACTCTTATTTCGAGCTCGAAATAATTCCAATAAAAGACCTCGTTTTGTGCAGATAATTCGTTTAATGTTAGCGGATGTGTAATTCTGAGGACTGCTTATTATTTCGCATCGCGGTTGTTATTATTTGAATACTGCATAAAAAATATGATTTATTTTTTATTTGAACATTAGGTAATTTAGGTATACCTACAAATGTTAGAAAAAAATTAAAAACTAATCGATTGTAATTTCAACATTTTGTAAATGTTAGTAAAATATTACAAATATTTTGGTGGTTAGAAAAAGTTCGAAAAAATATGCGGGAATCGATTGGTAAAAATTGCCCGCACCAAGACAATAATTATTCGAAATTTTTCTGACTTTATTTTCTTTTACTATTTCCAAAAAAAAATGTTTTGTAACTTATCTAAATATTTCTGACCCATTTTTCTTTATAACCCATGCAAACAAACTGCACCAACCACGCATCAACACAGCCTTAAATTGTAAATATTTAATTTCAGCGCGAAATCAACGTAGTGCCTTACACCATCCGATTCGAAGATTGATTTACAAACGCAGTCCCCATTCCCTTATCCGCACCCCTAGTGTGTAAACGCAATAGCCTCGGTGCCGAAGCCGTAGCAGACAGAGCTTTGATGTATTTCCCATGGGCGCTATGAAGACAATATCTTCATACAACAAGGCATATATCTTGGTATAGCGAACGAACCGACAGATAGTATAAGAATGCACTTATATAGTGACTCACTCATGGGGTGCGATGACGCCATTATGTCAGCGCCCACTCTTCCATCACGTTGAATCAAGAATTTGTTGGATACAAAACGATATCATCCAGAAATTTGATAAATTATCAGATCGCTTGCAAGTCTTGCAAAGAATTTGTTGGATACAAAACGATATCATCCAGAAATTTGATAAATTATCAGATCGCTTGCAAGTCTTGCAAAGAATTTGTTGGATACAAAACGATATCATCCAGAAATTTGATAAATTATCAGATCGCTTGCAAGTCTTGCAACTCTAATTCCTAAATGGTAACCAAATAATTATACATTACATGCATTAATTACGCCTATCATCTCTGATGGGGTAGGCAGAGGTGTATTAACTCTTATACTAGGTACCTTGTATTAGGTGGCGAGCCTATTGACGTCTATCGGGCACGAAAATGGCAGTATATTGCTAGGTGGTTTATGAGGAATACTGCTACCCATTTCTCATTCACTTTTTTAATCCTTAGTCGCCTTGTACGGCACCCACGAGTAGTAGGCTCGCCACCAAAGATACAAGAACCTAACATCATTGGGTTAACGTGTGTGGTAATTCACCTCTGCTTACTGATACATATAGCTTGATTTATGTATGTATGTAAGAAAACTTTCGTAGGTATATAATTTTCGGTAGGTACTGACAAACTCTAATTCCTAAATGGTAACCAAATAATTATACATTATATGCATTAATTACGCCTATCATCTCTGATGGGGTAGCCAGAGGTGTATTAACACTTATGCTAGGTACCATGTATTAGGTGGCGAGCCTATTGACGTCTATCGGGCACGAAAATGGCAGTATATTGCTAGGTGGTTTATGAGGAATACTGCTACCCATTCCTTATTCACGTTTTTAATCCTTAGTCGCCTTGTACGGCACCCACGAGTAGTAGGCTCGCCACCAAAGATACAAGAACCTAACATCATTGGGTTAACGTGTGTGGTAATTCACCTCTGCTTACTGATACATATAGCTTGATTTATGTATGTATGTAAGAAAACTTTCGTAGGTATATAATTTTCGGTAGGTACTGACAAACTCCCCTTTCGTTTATTTTTTATGCTCCCAGACCAGCTTGGAAGGCACTGTGATTAACTAATATACAATATATTCTCGCTATATTTTTCCACGCATAGGCACGGTCTGTGCCCCAGCGTTGAGGACATTAAATGTCTGATAGTGACTGCGATATACTAAAAGAACAAAACAGTGGCAAAAGGACTTAAGTACTAAGTAGGCACGCTTACGATAAACGCAGACATTTGTAAAGTAAATTACGTTGTAAAGTTGCTGGTGCACCTCGAGAAGAATGAAACAACTGTTACAAGCATTGTGTTACTAACTCATCATCATCTTTCTGCCCTGTTACCAGTTTTCTGAGGTTTCCTCTTCTTCCTCGCCTTCAACTCAAACAGTCTCCCTTAAATTTTGAATTGTCTAAGTTAAGTACAATCAATAGTACGTCAGGCTTCTACAGACATACATTCATACACAAATCACGCCCACATCCCCGAAGGGGTAGGCAGAGGTGAATTCTCACCCGCGTTTCGCCAATTATGTTAAGTCCCATGTAATAGGTGGCGAGCCTATTGCCATTTATCGGGCACAAAAGTCGCAGTACATTGTCAGGACGGTAGTATAAGAGGAACGCTGCTGCCCATTCCTCATCACTGATTTATCCTTAGTCGCCTTGTACGACACCCACGGGAGAGATTTCGGATGGTGACAATTGTATTCTACTCTGCCGTCACCACACGGCTATCTTCTACAGGATGTGAAATTATCTCAATCGACTCTATGCTTTACTACCAACAAGTTAAGGTTGATAATTGATAAAAGAGACACAAATCGAAAAGACCTATCATGTCAAAAAAGTCTTCATCCCAAACATTTTGAATACATAATGTTCTGAAGTATTATGTGAGGTATATATATACTCCAGAACTTGCCAAATTCAGTAGTGGATTCGGTAACGCGTTCTCTTGGGAGGGTATTCTGCAAAAATACTCCCATCCGCATTGCCTGGTCCGCTCCTTGTGAAGCATTAGCCTTAAACGCTCTGAAGTACTTCATATATCAGTTTACCGAGAGTGTTATGCTACACGGGTTGGATATTAAACGTTATTGTGGTAGCATTGTCGCACCCGCAACCATTATGGGCTTTGAACACGAGGGATATTCCAAGTTGGCTGCCAATAACGATTGGTACTGCTATTAAATGTCCGCTACTTTGGGATCAATTGGTTAGCAAATTGGATATTTCGGTTATTGGTTAATTGAGACACGTCTCGACAAACTTCGAGATTAGTATTTGTATATCCGGCTCGAAGGATCAAAAGTTGTTATAAGAATATCAAATCAAATCAAACATTTATTTGTTTACCAAGTGTACAATAAGAGTTGTTACGTCATCGTCATCATCATCACCAGCCCTTTTCATGTCCCCACTGCTGGGGCACGGGCCTTCCCTGTGGATTGAAGAATGTAGGGAGATTGGGCCCACCACGCAGGCCCAGTGCGGGTTGGTGGGTATTAACGACTGCAGATACATCCAGGACCAACAGCTTAGCGTGCCTTCCGAAGCACGGAGGAATTCGAGATATAATGAATTTTTGGTCTTTCATCCTTAGTTTGCTTAGCTTAGTTTACGCAGTCGCAGGCCAAGCGCGCTATACCTACTATATTCCACTGCGCTAGCGAGCTCCTCTAGTCACCGTTACGTATCGCAAATTGTTCTCTAAGGGCCTGTTTCACAATCGACAATTAAGTAAGTTCTTATTGCCGCACTCAGAGACGTCAATTAACTTTAATGAGTATTTAATGTCAAATATTTTTATTCAAATCTAGACCATAGACCCGGCCGAATTGTCATTTTTTGACGTTAAGTACTCATTAACGTTATTTGACGTCTCTGAGTGCGGCAGTAAGAACTTACTTAATTGTCGATTGTGAAACAGGCCCTAACTGCCGCACTCAGAGACGTCAAATAACGTTAATGAGTACTTAACGTCAAAAATGACAATTCAAATTTAGTCGCTATTCTTGCCGAGTCTATGGCCTAGATTTGAATGAAAATTTTTGACATTAAATACTCATTAAAGTTAATTAACGTCTCTGAGTGCGGCAGTAAGAGAAATATGACTTAAAACTTTAATAATAGAAGTAGGTTCAGGGTTAACAGCACGTCAGGCCACCACAAAATATGAAACTATCCCAATCGACTATAAAAAATGATACATACATACATACTTCACGCCAATATCCCCGAAGGGGTAGGCAGATGTGAACTAGCACCCACGCTTCGCCAATTAGGCTAGGTCCCATGTAATAGGTGGCGAGCCTATTGCCATTTATCGGGCACAATAGTCGCAGTACTTTGCTAGTTGGTAGGTATAAGAGGAATGCTGCTGCCCATTCCTCATCACTGATTTATCCTTAGTCGCCTTCTACGACACCCACGGGAGAGGTTTGGGGTGGTGACAATTGTATTCTACTCTGCCGTCACCACACGGCCAAAAAATGATAGTGGAACAAATTGATAAAATGAATATTTTTTTATAACCTAGTTTTTGCTCAAACCAACTCTAATTTACCTATAATAATTTATAAATAAATAAAAGCATTAATATTAGTCAGTTATTCAATGCTTTTTATTAGATAATTTAATTTTACTCTTGTGTGATAACAAATATTCCAACGTAAGGCTTTTAGAACTTAGCTCTGAGAAATCAAGCCATAAGTATTATCAGATTTATCAGTTATTTTTATTGCTACCATTTATTTCAATGAATGCTACTACGTGGTGCTACGAGCGCCGTTTGTAGCGACTCTATACTACGAAAGTGCCACAGTCTAGAAAAAGAGCTCCGCTCACGCAGTACTCTCGTAGAGGCCGTTGACTTAAAAAATATAGTATCTACTGTCTCACTCAAGCACATGCATCGACACTCTTCCTTAAATCGAAATCAAAGCTCGTCGGGATTGGAGCACAACGAAGTTCGTACGAAGTTCGCATTCAAGTGAAGATAGCTGCGTGTGACGTGACGTTCGGAACGTACAAAACAAGTTTTTTATTTCATGACATCTTTTAAGCCAAGTTACTAAAAAAAAAATTGTCACAGATATTGGCGTAAATAAAACGTTGAATTGATAACATTTTCCCCATCGCCTATTTTAAATTATTACACGCTAGTGGTTTTATCGAATTTTACGAGTTATTTTTGACATTGTCTTTTTGACTCTTGTGGAATGGTTTCTCACTGATACATGTTCAGAACGTGCCTGCATATGGCGAACGCTCAGTTTGTGTTTATGTCAATAAGAAACTGATTTTTAACATTTGCGCGGGTGTGGATTTCTATAAGTATAAATGAGAAAAGTGTCAGTGAAAACTGTGATTTGTGTGTTTTAACAGTGATCATGTTTTTGGTTCCTGAACATTTGGATGACTCTGTAACTACAGTGTTCTTATAAGGGTATGTATTTATTTTATGTTTGTGTAGATAACTTAGGATAATTGTCTTCGTATTAAGGGTTATAGATGTAGGATTCACCTTAGAGTTAAGCGGTTTTAAGGATACCCTAGTTACCTAGAGTTAAATGCATATTCTCAAAGTTTTAGGTCGATGGAGGCACTATACTCGGAGGTTATTGCCAAATGCTACCGTTCTGTCAATTTCTTTACTTATCTTTCACTAAAACTTATTAATTTATTATTTCTAGTATATCTGGAAGCAAAATAAGTCAGTAATTGCCATTTGATAATACTGAAGACACTATAGTTTGCTAAGAAGAAAGCTCTAGATGTGGTGTAGTTACAGAGTAACAGAAAAATAATAAAGATAAATCGAAGAAATCAAAATTATAGCAGTTTTCTTTAAAACTATGCATTTTAATTTTCTTATTGTAAATAAAAGTCTAATTTTGAAGATATTTTATTTTACATTCAACAAAAAATAATTCGGAAATGATATTTTAAATCATCTCAATTTAAACTAAACTTTACTCTTATGCTGCTTTGAGATGTTTAAGTGTGTTGAACTAAAATAATAAACATTTACCAATTGTTATCATGAAATATCTTGTTACCACTGTCTGTTTATAAAATAGTAACATGTGTGATGATTCATACCAGCTGTTTGAGATTTAAAAATGGACTTCAGATTGTGTCTTTATATTACAGGATGATTGTATAATGTTCATACTCAAATAAAATTGGAAAACATAAATCATAATGATGCATTAAATATTGTTTTGTTAACATCATAAGAACCTAGTTCCTTTATTTATTATTGAACTACCTAGTTGTCTTTTTTAGTTTTATTTTCAGTATATATTTACTTGTTGGAAATAATATTTAAATAATATTCAGAATTTTCAAATGCTCTAAAGTGAGTGAAACATCTTTTTGCATAATAATACATTTTATCAGCTGCTTTAATTTTGTTTTAAGGTATTTAAATAAAAAATGCTGTAAAAAATTTTATTGCCTACAGATGTTCTTTATGGATTGAATATGAATACATACCCTACTTGTTACTATCGGAGACAAATGAGTCACATCCTGCCCTTTCATAAGACACCATTTCTCTGTCTGGAGCTAAGATATACATAAGCTAAATATATTAATATGTCAACGATGATTCATATTTTCAATAATTCATCAGTTGTGTATCATACTAAAGTTAACCAACTTGCACATAGACAGACACATAAATTGAAATCCTACAGCAATATGATTAATTAATATTACCTATGAATTTGTGATATTAACTAGCTTTGAAAGCACAATATTAGTAAAATATCATGCTAAATAAAATGTATGTTTCGATAGCCCAAGATTAAGGCCCGAGTTCACCAACAACATATTATCGTATGGAAGAACTGTCTAAACCTTACAGTTATCTTTTAATCGCTTGTTTTACGTGTTGGTGAACTCCAACCTAAGTTATTTTTTTAAGAAAGAAACTACTAAGTAGGTAACTTTTTAATACAATTGAAATAATGTTATAACTTTATAATTATTTATATTTAAATATCAATTTACATTCATAGCCAGAGTCTCCTTTAAAGCACAAAAAAACTTGTATCTAGAGGATTTGCTCTTCATTTTTAATAGATTGTGAAATTTACCTAAAGAGAGGTAAAACAGAAAAATATCTTAAGTAAGTATATTATTACATCAAAATTTAACTTTTACTGTTACAAATTCAATAAACAAATTACTTAAAATAATGTTTGAGAAAATTTTACATAATTATTGTGGTAAACTGACAAGTTGTTTGGTGTACTTATGCCTGCTTTACACCTATTTTTTATCAACAATTGTTTCTGAAGAAATTTAATTAAAATTCAGTACTTTAATTTTCAAGTATACATAAAGTATCAGCTGTTGTCGCTTATTAAAGCCATTATTTACCCATGTATTTTATACAGACATTGTTTAAAATGTCGATAGACATTTAATTGAGTAATTATTAAAGTTGCAGTCTTTGGTGCAAACAGTAGGCTCGATAAGTCTTTTTGAATATTGAGGATCAATTTTAATTAATGCATTATTTTTAAACCAATGTAAAACCGGAGGAGGTTACTCAATTTGTACCATATGTTTTTTTTAATATCATGTAGTGCTTAAGTTGGACTTGAGATGGTTGCCATGTTATGTCTTCTTCCACTCCTCTCTATCCTTCACCAAATTCTCATATAGGTACTTCTTTCCCTGTCAATCCTTCCATATTCGTCTACATACCTACATAAATCACGCCTATATCCCCGAAGGGGTAGGCAGTGGTGAACTAGCACCCACATTTCGCCAAATATGTCGGGACCCATGTGATAGGTGGCGAGCCTATTGCCGTTTATCGGGCACAAAAGTTGCAGTATATAGTATATATGCAGTATATATGCTAGGTGGTATAAGACAAACGCTGCTGCCCATTCCTCATCACTGATTTATCCTTAGTCGCCTTGTACGACACCCACGGGAGAGATTTGGGGTGGTGACAATTGTATTCTACTCTGCCGTCACCACACCGCACTTCTTCTTCGTTTCCTTAACATGATCAAACCATCCAAGTCTATTTCTCCGCGTCCTGTCGTAAGTTCGTCATCAATTTATCGCGTAATACAGTTCGTCGACTTGTTATCTCGTGTGGGAACGGAGTTTGTGTGGCCAAGATGATACGCTAGTGCCCTTGAATTCGCCATTAACTACCTAGTTGCCTAAGCCTTATCTGATTAAAAGATCTGTGGCTAGACATATCTGCAGTATTACTTAATAGGTATTTGTAAAGTTACTAAGGGTTAAGACAGCGATGGGTAATGGGCAGTAGTGTTCCTCTTATATCACCTTGCATTTACTGCGATTTATGTGCCCGATAGATGGCAATAGACTCGCCACCTATTAGATGAGACCTCCAGTGTGCTGGTGTACGAATGTAATCATTAAACATAATAAATATACTACATTAACAGTTGACATACTTACATTGCCTTTTATACAAATCTCTGTCTATCCCTTACCCGGGGATGAAGACGTCATGTATGTATGTATGTCCCAAATAGTTGCATACATTAATTGCGCTTGTTTATCCCAGAAACAGCTGACAGAGGTGTGCTACATGCAACTGTGTCCAAATTTATATAAAATTTTATTCATCAGGGTTTCTGAAATAGGTATGTCACTTCAGATTATGTTATTATTATTATGTGAGTGAGACTATGTGGTATTAGTTCTAGGTTTTTTATAAACTGTGGAAACTGCAGAATAATGTCTATTTGTAGTTAGTCTTAATGTTGCTGCCTATCAAAGTTAACAACTGAACTTGGATAATAATCTAGCTCATAGGCACTATTTGATATGCACATGCAATAACGTGTGTCGGCTGACAATTTAACTTCCATATTCTGGAGTTGATACGCAACTTGCTGTTGGGTTAGGTCATGTCACATTACCTATTGCGTCTTGTAATTACTATAAACTCCGATTGATGATTGTCATCTAACAGCCGTACTCAGACACATCAATTAACGGTAATGAGTACGTAATACAAAAAAGCAGCAGCGTTCCTCTTGTACCACCTAGCAATAGCAATGTACTGCGACCTTTGTGCCCGATAAATGGCTAGGCTATTACATGGGACCTAACATAATTGGCGAAACGTGGGTGCTAGTTCACCTCTGCCTACCCCTTCGGGGATATAGGCGTGATTTATGTATGTAGTTATAAAGTTAATTGACGTCTCTGTGTGCAATTATATGTTAAATGGACATATTAATTACTTAACTGCATCTTTTCTTTTGCAAAAATTAAAAAATCCATTCAGATCTTTTGACGGTCAAAGTTAAATGTTAAAAAATGATTTATCTTTAACGTAATATTCAAGATGAATAGGTACTTACTTATTATAACATTTTCATCCATGCAGTTGTCACGAAGAGAAGACGGCGATTTCTTGAATAATAATTATTGTTTGCGAAGACATAAATAAGTCATGGCTTTGCAGCTATATTAGGGTTCTACAGTTTTATTCATATTTATGATTCTGACAAGTCGTATTATTAGGAATGCTGATTCAATGTTACTTGGTAGGTAGTTAACATTGAGTATCTTCACAGGCTACATTTCAAGAATTTTGCTCATCAAATTTTGCATTTCTGCGTATTGACATAGCAGTTACACATTTGCATATTATAGCCGTGTGTGTGGTGACGGCAAACCAGAATAGAATTGCCACCATCTCTAATCTCACCTGCGGGTGTAGTAAAAGGCGACTAAGGGTTAAGAGTGCAGCAGCGCTCCTCTTATACCACCTAGCAATATACTGAGATTTACTTGCCGGATAGATGGGATATGGTCGCCCATTGTTACATGGAACCTAACATAATTGACACCTACGTTCTGAGGTGTTAATTCACCTCTGCCTACCCTTCGGAGATAAAAAAGCTTGATTTATGTGAATACATATCAGTGTACATGAAATAAAAGCACTATGGGACACTGTAATTTTATTATTACCAAGGATTAGTGATTAGTGTCCCGTATGTTTTAGAAAATACCTAAAAAAGAATTTATCATTCAACTCAATTTGCCTAGTCTTTTGATAGTACAATGCCTTTTATTGAAGGGTTGGTCTGTAAGCTGATTGCGATCTTTCCAGTCTAGCCGTCTCTAACACCTTGAAATCAATCCGAACAATTGAGGCAGGCTCAACGATCTCAATTGATTTTCAAAGTGATCTTATTATTATTTAATCTTAGTTGCACTTGACGTAGGTAACTGATTAGCATTTATTTATTTATATAAGTACAGCCACATAGTTTGTTTCATTTCCATTTTAGCCTATTAGCATTTCCAAATGTTCGTTCGAAAGGAAAGAATCCTCTATTCATCGTTTAAAAAAAATACGAAAAACCTTTTAAGTAAAAAATATCAATAACAGTTGACGATAATAGATTCTTTTCCGGTTTCAAGCCCTGAAATCAACAAATAATTACTTAGCTAAAAGCTATTTTGTCTCTTTCATGGTTAACCTAATGATACACATTAAAATAGATGTCTTCATAGACAAAATTGTAACTATGTACCTATTATTGTATCCATGGTTATCAAACTTCACATCAATAAAATCAGATTTTCTCTACGTGCCGTGTGGTGACGGCAAAGAAGTAGGTATACAATTGTCACCACCCCAACTCTCTCCCGTGGATGTCGTTCAAGGCGACTAAGGATAAACCGCACAGTGATGAGGAATAGGTAGCAGCGTTCCTCTTATACAACCTAGCAATGTACTGCGACTTTTGTACCCGATAAATGGTAATAGGCTCGCCACCTATTGCATAACACCTAATATTATTGGCGAAACGTGGGTGCTAGTTCACCTCTAGTACGCCTACCCATTCGGGGATATAGGCGTGATATACGTATGTATGTATTTCTCTACATTTAAGAAAGGAAGACATGATTACCGTATTATAATTGTCAGCCTATGGAAGGTCTTACGGAGGTCTGTTACAATTTATCAAATATGAAAGAAAGCAATGAATTACAAGCCCCGAAAGTCTTATTGTAAAGATTTACTTAGATTGCGCGAGTCGAGGCTTTTAAAACCAGTATTCTCGTTTCCAAGACGTGAAAAAGACTCGTCCGTTGAGAATAGGCTTGATAACTAATTTTGAAAAATTATAAACGTTATTTTTTCTGGTCTTTTTCACCCAAAATAAATATTTTTGTATAATTTAACATTTTAGTAGAAAAACGTGTTTTTAATGCAAACTAAAATTGCCGCCAAAACACCAAAATAGCAATGGCGTCTGTGTAACGGTGAGACCTAGTTTTTTTAAAATTGGCTTAACGTTCCCGGAAACAAGTCCTTTAGGAACTTTCTTTGTATACTTTCGTTTACTTTTCTTAATTTTGAATGAATGAATGAAAATAATGTATGAAATGAATGAATGATATTACTGCATAAAATGAATTTTACATTAAAATATGGCTGAAACACATTTTAACGCATCTAGGAAGTGCTTGGCGCGAGTCGAATGGTAACACAGTTCATGACGGTTACCGATGAGGTGGTGAAAACCACTATAAAATTCTTAACGTCAAACGGCAACACGGCACAACAATTTTATTTAAATGATTCTTCATAATTGAACATAAACGCGGATCCTTATGCATCAAAATAACACCACTTTTACTACACAAAGTCCACTTTGAAATATTACACTATTTTTTAATAATTGAAATAAAAATTTGACTGACGCCATTGAAAGCCCGCCAAGCACTCGTTACAACCTTGTAAAACATGACAGTTTTTTTTTATTTCTTTTTTAATTCTCCCTATATTTCAGGGAAGGCAAAGGGTCCAGCCCACACAGCCAAGTCCCCAGTGTATATTTTATCTGCAGTCTTATGAAACAATGAGTGGGTGAAAAATATGAATGAAATGAATTTTACGTTAAAATATGGGTGCCACATACATATTTTAACGCATCTAGGGAGTGCTTGGCGCGAATTGAATGGTAACAGAGTTAATGATGGTTCTTGATGAAATGGATAAAACCACTTTTTATAGTGATCTTCACCACGACATCAAACACATCATAAGACTTATTCTCGATGATTTTGCATAATTGCACATCAACACGGATGCTTGTGCATCAAAATAACACCACTTTCACTGCACAAAATCCACTCTGTAACAATTAAATAAATAAATATAGTATGTAACGTTGTCATTTTGTCACTTGTCAAAGTCGTCAAAGTCAAAATTGACAAACTGACTGACAGTGACACTGACATTAGTTGTCATAATAATTTTGGGTTTGCAAAGAGAAATTGGCATAAAAAAAAAAAAAAAGGAAAAAGTTCAGATAAGAGTTGCTTGGTTTGGGTGGTTATATAACCCCCAAGTGTTATAAAAAATATTACTTCACTTTTTCCTTGGTTTCCAGACAATAATTTTGTATTTCGGCAGGTTAGGATTTTATTTAGTATTTATTCGGCGTTTAGGTTTCGTTAGGTCTTCAGTGGTCATATTTGTTGCCTAAAATTCCCTTAGAATCGATTTTTTAGAGATCGAAGAAATTGTCAATTTGTCAATGTTATCTTGGCTGTATGATACAGAATCGTTGCCCTAGTCCGGCCTAGTAGCCTTAAAGAATGTCAGGATTCGATTGTCAAACTATACGGCCAATGACGAGCGCTTATTTTGAAATTCGAAAGTGGAATTCATTCCGTTTTAAAATTCCTAGCTAGACGCTGTAAATTTTTGATGGTCTTCTATCTTGGTGGAATTTTCCAAATTTTAGAGGAATTTTATAAATATTATATCGGAGCAAGCAAGTTGTTCTCCGAATAACAGCTGTTATTAAAAGGAATACATACTGTGTCACTGACCCGAAAGGGTCCTTTGGTACGAGTAAAGAGACTCCAGTTAAAGCTGTCTTGATTGTGGACTGGACCTAGCGGGTAATCCTGTGAGGAATTGCTACTCCCTACTACACTTCTCTACAGTCAGGTACCTTACTAACCACCAGGCGGCTGAAGGCTCGGAGATAAAGATAGACTTCTATAGATATAGACAGATTAATATAATTTAGATTCATATACTCGTCCCACTCGTTATCGACCAGAACGACTCCACCCGAACTCCTTGGTCTTGGTTCTTTTTAATTACCGCTTATGTAAATTTTAAATTATAAATTGTGTTAAATTTGTATTAAATTGAAATTATAAATTTACTACTGTCCAACTGGTTGTTTTTATTTTATTGTCACCATTAGGTATATTAGGTAGAAGGGGGGAAATCTAAATTATTATTATATAGGAACACATAAGCAGGAAAAAATTCAAGTATTACAAGTACAGTCTATCTGGGGTCGGCGCAGTATGTTTCCTCTTCCATTCATATCGGTCAGACGTCATCAAGCCATCCACTCCCTTTTCATTCATATCATCCATCACACCGTAAAGGTGCTAGTGATGAATGAATGTATAGAAAAGAGACAGAGAGAGAAATAAATAAATATAGTTACTTATAAATATATCATTATTTCAGTGATTCTTTGTTAGTTGTAGTCATCATTCCTTATGTGGATGTACAGAATCGACAAGTGTTCAGTTTTCGCTGCACCGCTGACCCATTTGCCTACCTAAGTGTTTATTATTTATTATTTGCATTAGACAAGTGGCCAGCATCAATATCACTTTTATCATTCCCGCCAGCCGCGTGCTGTAGATTTATTGCGGGCAATTTGTTCCCGCGATTGCTTCTACGAGCGAGATCCTATCCTTATTATGATTCCCGGCTCGTTCATTACGGGATAGCCAACTTGCTGGCACGCTGAAATGTGTTTTATATTGATGATGTGAAGTCTTTTTTTGCGGTGCGGGGTAGGCTTCACTTTTTCTCTTTTTGCCTAATGCCCAATGATCAATTTTGATCGACTTTAGGGGTGTATTTGGGTTTTTTTCTCCGAATCTTCGTAGGTGCTTATTTTTTGATGTTCCATATTTTAATGAAGCCGCCTGGTGACGGCGCAGATCAGAATACAATTGTCACCACTCCAAATCTTTCCCGCGGGTGTCATATAAGGCGAGGTAGGCTAGAGGTCACCAACACTAAAACAGGCGATTACTATTTCACCGTCGGTTTTTGATATTTTATCGTATGGAAGAACTGTCAAAAACTGACGGTTATATTTTAATCCCTTGTTTCACGTGTTGGTGAACTCGAGCCTAAGGGTTAAAACAGTGATGTGGAATGGGCAGCAGCGTTCCTGTATGTATTTTGTCTTGTAAAATACAGCGATTTCCGTGTCTGGTAGATGACAATAAGCTCGCCTATATTACATGAGATGTAAAAAATTTGGCGAAGCATGGGTTAATTCACCCCTGCTTACCCCTTCGGCTAAAATTGGCGTGGTATATTGTAATGTATGAGTGTTAAATTGAACTACATGTTTCTTCAAGTCATGTAATTTATTTTATGTAAACTTATTTCTTCGCATTTGGATTCGAAAAATGTATTTTGCAATAGTTTCCTTATCCACCTCAAATGTGCTTTACCTTCGAGGTGGATAAGGAAACTAAACATCATAGAAGGTCCGTCTATGATGCTATTCAGAAGAACAAAGAAATATAAAATTCAGTAACTCGTAGTAAATCGTCTTGCTTTCTGCTCCTGCATGAAGTCCAGACACTTCATCTCCATTTAACAGCAGGCGGAATAGAGCCAATTGCTCAACTTATATTGGAAATAAATTAAGACTTGATCGGTTTGCTGACAAGACGACACTTCATCAATATAAGTCCGCCTGGGGAGCAGCTGGGCTTGCATGTTTCTGGCTGACCTAGCTCTCATTTAGACTCCATTTTTTCTAAGAAAGCGTGCGCTTTATTTATCTGATATGTATCACTCATGTTGTATTTAACACGTATTTGATACTTTATTATTTGTCAATTTAACGTACTCATTTGAAATAAACTTAGACTGGAACTTAGCCTTTATCATATCCAGGAAGAGCTTAGCATTCTAGAACTTATAGGTAAAGTGATTTTGAAGATTTGTAGGTAATATTGCTTGTATATTCTGTTAGCCGTGTGGTGACGGCAGATTAGAATACAATTGTCACCACCCCAAATTTCTCCCGTGGGTGTCGTACAAGGCGACTAGGGATAAATCAGTGATGAGAAATGGGCAGCAGCGTTCCTCTTATACAACCTAACAATATACTGCGACTTTTGTGCCCGATAAATGGCAATAGGCTCGCCACCTATTACATGGGACCTAACATAACTGGCGAAGGGTGGGTGCTAGTTTACCTCTGCCTACCCCTTCGGGGATATAGGCGTGTATGTATTCTGTTAGTTTAGGTTATCCCTTTATTGAAAGGTCAAGCACTTATTTGCTATGTGTTGTGATGCGAAACGTACGCGGAATCATCAGCGAAATGAGAAGGATCTTTCTCTTTAACGAGTGTGCGCTCGGGGACCGCGACCTTACTATACTGGAACTTGTATATTATAATTATGAGTTTTGCCAGAAACTTTGTAATCGTAATTCATACATACATAAATCACGCCTATATCCCCGAGATGAACTAGCACCCACGTTTCGCCAACTATGTCAAGTCTCATGTTATAGGTGGCGAGCCTATTCCCATTTATCGGGCACAAAAGTCGCAGTACATTGCTATTGCTAGGTGGTCGGTTGGTAAAAGAGGAACGCTGCTGTCCATTCCTCATCATTGATTTATCCATAGTCACCTTGCACGTCACCCAGGGGAGAGATTTGAGGTGGTGAGCAATTGTATTCTACTCAGCCGTCACCACACGGCTTTCACACATCGTAATTCAGGTTTTGCTAATCTCGTTCTGCCTTATAACAACAGTCATTAGGTCTAGTGTTGATTAGACTCCACTGTAATAGTCAGCTGTCGCTTTGCGCTGATCAACAAATTCTCGGTTACTCGATACTTCGTTTGTGTAGAACACGACAGATGAATTTAAACTTATTTGCAAGATTAATTAAAGTGGAAAATATCACAGAGTTTGTTTCAAATGAACTGCCAGATAATTTATTAGCTACTTAAACGAGGTCTGTCAAAACCCTAAATCTTTGACGCTAGCAAAGTGGAAACATCCAACAAAAGTAGCTCCCGCAAAAACTGGATCAAAATGGTTCGGTGGGAAGCGGAAAATATGGTCCCAAAGCTCCGTTCGGTCCAAAAGTGCTGCCCGAAATATGCTCAGCGAATTGTTTTCGTAGTTCGGGCGGCACTTTAAAACATTTTTAATTCAGATCGATTCTTTTTTGTCGAGGAGTATTTTTTATTAATTAATTAATGGTGATGTTTATTCGCACCAGGCCGGATGGTGATGGTGACATGTTTTGTAACCCCCTTTCACATAAGGCGGGTGTCGTATCGATGTCGACACAGACTCGGGGGGTTTAGTCAAGCGGCCGGTCAAAGGTTGGTTAAATCCTAGAGAATTATCACATTACACATACTGTCCTGATCCCATAAATAATTTAAGTGTAGGATAAAAAAACATACGGGTACGAATTGATTAACCTCCTCCGTTTTTTCGTCGGTTAAAAAAGTGGAAGTTTTTTTTATTGATGTTGATTGATGTTGAGCTTAATTATTCCAATTCAATTTGTCGTATTCCACAAGTCAATACTAATAGAATTAGGTATAGGTTTCTGTGGGCCTCAATTCTAATAATACTCATAATATACCTAATATAATAATTCTGCTAGACTCAGAGAATATTTTGACCATACGCGGTGCGAGCAAACCTGCCATTAGCTGGCGATTTAATTGTTACCTATACTTTTTAGCTCATAATACTCTGTGTTAGTTTTACTCTGTGCTCTTAAAGATTGATTTAATTATCTGTATGAATCGTTCCACGGGTTCATAGATTGATGAGACTAGATTTTATAGCGGTCCATGTAAGTCGTGCTGTAATCTAAATTATCTACTTGCCATCAAACAAATTATCACGTCGTTGTAATAAACCTATAGTTAATACCAGATAGGATCTGTTATTTAATCTTATTCTTCGCTTGAAACACCATATCAATCATGTTCATGCTGTGTATTACGATGAACGTCAGCAAAGACAGTTTACCTATGATACGTTTAGAACTATAGTACCCATCCGTAACATAAAATATTTAAAATATGCTAAAATTTATCTGAAATTTAGGTTGGTGATCCTGTACTAAATAGTTTTAAGTAATATGACTCCAATAAATAATTAAGTACTTAAGAATAAATTTAGCCCCGGACCAACAAGAATAAAGTCAGATATGGTAACAACCTTCAAATTATGTTTAAATAATAGTCGATAAGTAATAAATTTTATGCAGCTCAATGAACCCCACTACGGTTACAAGCATTCAAAGGGTGACTGTAATAGTGTGATTCACGCTCAAATGCATCGGGACTACAGAAATAGACTTATATTGAACCTAAGTCTGGACGTTCATGAACCACTAGTGACAGCCAACTGCCGTGCGATCTGTAGTCCTCATACATTTTATATACTACCCTCTACGCTATGTCCGGTGTCTAGTGCAACTTTACAACTTGCCAATTATGGCTACCTCCAGTTGTGAATGACCACGAAATGATCGTAGCTTCGAAATGGCTATTTGCGTAGGTAACTTTGGTAGTGTCGTATATTTGACCGTGTGGTGAATGAAGAGGGCTGGTGTCAGGCAGGCGGTCGGCTGTAAAACCTAAGCCAAAACCTTGAGCCGTATGAATTGGAATGTTGTCATTCCAATCACACTCTCCGTTCTGTCGACATTTTTCCGTTCCGTTCCGTCTCTTTTCTAGATAGACTTCGAACATGGCAGGGAAGAAGTGGTGAATGATGATGGCAGAGTAGTAAGTATACAATTGTCATCATCCGTACTTCTCCTGCGTGTTTTATACAAGACGTTTTCCCTCACTACACGGCACTCATTTGTCCCCCGAGAGATGGCGTCCCCCCGCTCCAACTCGGGCGCCCTGTGAGGATCTCCACCGCAGTATATCTCCCCCAGGAGAAACCAGCTGTGGAGAAAGCTTTCAGGGAGTGCTCGACTGCAAGGCTTACGGACAAGGTCTTCGCCTTCCTCAAAAAACCCCGGTAGATGCTGTACAGGCCGCTAGGCCAACAGCTTAGGTCCCGCAAATAAAAAACAAGACCTTTCAGTTATAAGCAGTAGAGATTTTGTACAACATCTGGTAATGTACTGATGGAAATATTCTTCTAATGGCAAAAGAGTAAGTGAGATTACCTGGAAAACTTAATGGCGTAAGAACGAACGCAGCACCATTGTCTGGATTAGCTGGTAGCGCTTACAATATATAGTAATTAATAAAACAAAGCTAAATTAAAATTTAACCTACATAATTGATGACAATTATGTTGAAAAAGCATAAAGACAAATATTGGATGTGTTGAAGATCAAAAAGATATCATTTGAAAAAGTAAGGGTTGCTTTTTGAAACACACACGATACAAAAAGTAAATAAATACAGAAAGGCATCTCGTGCGTTTTATTTACCTAAACACGAATAAAACGTTAGGGCTGATACCTGGTCAAATATTAAGCGTGTAAACAAGAATTGGATAGCCAAAATGCAACGTTTATGTGAAGGAAGGTGATACTCTATCCTCTCTATCCTGCTCTGTCGTCACCACGCGTATAATAATTTGGTAGGTGTTAGGTAATGTGAGGGGCGATGGAAAGAATTCAATTGTCACCATCCCTAGCTACTTTGCATTTGGGAGAAGGTATAAGTAAGTACTAATATAAGGTTCTAATATAATGAGAAAGAGAATTTCATTTGAGGAGCCCGCAAGCGGAGTGGCATAGCGCGCTTGCCCTGCGATTGCGTAAACTAAGCAATGGTCGCTTATTCCGGTCATAACACCAACAATTTCTTATCTCGAGGTCCTCCGTGCTTCGGAAGGCACGTTAAACCGTTGATTGCATCTGCAGTCGTTACCACCAACCCGCACCGGGCCAGCGTGGTGGGTTATGACCCGATCTCCCTTTATTCTACAATCCATAGGGAAGGCCAGTGCTCCAGCAGTGGGGACATTAAAAAGGGCTGCTGATGTATTGATGAAAATATGTGGGAATTTTTTATTGGATATAGCTTAGTAGAGCCACCGGCTTTATAGTTAAATGGCGGCAGATGTAAAGAACCGTAAATGCCCATATGCGCCGATTCTGAGAATTTCATAGTCACGCGTTCCCATTGAAAGGATTAGCAGCAGCTTATTTTATATAGCGCTAATAATACCTATTACATTACGGCGCTATCAAGCTCCGTCCTCATTTAATTAGCTGTCGCGTGAGGGTGATCCCGACCTTAACGATCTGCGCGAAACGTAAGGTCTGAACGTGGCGGTCAGGCAATCGTGATTGCTAAACCACTTTAGTTTGAGAAATTGCAACGCGTAATTTGGAAATTTTTCTTAGTACCTATAATATTGGATCGGATGTTGGACTGTGAAAAAGACGGACGAAAGAAAATTGCACGCGGCAGAGATGGCGCTAAATGTAGATAACTAACCTCGGAATATAGAAACGCTACTCGAAGTTTGAGTCCTGCTTAAAATTTAAGTATTGTCAAACTGGACGTTTTCCATACGAATTTTGACAGGTATTTTCCACTTAACTTTATAAGCAGTGCCTTCGATCATCTACAACCGTGGATGTAGCACGTCATACAATAACAAAGCTTGAAGATGATCGAAGAGCAGTGCTCTAAATTTGAGTAGCCTTTCTGTATTCGGCGGTAACAGCCGTACTCAAATACATGACTTATTCTATGGTCTAGATTTAAATGAACATTTTTTAAAGTTAATTGACGTCTCTAAGTAGGGACGAAAAACTCTTAAAAATTGGAAAATCGATACAATAAAATAACAGGTCATGTGGTGACCGCAGCGCAAAATGCATTTGCAACCACCTGGAGTTCTACAATATTTCAACCGATAGACGGCAATAGGCATGCTATCCATTAATACAGTGTCAAATATCAATTTGAGACGATATCTCAAATTGATATTTGATATTTTATTATGACCGGAAAAAATGCAGTCCAATGATACGTAAATTATTTCGATCTTAAAAAAAATACCGAAAGCATCCCCGTTCTCGTCTATCGGAATTGGAAAATGGTTTGATCTCTAGAAAAAGAATATGTTGTGCCGTGTGGTGAACAGGGCAGAACACAATGGTCACCAACCTACATTTGCCGAGGATGACGTAGAACGCGACCAAGGGTAAAGACATCGATGAGTAATGGGCAGCAGAATTCCTCTTATGGCACTTATAAAGCAATATACAGAAGATTTATGTGCCGGATGATACGATGCCCATACCAAACCAAACGATTCCCTTTCATCTTCTCTGTATTTATAAAAAATCGTTACCTACCTAGAGACTGATGGTCAAACGTCGGTAAGTAAATAACTTGATTGATATGTATTATGTACTAAAAAGACTAAATATGATGCCGACTGTAATTAAGATGTTACGAGTGTATTTTTTATTGGTTTCAGCTAAGTCGTACTTTGATTGACTGGCGAGCTACAATGTTATGATAATTAAAAGGAACTTTATACCGATTCTCACTATTCCGGACAGTGCTAAGGGCGCTATAAAGCTTTCCTAGTAAAGCTATTTTGGGAGCACCATAACCCATAGGCGGCGTGTTTTTTTTATTGCTTGTGTGCTGTTTTGGATATCCAAACAAAGTATGTGTTCATTGACCAATAGTAAGCGCTTTGGTTGGGCTGACTGGCCTAGCTCTGTGCTTAGGGTATAGAATTTTCCACAACAATAATTAAAAATGTCTAAATGTTTTTTGAAATCGTTTATCCTGCTTAATAAAAAAAGTAAAAATAATATACACACAGACATAAATAAATCACTCTTATGCAGAGGTGTATTAACACCCCCGTTTCGCCAACTATCTTAAGTGTCATGTAATAGGGGGCGAATTAATGAATGAAAATATCAGTTTATTGTTAAGTGGTACCTACCTATAGGAAAAATGCTGCTGCCCATAACTATCGCTGTCTTAACCCTTAGTCGCCTTGTAAGATACCCGTGGATGGAGGGTGGTGACAATTGTATTTTGCTCTCCCGTCACCACACGGCGTAAGGGTCAGTTCACACCGAGATGAGACGTGACGATGCTTGAAGAGGATTTTGATTGCTCTTTTTGTGTAGTAAGTAAAGTTATTCTGTATCGCTATCTCAAAAAGTGCGTTATAACTCAATGGCTCCGTGCCACATAACGTTGCGACTCGGTGTGAATTGACCCTAAGTCATATCTATTATCTAAAACTCTGAATATAGTATAGCCAATTTGTGTTTTTACTGTTAATGCGCTTATCGAATGTAAAACAATTGTAGGTAGGAATTGAAGGCAAAAGTTTTCGCGGCTGCCTAAAACTCGGTCTGTAGTTTCTAGGCGCTCTCGAGTCGGTAGCTTCGATGTTATCTGCTCAAAACAACTTGACTAATAGGTTAATGGAATGATAATTCACTCGGCTACCTAACTCAACTTTGCCACAGTGAATAAGTATGACAGCAGTATCGCTCCTTTATTTTTAGGTCTGGATTACATACATTTAATTAAGTATAAGTTTGTCAGGAGATTCTGACTTTACTTTGTGAGTTTGTATGTTTGGCACAGGTAATATATATATCACGCATATTTATCCCTGAAGAGATAGATAGAAGTGAGTTAACCCATGGTTCACCAATAATGTAATGTGATTAGGTCCCATGCAACAGAGTCAGGATCAGGTCAGGATTGCTCGAAATGGAGGCTGTGGAGTGGAGGAGGCCTTTGCCCAGCAGTGGGATCTTACGGGCCATGAAAAAAAAAACCATGTCAACAGTGGTAGCCGTGAGGTGACGGCAGAACAGAATACAATTGTCACCACCCTCATTTATCCCGTAGGTGTTTTACATGGGACCTAATCTAATTGGCGAAACGTGGATGTTAACTCACTTCTGCCTACCCCTTTGGGGATAGAGGAGCGATAAATGTAGGTATATTATGTATATCAACAGTAAGCGGCTGGTAGTACATGGCAATTTCGCGACCCGCTCCATGCACAGTTTCCGGTTTAATCTTGCCCACGTGAAATTATCGCGAAATACCTGCATTGTCCGCCCTCGGTGCCGCGCGCGGACAATGAATGCATTTTAACCCAATTACCGCGCTGCTTATTATACACCGCCCATATGTTACAGCGGTGATTGCTCCGGGAAATTTTCATTTCAGGGAGCACCGAAACTGATATGTTTTTGATGTGTAGGTACCTACTCACATGTATTGGGATGTACTGACTCAAATTATATAAAGCAAGGAGTACCTATAATAGTAATATTACGGAGGAACTCGCTAACAGAGAGGACATTAAAAGTGCTGGTGATGATGATTATATACATACATACATACATACAATCACGCCTATATCCCCGAAGGGGTAGGCAGAGGTGAACTAGCACCCACGATTCGCCAATTATGTTACGTCCCATGTAATAGGTGGCGAGCCTATTGCCATTTATCGGGCACAAAAGTCGCAGTACATTGCTAGGTGGTATAAGAGGAACGCTGCTGCCCATTCCTCATCACTGATTTATCCTTAGTCGCCTTGTACGACACCCACGGGAGAGATTTGGGGTGGTGACAATTGTATTCTACTCTGCCGTCACCACACGGATGATATAATTGTTTCAGAACGTAGCCTGTGGCGTTTCCCTCGTTTCATATTGTCAGTTGATTGTCATTGTCATGAAGCCATATTACAATGATTCCATTTAAATAGTACAGTTTAGTTACAATTTATATTGATTAAATACATTCATTATAACTCAGCTTGTGGCTTTCAATACAATAATAGTATTAAAAGGAACTTTGAAAGGTAGCAAGCATTATTGACAGAGAATGTAAAAAGGGATCCTTTGGCTTAGTACGGGCATGTTATGAGAAGAAACGAAATACATGTGACAGACACATCTATGGAATGTCTTCTTCTCCCTGCCCTGTTCCCAGTCTATCTGGGGTCGGCGCAGTATGTTTCCTTTTCCATTCTCTTCGGCAGCCGTCATCAAGCCATTCACTCTCTTTTGATTCATAGGTGCTAGTGATGAATGAATGTATAAACAAACCATGTCGAGAGACCGATGAACGGAAAGAGTACATAATTGGGATGACTCCAATCCTGCTGCTCAAGGTTTTGGTTAAGGTATTACAGCCGGCCGACTGCCTGCAACCAACTCTTTGGGTATGCTGTTGTTGGTTTTTGGCCCTCCACCTTTCGGGTCATTGGTCCAGGCATTGGTCTACACGGGGCAGTCTCCCTTAGTCGACTTTTACGACACCCATGGAGTTAGTCGGGGCAGGCACTTTCTACATTACTTTTTCGCTCCCAGGCTTACTTTAATCCCCTTACTGTACTACCTTACCTTACTATATTAATATCTGGAAAAAAATACATTAATTTTGGCGGTTGCCTTCAGTTAAATTTTATTGAAGCCACATCTTACCAAGTGTTTGTTCGAATTACGTGAAAGTGCTCGAGTTGTCACTTTGACAGCTCCATTTTAAGCTCGAGTACCGCATGCAGATGTCAGTGATGGCTTCACAGTGTAGCAAGATTACAGACTGGGGACTTTGTAAATGGAATTGTTGTGTCGGAAGCTTTATTACTTCTTTTTGTGTCGATCGCGCATTGAGTTCAAAATTAAATGTAACTTACGTGTCGTAAGCAAACCACACACGTGCACAGTCAACAGCAAGTCAGGCTATACGATACTGTCAAATGTTTCAATCGATTGTCAATCTAAACATGTTTGAATTAAAGCACAAATTTCGTTTGGGAATAAAATACAAAGGTGGTCACCGGGTGTGCTGATGACTGTATACATTTGTCTGCAGTTTGTATAAGATTATTCATTGCCTTGTCATTTGTTATAAATAGTTTATTCATAACGTCCATCTAACAACATAGACATTATCAGAAAGGTATGTCTACGTTATTTTTGTGACACTGTGAGGTGACTACATGTGTATAAAAATTAACGCTAGACCTATTTTAATGCACGCCAGTGTATCGTAACTAATTATGAAATTGTCGAGTCTCAATAAAAGAGTGTGATATAGGTAATGCTGTCTTGAAAACATCACAAATAAAATGAAGTCAAAAAAATCTGTCCGGATTCCAAAAGACGCGGGGGTTCGACTCCCTCATCAGGACAAATATTTTTTCGAGAAAAAAATCTGACTTTATTTTTTACTAATGTTTAAATAAAAATCAAATAATAGCTACAATATCGCAAAAGAAATACCGACCCAAAGAGTATCTTATTACGAGCGCAATAGGTGCCAAGATGGTGTGAGGTCTCGCTTAGCACTTGCACCTGACGTTAATGTTCATCGTCTTGATAGGCGGTGAGATGTTAATAAATCTAAATTCAACCGGTAAGTGTTCGCGCCAGATATGACAGTGGGCTAATGAGCTAGTCTGGAACTCTTAGGGCGGTTACGCACTAGGCGGCTGTCTGTTGTCGTACGATAGCGGCGTGGTCTTGTTACAGCTAGTAAAGTGACAATGGCCCGTGATGCCAAAGTGTCCCTTTTTTGTCGGAGTGGAATGCCCATACGCACCATACCAGCCACTATAACTAGGTGACTGGCGTGTGTGGGAATCGGTGTGGTTTCAAACCACTCCGAGGTTCCTCCAAGTCCTTTAAGCTGGGAGAGCATGTGATCTGCCTCGCGGCAATTCATCAGTCTCTCCCCAGAAATGTTTGGCTAAATAGTGCCTTGACCAATTTATGTAACCGACTCTCTTTACAATAGACACATGGCAAAGTGCCCCTAGATTAACATACATACGTATCCAATATGTATCAAAATACATAGACCCTGATAGGATACAGCAAAATCAAATATAAAAATAAAACAGCTGAAGAATTAACAGCTGAAAAAAGCTATTCATGGTGGCTCATCTCATCTAACTTTAATTATATAGGACTCAAGAAGTTTGTACCTTGTATAAATCTAATGCCGTGAGGTGACCGCAGATCAGAATACAATTGTCACCACGCCTAATCTCTCCCGCGGCGCCACAAGGCGACTAAGGGTTAAGGTAGCAGATGAGTAATGGAGAGCAGTATACCTCTTATTTCTCTAGCAATATACTGAGATTTACGTGCCCGGTTGATGCCAATAGGCTCATCCTCCGTAATCTAACGTAATTTGCAAAACCGGGTGTTAAATCACCTCTGCCCTCGGAGTAAATAGAACTGGAGTAGCCTTTGCCTAACATTCCCCTCTGCCAAACGCACAAGCATCGGATGCCTGTGCGTTATATAAAACTAGTTGAGCCGCCATTTTAAAACCACAATAATCAGAACGTCTTGCCGTGCAGAGCTCCCACTAAAATGCCTGCATGTGCTGTTTTTTAGCGTTAAAAAAATTCGAAAACATCTAGTATTCAAAAAGATGGCGTCACATTTCATTTTTAAGTATTATTTTTAAGATTTGATATTTATTTACTTCATAATTTCATGTTTTAGCATACTACAATTTCAAATTTCGAGCCATAGTCTCGTGGGGAGTCGGCCGTGACGTCATCAAACGATCTTCCAGCGCACTCCCCACGAGACTACCTAGGGTTGAACATTATCGCATTTCAATTAATTAGACAATAATTTAAAAAAGTTTGTTGTTAATAAATAATTGTAATTTTGTCATTTCGTATTAATTAATTACCAATTATAATTTCGTTTTAACAATATACGTTGCGTGTTTATATTTAGTTTAGTGTTAAGTACATACCTACCTACACTTTTGCGACCGCTTGAAGCTTATTTTTTGCCACACTACATGGAAATATAAAATCATTAGTGAATTTATAAAATAAAATAAGAATAAGACTATTTTGCCCTTTATTCATGCTGGGCGGCGCTCATAAACATTAAGAGTACCTATGCTGTAGCATATACAGCGTCCCTGACTTTATAAAATAAGCAAGGGTAAAAAGGTACCAGCACAGCCGATTATTTCTGAGAAACCTAAATTTTTTTTCGAGCCACAGCACAAATTGTTTTTTTTGTTGTAATCAGCAACCCTAATTGAATTGCACTTCATTAATAGTGATGCCACGTCATCGATATTGTGATTTTACGAGGGAGTAATGAATGAATGAATGAATGAAAGTAACATTAAATTTAAAATATGTATTATGATTTAAATCTATACATTGTGTTCCTGAGGTTATACATTAACTTCGGCATTTTATTCAGACTATTAAATTGATCATTTTTTAATATGGATTAAATTTATGATACTTTTATGAATTGAAGTTCCTTTAATTTTGAAATCCTAGAATAAAACTATAGAGATATAGAATAAAACAGGTCAAGTCGACCTTAAGCCAAATGGCATATATGATGTTAGTAATTGCCGTGTGGTCACGGCAGAGCAGAATATAATTGTCACCACCTCAAATCTCTCCCGTGGGTGTCGTACAAGGCGACTACGGATAAATCAGTGATGAGGAATAGGAAGCATCGTTCCTCTTATACCACCTAGCAATGTACTGCGACTTTTGTGCCCGATAAATGGCAATAGGCTCGCCACATTTTACATGGGACCTAACATAATTGGCAAAACGTGAGTGTTAGTTCACCTATGCCTGTCCCTTCGGGGATATAGGCGTGATTTATTTATGTATGTATGAGAGAAGACGAAGTGAAATCTCAATTTTTTTAACATTTTGTCTGTCTGTATGTATGTTTGTGCACGCATCATTCATAAACTACGAGACGGATTTTGATGACATTTGGTATGATGATAGCTAAATGTCATTGTCAACATTTAAGTTAAATTTATTTTTTATTAATATTTAAAAGCTCCTTTAAAAAACCCGGTGGTCCAAGAGCAATACTTTTATTTACTAGGAGTTAGGTATGTGGCCGTGTTCCGTACATAAATGAAGCTTTTGGAAAATATTATTGTAGTATTAAAATCAGAAATGATCGGTATGTGTAGTTTAAGCAAAAAATACCTCTGCCCCTAGCCGGTATCCTAATTGCTGATATTTATACTGTAAGCTTTCACATTCCCGAAACATCTAATTTCTAGTTTTCCTAAAGAATACAGCATACGAAAAAAATGGGTTGATGCTTGTAATAGGCACGTCTCTTGGGCATTTACAAGAACAAATACTATATGTTCTGTAAATTTTGAGCCGTCTCAGTTTCAGAAATTATCTAACAATAGAAGAAGATTTTATAGAATACAAGTTTGTTTTTCCTCGCAATCGTGTTGAAAAACGTCGTATGCAACTGGTAATTACACGCTCAGCTTCCTTACTATTACCTATTAAGTTCCACATATTTTGATTTTTGATTCCCCTTAAAATTTACCGATTCCCAGTATTTAACAATTCCCAGTCTTTAAGAATACTAACGCAATATTAATGCATGCATTCATTGAACGAAACTGATTTATCGATATCGATATTCTCGTGCTATGTCATGTCACTACTCACACAATGACATTCGTGTGTTTGAATAGAACGTTAACACACTATTTTAAGTATGTGTGCGTGAATTTTAAAAATGTGTGTCGTATTATGCATGTGTGCGTTTGTAAATACGCAAAAAGTTTTTGTTTCTGTGTGCTGGCATTCAGTGTAGTAGTAACCTCACCCCCCGCAAAAAATGGCAGAAAAATATGTACGAGAAATTGACTAATGGCTACTCCAGTCCTATTTACTCTGAGCCTCTGCCTAACCCTTCGGGCATAAATTGGCGTGATGTATTATGATAAAAGCTTTGGCTTGATACGAGAATTTTTAAAATTCTGAATGCAAGCTGCAAGCTTTATTGTAGCTGCTATTGTCGTACCGTAACAGTGCGATACTAACCGCCTAGTGTGTAAGTGCCCTTAAAGCAATGGAACTGCGATCCATTTGGTAATAAGGCTGTTACTCTTTTTAGCGCCGTATCTTCGAGATAGCGCCCTTCAACCTCTTTTACTAATGCCCAGGTGAGGTAGGCAAACGGAGCCAAAGTGGGAACTCTTGTAATAAGCATAATAGTAGATTATATATGCCGTGTGGTGACGGCAGAGTAGAATACAATTGTCACCACCCCAAATCTTTCCGGTGGGTGTCGTACAAGGCGACTAAGGATAAATCAATTATGAGGAATGGGCAGCAGCGTTCCTCTTATACCACCTAGCAATAGCAATAGCAATGTACTGCGACTTTTGTGCCCGATAAATGGCAATAGGCTCGCCACCTATTACATGGGACCGAACATGATTGGCGAAACGTGGGTGCTAGTTCACCTCTGCCTACCCCTTCGGGGATATACGCGTGATTTATGTATGTATGTAGATAATATCAGAAGGGAATAAAGCAGTGTCACGGGTTCAGACTTGTATCCCGAGCGCAATGAAAGGACTCTTATGGTAAAAAAATAAAATCCCGAGCGAAGTGAGGGATTCGTCCTGAATGGAGTGAGGGATTCAAGCGCACCCAAGACATAAGACTGCTTTTTCCCGAGGAATATACTCTGCTTTTCGTACCAACTGCGAGGAAATAAAAACAATTTTAATAAAATTTAATTATTTTCGTACCACCTTACTATTTTATTGTAGTAATAGATTTTCTAAGCGGATTATGCAAAAGTCTCGTGTAGATATAGTACATACAACCAACAAGTCTTAGAATTGTATTTGAAATTTAAAATTTTCGTGCTACATATGTATTCTTACATGATAGGTAACTATTTAAAACTTAACCTCTTTTAAATAATAATAGTCACAAAACTTTTTTATTTTGAGAAAATATTACAGCATGAAAGACTTGGCTGCATGTGCTTGATTCCTTGATTTTTCACTTAAAATAAAAACCCCTGAAGACTGAAGTGTTTGGCGCGTTTCAAAGGTGTCAGTCGGATTTATTTTCGGTAATTCAAAGATTGTTACAGAGTGGATTTTGTGCAGTGAAAGTGGTGTTATTTTGATGCACAAGCATCCGTGTTGATGTGCAATTATGCAGAATCATTGAAAATAAGTCTTGTGATGGTGTTTGATGTTGTGGTGAAAACCGCCTAAAAAGTGGTTTTGCTCACTTCATCAGTCACCATCATGAACTCTGTTACCATTCAATTCGCGCCAAGCACTCCCTAGATGCGTTAAAATGTGTGACACCCATATTTTAACGTAATATTAATTTCATTCATAATTTCATCCACTCATTATTTCATAAAACTACAGATAAAATATACACTAAAGACCTGGCTGTATGGGCTAGACCCTTTGCCTTCCCTAAAATATAGGGAGAATTGAAAAAAAAACCCCTGAAACTGTAAACAAACAACATGGCGGATGGCGACAATATACTTAGCAATCCGCCATATTTGCTAAAAAGCCGCGTGACGTCATTATTGAAATACGTATATACTTTTTACGGAATAGTGACGTCACACAGACGCCATTGCTATTTTGGCGTTATCTCTTATTATAGTTTCGAATTTCCCCATACTGACCCGAAAATAAAACTCACCGTGTATGCGACATGCAAAATAAATCCCTGAACACTAATACCTACCCATGGTAACTTAGTCATATACAAAGTATAGTGATATCAAATTTGCAAAATTAATTTTAGAATTTTTCATACAGTCATTTTGCTTTACTGACCTTACAATTTGTATGGGCAAAGATAGAAAAGTAACAATTTCGACTTATTTGACTATAGTACCTATGTATTTATAAATTTGACTACGATATACTACGTGTGCATTATTTCTGTTACATGTTGTATTACGAACATTTCTCCATAAATATACGAATTCATTGTTCGTGTCGCCGCACTTCATTCAACTGTTGCTAACCAATTCCCGGCGTGATATTTTATTTCAAGGTTAAATTGATTGTTGAACAATATTATTAGGTGGATGTAGGTATGCCTAAAGTGGGTGAATTAAATGAATCTTATTGCAGACGCAACAAAATTTAAATGAAATATTTTTGTTTTATTTATGCAAGATATGTTTACATCTAGTAGGGTAAATCACTGTGTAACGGTATTGTGTCGGTTAGCTTAAGTATTTTACTCCATTGTACCCAGTTCTGTAAGCCAAATAAAAAAAAGGTTTTGTGTTTTCGAAACATATACAGGGGAAGTTTCTGTTGTGGTCACTCATAGGTACTTACGAGTTACGAGACATAATTATATATACCTAGTATTGTACTCTAATCTTCATGTGGTTTACAGACCATTGTACTACTTAACTTTGTCATTTTTTATAATGCACATTCACTATGCTGATGTTGTGGTAAATTATAAAGTTTATTGGAATTTTAGATGAATAGCCGGGTTTTATAAAAGCTCATAGCTGCATAATATAATTGTCACCCCCCTACATCGCTCTCGCGGGTGTCGTACAAGGCGACTAAGGGTATGAGTAATGGGCAGCAGCGTTCCTCTTATTCACATCTGCCTAACGCTTCGGGGATAAATGGCATTGATGTATGTATGTACAGTGATTAGGAATGGACAGCAGCGTTCCTCTTATACCTACTACATAGCAATATTCTGCGACTTTTGTGCCCGATAAATGGCATAAGGCTCACCACCTAACATGAGACCTAATATAATTGGCGAAACGTGAGTGCTAATTCACCTTTGCCTACCCCTTCTGAGATATAGACGTGATTTATGTTTGTTTGTATGTATAGTCTGGTCGCTAAAAGTTGACAAAATTGTCATGATAACATCTCGGAATAGCGACTATCGCTCATCTGTCCCATTTTGTGAGGCGAGCGTCACTTTTCTCATGTAAAGCGATTAGTGGTCGCCCGCGGCTTCGCTCGCGTTAATGTCGTTCAATTTGAGTCAGCAGTTTCTGAGATTAGCGCATTCAATCAACCAACCAAATAAACAAACTTTTCATACATACATACATAAATCACGCCTATATCCCCGAAGGGGTAGGCAGAGGTGAACTAGCACCCGCGTTTCGCCAATTATGTTAGGTCCCATGTAATAGGTGGCGAGCCTATTGCCATTTATCGGGCACAAAAGTCGCAGTACTTTGCTAGGTGGTAGGTATAAGAGGAACGCTGCTGCCCATTCCTCATCACTGATTTATCCTTAGTCGCCTTGTACGACACCCACGGGAGAGATTTGGGGTCCAAATACCGTTAAAGCTGTTTCTGAAGCACTGGGTGTCACGTTAGAACTTGTACTCGTAAATATAGCGATATTTCATGTTATTATTAAAAACTAATAAGGGCTGATTTCCCCGCAGAATTAAACGCGATCAATTGAAGTTGAACTCGGTTTATGCTCTAAACTGAGTTCCGTTACCAAGTTTGCATTAATCAAAACCAAGTTTTATTATACTCAGTTTCTATGAGAGACGGTGAAATCGGCCCATAATCAGGAAAAAACAAATGAATTTTCGAAAGTCAAATGTACCAGCTTTTATACTAAAATGGATTTATAAATTTGAATTTGGAATTCAAAACCAAACAGGAGATATTTAAAATTAAAGTGGCCAGTACGACAGAACGCCAATTTCATATTAATAAGTAAGGAAGGACTATGTAATATGTGGTTTTATTGCGCATTTGGTTTAGTGATAAAGCTTTATTAAATTATGATTTTTATGTTAAATTTTTCCAACAATTCCTTCAGTATTGTTCTGGGACTAGTCAGTGCGCGCACAACAAACCAAGATTTGTTGCGAAGCCGGTTCTGTTATTAGTGTTGCCATCGGTTTAATATTTGTTTTACATTATTATGTAAAACAAATATTATACAAATATTATATATATTATACCGATACAATTACTTTAATTGGATACTTGGGTGAATAAAAGTCTTCCTATGTCAGCAATTAAATATTAGAAAAAATAACATCTTTTTCTCGAAAACATTTAGAAATGATTTAAAACTGTTTGATATTTTTATGTTTGTTAATTGAACATTATATAGCTTTTAAAATAAAATTTTGTTAGCGTGTGGTGACGGCAGAGCAGAATACAATCGTCACCACCTCCCATCTCTCCAGTGGGTGTCGTACAAGGCGACTAAAGTAAAGAGAGCTTGGCAAGATTGGTTGGTAAAGAGAGCTTAAGCTTTTTCTTCTTATCTTTCACTACCTTCTATAATTCTCCATCCATCCAATCACTTTTATGTCTCTTTCTTTTTTAAAAGTTTAGTCAATTTAATTGAATTTATATTTGTTTCAGACTTAGATCCTGGTCGGAGACATCCGAAAATGATCTTCGAAACCACACCCGTGAGTATTATGCTAAATTTTTTCTCTAAAATACATTTTTGTTAGGATAAAACTTGTACTCGAATATGGGACCCCAGGCAAGATGTATAATTACAATTCGTAATTAATGAAAACGCTAAGTAGGTACCTACCTACTAGATAGTTTTTTAAGGGCCTGTTTCACAATCGATAAGTAAGTTCGAAGTAGCTTACTTTGCAGATCATTTGACAGTTATAATATGGGATATATGTCAATTGAACTGCAAAGTAAGCTACTTCGAAATTACTTATCGATTGTGAAACAGGCCCTAAGAATGTTATTATAAAGGTGCACTAATAAAGTGATAACAGTAGTGGATCTTGGCTCATCATAAAGTAGGTTGGGACCTAAGTAACGTTTTGTACTCGTGCCAGGATAGTGATAAATTCTCTTTTTGATACCTACCTATTTTTTCGTCGGCATCTAGTCAACTCTTTATTATTGAGAAAATTTATTTCAGGCTTAAGTTTTCTAACATATAAGTAAATTATGCCTACTTACTTAATAATTTGCATCTGAAGAAATATAGGTAGGTAGGTACCTACCTAGTATACCTACCTAAGAGTAATAATAAAAAAATGTGTTGTCTGAATATTTAAATATCGATACCTATTCAAATAGTTATCTGAACTTAAAGTTTAAATTGGTTTGTTTTCAAGTTTCTTTGTTATTTAGCGAGTTCAAATCTTTACTATTTCATTGATTAGTGGGCCCATAAAGTGCAGGCCAGATAAGTCCGCGCGCGAGGGGTGGCGCTGCTCGCCAACATTGACACTCCTAGACAAACAAAATAGGAGACGAAATTTTAGTTCCAATTTTGACCACGCGCGGACTTATCTGGGCCGCACTCTAGTAGAAATGCGATCAACTTTACACATCATTTCCAAGTTTTGCCTCTCAGCGCCATCTATTCGTTGTACTAAAGACTACTAAATAAAAGGTTCTGCGGCAGATGACGGTGACGCTTGGTTAATGTAGACGTTTGCAAGAAAATGTCCGCTACTTTCCCTAGATGGCGTTGCAAAAATTAGCATGGAAAGCGTTAAAAGCACACAACGGGTGCTGCTAACAAAAGCAGAGGAGCTGCTCACGGGGGTTGTGAGATTTTACTAGTCACCGGTAGATGTCGCTCAATGCTACATTTGAACGAAAATTAAGGAAATAAAACGTCATTTTATTAAATTAATTTCGTTTATATTGTCGCGAATTTACTATGACTTTTACTCTGTTTCATTAAACAGGTACTATTTATTTGTTTAGAAGCGCAAGAATTATGCAGCCTATTCGGCTTATTATAACAGTTCTAAGGGGGTATAAATTTAGTGGTTACATAAAAGTCTCTGCATTCTAGCTTAATTTAATACTCCGTGTGGATTCAGTACGTGCAGTATTTTTCGCATAATTCCACATGACTCCACATCTGTTGGAAAAGAGTACGCTTGTCGTATGGGAGTTGACTTTTAAAATATAATTAGGAATTATTGCAACCCGCCGTGTACACACGAATTTCTGTCCTTTTGTCCGGACGGGGATTTTTTTGGTAGAAAGCGTTTTTATTTGGTATATTTAGCCAGTCTTTAGTTCTTTGCTTAGTCCTATGAACTCAGTACCTACGCACAGTATCAAATGTTCCGCCTTCATGTGGCATGCAAATGGAGGCTTGCAAAATGGAGTGATTCTATTGGTTCTCCTCAAACACATCCCTAGCACATCTCTGGTGTGGAAACGCAGACTAAATCTTTGTGCTGATTTAAAATATTGCTATTTCTTTGTCAAACAACGCGACTCTTAATCGCGCTCGTCGTTTTAAACAATTTTTTCTCAAGATATCTTGCGCTTTTGTTTCCGATTTTTTCGTAAGGAAACTCAACAATGACCACAATATCTCAGTTGCTCTTGGGCCCTGAAAGATAATTCCTCCAAGGGGCTGCGCCCTGCAACCACAAATTACTATGATTTAATATTGCTTAGTTATCTGGGGTTGGTAATTTGTTAGCTAGGATCGTGGGCCCGCGCTTGGCGCCATTGTTGGCTCGCCTCTACGCCTTTTGTTCATCGCCTGCCTCTCCGATACGATCTTGAGTTATTATGATTAGGATTCTTTGCCAAGTGACACGGACCCGCTAATTCGTTGATTATCGTCTTAGTTTAGCGGGTTTTGGTGAATTAGGTGCGCGAAAGCTTTTGTCGTAATTTCCACTGGTCTGTTCATTCATTCCACTGGCCCTAGTCTATTTAGGGTCGGAGCAGTAAGTTTCCTTGTCTATTCATATCGGTCTGACGTTATCAAGCCATCCACTCCCTTTTGATTCATGTCATCCATCACACCGGAAAGGTGCTAGTGATGAATGAATGTATAGAAAAGGACCATGTCGAAAGTCCGATGAACGAAGAGAGTGATTGGAATGATAACATTCCAATCCATACGGCCCAAGGTTCTGGCTTAGGTTTTATAGCCGGCCGACTGCCTGACACCAACCGTCTTTGGGTAATTTCCACTTGTATGGTTTTGAAATAGTGGTAATATTATTATTATTATTTTTACCAAGACCTCTATTTGTCCAAACGAGACTCATCAAGCCAAAGCGTAGATTCGTTTGCCTCGCCGCCCAACTGGCAAACTACTCTATTAATTAACAAACGAAGCATACGTTAGAGGTGACCCCCTAGATTAATAAATGTCGCCACCGCTCGTAAAGTCAATGGTTTTCATATATCAAGCGCCACGTCACGCCTCGAGTTGTGTTGCCTTGCCTTCATTTCATATAGTGCTCTTATGAATCGATCTGCGGGCAGCCTTTTCAATTAGTGAAAATATTCGATTGTCATTGTGTTTATAGTGTAATTGCTGGTTTGTTATCCATCCATCTTGGCCGGTGTAATGGGTGGCCATCAGGGAAATGAATCGCCCGGCCCAGCCTATACAAGTGTTCTCTCTCCCGAAATTGCTTTCAGTTTTAATGTCAGATGTATCGAGGGATGCAATGCACCCTTCCGCATGTTATGGCTGCCGCTTTGTTTAGTAGATCACGTTTGAAAATGATAAATATTCTTATATATATATATATATATATATATATATATATATATATATATATAAATATCTCGTGTCATTGTGTTTTTTTAATCGAAATCTTCCGAAACGGCTTGACCGATCTTTATGAAATTTTTGTGTTTATTTCGTAGGTATTAGAGTAGTGGTAGCCGTGTGGTGACGGCAGAGTAGAATACAATTGTCACCACCCCAAATCTATCCCGTGGGTGTCGTACAAGGCGACTAAGGATAAATCAGTGATGAGGAATGGGCAGTAGCGTTCCTCTTATACCATCTAGCGATGTACCTACTGCGACTTTTGTGCCCGATAAATGGCAATAGGCTCGCCACCTATTACATAGGACCAGACATAACTGGCGAAACGTGGGTGCTAGTTCACCTCTGCCTACGGGGATATAGGCGTGATATATGTATGTATGTATGTATGTATGTATGAGAGTAGGTCGTAAGGCAAGGCTAGGTGATAAGGGCAAAATACCATTTGCCGGGTGAGCTAGTACTTCTAAATTATTGATATATGCTTGTCTAGAGCTTTCGTAAGCTCGACACTGGATCGTGTGTCTAAGGCGGCTCTCATAGAATCTTACCGAATATGGCGGCCTCTGCCACACTATGGTCCCGGCACCCGCACGGTGAAACCATGGGATGTTAAGAGTTTTCGTCTCAATAATACATTTGTTTAGGTTTATCCTACGTAATACACGGAACAAGTGTACATTTCCTATTTTTATTTTCCAGATTATTTCCCGACGAATACAGAAACTCCAAGAAACCTTTTTCCTGCCCACACCTTTCCTACAAGATTCCTCGTTCTATATGTCCCACAACATTTTTCTGATAAAGAAATAAAGTTGATTTGCTTGAGTATCTCTTAATTATTTTGATTTTTATTTGAACATATTAGAAAAAATAAGGAGAAGAGGCCAGAAAATTTTCGAAAAATTATTGCATCGAAGAAATGTATCGTTTGCGAAAATAGCGTGAAAACTGTTAGCATCGGACCGTTATGGCATGCCAGTGCAGTTGCGCCGGATCCAGACGAGTGTAACGTGTAATGTAACACGAATTCTACGGTACGACGGCACTACGAGCGTTACGTGTAACTCGTCTGGACGTAGAATTCGTGTTACATTACACGCTGGATTACATTACACGTTACATTCGTCTTGATCCGGAATAACTGCACTGCCATGCTGTGGCACTACGACTACGAGCGTTATATGTAACCGTCCTAACGTAGAGTTCGTGGTACATTACACGTTAGGTTATGTTACACGTTACACTCGTCCGGATCCGGCTTTAGCGAGGATTGCAGATACTGCCATGGCATGCGGCGTGCGTGCCACACCCCATTCATTAGTCGGCGAGTGCTTCCGCGCATTTATCAATCTACCCACAGTGCACCGCTTACACCTACCCGCAAAGCTTGTACTCCTCTTGGGCATGAGCGTGAAATATTTCCTCGGCATTTTAGTAATAAACTTACTTCTACAATTACTCTGTAATTTAGTCAGATTATTAGTGATGTGTTGCCCTCGTAAAAATGTGGTGCAATACATAAAGTTTTGTATAAATTAGTCCATAGTAATGTTCCAACTGTAAAACTCAAACCGAAACCTTGAGCACTGTGGATTACATTCCAATCGATAGTGCTCAAGATTTCGGCTTGGTAATTCCAATCACTCCCTCCGTTCCTCGGTCTCTCGACATGTTCCGTTCCGTCTCTTTCCTGTACATTCATTCATCACTAGCACCTTTCCGGTGAGGTGGATGATATTAATCAAAAGGCAGTGAGGATGGCTTGATGACGTCTGGCCGATATGAATGGAAGAAGAAACATAGTGCACCGACCCCAGATAGACTGACAGGGCAGGAAGAAAAAGAAGAGTAATGTTCTGAATTAATCTCGCTTCAGCGACACCAAGCTAAAATAAACCGTAATGCCTTGTGTCAAATATGTATTTTAATAACAGTACACAAGCTTGCATGCATGCTTGCTCTGATGAAATATGCATCGGCGAAGCCCACCGAAATAATAATGCCCAGATAAAACTTGTTGACGATCGCCATCAATCAATTTTCATTTGTGGGCTTTTGAGCTCTATATTGCTCTCTAAAAGTTTACTAACCTATTGTATAAAGCAATAAAGTATGCAAACGCAATAAACAATTTTACGGCCTGTTATAACTGTTGAGCGTATTAATTTTTTTTGCTGTCTGAAAATGTCTGTATCTAAGGCTTTCTTTATTAAAACCTTGATCCTGCTGGACGACTTAATTTGTATCGGGAATCAGTGAGGCAATTGAAAAGTCCACATTTCGAATTTGTCAAGCGCCCGGACGCTTTGAGGAAACGGTGGCCTTTCAACTCGCCCCAGATCGGGGTTCCGGACTAAATTCGTTGTATAAAGTGCGGCCGTTACGTCCGGTCAAGTCCGGTTCTGAACACCTGCGGCCCCGGTGATCCGGGATTAGTGACGTACCGTTCCGAGCGCAGCTGAGATGCGATAGATAAAGCGGCGGCCATTAATGTTGCTGAATTATGGTTGGCTAAGACTATTTATAAGACTGTTTGAGCTCAGAAGGTCCTCACTTTAAATTCCGCCGTTTGTCGTCTCCGGAGCCTTAAGCGGTACCTTTGCGTTGTGATGAGCTTAATTGTTATTTTTCATTTTGGAAATTGCTGAGAGCATTTGCGGTTCCAGCGGGCGAGCTCGCGTTTTTGTTACGTTTTCGTAATAATAATTGTCTGTGAGATATTAGAACTGTTGTTTTTGTCTTACGAGCATGTTGTCTTTGTCATATTAAATACCTATGTTTGTCGTGAATTCGCTGAAATAATAACTGTGGTTTTATTACGACAACAAAATATAGCTTTGTTATAGGTATATATAACAAGCTAGCAATCACTTTATGGAATATTAGTATTAGTGTTTGAGATTAGGCTAACTGATTAATTATTGGCTGATTCGCGTTCAATGCAACAACTAGTAATTTGTGTAGGCAATACAATCCACTAATTAGTTCCTTTGTGAGGGATGCTGACTATAATGTGTCATAATTTGGACCTCAAAGCCTGCTACTCCAAATTCATCACCATTTATGATTAATTAATGGAATACGTTGAAAGACGTACTTTGCTTATTACCTAGCAAGGTAGTTTAATTTTAATTTAATAGTTTTTGCGGGTCCATTTATTTTGTATTGCACGTGAAATTCGATAATACACCTTAGATAATACAAATAATGAAACTGTTTGCTTTTTTCTAGCATGTAAGCGTGATACAAATAGTTTAATTGAGTTTTGCGTTTTAATAAGGCGTCAACATATCTGCGACCTTTTTAAACCATGACCATTTTAAACGAAACTGTCACTATTATATGGACTGACCAAAAGTCCTCAGAATTGGGTGTATGTAGTAGTATGTACAAAGATAGCAATTCTGTTTCAGAGCGGTATATCTCTGTTCGCTTTTCTCTTTTTAAGGGGATCGTTACATTTGCTATATCTACTATATCTACTGAGTTGAAGTTGGTTCAGAGTCCTTTATCCGTTGTAGTTTTTTATCGGATAATCTGTTGCCATGGTTTTCTGTCGCTAGATCGTCGAAGATTGGTTCCACTTATTGTGATGCATTTATTAGGTTAAAAACTTAACTCGCATATTGGATTCTCAACTTTTGATAGTGGAAATGTATTGCTCTTGTAGTCACAAATTGAATAATAGTAGCAGATACCCTACGTTCATAAATAAACAACTCTCTGACCCTGAAGAGGTAGGCAGTGGTGTTTTAACACCAACGTTTTGTAATTGAGAAATTTCAGCTATTGTCTTTAAAATAGATTTACCAGTTCAGGTTTTCATAATTGCTAAGGATAAACAAATTGATTAAAAGGTATTCGTTATCGACTTAAAATTAAATATTACTTACTTATGACCCACAGCTTAAAAAATTTAACTGATTAAAATGTAAATTCCAGTTGGTGTCGTACTTTGAAAGAAAGAAAGAAGAAAGAACTACATAGATTGACTACTCACTCGGAGTAAATAGGACTTACTCTGAGACTACTCATAATACCTATAAAACAATTGTAGATAACAAACAAGAAACAGAAAATAGAAAGCAAAAATAAAAGACAATAATAGATCAACTTGTAAAGTCGGTCGAGGTCAAATTGATCTTAAACAGAGAGAATACAGGAAAGTTAAATCCCTGGGTGTTGTCTCTAGCTACATTGAAATTAGCCGTGTTTTTTTGTTGGCTCAATAATTGGTGTCATACCATCTGATCTAACGTCACGAACTTTTAGAATAATATTCAAAAGTAATTTCAACTCGGGAAGTTATTTCTTATTGTTGTGGCCCGAATTTAAATGTTTCGATATTGGCTTGCTAAGTCTTATGCTGTCAGTGAAGATGTAGATTTGAGATTTTCTCATGTAATTTTATTGTATTAAGAATTAACTGTTCAGATATTCAAGGAGCTCGCTAGCGCAGTGGCACAGCGCGCTTGGCCTGCGATTGCGTAAACTAAGCAATTTCGCTAAGGCCGGTCATTGGATGGGTGATCAAAAATTTATTCTCTCGAGTTCCTCCGTGCTTCGGAAGGCACGTTAAGCTGTTGGTCCCGGCTGCATCTGCAGTCGTTAGTACCCACCAACCAGTGTGGTGGGTTAAGGCCAAATCTCCCTATATTCTTCCATCCATAGGGAAGGCCCGTGCCCCAGCAGTGGGGACATTAAAGGGCTGATGATGATGATGATGTTCAGATATTTGACGGTCCGATGAATGAAGGTTTTAATACCCAAAGAGGGTTGGTGTTAAGCAGGTGGCTGGCTATAAAACTTACGCCAAAACCTCCAGGTTTTGGCGTAGGTTTTATCTAAGGTGTATTATCAATATATGGATTGGAATGTTGTCATCTCAATCACTATCTCCGTTCATCGGTCTCTCGACGTTCCGGTGTGATGGATGATATGAACGAAAAGGGAGTGGATGGCTTGATGACGTCTGACCGATATCAATGAAAGAGGAAACATACTGCGCTGACCCCAGATTTACTGGGAATGGGAACAGACTAGGAAGAACAAGATAATAGAATAGACAATGTAGGTTTTTAGTACTTTAGAATTGTCAGATTGCTGTTGAGGCTAGTTAATTTATTCAGACTGTAATGAATTTTATGCCTTACTGCCGCGGCATAAGGTTAACCTGCCAATATTTTGTTAAGTTCCTTGTAACTGCTATTCAATAAAGCTGCTGAGCGACGGTAGTGATAGCTGGAAATTGAAAATTCTATATTATACCAATTAGACGGCCTTGTTATTGTTAGCGCATACGGGAATCAACCCTTCTCACGGAGGGAGCAGTATGATCGGATACCAGAATGACGTTTGTCAATTATACACCCCTGGTATTTCACAGTCGGTGGCTGTGTAGATTTGTGCGCGTTGCACACTTATTGCTTGTTCGTGTGTCTGCCTTATGGCGTTGGAATAGAGTCATTTATCGCGTACTGCCCATATCGATTGCCCTCGTTTTACTAGGTGAGATTTTTTTTTTGTTTTTGTCTGACACCGACCAGTGGATTTTAACAACTGTGCTACGTTTAGGGTGCCTAATGTTCGATTTAGAACGCGAACATGCACCGTGTAGTGACGACGGAGTATAAAATTGTCACCACCCACACCTGTCACGCGAGTGGGTTTTATACCACCTATACAATTCATTATAAGCGATAAACGTGTCTAGAAGGAAGCAATAGGAATGCTCACAATTATATTTAGATAATTGTCAAAATGCGTGCTAGTGAACCTCTGGTTATAAGGTTAATTTATCTTCTGACTAGTGGTCGTCCGTGGCTTCGCTCGCGTTAATATCGGTTATTTATTATAGCCTTCCACTATAAATGAACTATCCAAAACAAAAATAAGTTTCAATTTGAGTCAGTAATTCCTAAAATAAGCGCGTTGAACCAACCAAACAAACTCTTTGCTTTAGAATATTAAGTATAGATATATAAAAATCTCGTGACACGTTTTTGATGAACTCCTCCAAAACGAGACTGACCGCATTACGCGGTATCCCCGTTCTGGGCCTCCTTCCCCTGAGGAAGCACAATAGTATAACAATTATCTCGGCCCCACCAAATATATGTGGCGTCGTAAATTTGTTGGTGGCTCATTTAATATTCAACTCTCGCCTCTCTAATGGAATAGAAATGCGGAGCGGACGGCGGTCGATCGATCTATATTTTATTTTCGTAAATTGTACGGAATGATGACCAACCCTTGTCAGGCAGCGGGGCTAATGTCTAAACATGGCGTCGGAATCCGACGATTTTTTTTTGCTGTAATTCACACTCCGCGAGTTATAAAATGTGTACGCTCAGTCAACAGCGGGGCAACAGAACTGCTAACTGTAGTCAAAACTTTGAAGCTTTTAAAAATACACCCACACACACGTTACCATAAATCACACGTTTTGACAGTTATGCTAGGTCCCATGTAATAGGTGGCGAGCCTTTTGCCATCTCTTGGGCACGTAAATCGTACTAGGTATACTTATTGCTAGGTGGTATAAGAGGAACGCTACCGCCATTACTCCTTGCTGTCTTAACCCTTATAAGGCACCCACGGGAGAGATTGATGGTGGTGACAATTGTTTAATAATTCTCCTCTGCCAATATAATAAAAGAAATATTTAAATTTGCATACCAGTGTTCGCCCGCGGCTTCGCTCACGTTAATGTCGGTTGTTATATAGCCTACCTATGGCCTTCCTCAATAAATGGACTATTCAGCACAAAAATAATATTTCAATTTGAACCAGCAGTTTCTGAGATTAGCGCGTTAAACCAACCAACCAAACTTTTCAGCTTTATAATATTCGAAGGTATAGATTGTAAAAGTAAATGCCTGCCTCGCTGTCCGAAGCGTAGCGTAACTGACTAGTGTGCGTTTGTGCGAACGTGCGCCGTAGACGTAAAAAGTATCATATTCTTGGATTGTACGCCAAAGAACCTAACAAACACTTGCGTGCTCCCCATTCATAGTAATCTCGATGATAAGGCCAGCGGGAAACACGGGCGGGAAATAGGTAATTTGATGCATACTAGCTTCCTATTTCGGTTAATTCCCTTAATAAGTTTTACATGGAAATTGTTTTAGAGAGCGAGTTTAATTGTCTTTTTGTTTTCGCAAATAGGTATCTAAATGGCCTTGTTCTGTGAAATTAAAAAAAAAATTGAGTAGGCACCAAAACTCTTCCGTTATGAGAAAAAAAAAAAAAAAGAATCGGTATGGGCTCCAAGAATTATCGCCAATTTATAATTGAACCGCGAAACCGACGTTTGTGTACCGGTACGCATGTGCTATCTATTTGATTTACCGCTTTGATAATGAATGGTAATATAGTAATGGAGTTTGTTCACAAAACGAGGAAAAAATGATAATAGACACGCAATATTTCGGCGCCCGTTGCCATGCTGTGATGTGAGAGTGTGGAGCGCGCCACAGAGTTTTGGTGGTACTTATTATGTTGCTTTTATTTAAACATTATACGTAAATGTTATCAAAATTGTTCAAAAGAAAAAGGAGTCGGAAAAATTATGTTATTCGCGCATTAGGACATAATTTCTGGTTTGTTTTTATTGGTAGTATTTGGCATGCGTATAGGACACTGATGTTATTAATTGGTGGTTGAATGTAACTGAATGAATTTTGTTTTTTTTAGTATTGTATAATAAGTGCTACTGTACACATAGTGTAAGGTTTCGAATGTGAACATGTACCTATTGCGTTCGCACTAGGAAGTCTCAATTCTCGACCTTATTTCTTTACCGAAACTTTATTTATTGAAACGCTATAGCAACGGTTGCAAATGTCCAAATTTACACTCTGAGTTGGTACTGTCCTCTTGATAGTCAAAAGGCATGTAAAAGTATCAGACTAGTCCAAGCTACATGTAAATGACAGTTGATATGAGGGATGAATAAATCTTGTACGCTTCATATAAATATCCATTGTCACAATAATTTTAGTACTGGTACACATGGTTGTCGCATCTCTGTGGCGTAATTGAGTTCGTAAGCGTAAAATAGTGGATTAATCGTGTCGTGAATTGTACACTTATGAATTCATAGGTCCTCAGTAATTCTATGTCGACCACCAAGTTATTTTTTGGTGTTATTGTGTAGCTGTAATTATCGCGATCTTATGCCTATGTATTATGGATTCGGACTTGATTCTAATTCAAAGTGTCAAAGATGTAAGAAGGAAACATCTTACATTGTAACGATTTACATTGTAAATTAAAAAGTTTACTCTTTATTCAGGCATACGTTTGTTTCCGTTTACAAGTTCACTATAGTTTTATAAAAATTTTGGCCAAGATTATATTTTAACAGGACTTTGTACACACAAGCCGTGGGTGACGGCAGAGCAGAATACAATTACAATCTCTCCCTTGGGTGTCGTACAAGGCGACTAAGATTATTGGGCATCAGCATTCCTCTTATACCACCTAGCAATTTACTGCAATTTATGTGGCCGATAGATGAGCCACCTATTACATGGGACCTAACTTTATTGGTGAAAAGTGGGTTAATTTAACTCTGCATAACCATTCAGGGATATAGGCGTGATTTATTTATGTTTGTACACTATAGTGCTTGTCTTAGGGAGTGTGTTACGAAGATTATATTTATAATGCACTACCTATCATAATGACAGTGTAAACGTGGTTTATGTGGCAAATTGACACGCGACCGAAAGAATTACGAGTCGTGGTCCGCAGAGTCAATATATAAATTACGAGCGACGCCAGGGGCGTGAGCTAACGCCCCAGCAAGCTAGGGATGTGCTTTCAATTCAAGCACCTCCATATCGAAAGACTATATCCGTACTTTTATTTTAATATTGATTTCAACATTAAAATGTTAGAAAAATTATCACAAAGAAATTTGTTGTTAGAAAATGTTCGAAAAATCGTAGTCTTGGTGGGGCAATCCAGACTATAATTTTCTAACCACCACTCGTACCTAACCTTAAAATACAAGAAAACATGTTTATAAAATCTTTCTCTCGTCTTCTTCGTCCTGCCATGCTTATGCCCAGGTCGGAGCACAATGTTTCCTCTACCATCATTATCGGTCATACGTCATCAAGCCATATTCGCTCCTTTTTAATTCGAATCATCCATCACACCGGAAAGGTGCTAGTGTAGAATGAATGTATAGTAGAAGAACGGTAAGAACCATGTGGAGAGAACGATGAACGGAAGTGATTGTGAATACAACATTCCAATACAGCTGCGTACCGACTGCTTAAAAATAAATTATTCTCTCAATTCATTCAATTATTTTGTTTTTCACATATATTATTCGATGGTACAATGTCGCTTAACAGCACAACACTGGCCACAGTTATTGAGACAGCACTTTCCGTTCCTCGCGAAATATAATGCACCGCATATTGTAGCATGCTTTTTAAATTGTAAGCAGCTCGATAAAAGGAGGTTTTAACGGAGGCTTGTGGCACAAAAATGGATGGGACAAACTTCCTAATGGCCCGCGGCTTAGCTTCGAATTTTGTATGTTATTTAAGGGGTCTTTTGCTTCTACCGAGGGAGTTATTTAAATCGTGATGTCTGAATTGTTTTTCTTCTGCATTGTAATGCAACTTGTACTGGCGGAGTTAGGTCTGTTACTTTGGATTTGACTTTTACGGACTTCCGCAATTTTAAATGTGGCTGAGTTCATAAGACACTCACTGCCGCACTCAGAGACTTCAAATAACCTTAATGAGTACTTAATGTCAAAAATTTTCATTTAAATTTAGACCAAAGACCTGACAAGAATAGAGACTAGTTTTGAATTGTCATTTTTTGACATTCAGTACTCATTATCGTTAATTGACGTCTCTGAGTGCGGCAGTCAGCCACATTTAAAATTGCGGACTATATTTAACGGTCGTTATATTTCTAACTGCCGCACTCAAAGACGTCAATTTCAAAACTAGTCGTTGTTCTTGCCGGGTCTGTGGTGTAAATTCAAATGATTTATTTTGACATTAAATACTCATTAAAGTTAATTGACGTCTCTGAGTGCGTCAGTTAGACTTGGGCCTGTTTCACAATTGACAAGTAAGCTACTCAGAATTTACTTGTCGATTGTGAAACAGGCCCTAAGATTCTTATTGTATTGCTTCCCACGTATAAAACTATCACCGGGTTACCATCAGATACAAAATCCGGTGAAATGGGATCATTTATTACTCTTTCAAATTGCATGTCATCTGGCCCCTGCAAGTGTCGCCACTTTTAAACCAATACCGACCCAGCGGACGCACTAATGAAAAAATGGCATTCAAACTCATCCACGTGAGCTGAACAAGCGTTCTAGACGAGTGCGCGTATTTTAGTGGCTTGAAAAGTTAGTTGCGGAAAAATGGAGTTAAATCAGACGCGTTAACACGTCGGAGCGGGATTGCTGTGAAATTGTTTCACTGTTTTGTAGGGCGTTTAAAGCGTTTTTACCCCGGTTTGCTAATGGACGCCCACCGAGCCACAGAGTAGCAACAGCAACAATGCACGAGACTGTTGATGCACATAATATTAGCTGATTTTGATATTCCTCAGGTCATAGCAGGACATATTTTGTTTGATAGGTATCGTATGCTCTACGATATTAGCATATCTTCATATGAATAACAGTAAACTAAACATACTTAACAATAAAGGTTTTCCCAAACGAGTTGTGTTTCATTCAACACGTTGTATGATCCACACATGTGACAGATACTATACAATAAGTCACATTAAGATGTAATAGATGTAAGACCTGTATACTTAGACCATCATCAGTCGCCTGCCCTTCCCAGACTATCTGGAGTGGATGAAGCTTTATACTTCCATACATTTTGGTCAGTTGTAATAATCGCATTAATCTTTTGCTCACATCTCTTCATTACATGCCCATACCAGGACTGTCGTCGTCCTTTCAGCTTTTCAGTCACTGGTTCTATTTCCATGTGTACTCTTATATACTCACTCACTTATTTTAATGATGTTCAAATATGAAAGAAAACTTTAAGCAGTAGTAATACAGTTGCCACCATAATTTGAACCTCACAGATTCATACTAAGGTTCAAAAACGAACGAAAAGAATTGCATGCCTTGCTCTAAAAAGGGTTAAAAAGTTAATAGTGAATGTGATGATCTGTCCTTATATTTGAAACGCCATGATTTGAAATAAGGTTTAAAAACGAATGAAATAAATTGCATACATTGCTCTTAAAAGGGTTAAAAAGTAAACAGTGAATGTGATGATCTGTCCTTATATGCTTTGTTGACATTTGAAATGCCCTGTAGCAAAAACCGGGCGCACTGCATCCGCCTAGTCTGTGGCGATACTTATCCGCCGTTCCGTTGCGTCAGATCGGTATTAATTGCGTCTTTTGTCGTATCCAGCTGGTGTCTCCGCTAGCAGGGGCCTTACCACCAACTCTAAACGCGACTCAATTCCCATTGTTACAGTGAGACAGCGCTATAAGCCGAGTAGAGCGGCGTCCCGTTTTGTCACCCACGTTTGGATCGCTCTAATACTTCATGGTACAGCCACAGGATGCTTGCGGTCGGCTAGCTAACACGCTCCTGTTTGTTTATGAGCGTATCACAATCGCATAGAAAGAAATAAAACGGATTTTCTTATGTTTTCACTTTGTTCCCCGAGGCTTTATATCGGTGTTGGCATAGTATTTGTAGGGTCCGTTGCGGATAGCGGAGTAATGCGGAAAAAACGGGCGATATGATAATTTTCTGTCGCTTGAGTTCCTTTGGCTAGCCATGGTGGAATAAAAGCGTTATTTGTTCATTTTGGGTGATTCAGTGCTGATCTGGAATCGATATATTAACGATGTGACAGCCCTGACTCACCCCTGGGATGTCGTAAAAGTCGACTAAGGGAGATAGCCAGGTGTAGACCATTAAGCACCTTGGGACACCAGAATGGTGCAGGGCAAACCTCTAACAACAGCATACCCAAACAGGATCGGTGTCAGTCAGGTGCCCGGGTGTAAAACCTAGCCTAAACCTTGAGCTGTATGAATTGGAATGTTGTCATTCTAATCACTCTCTCCGTAGTCTTCGTTCATCGGTCTCACTTCATGGTCCTTTCCACCACTTTTTATACACACATTCATTCATCACAAAGTCACTCTCAACATGTTTGAAAATCAGAAAAAGAAAAGAAAATGCATGGTAGTTTTTAGCTTTATTTATTTCCAATCCAGAGGTTTGTGAATGGAGTTATTTAAAGAACTCTTTTGACGGGATTTGTCCGATGACACGGTGCAATGTTCCACTATAGTCTCGGGAGTGGGCAGTGAACACGTCAATTATTAAACAGTAGGTTGTCTCCGTTACATTAGAAATGCCTGTAGGCCTAACACGGGACGTGGACAAAATCTCTCTCCACCACTTGACAGTGTTTTGAAAAATATATACCTGTAGAACGTAGAATAGAACCTCCTCCTTTTTCGGCGTCGGTTAAAAACGAAACGACCCACCCAAACGTGACACAGCGGCAATAACCGAATACGCCTCGCGAATTGGGGTATTCGAGCTAGTGAATGAACGGAATCGAATCTGTGTGAATCTGACCTACTGCGTCTACCAATTTGGTGCGGCCATGTTTTGACGCGGGCACGAGTGCAGTCGGATTTTTCGATGCTTTTTTGTTTCCGCGCAATAATAATTTTATTTACTGCCACCGACCGACCGCGGTTTTGTTGTTGCAATAGCGCGTGCCGCCATTTTGACGAAGGCAGACATTTTGGTGTTTGCGTGGGTTTTAGGCCAGCATATTATAATCACAATGCTACGAGGGCGGGTCAATAAGTCCGTGACTTTTTTAATTTTTTGAACCTCGACAAATCATATTTTTTGGAAAGGATAAAAAAATTGGAGAAGCGTTGGACAAAGTGTATAGAGCTCAAGGGAGACTACGATGACAAATAAAATGATTTATTTATCAAAAATCTGTGTTTTATTCCAAAAGTCACGGACTTATTGACCCGCCCTCGTATATATGTCGTGGCCAAATCGTAGAATTGATCACTTCATGATGTCGCCGACCATTTCATGAAATGGTGGCATTTCATGAAATGGCCAACTCTAACTGACCATATCATGATAATGGTCTGGCCAGATCAATGAATAAACAACGTTTAACGATATGAACAGCTAAACGCATGGTTATTTCATGATATGGCCAAACATTAGTAATCATATCGTAAAATAGTAACATTAACCACCGTTAGAGGCGCTTATTTCGATTTGTTTTTGTGATGCATCATGGCGGCGGACAAATAACCAAATAAACAAACTATTAGTAATGTTGTAATGGAAGATAAAAGTGAATTGAAAGGTTTTACGTTTTAAGTCACTCAAAAAACGAGCGCTACTTAAAAATACTAAACATTAACTACATTAATGATATGGCCAAACGTGGATGGACATATCATCAAACGTTGACGTTTCAACGATATGGTCAGTTTTAGCTGGCCACTTCATGAAATGCAACCATTTCATGAAAAGGTCGGCCACATCATGAAGTGATCAATTCTACGATTTGGCCACGACATATATAACCCAAAGGGTTGGTGTCAGGCAGGTGGCCGGATGTAAAACCAAAGCCAAAACATTGAGCAGTATGCATTGGAATGTCATCTCAATTACTCTCTCCGTTCATCGGTCTCTTGACATAATCCTTTCTGTCTCTTTTCTATAAACTCATTCGTCACGAAAACCAGCAGTTTGATTTATAGATTATATGAATCAAAAGGGAGCGGATGGCTGATAACGGCTGCGCGTATGAATGGAAAGGAACCATAATGCGCCGACTTCATATAAACTGGGGAACTGGCCAGGAAGAAAAAAATAAGCACGATACTGTCGCATTTAGTCCTCTAGATTAAATTCTTATTCGATCTTTCGGGGTTTGGTCTAATGTTCACTTTCGTAAAGTTTTTGAACTAATAGTCAAATTGAGAAATCAACACAATTATTTATAAAAAGGTCAATAGCTTGGAATAACAGCGAGAAAATATGAACCTTGTTTACGTGTGAATTGAAGCTTAATTCGTTTGGCTCCGCTGCCAGTGTGGCCCGCGCTCTCATTAACCAAAAGGTCCCCACAGGCGTAAATTCCAACAACAATCCCTTATTGAATCGCGAGCCGGAGAAACAATATTCAGTTAAGGTCTCCGCATACGTAACGGGAAAATAGCCCGGACGGGACGTGGACGGGACGGGGACGGGCTCTGCAGAAACATCGTTTTATACAAAATGTTGAGTCCGCGCCAGATAAGTCTGCGCGTGGTCAACATTGGAACTAAAAATGGTTTCGTACGAGAGAGGCCCCGTCCCGTCCCGTTTACGGCCCGTCCGGGGTATTTTCCCGTTACGTATGCGGGTACCTTTACCCCGCTCGGCTTCGAGGCGCCGCCACATAATTTTATACTCAACTTATTACGGCTCCTTGAAATTCGCGAACTTGCTAATATTAATCGATGGCGCGAACTTCCTCAACTTTTGTACTAACTGAACAGGGGCAATAAATACGGCGCGGCTGGCTACACAGGCCTCGTGTACGAGGCGTAATCGTGTAAGCAAACGAACTGGTTCGAATGCAAATAGGTATAACGCGAATCACTACGAAGATTATTGTGGTCAGAAAAAAATCAAAAGTGTTGATGCGGGAATCGAACCCGCGTCTTCCACATTACGGGCAGATGACTATAACACTCGGCCAACCAAGACGTTAAACAACTGGGTATCGGTATGTATTGGCGACTGCAGATGGCTGCTGACGGCTTAACGTGCCTTTGGAAACGCGAAGAAAATCGTGATAGTATATTTTTGGTTAGTCACACAATGATCGGGCTTTTGTGAACAATGTTTAGTTTGTATGAACGCAGGCCGAGCTTGATCGTAATAATCGAATACAATTACTCCCTGAATGATAATGAAGTGCTGCTTGACGAAAAATATTTGAGAAAATTACTAAGGACGGATTGCGAACGAATTCGCTTTCAGTGTGGACCGCACTTGGTTTGTAGTAACGGCGCCATGTAATTTAGGTACGCACAGCTCTACTGCGTGTTAATTAAAATTAGTATTAAGTTGGAATAAATATTTAATTACACCTGGTTATTTGTCAGGAGTAATCATTAGAAACTAGCTCTTGTCCCTGGGGTGTAGGGTATAAAATATTGTACATAGTCGGAGCGTCTAGAGTCTAGCTCTTATTAAGTTGTGTGATCTCAACCACGCTGTTTACACCATTGAACTACTATTTACTAGCGTATAGAAGCGACACCGCAAACAAGAAATGTAGTCCGTGCGTTGATGCTCCGGAGCAACAACTCATTTAGTCATTCGCCAACGCTCGAAGCGACTGCTTGCCAAATTGTGGCTACAGATCGATCTAAAAATGCCTTCTTGCGTGTTAAAAACATGCAACAATAAATCAAAAACAAAATAAAAAGATAGTGGTGCGACTTATCATCGTTAATTGTAACAAAATATTAATTAAAACATATCAAATATTAATTTAATAGCATAATTCCACATTTGCGATGCATAATCTAATCTATAAGGATATTTTTGTTAGACTGCGTTGAAAGAAACGCGTAAGCGCCATGAAATCAGCGGCGCTTACGATGTTTTGGTCGCGAGAAAACTGTATTCTATCAGCGATCACCGCTGCATGATTTAATACTTTGGTTAGACGATAATCGACTGCTAATTGTGTTAGCGTTTATGTTGTTTGTTTAGCGCTGCAGCATATAACTGATTCCACGCCACGCTCGCCCGCTCGCCCCGCACACCCCGCCACCGTAGGTAGATTCAAGTTGGGAGAATATTTTTGTTTGGCATAGCGTCTCTAGTTTACCTTATAACTCAATGGTTAACACTGACTTTGTCCGAAATTTTATTTTTGTCACAATAGGGACCAAAATACTATTACAATCACGTAGTCTTCTTATTCCTGTCCTGTTCCCAGTTTGTCTGAGGTCGGCGCAGTGTGTTTGCTCTTTCGTTAATGTCGGTCTGACGTCACTAAACGGCTTAATTAGTTCGTTGGAATTCCACGTTCAAATGAAAGAGTAGAAAGAGTCGGCAATATCTTCTTCTTCCTGCCCTTGTCCTGCACAACAAGTTCTCTTCTTCCACTCCTCTCTATCTTTCACCAATCTCTTCCTTGGTCTTCCTTCTTAGATTCAGATATTTTCTAGAATTATCTCACCACTTTTTCTTTGTAAATAATCTAATAGATACACATATCTTATAATCACGGAAATGCTGAAGATCAAAAACTTCATAATAAAAGTATGTTAAAAATATATGAAATGTTTTCAATTCGCCATCAGCAGGATTTATAAACCGGGATGGTTTATAGGCTTTACCAGTGACCACGCCGACGTCCGTTATTTATATTACATATTTCCACTTAACAAGCCTTACATTCGCTCCCCATTTCTGCGGTCCGCTGTGTGTCCACAGTAAATTCACTTTGGTTAATAAACACATTGAAAGTTCCCAGTAATGGCCAATAAAAACCGATGGCTTTGCCGTACACCTGTTACCATTGCTGCTGCCCACTCACCGGAATCACATTCGTATTATTTTTGGTTTTGTATTGACTAATGGCCTGCAACGAATGTGTGGGCTGCATTCACGGTGCTTATCGATGCTTGAAAGTTGATGTAGTGGCCTGGTAAATTATGCAAAAGTTCGAAAAAGTATAGTTAAATAAAAGACGTTCTCTGCAATCCAGCAGATGCTTATACCACTCGGCCAACCAAGCCGACATAACATAATTTTTCTAACATTAATATATAATGTTCAAATAAAAAATAATTTAATAATTATGGTTATGATTTTTCAAGCCACGTCAACGAATAAAATATGATTGATGATTATTGATTAGGAACACAATAATATGCAATAAGATATAACTATAGTTACGCTTTTACTAGTTACTTCAGTCAAAGAATTTGAATTTGAAAAATCCACCTTGGCCTTTCTACAGGACCAAACCATGCGAACTTCCTCGTCTTAAATCTTATCAAAGAATTACAATTGGTGGTCGAAATACAAATAATTTTTCCTCACATCTTATAAATAATGACTATAGCAATGATTGAAATAGATAAGTCACGATTAAAGTGTTTTACGGGAAAACAATAAATGTTTGCTGTGTCATCAAAACATTCACTCGAAACGGCGATAGTCGGCTGCTCGTAATTCGCCGTCAGCTATAGAGCTTTAACCATTAAAGAATAAAAACCACATATCACTGTTTCCATCATACTTCATCCGGAAGTAACCGTTAAACCTACGATTTGTAGAGCAAATGGTATACAGATAAGGTCTACATTTGTTTGTTATTCAATAGTTTTACAGCTTAACAAAAGAAGGCGTTGAAAATATGACTATCATAATATGTAGGTATTAAATAAACTGTGAATTATTGTCTACAATCAAGCGAAAAGAGATAATAAGTACCTAGTAATTTGATAATAAAATTTGTGAAAACTTAGTGGGTTTGGAAAAAAAAATCAGTTTTACAGTTATTCTTAGAGTTGTAAATGTTTACTCAATATAATTTCTAGACAGAAAAGTTCCACTGTTATCCAATAAAGCGAAATCGACTGCCACATTAATAATTTCGCCATCTCATAGATTCAATAGACGAATCTTGTTATCGGCAAAAATGTTTGAGAACCCACCCCGCTACTGCTGTCATAAAGCCGGATCCAGACAAGTGTAACGTATAAAGTAATCTAACGTGTAATGTAATCTAACGTGTAATGTAATCTAACGTGTAATGTAATCTAACGTGTAATGTAACACGAATTCTACGTTAGGACGGCACTACGAGAGTTACATACCTATAGCCGTCCTTACGTAGAATTCGTGTTACATTACACGTTCGTTACACTCGTCTGGATCCGGATTGAGTCCGAAAATGTAATGATTTGTACTGTCTAGTTATTGCCGCTCCTCGTCCATTAGAAGCGTTCCCGTTTTCCAGGAATAAAGTAATGGAGGTTGATCCCAAAAGAGGCTTATTCCACTTGTGGCGACTTGTCTGTCGGCGCGGTTTTGTCTGGAAAATTAGTCGAGCCACACTGAGGACACTCGTGTCATTGATTATATTAATACGGGCTTGACGAAATTCTTTTTGTGGTACCGAATTCACCTTCGATCGAATCGACAACGGCTACTGAATACGCAGTTTAAAACTATGATTGAATGGTAATGGTAAGTTTTAAAGAAAATAGGCTTACGTTAGGTAAGTACTTCTCTGTTTAGCTGTCCTAGACTCAGAAAGAAGGTCGTTTGCGTTTCTACGTAAAGTCAACTTCATCATGTTGCTTCACCGCTGCTTGCATAATTTTGCGTGAAGTCTTGCATCGACCCAATACTGGAGTATTTTTCGTAAGGGTCGTAATTTATAAGCAGCTTACTACCAACAAAAGCAATCCTTCACCATGTAACGTTACTTGTAATCTCCAGGATATTTTATTGTTCATGCTACAATTGAATATGTTATCTTTCATTGTCCACAGTCACTATTTAAGCTTCTTCCTTTTTGTCTCCTTCTCATTTGATTACAAGTAACTTCGTTTTGCCATAAACCTCATTGCATAGTGTTGCAGAGAGGGAAAGCCAAAGATTTTGCATACTAATATCATTCTTATTGCAGAATACGCAAAAATGCTACAATTTCAGCGAAATGTGGTGCTATATTCCTCAGAGTGATTGGGTTATTGATTTTCTAAATGGATATTCCTTAATAACCGTTCAAAGAAACTTCAAAGGAAGGGCGCGTTACTTGGTAACCGAAGCATAAATTTTGGTGTTGATAGTATTATTAGTTTTGTCCGTAGAACGATAAAGCCAAGCGATACAGTTCGACACATGAGACGACGAAGAGTAGACAACAACAGTTATTTAATAATAGTATAAGCCTGTCGTGTAAGATCTGAACGCTGGGCCACTAAGAAGACGGATGCAAGGCGAACTACATGAAACAAAAATGAGGTTGTTAATGTGGATGAGTGGAGTAACAATAACGGACAAGATAAGGGGTAATAAGATGAAGAAAATAGTATCCGTGATAGAAAACCTGAAAGGAAGGAGGCTGTCGTGGTATTGGCATGTAATGAGAAGAGATGACAAGCATGTGAGCAAAAAGACGCTAGTAGGTGAAGGGGAAGAGTGACGACCTCACAAAAATGGATGGATTGCTTGAAAGACTCAAGACCAAATAACAATGGATGATTTTAGATGTATGGAAGTATAAAACAAACTGTGCCGACCTAGATAACTCGGGAGTAGGGAAGGCAAATAATGACGATCAACATAACGCTTCAACAATCTGATTCTAAACGAACATAGTGCAGGTTTTGATTCTTGGCTGCTTATTATATGCAGATGCCAACACACCCGTTGTTACTGCAGAAATCTGAGACAGCGGCGACACAAACGACAAGTTAGCGTAGATTCTAATCGAACAACCCGTCGCAGTTGCGGTCCCGATAAATCGGTTCTGTGCCCCGGTAAAGTTTATAGCACCACTGCTACTGCTCTGTTTGAAAATCTGAGTTATTTTGGTAATTGCCAACTTTAACATTGAATTAATAACAAACCGGCGACCGGTATACAATTCAGATATATCGTTCTCTATTTTACTTGGTACGCCGGAGCGAGATATGTTGTGTGCATTTTGGTCGGTGCATTTAACTTTTCCCTTCTGAAATGGTAACAGATAGCAAATTGTAGTTATTGGTATTTCGATTTCGACTGTAGCCATGTTTACAATAATAAGAGTTTTAATAAAAGTGAGCTCATAGACCGCCTAAGGATGTATGGTTTCTGATTTTATTTTAGGTTGAGCGATTACATAAATCACGATGGGGAAGGCGGAGGTGATTTGACACCCACGTTTCGTGTGGTGGCAAGTCTATTGCCATCTAGGTATCGGCATCTAGGTTGCGAGCAAATCTTTTTGATGCCACCGGAACTGCATTCTTCGTTTGCTTACACCCGTCACTGTTTGTCCATTCTCTAATGTGGGTTTCCTCAGTTTTGGTGCGCAGCCATGTTTTTATTTGGGCCTGAGGTATGGGCAGCATGGGCAGCAATGGTTCGACATATCACTCCATATACTATATACTATACGGTCCATATACTGTCCCCTTCGATCCCTTTTTGGCCAGTTCGTCTGCTGAGCACGCTAGGTGGTATAAGAAGAACGCTGCTGCCCATTACTCATCACTGTCTTGAGCTCCCTTAGTCGCCTGGTACAACACCCGCGGCAGGGATTGAGGGTGGTGACAATTTGTATCCCGTTCTGTGGCATTGTAGTGAAAGAGTGGTGTACTAGGTTCTAATAATAATTTACCGCTTATTTTTGTTTATTTTGTCTTCAGTTTTTGGAACTATTTCAAGCGCTACAACTTTAAGTGAGGAGCTTGATGGCATACTAGTTAATACGCACGCCCTGCGATTGTGTAAACTAAGCTTTTATTACTGAGGCCTGTTAGATGGGTGACCAAAAATATTATCTCTCATACCTTCAGTGTTTGTACCCAAAATAAATAAACACTAATTCGTATCAATAATTATCAATACCTGTTTCGTCTACAACTTAAATATTATTGGGCAATTGTGAAACAGAACGGCACACTCTCATCAGCGAATAATAGCATATAAAATCTTTATTCAGTCCGGCCATGATTCCGTATACTAACAAAGATAAAATACAATACAGTGATCGTAATATAACATAAATAATCCAATGACTTCCGACGGCGGCTTCTCTTTCGGGAATACGATTTCGGTTATGATGTGCGAGTTCTACGCCTATCTATTTTTGCTATAAATTTTAATCACATTGCTTTCACGTCTCGCGTAAATATTATGAACTAAATGAGATCGGGATTCTTATTGCTCTATAACGTTTTTATTAAGAGAATTCTTTTCTAAGGAATCTTAAGAATTAAAGGTTTACAGAATTTTATTATTTTATAATTTCTATTTTCTACAATTTACAATTTCTAATCTGCCGTCACCACACGGCAAAGTTTTTTCATTAAACCATCTTGCCGATACTTTTCAATAAAATACAGGTTAATCCATTAAAAAGCATTATTTAAAAAGTTCATAACCTAAAAATGCATAGCTGCATTCACAATTTATGTACCTACCTATCTACGGAGCCAGCGGCGCGGTCACAACCCCCGTTTGTATTTGTTTTGAAGTGTCCATTATCCTGATGAAGCATCGCATCCGCGCAACATAAAAATGTTGAGTTGCATACGTACGCGATAAACGTATGTTGGAGTGTTGGCGGCAGTGACAGTCTGCGCGAGTACTATTACAGTACTCTTCTAGTACCCGCATGTGAACGGCCGAAAATATTTTAGTTGAATGAAAGCTATTGCTTGGTCATTGCAGATGTGAAGTGTCGAGTTGATCCGTCAGGGTTTTTTGCAAATTGATACACAAATCACGTGTGCTTATTGCTGCCCAAAGGGTGGGTGAGATATGTTGATACTTTCGCCAGTTATTCAGGTACCCTAAGAGCGAACCTATTGCCATTCGCCGATCATAAAATCGCAGTAGAGCACAAAGAAAGTTGCTACAGATTGTGCTCTATTCATTACCTATATTATAGACGGTAAAACTAACATCGTAAAATCAATTGTTACTAGCATTTGTTTATTCTAGACGCCGAAAACGGTGGATAGCCAACGTGTCTAACGACCGACCTAACTAACAATCAAGTCAATTAGGTATTGTTAGTGTTTTGTTGTGTGTTTGAAAGAAGACGTAATGGCACGAATCGAGAAAGGGATGCTCGAATGGTTTGTTCACGTAGAAAGGACGGGTGAAAGGAGAATGACAAAAATATATATAACTAGCTGACACAGCAGACCTTATCACCTAGGTAGGTCTGAGTGTGAGATATATTTATTTATATTAAGTTTTCTATAAAATCTTGAAGTCATCTCGAAAATGAGTATGCCCTGTGCATGCATCATACCTATATCAGTTTCGATTAATCATGTTTATTTATATTAAGTTTTCTATATTTTGTTATAATTTATAATTGGCCGCGTGGTGACGGCAGAGTAGAATACAATTGTCCCCACCCCAAACCTCTCCCGTGGGTGTCGTAGAAGGCGACTAAGGATAAATCAGTGATGAGGAATGGGCAGCAGCATTCCTCTTATACATACCACCTAGCAAAGTACTGCGACTTTTGTGCCCGATAAATGGCAATAGGCTCGCCACCTATTACATGGGACCTAGCCTAATTGGCGAAGCGTGGGTGCTAGTTCACCTCTGTCTACCCCTTCGGGGATATTGGCGTGAATTATGTAGGTATGTATGTATGTAAGTTTTCTATAAAATCTTGAAGTCATCTCGAAAATGAGTATCCCTGTGCACCTAACATACCTAATATAATCTAATCCTAATCCTAACCTAATCGCATCGTATCGACCACCCCTGAACGCGCGACTCTTGGGTAAGAATTGTATCCACACTCCACAGGGTTGTGGAATGTGGATTGTACAAGAAATGCAACGTGATTGGAAAGGGGCCAAGGTGTATTCCGGTCGGTTGGTACTCGACAAATAGCGCCCATTACCTCAACAAAGTGGCTAACAGCCGTCATTTGTAGCCCATCGCAGGAGTGCGTAACATTGTTACGAGTTATCCGATTTGTTTGTTGCCTCCGCCGCTGCAGCCTTCGGCGATCAATAACGCGGAACCCCGATTTGTATAGCCCCGTTTTCCTTAGCTACTGCCTTGCGTCCGTATTATGTAGAAGAATTACCGAGTGGATTCTTGTGTTCCTCAGCGGTCAATATTCGTCTAGCTCAGTGGTTCCCAATTAGTTTATTGCACGTACTGCTTCAAGAAGACCTCAATCAAACACTTAGGATAGAACTTTAAATAAAAATGAATATTAATGGAAGAGGAAGCATGCTGCGCCGACTCCTGATGCGCTGGGAACAGGGCAGGAAGATAGGAAGAAGAAAATCTTACATACATACATAAATCACGCCTATATCCCCGAAGGGGTAGGCAGAGGTGAAAGAGCACCCACGTTTCGCCAATTATGTTAGATCCCATGTAATAGGTGGCCGAGCCTATTGCCATTTATCGGGCACAAAAGTCGCAGTACATTGCTATTGTTAGGTGGTACAAAAGGACGCTGCTGCCCATTCCTCATAATTGATTTATCCTTAGTCGCCTTGTACGACACCCACAGGAGAGATTTGGGGTGGTGACAATTGTATTCTACTCTGCCGTCACCACACAGCAAAGAAGAAGAAGAAGAAAATCAACTGGCACTAAACTTCAGGAACGCAAATAAAGTGCCAGTTCGGGTACAGACACAACTTAAGAACAACCACCGTTCCTATGGACGGAGGAATATAGGGAGAATGGGCCATACATAACTCACCCAGCCAATAATCCGTCTGCAGATGCAGCGGCCTAACGTGCCTTCCGAAGCACATAGGAACTCCAGATAGTAATTTTTGGCCCACCCATCCTATAACCGGTCCCATCAAACATGGCTTAGTTTACGCAATCGCAGTCCAAGCTCGCCAATCCGCTGCGCTATTGAGCTCCCCAACAATGGAAATAAACAAATGAAGTCTTTAAAATTAACTCTTACCAGGTAACGTAATCCTCAACTCCCGAAAGGGAGTTTTCAAATAAAGGGCCATAAATGGGACATTGCAAACAGAATTTCCTCACCGTGCAGCCTCCTTGTAACTTTCCCGCGTCCTCTTCTTATTCCGTGACGGATAAGTTAAATTGATTATTACCTAGTTAAATTAATTATTTCGGCATAATCAACGTGTCCGCCTCATAATTGTGATCGTCGCCTGCCAATAACAATTTGCGAGTTGACTTCCAAATTTGTTTGGACATTTTAATTAATCATTTTAATAATATGGTGATGGACAATAGGCACATTATTTCACAGAGTAAAAAGGCGATTGAGACTTATTTCAACTGCCTCCGTTCGCCCACCGGAAATAAGGTCCCGGGTTCTATCCCCAGGGGAGAACTCATTTGTGCTCGGTTTGGTTGGTAGTATGCCTTTTTCTTGGTCCACCTGGCTAGCTAAGCTACCCACCGTTACCCACCGTCGTTCCAGGCGACAAAGACGAGTAATAAACAGCAGCGTTTGTTCCTCATAAATCACCTAGCAAGATACAGCAATTTAAGTGCCCGACAAATGGCAATAGGCTCTCCACATATTACACGGGGCCTAACATAATTCGCGAAAAGTGGGTGTTAATTCACCTCTGCTCGCTCCTTCGGGGATATATAGTCAAGATTTATGTACAGTCAACGGCACTTCAGACTACCCAAAACTGCCAAATTTCTTCAATCGATTGTCAACCAACAATAGGTGTGAGTGTAAAATATTTATTTATTTATTAACCTTAACTTGGTGGTAGTAAAGCACCAAGTCGATTGAGGAAATTTTTATTTTTAATTACTCGTAAGACTGCAATGATTAATGAGCAGCAGCATTTCTCTTATACCACCTAGCAATATACTGCGATTTACGAGCCCGATAGATGGCAATAGGCTCGCCACCTAATACATGGGACCTAACCTAATTGGAGAAAAGTGGGTGATGAATGATGATTCACCTCTGTCTCCCACTTCGGGGATTATTTACTGTGGAACAAGCCAAGGACAAGAGAAAAAAAAAGTTGTTGATAGAAATGGAAAATCTAAGAATTAACAAAAGTATTGAAATAGCAATAAACATAGGTAATTAGTTACTGTTATAAGTTTAATTTTACTCAAGATCCTATAAGTTCAAACTGCCTAACCAGAATAGTCAGAAAATTTTACAGGATTGCAGAGATGCAGAGTGGTATAGATATTGAAATTTTACCGGATTGCAGAGATGCAGAGTGGTATAGGCATTGAAATTTTACCGGATTGCAGAGATGCAGAGTGGTATAGGCATTGAAATTTTTCTAACTTCATTTTCTTTGTAAAAGTAAATATTCAATATAAAATCCGTAAATAGTCTCACTCGCATTATTTATAGAACATGTTAAAGCACGTAATTAATGTTCACATGGCATGTTACCTGTTATTAGCTCCTAAGTTATTCTCAAGTATAACTTGTATTAATCAGACCCGCTAAGTTCGAAGGTGGGGAAGTTAAAACATAACTTCACGTTCCAAACATTAACGTCTATTGAATTTTGCCCGCATGAGCAACTTGTTAATATCAATATGATTGATCAATCACACGTCAATCTGCCGATAGTGCGCTTCTGTGTTCAGTTCTTTTGAACTTAATCAGTGAGCTGGTCTCAATGGATACAAGATCCTAATTTGGTTAATTAATCCAGCTAGGGGATTAATTACCTATGTTTATTGCTATTTCAATACTTTTGTTAATTCTTAGATTTTCCATTTCTATCAACAACTTTTTTTTTCTCTTGTCCTTGGCTTGTTCCACAGTAAATAATCCCCGAAGTGGGAGACAGAGGTGAATCATCATTCATCACCCACTTTTCTCCAATTAGGTTAGGTCCCATGTATTAGGTGGCGAGCCTATTGCCATCTATCGGGCTCGTAAATCGCAGTATATTGCTAGGTGGTATAAGAGAAATGCTGCTGCTCATTAATCATTGCAGTCTTACGAGTAATTAAAAATAATTACACCGTATATTCTATTTTAATTTTAACATTATATAAAAATTTGTACAAAGATTTTAATGGTTAGAAAAAGAATTTCGAAAAATTATGATCTTGAGGCGGGAATCGAAGCAGCGGACGCGGGTTCGATTCCCGCCTCAAGATCATAATTTTTCGAAATTCTTTTTCTAACCATTAAAATCTTTGTACACCGTATATTTTCCATATTTTCCTATAGTTAAAAGCTTTTTAGACCTGATTGTAATACCTTCAACGCAGAAAAGACTAGCTTAAAGCGGTCTTAGCATATTTCATGTCCACTATTGTGTTGGAGAAACCGCTTGACTCCAGTTTAATTTAAGAGCCGCGGTAAACGGCATTGTAAATTTTGCTACTAATTAAACTTACCTGGTGGCCTGGTGGGCTATCTCGCCGTAAGACGCAGACATGTGCGTCATTACCGTCATGCGTAATGACACGTCCAGCCGTCACATAACGCCTCTTGACGTAAACGTCAACCGACGACGCCGATAACATTGTTTACAGCTTTCCTGAGCATAGTGTGAGTTTGGACAGTAATGCCACTTAAATGAATATTAGTTTTGTAACTCAAATAGGTACTTATCTATAATTGTTTGCGTGTTTTGCCTTAAAACAATAAGTAAATTTTAATGCAGTATAACAATGGCACTTGTAGAAATTTTTAAGATTTACATAGGATGACAATGTTTTTGAGACCATTGTAAGATACGAAAATTTTGACGAGAGGACTGGCAAAGAATGACGATGAATTGCAACTATGATAATTATATTTAATTATCGTTGATAAACGCACCAGCAAACGTAATTTAAGGGGCAATTTTGCAGTATTTCGGATAGTGTGAAGCCGCCCACTAGATACGTATTATAAAAAATACTGGCAAAAGATAACACAAAACATTGGCGTTCATTAGCACGAAAACCATTTGCATCTCGAATTGCGCTCTTTGTAAAAAAAAAATACGATCGATTTTCATTCACACTCTAACCGGTGAGGAATAGTGAGGATATGCATAGAGAATTCGAAGTCCTGGCTTTCGTTGCAATTATAACACATACAATGTGTCTCTTCCAAGCTGACCTGGTCTCCAAAAAGCAACGGACAGACAGATTTTTAGGAGGGGTGTTTGGCGCGTTTCGTGGTCAGATTTTTTTTCGGTAATTCTAAAATTGGTTCAGAGTGGATTTTGTGCAGTGAAAGTGGTGTTATTTTGATGCACAAGCATCCGCGTTGATGTGCAATTATACAGAATCATTGAAAACAAGTCTTGTGATGTTTTTGATGTTGTGGTGAAAACTACTTGAAAAGTGGTTTTGTCCACTTCATCAGGCACCATCATGAACTCTGTTACCATTAAATTCGCTCCAAGCACTCCCTAGATGCGTTAAAATGTGTGACACCCATATTTTAACGTAAAATTCATTTCATTCATATATTTCACCCACTCATTATTTCATAAGACTACAGATAAAATATACACTTAAGACTTGGCTGTATGGGCTAGACCCTTTGCCTTCCCTAAAATATAGGGAGAATTAAAAAAAAGCAACGGACAATAGAAGTAGAATGTGGCTTGCATCAACTTACCCCAGGGATGTCGTCAAAGTACGCCTACCTACGTACGCTTGGGATATGGTTGTAGATCTTTATTGTAAGGGCTGGAGAGACTAATGTCAATTTAGTTAAGGGTAATTTAACTTTATTTTAATACCTATCTTGGGTATGCTGTTGTTGGCAGTTTACCCCAAGGCCAGCTGTAAGACCTAAGCAAAAACTTTGAGCAGTTTGGATTGGAATATTGTCATCCTGATCACTGTCTAGGTCTTTTCCATGATTGACATCTGCTGCATTATTATCAGTCTAAATAATTCCATTCAAATATTCGGCAAAATGTTCAACAACTATGAATTTTGACTAGGGACAACATTTGTCAATATAATATAAGAATAAAATTGGCCGTGCGACACAGTGAATATGACTACATCGTATTCACAAAGTATTCTTGATTACTTAATATTTAGTGATCTATGCTCTCGCATGCACGTACGATGTACCTTTTAATAGCGACACTAAGGTTATTCTTGTAATAAGGCGTATTCTTCTTCCCCCCCATAATCAAGCTTTCCTTCCCGGGACGGTTAGACCTCCCACCATTAAACCGAGTGCGTTTCGCCTGAGTGCTGCTCGGAATATGAATAAACGGATGAAAATGAGCACTCACGCTTAGTAAAAGGTGAGAGATTGGGATAGTACCTACACGTCTTTGCGCTCGACTAGAATAATTCTCAGCGAAAATAACACTTATTCCCTTGAAACAAGAGTAGTTGAAGCAATTTTCTCAGGTATTGTGAACTCTTAAATGTTGGTAATGAAAAACAGTGGCCAGAGTCTTGCATGTCGGCCGTGGCATTCGTTCAAAACGTCTCAAAAACAATATTAAATATAAAGTTTATGGTCCAGGTAAGTAACTCAGTCACTTGTGATTATTATGGGCCTTAGCTATAGGCCGTAATCTACCGGATGTTTTGAGGAAGGCGAAAACCTTGATGGGTCCTCGAGCCTTACATTCGAGCACTCCCGGAGGGTTTTTCTACTGCAGATATCTTCCGAGGAAGTCTCACTACCGTAGAGAGTAGAAGAGGGCTATTAGAGAGCTATAAGATAAGAATAGAAAGATTATGATATACCCAGTGGCGGCTGTACCTTAAGTGCGCTCGTGCGCTGAACCACCAATTCAGAAGATTAAAAAAAAATAGTATTACTTCATCTTCATTTTTAAATTACTATAATAATAATTATTCTTTAAACAAACAAAATCATAACAAATGACATTTCTAATTATGACGAAACAATTTAAGCGCTTTGCTAAGCTAACAAGGCTTATTTTCCATGTAAATAAGTAAATGGAGGGCTACTAATATAACTTGCATGGGTTACGAGCTAAGACGCCTGGCGCGTGAGTCAAAAAATAGTTCAGAGAACAGTCTCATTTTTCGGTACGTTTACCGAAAAATAAGACTGTTCGAATGAGACTGTGCGAACCGACGACTACCGAGAGGCACCGAGAGCACCCGAATCCCGATGGTTTGGCGAAATTTGCGCGCGTTATGGGGTCACCGATGGCCTCTCGTTATTAGTATGTGAAACTATACGTATACGTTTCAGTGATACTTTAATTATTGTTTGTTATTGTTTTTTGTTGGTATTATTTTATACTGTGTGTGTGTGGTGTAAGTGAAAATGAGCATAAACATTATTTTAGTGAGCAAGTAAAGTGCACCAGCAGTTCGATGACCCACCAGCCGCCACTGGATATACCCTTAAAATTATTGAGTACCAACGTATCCCCTTATAAAAACTTATTCCAATTACAATGGCAGACAAAAAAATCCTTTACCTGATATACTGTTGGTTTAAGAATATGTACTTGCTTATTGGCAAAGGTATTTTATTCATTGAGGTTTAAGTAGGACTTAAAAGCTCCCTAGATTAGAATGGGATACGCCGGCTATTGCTTATGTACACAGTGTACAAAGTAACAGTAGGTGAGTTGCAATTGACTACAGCAGTTTGTCATGTCAATATTTTTTAACAAATAGTTTGGAAATAATGTATTTTAATTTCTTTTTATGTAAAGCTGAATATTTATTAGTGAATAATATTCGTAGATGCTGATGGTTCATTTATGCCTCCTGGTCAACTAGGAAATTAACTAACTAAATATCTAGAGAAATTCGGGAGTCTCCCCGAATAAAATACGCGAGTTAAATCCGTGTAATACTTATTTAAAATGTGTAGTGCTCATTAGATAACACAAAAAACAGTTTTCGTTTTTATTGATTTACTAGTGGTCGCCCGCGGTTTCGCTTGCGTTGATGTCGGTTATTATAAAGCCTTATTAGCCTTCCTCAATAAATAGACTATACAACACAAAAAAATGCCTTATTCCCTAAGATTAACGCGTTCAACCAAACAAACACTTCAGCTTTTATAATATCATGGTTTTTTTTTTACACTCACACCTATCATCCAGCCCAAAGTAATTAGCCTAAGCACTTGTGTTATGGATACTAGATGACGGACACATTTTTAATATAATTATGTATATAAATTTTGAAAATATACTACATAAACATAATTACACAACCATGACTCGGAAACAAACATTTGTGGTCATCACAAAGTTTGCCCCTACCAGGATTCGAACCCGGGACCTCTTGGCCAATACCCAGCAATCTGAGCATTCGACCAAGGCGGCCGCCAGTATAAATCTGGAGTTAAGCTACCCCTTCTCCCTGCACTGTGTTGGCTATTCCGCCGAAGGAATCATGAATCTTTTCCTCGTAAGCGGTAGGAAATTGCTTGCAAACAGTTGGCCGATTTATAGCGCATTTGTCCGAGTCCAGCCGGGGACGGGTTCGGGGAGTTTTAATAACAATGCGCTTTATTTGTCATTGTAATTGCTTCTTTACTGCGACTTTTGTTTTGTTTTGATAAATGCCAATAGGCTCGCCACCTATTACATGGGATCTAACATAACTGGCGAAACGGGTGCTAGTTCACCTCTGCCTACCCCTTCGGGGATATAGGCGTGACTTATGTATGTTTGTATGTATGTAATTGGCATGAGAAGCTTTTCGCTAAAGTCACACGAAGAACAGTATAAATGTTGATATAAGTTTTGCAGTAACCCCCTTTAAGTTTAAATTATTGAGTCTTGTAAAAAAATACTTTTTTAGAAGTACTTCTAAAAAATTGCAAAGAAAATAGATGCTACAGTTACAAAACTCAAAACCGGTCCAAACCACTTTTGACTAGGAAGTAATTTTGACCACGGGCTTGCAAGTGTTGGTGGTGGTCACTGGTCTAGTTGTCCTGGGTTAGAATCCTGGTAGGGGCAAATATTGTGATATTTTATACACAGATACTATTTGTTAAAAGTCTATTAAAAAAGGGCCAGGTCAAGAGTACCCGAAACCGACGGGCATGCATGAAGAGATTGATGAGATTGGATGAAGCGAAAGAAGTGTGTAAGGATCGTAGCAAGTGGAAAGAATTGATCTCTGCCTACCCCTGTGGGAGAAAGGCGTGACGTATGTATGTTTGTACTATTTGTTGTCGAGTCATGGTTGTTTTAGTATATTTTCAGTATTTATATAATAGTTATTTGTTGTACGTGAGTGCAAAGTTGTTTTTTAACCGCGTGCTCAATTTTGATGACCGAGCTAGCGAAGGATTCTAAAATTGAATCACGAGCGTAGCGAGTGATTCAAAAATTAGAATCCTGAGCGATAGCGAGGGAATCAAAAGAGCACAAGGTGAAAAATCTTTGCACTCGAGTGCATCACGTAACTTTTCATCCCCCCCAACGAGGAAATTGCAAAATACAAAAAAAAAATACAATCACAGCAGTTTCTGTTTTCACCCAGAAACTTCCACAACACCCTCCCATTAACCCAAACACACTCTCAACACCCACCCAGAAACACCCACAACATTCACACCCGCAATACACACCCATCCACTCAGACACACCCAAAAAACACCCATTCACCCAGAAACACCCACAAAACACCCATTCACCCAGAAAAACCCACAAAACACCCATTCACCCAGAAACACCCATAAAACACCCATTTACCCAGAAACACCCAAAAAACACCCATTCACCCAGAAACACACACAAAACATCCATTCACCCAGAAACACCCAAAAAAACACCCATTCACTCAGAAACACCCACAAAACACCCATTCACCCAGAAACACCCACAAAACACCCATTCACCGAGAAACACCCACAAAACACCGATTAACCCAGAAACACCCAAAAAACACTCAATCACCCAGAAACACCCACAATTCTCACCCATCCATTCAGACACACCCACAAAAACCCATTCACCCAGAAACACCCATAAAACACCCATTTACCCAGAAACACCCAAAAAACACCCATTCACCCAGAAACACACACAAAACATCCATTCACCCAGAAACACCCAAAAAAACACCCATTCACTCAGAAACACCCACAAAACACCCATTCACCCAGAAACACCCACAAAACACCCATTCACCGAGAAACACCCACAAAACACCGATTAACCCAGAAACACCCAAAAAACACCCATTCACCCAGAAACACCTACAAAACACCCAAAAAACACTCAATCACCCAGAAACACCCACAATTCTCACCCATCCATTCAGACACACTCACAAAAACCCATTCACCCAGACACGCCCACAAAACACCCATTCACCTAGACACACCTACAACAGCCACCCATCCACCCAGCCACACCCGCAACATTCATCCAGACACACCTGTAAGTACCTAATAAAAATTACTCCGAGACGGTCAATCAGCTTGAGTCAAGCACGTTGATTTTCTGAATGTTTTTGTTCCGTTGCTAGCGTAAACAAATCAAACATACCTAAAAAGCTTTTAAATGCTTGACTCAAGCATCAAGCAAGCGTTGTCGACGATCAAAATGTTTAAAGCAAGATTGACGCCAAGCTGATTGACCGTCACGGAACTCCTAGGTTTTAACAAATTTATGACGTGAAAAGAAAATAGCGCGCGCAAAGCAAATTACAAAAAAAGTACACCAAGAAGGTTCCGAGTCTGAGTTCTTAACAAATTAAAATAGGTTGCATGACAATTTCGGCACCATATACATATTTATTTCATATCATATTTATTATACATATTTATTTCATAGAGGTAGAAATAAATATGTATAATGATGTTTTGAATTCACAAACTCATTGCACACGATGTTCTAAATTCAAATTTACTTTAACCTCTAGAGGATAAAAACGGCTTTTGCACTCAGATATCGAAGAGCAAAAACGCCTTTTCCGAGATGGTGGGATGAAAATATTATTTATTATGTGTATTCAAAATGAAGTGTGAGTGTTAAAAAATATTGATTTATTTATTTTATTTTATTATCCTTTCTTAAGGTGATAAATGAGTTATATAGGCCTGAATAATGTTCCAAGTCAGAAATATTGAGTTTCAACATCACCAGTGACATCATTAAAAATGCAGCAGGTCTATTATAATATGGGGTGAACGCAAAAATGGCCGGCGGGTTCCGCATAACACCGCACTCGGCCGTCTCACTGAATCCGCCCATATTTCAGGGAACACACAGCAATTTACATAATTAACTAACTTCCTGCGACTTTCGCATCAACCTTGATATATAGACGAGTTGGAGTGCGGTTTCGTCAGGTATGCACTGTGACTTGGCTTAAATAAATAAGCTCAAGTTTATGTTTGTTTGTTTGTACGTCAGCTTCTCTGGTTGGATTCGTGACACACGAGGATCTGGGGGACTGTCTTACTAGTTTACTGCTCTGTTAATTACTGTGTTACAGTGGACACTTGAGTTCTGTAGTATTTGATCTAGGATAAGGCTACTAATCTTCAGCTCAGAAACACAGAAACCATTTTATTCATTTTGAAATACAATATGTACTAGTATATTTTACATAAAAACAACCAGTACCTACTCGAGATCAAACGTCTGTGTTCATCGTAAACATTTTCCAATATCAGGATGCGAACCTCTTGGCCAATACCTAGATATCTGACTATTCGATCAAGCCGGCCGTCGAAAACAATTTTAACATTTACTAAACATTATGCAATGTACGTTACAAAACTTTTTTGTAAAACCATAAAAAAAGTCTCAAGTAATGTTTTTATCTTAAAATATAGGATTTCCTACCTATGATGGATATAAAGCCACTGCTGTGCCTCCGTCCAACCTCAAATATGCCGCATAATTCAAGTACAATGTGCAAAAGAATATTTAAACAGCAAAAGTTTCTCGGTGTCCGCGACGAACTCATGATCAAAATTTAAAATTTAATTTCGCAAAATAAAAGTTCGCCCACAAATTGAAAAGGAACCCTAATCTCGCAACAACGGATAAGCGAAGTTTCATAAAGAGATTTATGGACTTCTGAATTATATATTTAAAATACGTTTCGTGATATATCACTGTAGTGTTCTTGGCACGATTTCAGAGATATGCTAACTTTCTTAGGTGAGAGTAAAAAGCGGTGATTTAGGTGTCCTGTTACTTACGGCTGTCCTAGGAATTAGATCGGGATGAAATGTGGTCTGGATTGCTGGAGACTTTTTATTTTAAAAGCATTTTCGGTCTGACCACAAAACGTTGTCGAAAGTTAGTCACCGTTTAAACATAAAAATAAGACAGAGAGAGAGAATCATGTTAAAATGATGACTAACGTTAAGCAAATGTTAAACAAAGTTCTATATTAAGACGCTTTAAACTTAATTTTTTTGTACGGATAATCATAATCCAAAACCTTAAGCAGTATGGATTGGAATGTTGTCATTCCAATGACTATCTCCGTACATCGATCTCTCGACCTTTCCGTCACTTTTCTATCAATAACTTTTGTATACATTCACTAGAACCTTTCCGGTGTGATGGATGATATGAATCAAAAGGGAGTGGATGGCTTGATGACGTCTGGCCGATATGAATGGTTCCTCCATACAGCGTTAACCAGACAAATTGGGAACAGGGCTGGAAGAAGAATGAGAATACTTCTAAAAATTGCCAAATTATCGACAAGTTGTTACTACTCTATAGCCGTAATATCGAGAGCCAAATTGTCGACAAGTTGTTATAGCTGTAATATCGAGAAACCAGCGTGTTTTCAATGTCCACCATGATTTTGTCTTACGCAAACAACCGTTCATCTGATTAAACAAAAAATTATCCCGTAAATCCCTAATTGACGCACACCTCAATGGCTGTTCGCCGAGCCGGAGCAAGTTAATTAATTTTTGACACGAATTATGCCCCGGCTGACCCCTCTAATTTGCTTTTCAATCGATTGCGCACTCCAGGTAAAATTCGGACATGGTGCAAACTAATTTTAATTGGACCTTTTGCGCGGGGTTCGGGGATCGAGTGCCTCCGCTATCCTGTAAGGTCAAACAAACTCGATCCACAACTCACTCGAAACCTCATTTGGAATTGGCATTTTGACTTACGGCCAAATAAATGCAATTTTCAATTTGTGTTTTGATAACGGACTGGCGGCATTGGATCGGTGGAAAACTCCGTTTTAGCCATCAAAAACAACAATAAAGCACCTAACTTTATGTGGTACAGTCAGCATCATAAGTAGATTAACACTTAAGTACATATATGTGTACATACATAATACACGCCTATACCCCCGAAGGGGTAGGCAGAGGCGAACTAGCACCCCCGTTTCGCCAATTATGTTAGGTCCCATGTGGCAATAGGTGGCGAGCCTATTGCCATTTATCGGGCACAAAAGTCGCATTACTTTGCTAGGTGGTATAAGAGGAACGCTGCTGCCCATTCCTCATCACTGATTTATCCTAAGTCGCCTTGTACGACACCCACGGGAGAGATTTGGAGTGGTGACAATTGTATTCTACTCTGCAGTCACCTCACGGCCATAACACTTACGTACCTTGTCACAATAGTAGTTCGTACAAATTTGTGGCGATTATTACTGCGCATGCGCTATCTTTGGTATGTCAGAGGGCTAACTATAGTCGTAATCGACTTATGATGCTGACATACGTCACGACTTTTCCCCACTGGGGTAGGCAGAGATCACTTCTGCGATCCTCAATACTTCATTCGCTTCATCTAAGTCCTCATGCAGGCCCATTGGTTTTGACTAATTCTGTCATGGCCCTTTTTTAATTTAATTACGAAAGATCCGCCGAGCCCTACCGTTTTCTCCATTTCGACTAAACCAGCCTAACCATTGGACTAAACCAGACTAAACCAATCGCCTTTTTGACGACAACGTAGTGTTACTTAGCTGGAACGATATATCCAAAGTCTTCAACAACTTACAGTCGGCTGCTGTGATGGTGACGGTATGTTAATTGGACACCATTGTCCCAAGCAAACCGTAAATTTGTGTCTAGGCGTGAGCATTACGAGCCGTCTTACAGCATGCCCCTCGGGGCTAAGAAATTACCAGCCAAGTTATGATCTAAATTCTAGTTAGTCGCAGTTTAAACTCCCTACAATCAAGAGTGCCAACCGGATGGATACGCCGACAAAAACTTTATTAGAAATGGGCGTTCCGAGCTGTCCTGCCCAAATGTTGGCGGAACGTTGTGCCATGCTCTAGGTAGCGACGCAGCAAATAGGGTAGGCAGTACCCCGTTTTAAGTTCACCGATCCAACTCGAATTCGGGCCAGTGAAATAGTGATGACATTATATCTGTTTTACATCGGACCCTGCATTATGTTTTTGATTTTGAATGTTTGTCCATCCTAAGGTTGCCTGGAAGAGATCGCGCTTAGCGATAAGGCAGCCTATTGTACCGTTCTATGTAAACATATTCTTGTAAATCTATTGTGCTGCTACGATATGTAGAATATATATACTGTCTATGTAAGCCGATTTCAGTTGCATTGGTCAACCCGTCACTCTCACACTTTGCTATTATTCTCAATGAGTGAGAGAGAGAGGTAGACGGAAGCCACTGCAATCGACTTACATAATAACCCCACGGATATCACAGATTAATCATGAGGGTAGTCTGCTGGATCAACTATAGATTCGGTTTCATACATACATAAATCACGCCTATGTCCTCAAAGGGGTAGGCAGAATTGAATTGACACCGACGTTTCGCCGATTATGTTAGATCCCATGTATGTAGTGCTGGGTCTATTGCCATCTATCGGGCACGTAACTAACTCACTTCCCATTACGCATCGCTGTCTTTACCCTTATTCGCCTTGTACTACACCCTCTGCTACTAACTTTGTGCTCGATTATAGGTATGTGCTTAAGAAATATTTGTTTAATAAGGTCCAGTTCTAGTCGTCCATCTTATCTGATATTATAATATTACATAACGTGAAATGATAATACTGCTTCAATGAAAATATACTGTGGCGGCCACCGCCAGTTTGTAAAAGCTAAACTTGCGCATGAAATTAATTCAAATACATTACCGACTTTATTTTACTGCGTTGAAATTTAAATACTGTAGACGAATACATATATCAATCACGCTTGTTTAAAATCCGAAAGGGTGTACCTAGTTACACCCACCCACATTTCTCCAACTCTTCTAGCTTTAAAGGGTGGCTCGCCCTTTGCTATATCCATGTTACTCGTTTCATAGATAGGGAGAAATTAGGGGTTGGTGATACTTAATTGTATTCTGCTCTGCCGTCACCACACATCACGTCGATAATGTTTTTATGAATATTTTTAGTCTTATTAATATTTATGAGAGTTTTATTTATATTAAATAATAGCCTTCTCCTCCGCGGGTGTTGTACAAGGTGACTAAAAGGTTAAAGCAATGAGTAATATACAGTAAGTAGCATTCGTCTTACACGATCTAGCAATATATATTACCTACCTACTATGATTTACGTGCCCGTTGGATGGCAAAACCTTTGCCCCTATTATATGAAACCTTTTTTTTTTATTTTTTTTTAGCATAACTGGTGTGACGTGGGTAATAATAAACCTACCCCTTCGAGGATGTTCCTATACTTCGACATTTATGTCCATGACTTTTTAGTCACATTCATAAATAGGCGTAATTTATGTACGTAATTGATGTATGTAGTTCTTAAATAATTATACCGACCTAATAGTTATATCTATAAATGAACAGGAGAAAGAAAATAAACTCCTGAGTAATCTCGCAACTGATCACGTGGCATGAAGGGCTCTCACTTAAGTATTCTACTAGCAGTAATCCCGCTTATAGCCCCCCGACTGGTCGCCCAACTCATTGTACAACTCGCTGACGGATATGCGATTCGAACAAAGGTTTGTTTACGATAGTAAAAGACAAAAACGCTCCCTTGCGGCCCGATTCACTGCAGCGGACGACACAAAAGTGGGGTCCAAACAGGGCCGTATTCAGGTCGTGTCCTGGGGCCAACGCAAACCGGACTGAAGGGCAACTACAAAAGTTTATTGTCATATGGCCCAGGTAATGTGCCTTGGTAAATATAAGTTGGTCTGACGTAATGTGAAGGGTGGCGAATGCCGGGGAAGCAACGGGAATGCTCACTCGGAGGTTAGCGAACTTTTCTATTTAATTGGAACGCTAATATTCTGAATTTATTATTCTATATCGCTCTTTTGTTTACAATATCTATAGTAGTACAAAGTCAAAGTCAAAATTCATTTATTCATATCTGGTATGATTATAATACACTTATGAATCGTCAAGACGCTAGATACCGAAAACCTGTGTGTCCAAGAAAAGATAGGGGAGTGCGCAGCATTATACTACTATACTACACTACAGGATGTGCCAACTAGCTAAGTGGTATCCGAGTCTTCGCTGCGAAATTGGTGAAATCCTATTGGTCGATTGCAAAGAACCTTGCGCTCGTTTCCAGCTATTCTTAAATTTGAAAGATTCCTTGTTAAATATAGTAAGGAATCGATTGAGAAATATATCCTATCTATGGTCGAAGGAGTAGGTATGACAGGGACGCTGTTGCCATGCCTCATCAGTCTCATCACTGTTTTATGATCTTTACTCGCATTGTACTTTGTACGACAGTCGCGTGGCAGATTGGGAATGGTGGCAATTTTATCCCACTCTGCCGTCACCACACATTTAAAATCTGAATATTGCCTCAATGTTTCTATTTTAATGCATATGATGCCAGTTATGTGTAAACAGTTACAGCTAAACAGTTATTATTGTTCATACATATATATACATAAATCACGCCTATATCCCCAAAGGGGTAGGCAGAGGTGAATAGCACCCACGTTTCGCCAACCATGTTAGGTCCCATGTAATAGGTGACGAGCCTATTGCCATTTATCGGGTACAAAAGTCGCAGTACATTGCTATTGCTAGGTGGTATATGCTAAGAAACGCTGCTGCCATTCCTCATTATTGATTTATCCTTTGTCGCCTTGTACGACACCCACAGGAGAGATTTGGGGTGGTGACAATTGTATTCTACTCTGCCGTCACCACACGGCCATTATTATTCATATTTCATTTAATCTACTGAAGACGGATCCATTTAACCGGGCTGATTTATTTAATGTAGGAAGTATGAAAGTTGTTAAGAAATAAAGATATAAGTGTAGGGTTCCTTAAAAGACGCCAATGGAAACGTTATTTATTTTGTGTTAAAATTTGATTACGATTTTAAAGTGCCAAAATTTATGATACACCTCTGCCTACCCCTTAGGGGACAAAATGCCCAGTGAAACTCGCTAAACGTGTCTTAGTTTCGAATTTGTTTCATCACAACCTGTAAATAAGGGGAGGGCCTCGACAACTAGAATATGCGAGCCCTTAAAATAAATTATTTACCCAAATTAACTCCAATTACCCGAGTCCCAAGCGGACTTTTAGGGGGAAAATAAACCTGTTTATGTGTGACCGGAGCTAAAAAAGGAAATAATTGAAAACACGAGCGTATGAAAGCGTAGCAACAATTATAATATTACCTACACGTAAAGTGGTTGGTGGTTTCGAGAACTTGGTAAGGGTAAGTAAGCGTAGGGCTTTGGAAGCGTAAGGCCATTTTTTTGTTACGTTCCATAGAGGGCGAGCCTGTTTCCATCTACTAGGCACGTTAGTCTGAGTATGGCCATAGAACCCATGACCAAGCATACAATAAAAACCATGTTTGCATCACAGTATTACATACATACATACATACAAAAATCACGTCTATATCCCCGAAGTGGTAGGCAGAGGTGAACTGGCACCCACGTTTCGCCAATCATGTTAGGTCCCATGTAATAGGTGGCGAGCCTGTTGCCATTTATCGGGCACAAAAGTCGCAAGACCTTGCTATTGCTAGGTGGTATAAGAGAAACGCTGCTGCCCATTCCTCATAATGAGTTATCTTTAGTCGCCTTGTACGACACCCACGGGAGAGATTTGGGGTGGTGACAATTGTATTCTACTGTGCCGTCACCACACGGCCGATTCACAGTATTTCTGATGCATTATAGTATATCCTCGAAGGGGAGGCAGAGGCGTATACTCATATTTCGCCCACTATTTTAAGTCCCATGAAATAGTGTGTCCCATGTCATGCCATAGGTATAATGGGCATGCCCATTTCAATTTCCGTTTTTGAGGTGGTGACAATTGTTTTCTACTCAGCTGTCACCACGGGGCGCCAAAAAGCGGTGCATAAATTAAAATATTTACCAACGGTTACGAGGCACAGATATCCTAATTAAGTTCAATATGTTTTAAAATACATGGAAGAGATCCCTTTTAGCGATAAGGTCGCCCTTTGTACAAAACTTTTATAAATGTTCTTTGTCTACATACACACATACATAAATCACGCCTATATCCCCGAAGGGGTAGGCAGAGGTGAACTAGCACCCACGTTTCGCCAGTTATGTTAGGTCCCATGTAATAGGTGGCGTACCGTTTATCGAGCACAAAAGTCGCAGTAGGTACATAGCTAGATGTTATAAGAGGAACGCTGCTGCCCATTCCTCATCACTGATTTATCCTTAGTCGCCTTGTTCGACACCCACGGGAGAGATTTGGGGTGGTGACAATTGTATTCTACTCTGCCGTCACCACACGGCAATTCTTTGTGTAACTTCTGTAAAACTGGTTGATGTACAATCAAGTTGTATTATCTTCTATCCTCGTGGTCACGGTAGATAAACGGAGAAACTGAGTAGTCTTCTGAGGTGTTACCAGGAAACGTTGGTTATCCATGCATGCACGGAACGGATGCCCAAACAAATCGCCACGTAGCGCTCTAAAGAACTTACTTAAGAACATTTTTTTTTGCGGGGCTGTTCTGGGAGAAACTTGGAAGGTTTCGATTCATAAATCACGCAGTGATTAATGGCTCGGACAAAACAACGGACCCCGCCTAATCATATCACGGTCAGTCGCCGCCAGCCCTTGAAACGGGCCTTTGTTGGGGACTCGAAACTGTTTATTGTTTTTAATTTTTATTGTTTTGTTCAACCTTTTTTGTTCAGCAACTTCTTGGCGTAGCGAAGGTTGGCGGTGATAATCTGTGGCCGAATGTAATAATGTCACGAGGGAGTGCTTCGCGGGTTTTCAATGGCGACAGTCAAATTTTTATTTCAATTGTTCAAAAATTGTTTTAGAGTGGACTTTGTGTAGTAAAAGTGGTGTTATTTTGATGCATATGGATCCGTGTTGATGTTCAATTATGAGGAATCATTGAAATAAAAGTGCAATTTTATAGTGGTATTTACCACCTCATCAGACCTTTTATCATTCATTCAAAATTAAGAAAAGTAAATGGAAATGTATTGAAGAAAGTTCCAAAAGGACTAGTTTCCAGGAACGTAAAACCGATAAAAAAAAATTCGAGTGCTCGGCGGGCTTTCAATGACGTCAGCCAAATTTTTACTTCAATCATTCAAAAATTGTTCAGAGTGGACTTTGTGTGGTAAAAGTGGTGTTATTTTGATGCATAACGATCCGTGTTGATGTTCAATTATAAAGATTCAATGATTCTTTATAATTGAACATCAATCTTTGCGCTTTCAGTGGCGTCAGTCGAGTTTTTGTTTCATTAATTCACTACAAGTGGTGGCAGTGTGATACATAAGGACCTTTAAATTAAATGAATTGAAGTAAAAGTATTTGTATATTGTATCAGGGGGCCTACCGCCTAACTCGATTGCTAAAGCAAAAGCTATAGTTTATGACGTCATGCTGTCGTTTCGCACCAAATGTACCTAAACTATTAACGATAGCTTTGAACGAAAGATCACCGAATGATTTTGTATAAATTTGGCACAAAATCCGTGCCGCCTAAAAACTCAGGATGGCTACTCTAGCCGTAAGCAGTGCATTGCAATATAGTTATCATCAGCAATCGAGTTAGGCGGTAGGCCCCCTGATCTTGATAATTTTACAGTGGTTTTCTCCACCTCAACAGTCGCCATCTAGAGTTCTGTTACCATTCAATTCGCGCCAAGCACTCTAGCAAGCACTGTTGTTGGTGGTTTGCTCTCCACCATTAGGATGCCCCAAGGTGATTATTAGCATACACCTCGCGATCTCATTTTCCCTTAGTCGATTTTCACAACACTCCTGGGGGCCTAGACAAAGTAACATACCGACAAAGATAACGAAGTTCGATAAAGCAAAATGTATGGGATTTGACGTAAGTCGTCGTGAAATCACGTGACCAAAATCGTCTTCGTAAGTTCCTAGTTATGTTGGTAGAGTAAGCTAAGACGCTGTAGAAACCAAAGTAATATGGCCGATCGTGACGAACTTCGACATGAAACGATTGCCACTTGGCTGCGGGCCCTGAGCTGGCGCATTCTGTGTTATTTTTGCGATCCCAAGCCAGCATGGAAGAATTAACAAATGTAGTCGTATTTGTTAGAGAGAGAAGTCGAGGTGACGAATGTGAGTGTTGACATGTTGTGAAGGGTGCCCCGTAAACCTGCACTTGGGTCACACGTCCCAGGCGCTGCCACTGCCTCCCCTCTCTGCCACACTATGGGCACGGCACCCACACGTTGAATCCAGGGAATGCTAAGGGTTTTCGTCGCTTTACAAAGAGAAAGCAACCCCGTTGCCAAAAATGCCTACAAGTACAGCTTGGAGTAAAGTCGGTACCATCTGACTTGTCTTATTAGTTATTTGGTAAACAATTTAGGCACACCTTTTTATTGAAAATACTTACATACATAACTCACGCCTATATCCCCGAAGGGGTAGGCAGAGGTGAACTAGCACCCACGTTTCGCCAATTATATTAGGTCCCATGTAATAGGTGGCGAGCCTATTGCCATTTATCGGGCACAAAAGCCGCAGTACATTGCTATTGCTAGGTGGTATAAGAGGAACGCTGCTGCCCATTCCTCATCATTCATTTATCCTTAGTCGCCTTGTACGACACCCACGGGAAGATTTGGGGTGGTGACAATTGTAGTCTACTCTGCCGTCACCACACGGCCAATTGAAAATACACCATTATAAATCAACTGATATCCAGATTTAATAGGTTTCAGTCTATAATAACGATTTATTGTAATAGATTATCGACTTTGGTATAATTTTATTTTGACATGAGTGGTTTTTAAAAAAAGTTGTGCCAAGATTGTTTACCGAATAAAACAAGTTAGATGGTACAGACTATAGGTTTGTACATCCGCTTATGTACAGCAATTGTCCTTTGAAACTCATTATACAACAACAACTGCTCACTGTCGCCGTCCGAATGTGCACAAGTCTTTACCTTGTTTGTTTTTGTATACCAGGATAAAGTTTCTCCGTCCGCCTTCGGGAGGGGTGTCGGGAATACGTGTGCCGTACTGTTTAGTATCAAGTATTCTCTCGCTTTCTTTAGTTTTTATTCCGGTGCAAACGCCATTACATTCTGTACGAACGAGTCGACGAGTTGATCTTCGATTGTTTGTTGTTCTGTTTTGTCACGTGTATTGGGGTGTTTGGCATTGTTACCGGGAATCTTGATAACAATGCCAAACACCTCAGTACAAGTGGCCTCTGAAATATGTTTTCCTTTTTCCAAGGGCGAACGTTGTTGGCGGACGATTGTAGCGTTCGTGCAGACCTTGTTGGGGCGTCAAGCGTTGCCGTAGGGCATACGAATGGGACGAATATACACTTATTATGCAATTGCCTAAGTAGTACATTATAGCAAAGGCCGTGAAGTAGGCAATTGCAGGTCGAGTAGTATGAGTTCCGCGCTGCAGCCAACACAATAACTCCAGCACCGCCGTTTCATACAACATTGCTAGAGCGCTGTAATGTTCCAAATTCAAATAACGCGGCAGCAAAGAATTTCCATACATTTCTGGAGCGTTGTAATGCTCCAAATTCAAAAAACGCGCCAGCAAAAAATATTTTCGATACTTCGCGTGTTCTTTTTTCGAAAATAATGAAATCATGTCCATGCATGTTTGAGAAATAGTAGATTATAGTAGGTACTACGTATACCAAGGGCGATAAAACAAAAGTGTCTCAGATCGCAGGTATTTGACGTTTAAAATGCGATCTGGGGGCCTAGACAAAGTAACACACCGACAAAGATAACGAAGTTCGATAGAGCAAAATGTATGGGATTTGACGTAAGTCGTCGTGAAATCACGTGACCAAAATCGTCTTCGTAAGTTCCTAGTTATGTTGGTAGCGCAAGCTAAGACGCTGTAGATACCAAAGTAATATGGCCGATCGTGACGAACTTCGACACGTTGTCGTTATGAAACGATTGCCACTTGGCTACGGGCCCTGAGGCTTCATTTTTTATCGCCCGATGTAAGATCATAGCTTTATATCGCCCCCTGATCAGGTAGTGGATTTTTCGTACGCGTAGCGAGCGAAAAAGTCCACTTTATGATCAGGTGTGACAAAAAAATATATTTATGTATTTTATTATACAGAATTAATTAACCCACTTGATTCCCAGTATTTATCAAAAAAAGCTCCGTCCGTCTGGCCGCCCATAAATTCTTACATGTCACATTGCCGTCCGAAATGGCATAATGCGTCCGACGCGAGACAAATCTGACACCTGCCCAGTATTAGTCGTGTAAGTAACGACATGTTTTATATGGAACATAAATAACTGCCAGCACCTGGGGCCGGGGCTTAGCCGAAAAGTTGACGTAAATATTTAATTTTGGACTCGCGTCATGTTACAGTTTGACAAAGTGGCGGCGGTGGGTGCAATTAGAAATTTTGTTGATACTGTCAAATTTTGACAAACGTACCTACATACATCAATTACCTACACGCACATAATTATAGCCCAGAGGGAAAAGGAAGAAACAAAAATGTTTTCTTTGAATTAACTCTCATTATTTATTGTTTAAAAATGTATACTAAAGGTTTCTCTCACCTCTCTCCCAGAGAACGGACCATGTCGAGAGATCGATGAACCATTGACAAAGAGTTACAACATAATATTTGAACACTTCTTAACCAAAACACGTCTCCGCGCCAAACACTCCCTAGATATTGAAACGTGTGACACCCATATTTTAATGTATATTTCCAGAAAAATAAAACTAAAGACATGGCTTTATGGGCTAGAGATCCCTTTGCTTTCCCTGAAAAGAAATACCTAATAATCATCATAAAATAAATACCTAAATAATCTTTAACCAAAATCGCTCGGAGACATGACTTTAAATAAAAGGGTCCTTTTTGTCAATTCAAAACTAGTCGCTATTTTTGTTACTGCCAGGGTAATGGTATAGATTTAAATGATTTTTTTTTGACATTAAGCACTCATTGACCTCTCTGAGTACGGAAGTTAGACACTTTTTTGTAATAGCACTGTTATAATTCAAAAGATTAAAGTCTCATGTTCCTTTCCAGGGAATATTCTTGAAGCGCGCTTGACTCCTAAAAAGAGGAAACGCGAAGCGTAGACCTCGCGACGCGATGCTAAAAAGCGTCACAAAACATTGCGCCAGGATCAAAACTTTGTTAATTATGAACCTTTTACAGATCGTCGGGGGCATTTTTAATTTTACACGGCGCGATTTAAGACGCCGAAACTAATTTCGTTGTTGCTCTTGCAATTAAAAATTAATTAACAATGCACTTACTTTGGGAATCTTCTTCCTCCTGTCCAGTTTATCTAAGGTTGGCGCAGTATGTTTTCTCTTCCATTCATCAAAGTAAGTAATCCACTCCTTTTTAATTCATATTTAAGGTTTTGGCTTAGGTATGTTTTGCAGCTGGGCGCCTGCCTGACACCAACATTTTTTGGGTAATTTAGAATGTAGTAGCGATTCTTGCGAAAACTAATGTAAGGTATTGAGTGTGAATTATTGGGGGATTAAAAATATATAGGAGGAAATCCTTATTAAAAAACTGAAATATTTCTCTTACCGATAAGATAACTCACCTATTAGGTAATTCATATGTGCTCCGATTGAATTTACAAAGATAGCTACAAGGATAACTTAATTTGTTACAATTGTTGATGCCACTTCCTCTCACCTACTTTCTATCGCCTTGCGTTGTTTTACCTGCAATTATAATATTATAAGTTGGCGATTAAACAAATACCAAAATAAATGAATGTTCGAAGCATTATTCCCAATTAATTTAATTGCACAGCGGTACTGGCCGCTGCAACTGGGATCGATTTAATTAGTTGATGGCATTTTATCTTATCAGCGATCGTAATTACACAGGGTAATCTTTCAAACGGGTAAAATATTTCATTGTATTCGTATGTTGTTTGATCAAAGAGGTGGGTTACGATAATTGGTTGATTTGTAATAACTGTATTAGTTACATAGGTACATGATTCACCTCTATTTATCCCCGAAGGGGTAGGCAGGGATCAATTAGCACCCAATTTTCACCAATTATGTAGGGTCCAAGCGAAACGCTGGTGTCCATTTACTCATTCTCTGTCTACCTGTTCTACCATACGATAAATAGTCAAAAACTGACGGTTAAATAATAATCGCCCGTTTAAGTGTTGATGAACTGTAACCCAAGTCACATGTTTGGGTAAGTTGTTGTTAGTGGTTTGCCCTCCATTATTCGGTTGCCCAAAAGTGCTTATTGGCTAAGGGAGACTGCCCAATCTCCCTTAGCCGATTTTCTGGCATTCGGCGTAATTTTTTTGCGCCCAGGTCAGCAAATTTATACCCACACAAGAGGCCCTAAGTAGAGAGAATACTAAGTACTGTATCGCTGCTATTACAGATAATGAACCGATACCGTTTATAGGTATAAAGGGATGCAGCTGGTACCATTTTCGGTCACCCATCCAATGACCATACTTAGCGAACATTGAACTTAGTTTACGCAAGGCCGAGCACGAGTCAGTGCGCTATCGAGGTCTCAACTATAGTACCAATAGATATTAATTATTATATTGTTTCAACAATAAAATGTGAAACATCTGTCTTGTTTACTATGTCCATCTTCGCCGTCCCCCTACATTACTTATTAAAAAGCAATCCACTTAGCCATCGCTGTACCTCCTTATTTTTTCGTGACAATTTTCATAATTATATCGTGTACTTTATATTGAAAAAGTGTTTTTATTATGCTATCTATTTATAATATAGGCAGCATATCAAAATAATGACTTTTCGATTAAAACCCTATTGTGGTCCTTGTCGTTATAAATTGTATATTGACAAAAAGTCATTATTTAAAAAAATACATGCTGACTAATGTAGATTATACAAACTTCAACTCAACTCAGTCATCCGGAAAAGTCGCCCGGTGCTGTAAAACTTAAGTCAATCCTCCGTTCATCGGTCTCTGGACATTCATCACGAGCACGTTACCGGGGTGTATGATATAAATTTAAAGGGAGTTAATAGCTTGCTGACATCTGACCCAACATGAGTGAAATAAGAATGTGGACATACATTTTCATTGATTTATGTCGACATACAAGACTAGTCTCCGTTATTAATGATGTTTCACATCGTTACCTATGTCGCAGGTAAACACAGCTACGTATAAACTCCAACTGCTTATTTTTAAAACAAAAACAAGCACTAGTAAGCGCCTTTTCAAAAGAAAACCATCGTATTCAACGCTGAACGGAACCTAAATGCCATAGAAAGATGCAATTCCGATGCAAATCTAGCTCACCAAGTCTAGCGACAAACATTGCTGTAGGTAATGGCTAGATTTCGTTGGAAAATGGCTATCAGATGTTTTCTCTTCTGGTTCTTGCTTAAGCTGTTTTGCATGGCTTAGAGAGTAGCTATATTTATAAGGCAGAAGTGAATGAAAAAATGGGACAGGGAAGGCATAAGCGGATCTTTCATAATTAACGTCCGTACAAAACTGCGATACATATCACGAAATTAGTATCTCTATCTTCAACGCTAGCCACTGGGGTACCTTTGCAGCAAAAGTCATACGAAATGCATATGCCGCGTGAGCGGACTACACGAGTGGCTAATTTAAATTTATAATTTATGGACCAACCCTGAGACGATGTTATTTTAACTGGGATCTGGATATCCGATAGCTTTTCGGGGACCAGACATATAGCATTAGAATCTAGTATATTTGCAGAATTGGCACATACTACTGAATAAAATAGGTCACCGAAAGAATGTACAACATTTTAAAGGTCATAATTTATAAAATATGCATTGTTATAATATTTCTATCGGTAGCGATGCTTTCATTATTAATTTAAATACGATAATAGTTTATCGATAGCAATTGTAGGTACTTCCTTCATCCACTGAAAGTGTTTATACAAAAACGTAACCTTAATTGGAAACATTAATGTAAAGTTGCACGACACCTATAGATGTGATAGATAGTCAAATTGTATCTCCAAATTTTAATGCTGCTTCCTTAAAATATGAGTTAAGTAAAATTCGCTATCGCGTTACAGCCAAAAATAACCTCTAATTTATTCAGAAAGCCTCCCAATTCCCTTTAAAGGGTATTAATTTCAGAGCGAATCACTTAATAAACTAAAATGCAATTATGTTTTAATGATGCTATGATCCAAGGGCTCCCGATAATGGATTGTCTCGTTAAATTTTGTTAGCTGATGCTTATGATAAGGCGGTTAGGATGGGCTGGAAAAATATTTCCGTTTCTTTCTTTAGTTTGGAGTCGTCTGACACTGTCGATATTTATTTTTCTTGTTTTGACTTTCGAGTCCATTGACCCGAGTGCCATTCTGCCTTAATTAATGGCAAATCAACGTAGACGTTTGCTGCGTTAATAATGGAGGCCCCAATGCCATCTGTTGCTTTTTAATTAGTTATTCGTTCAATGTTTTAATTCTGTGCTGTTTTAATTATTGGGGAATCCGGGGAATCAGTATTTCAAATTAATCAATTATGCTGATGATTATCGGAAATTTTCCAGTTAATATAATCTTCAATAAACCGTTATATTAATCCTACTTTAGAATAATTAATACAAAAAAATACTTATTTTTATTTGAACTAATATTCGTATTACCCATTCACTTCAGTGTGCACTGAATTTAGTCGTTTTAAATGATTGACCGACATTAACGACTGTAAATGCAGACAGAACCATTGGCTAAACTTGCGTTCCGAAGCATGCAGGAACTAGATACACTATATTTTTGGTAAACTATCCAGAATACAGTTGTCACCACCCCCAGTATGTCTCGCGAATTTCTTGCAAGAGGACTAAGGGTTAAAACAGTATGAGGACTCAGGGTTCTAGTTGTATCACTTAGCAATATTCCTATTGACATTCCCGATAATGCCTCACCCTGGAACTTGACATAGTTGACTAAATGTGGGTGTTAATACACCTTTCCTGTTCTTCGGGGATAAAATAGGCGCGATTTATGTATGTAAGTGCTATTCGTCCCAAAGGAAATACTTCAATTTATTTGTATAAAATTTTCAGAACTCGTAAATTATTAATATCTCGCGGTAAGCCTTCCGACACGATGTTAACTGTTTTAATATTTATGTACACAATTTTCATGATTACAAAAGGAGTGTAATAACTTCAAGTGTTTTCGGCAATCGATCTTGAGGGTTCGATATTCGCTTGAGATTAATCCCAGTACTGAGACACCAGCCACTTATATTACTGGTTGTTAGTACGCGTTGTCAAAGCCTCAAGTTTGCGTGGGACGAAATCCGCAACTAAAAATATATATCAAATGTCAGCGTGCGGCCCACGCCGCTTTAGAAAAAAAATCCGTTGAAGCAAGCATGCTAAGAGCTCTCTCATGTTGGAGCTCGCTAGCGCAGTGGCATAGCGCGCTTCTGCAGTCATTAATACGCACCAACGCGCACTGGGCCAGCGTGGTGGGTTATGGCCCAATCTCCCTATATTCTTTTATCCATGGGGAAGGCCCGTGCCCCAGTATTGGGGGGACATTAAAGGGCTGTTGATAATGATTATGATGAGGCATGCTAAACTGAAACCTAGCTGGGGTCTTTAGTTTAAGCATGCCTGTTTGACTGTAGTATCTGACAACTGCAATTGTACGGCAGAGGATTTGAAAAAATATCTTTTGTTTTTTGACAGCTGCCTGAAATTATGACTGACTGAATTTGGATTAGTTCGTTATTCAATAGTGGATTCAATAGTGGGATCTTTGCCTGATTGTGTTGACATATTTTTAATAAATTCATTTTTGAATTTAGCTTAACCGAATTTTGGTCGCTCGTCTGAATAATAATTTCTCTGTCCAGTTGTATGTTCTTAAAGTAGAATCCCTGCACAATTAATGAATAATTAATTTTATTTTTGGAGTTTGTGTATTGTATCACTGTCAATCTAATTGATCTTTCGTCCACCTATATCAGCGTCGTGAAGGTCATGTAATACATTGAGCGGCTTCACGGCATTTTCTTATCTTGTCAAGCGAGTTAGAGCTTTAAATTATTTCACTTCAGGTTTCTTTTCCTCCGTGTTCAAGCCTTCACTGTTCCCAATCAATCTCACTGCCTGGCGGTTACTTATCGCCTTGTCGTATATCATCGCGGTAAGAGATAAATGGAGGTGTTTGTTTTTTTAGTGTTTGTAAAAGGCATCGTTTTAGTCATTGAATCAAAAGGCGAAAGCTTTTAATTTCTTGGAACCAAAAGATTCCGTGAATTCGATAAAAAATATGTTAAAACGACACCTTATTGAAATTTAATCCCTATTTATAAAGCTTTCTCGAATGTAAAGTAGACACATCCAAAAGAATTTCCTCTAGAAGCAATATCGGTAATAATGCTAAGTGGCAACTCAACGGATATTATTATTATAATGGACTGTGTCCTTAAAAGGTCTGTAAACACGTCCAAGTAAAAATTTGTAGACAAAAATCATTACTTCCCAATAAATATTACCCATAATAACAGTATGGCTGTCTCCATAATTCTTGTAATCTGATTATTTTTTGTGCCTAACCTATATAGGAGAATTAAAAAGGAACACTCAAAACATTGATTTAATGACCCATTAGACAAAAGAAACAACATTAATGTTTGTTATGCGAATCGCTGAAAGCAAACTCCGGGAAAATTAAAAGTAAGCACGAAAATGCGGGTGGATCTTCCGAAAATTGGTTCCAATGTGCCTTTACTTCGGGAACATTTTAAGGTGCTATCTAACAGCAGGTATAACGCTGACTTGCTCTGATTTATTAAGATATATTCGGAAAGTTTTCTGTTTAAACTCTACTAGATAGAGACAGCTTAGAACTCGACGTCTATTTATTTGTCGACAGTTAGCGTCTAAAATATCCCACATAGATCGATCTACTTTAAATTAGCCACACCAAAGTATACTTTTGAAGTTAAAATTTTTTTTGAACTGCCTCAGAATACCTTGCAGATTTGGATTTGTTCTTCAACTTTATCTTATTTTGTAGCCTGCTGTCCTATTTAAGCTGACCTTTTTTTTCTAACTAAATAACTAATCTATGTAGGTGGTATACCTACATAATGTTGTTTCCAATATTGGCTTAAGGGTATTCAAATTGAATTGGCAAATTTAGGTCGGAGTAGTGGCCCAAAAACACGCCTGATTTCTGCGAACACCTAAGCGTCCAGTATACGTACATGCACGTTTGAAATTACGGCGCTCTAAAGAATTTTATTTTAACATTTTGCAGAGCGTGATTCCATATTTTATCCACTTTACACCACCTCCGTGGCGGGGAGAGGCCGGGAGTTATCAATTGCGCCTTTTAAAACCGTTTTAAGTCCATATCGTTGGTCGGCACTCGCCCCTGCTAATTTTAATATATTGGCGGTCATATTTTTAAATGCTCGCACAGAACCAACTTTCCTTTAAGTTTTTTTGTATAAAGGTTACTAACTAATTTCAAGCCCCGTGGTGACGGCAGATCAGAATTTAGTTTCTGCCACCAACGTCTTGTGGACCTGTTTATATTATTGCACAAGTAGGCACTAACGAGTAAACCATCCACATCTTTCTCAAGGACAGTCAATTTCAGCCAAAGGTCTCGCGTGAAAACTTACCCTATTTTAGGACAGCCTCTTGTATAGACTTCTTTAATTGCGCTCGGAGTAGGATATGATATTATCATCATCGCCATCAAAAACGACCAAATAATAAGGATTTCCATATCGATTGATTTAAAAATAATCTCACATACGGTTTATGGTAAACAGATTTCAAATTTCGTGCTCAAGGGAACAAAACATCGCGAACGTTTGCCCTGCACAAACCAGAAGCAGCATTGACGAGTTCCCAGAACGTTGGCTGTGTCGGAAAATGAACTATAATATAGTTGGTTTAAATCATGTTTTTGTTTACAATAATAATAGTTGTATAATGGGCAGGGTAAAATAGAAGGATAAGTAACTTACAATGAAACACCACAATACAAAACACAATACCTCGCAGTATTCGTAGAAATATAAAAACCTCAAAGAAGATTTCCTATAAATGGTTTTACCTGCGTAAACTAAGTAATCCACTTAGAAAAGAAATAAAAATATTAAGCTGGAAGCTCTCAAAATTATCAAAGTTTGTATCGAGTTCTTGTGTGATTTCAAGACAGTCTTTACATTGGCTGTTTATTTTGTAATTATCAATGTTGTGCTTACTTTAGTACCGATCTTAGATAAGGTTAGTTCTGACATTAATGTCATATATCCATTTATTGTCAGAACTAATCCATCGCCAGCCAAATTATCTATTATATATATACATTCAATCACTGTCTGTTTTGGGTTCTATCTCGGTTTAGATGAAACTCTGAAACCCCCGGGCCAGTGGCCAATCTATCGAAGAAGCATAGAATACAAAATGTATGAATCTGTTTTGTTTTCTATGCGTTCGAATAGATAAGCCACTTGGCTAGGCCCTCATATGTTTATTTATTCAACCTGGGTGTTAATTCACCTCATGCCTACCCCCTCGAGGATAAAGACGTGATACATTCATGTATGTAGGTATGTATATAAAAATTGTTTCCATAATTTCCCAAATTTCCACATCCAGACAAAATCAATAGCCACGAAGTCTAATTGAGAGAGGTGACTATGACCGGCTCCCTGTTACACGGCCAATTTGGAGATCCGGCGGCGGTAATTTCCCTGTGCCCGGGAATTTCCGACTTCATAATGGCGGACTCGATAGCGTTATACTAAAGTCGTGCCCAACTCCCGGCAAACCTGCGATTTGATCAACTCAGAGTAACCCGGCCACTGAGCAAACAGGCGGCTGCTTTTGGCTTTCGACTGAGAGCTGGACTGTTTAAATAGGCCGAGCTATGAAAAGCCCTTTATGGGGCCACGTTGTTTTTTTAGACAGACATTACGAATGCTTTGTTCAAGATGGATGCTACATCTAGCTGTAATATGGGTCTTATTACTTTTACAGCCTTATTAAAACATGCCCACTGTTACCCCTCTTACCCGCCCTACCCCTACTCTATTTTGAAAGATATTGCTATTAATTTACACAATTTCAAACATAGCAATTCTCTCATTTGTATGATTGTATAAACCTCATAACTGTCTGCCGAAAGACGGGAGCACAATGCGACGGACTAACTCGATCTTGAATTAAGCCACGCGAACGTGAGTCTTGGTACGTTGACTTTAAGTTGATTTGTGGAACTGCTGGATATGAATCGACGCGTTTAACTCGCGGTAACTCACGGCTGCACAAACATAACAGGTGATTACGGCCTGTGCACACTGCAGACGCGATAATTTGGGCGGCTTTTGAAACTTTCCGCGAATCATTTCGTGATTCGACAGCCTCGCTGAGTTGGTTCATTGGGAAATTGAAATTGGCGCCAATCTATCGATATTATGAAGGTGGATTTATGTCGGAAGTAGGTCCGGAGACGAAAACTCTTAGCATTCCATGGATTCACCGTGCGGATACTGGGTCCATAGTGTGGCTCGTTGACAATGGTGGGTTTCTCTACAGCCTACTTGCGTGCCGTTCTGCTAGCGGAACGTTGGGCTCTGGTGCGCTTAGTATCATCTTGGTATTGAACGTGTCGGGGTCGGCGCTTCGTTGCGGATCGGGGCGTAGGCGGCTTTTGGAGACCTATCATTACAGACTGAGGCATGCTGCGCACTCCCCTATTTTTTTCTTGGGTTTTCGGTATCTAGCGTCTTGACGATTCATAAGTGTATTGTTATTATACCAGATATGAATAAATGAATTGTGACTTTGACTTTGTGGTAGGGAGTCAGTGGCAGCGCTTGGGACTTGTGGCCCAAAGTAGGTTTAAGAGACCTCTTGACAACTAGTAAACACTCACCCTCGCCACCTTCGTAAGATACTGTGAGAGCTGCCTTTGACACACATTCCATTGTAGACACTTACGTAAGTTCTAGACAATCCAAGGTCTTTCAGTAATGTATATAGAAAATAAGCTGGTATACCCCTCGCTCACACCTCTACAGCATACAAATTAACAATCTAGCAATTTTTTGTTATTTGGTTTGTTAAATCAAAGTACTTATTGGGTTTTAAAGCGTAGTCTTTGAGGATCTCCTTTTCCGATGGTACGGTCAGTTTGACTCGAAGTTCACAATGTGTAACAGATAAACTGGTAACAGTGCAGGAAGAAGAAGAATATGACGATACTATAATACGTATATGGGGAACAGGGCAGGGAGAAGAAGAAGGTATATCTTCTTCTCCCTGCCCTGTTCCCCGTCTATCTGAGGTCGGCGCAGTATGTTTCCTCTTCCATTCATATCGAGCAGACGTCATCAAGCCATCCACTCCCTATTGATTCATCTCATCCATCACACCGTAAAGGTGCTAGTGATGAATGAATGTATAGAAAAGAGACGTAACGGACCATGTCGAGAGACCGATGAACGGAGAGAGTGATTGGTATGACAACATTCCAATCCATACTGCTCAAAGTTTTGTGTTAGGTTTTACGGCCGGCCGCCTGCCTGACACTAACCCTCTATGGGATAAGTCGGAGCTGTTATTCTACGTTATTTGTTCGCTTCCAGGCCAGCATAGAAGACCACTATATATACCTATTATAGTATTAACAGCAGTCATAGCAAAATTTGCAAGAATCTATTTCGATTCTAACTCTAAGGCGTCTGAGAAGAATATAATCTTCCAGTGCAGCACCACACAAAGGAGCTAATTCAGAAATGAAACGGCACAAACAACTGGCTCGAATTTCTGATGCCGCTAAATCACTGGGCTAATTGTTATTCAAGTAATTCGATCCCGAAATGTTAGTTTAACTTGACACTATTGATAATCAATTATCTGTGCTATAGATCAAGGTCTCGTTATAACAGTTGCTTGCGTTATAGCGGTAATTATTTGCTAATTAAATTAAAGCATTCTTGTAATTCACAACAGCCGCGTGGTGACGGCAGAGTAGAATACAATTGTCACCACCCCAAATCTTTCCCGTGGGTGCGGTACAAGGCGACTAAGGATAAATCTGAATATGATAAGGAATGGGCAGCAGCGTTCCTCTTATACCACCTAGCAATAGCAATGTACTACGACTTTTGTGCCCGAGAAATGGCAATAGGCTCGCCACCTATTATATGGGACCTAACATAATTGGCGAAACGTGGGTGCTAGTTCACCTCTGCCTACCCCTTCGGGGATATAGGCGTGATTTATGTATGTATTATGTATTAAGTATGTATTATTTTTGGTATTTACGCAGCAGCATGCCTCTTATACCATCTAGCAATATATTCCGATTTATGTATCTGATAGATGACGAAAGGCTCGCCACCTATCAAATCCTAATTTAATTGGCGAAAAGTGGGTGTTTAATTCACCTTCGGGGATAAAGGCGCGATTTATGTATGTATGTATTAAACATACTGCGCCGACCCCAGATAAACTGGAAACAGGGAAGGAAGTACAAGAAATCATTGTCAGTACTCCGGTGAAGCAGAAAGACTTAGATACCGTTGCCTGCATCCTTTATTATACGCCCGCCTCTTCAATGATCACGATTGCGATATTATTTTTTACCATTTCCTTTCTACCCACAAGTGCCCTTTGAATCGAGGCGCTTGCGAAATGCAATATCTTGACTTGACCACGTTATTTTATTCAAAGTACCTACACTCCGTTTCGCGAAAGGAGTCGCTTTGCTTTAACCTTAAGTCCTTGCAATAAGAGCGAAAAAATGAAGGAATTTGTTTGTCCATCTCGCTTTTTATGCTAGGCAAAGGGTGAAGTTATATACACCTGTTTGGTTTTTTTTAATGAGATAGGAGTATAATTATATTATTTAAGTTTAGTGAGTTAATTATTTTATGTCCTTCGTGAAGTTAAGAATATTTATTTTATTTATATTTATGTGCCTACATAGTCATGTTCAAATATGTTTCATGAAAGGTAACTGCTACGTATGCACTTAATATTTCAATTTTTTTTTAAAGAAATATGAACAATATTGTGTAAGGTACATTGAGGTGAACGACAATGTTGTGGATATCAATAAACGTTGATATCAATCAATGGTATTTGCATGCCTACAGATATAAGGCAGAATATTACAAAATAAGTTTGAAAAAAATACTTACAATACCCATAGGGCTCCTGCAAACCATCCGATTAAGTTAACTTAACTAAATCGCAGATCGTACCAATAGTCATAGAAACATAATGTTCGATTTAGGTAGCTGGAAAGATGTGCGGGCTATGACTATTTGTACGATCTGCGATTTATTTGTTCAGCTTAATCGCATCGTCTGTCCCCACGCCCTTAGTCGTATGGTGCGACTCCCACGGACCAGATAGGCATGATGACAACTGTATCCTGCTCAGCCACGGCTCGCTCTCTCTCAGTACACGGCCTATCCGAGGTCCTACATACATACATACATACATAAATCACGCCTATATCCCCGAAGGGGTAGGCAGAGGTGAACTAGCACCCACATTTCGCCAATTATGTTAGGTCCCATGTAATAGGTGGCGAGCCTATTGCCATATATCGGGCACAAAAGTGTCTCAGTACATTGCTAGGTGGTATAAGAGGAACGCTGCTCCCCATTCCTCATCACTGATTTATCCTTAGTCGCCTTGTACGACACCCACGGGAGAGATTTGGGGCGGTGACAATTGTATTCTACTCTGCCGTCACCACACGGCACAGGTCCTACCTAAACAAAGAAAGCACTAATCTCCCGTGTCCACGGAATCAATATCCCCGACACCAGATGCTCGCGCATCTATAATTCAGACATCCTCACACTCAGACGTATGGAGGTGCGCGTAATCGCAACGCCCACATCAGCCCCGCCATCGATCATCCCGCCAATTTTCCACATTCAAATCTCGTCCGGGCGTATTTGCCGCGGAAACGCCACGCCGAGCCGGACGGTGTTGGATCATCTCTGTCCGCTAATGCGTCATGACCCGGGGCATATTCAATTTTTGTCCGTCAACCCTTACGCGCCTTGGCAAATGGTCTGTCGTACGGGATTTGCGTACAATTTTGTTCGTTGTAACGCTGCAGAGGACCATTTATGTATGTAAATAAGTGTAGAAAAACGCCGGTACCTGTTCCTATTTACGTACACAAATGGCGCGTATTTATCCCTAATCTCGTTAGTCAGATTGGATGAAGCGAAAGTAGTAAAAATATCGTAGCAAGTGGAAAGAAGTGATCTCTACCTACTCCTGTGGGAGAAATTAGGTCCCATTTAATAGGGGGCGAGCTATTGCCATCCGTCGGGTACATAAATTGCGGTATATTATGCTAGGTAGTATGAGAAGAACGCTACAGCCCAACTTGCTTATCGCTGGGTAAACCCTTAGTCGCCTTATAAGACAATTTGGTGATAATTGTATTCTGCTCTGCTTATGCTTAGCCACCTATTAAATTATTAGGTCCCCAACGTAACATAATTGGCGAAACGAGGGTGTTGATACACCCCTTCAGGGATAATAAGGTGTAATTTATATATGTACTATTATAGAATTTCAATCCGAAAAGCTAAACTATAAAGACTGAATGTAGTAAAACCATACTGTACTTACATAAAACCTTTCATACCGCATAAACAAGGCCAATAGAATCAAGATTAGCATTACATAAAAACTCCTTATCACACACTGTGTGCGTACGCCTACGTTAGACTTACCTATTCTGATCAATGGCATTCTCATTTTTTGTCAGTAGGTACCTACATTTTACCATATTTCCTCGGCTTATACACGCAGAGTATATTACATCAAAGCCAAACAGACTGTCACATACAAAGAAAACAAAAAAGCTTCGTCCTAATATCTGGCCTTTTGTGACAGAGACGCGCGTCCGTAACAGGAAAACATTAGCAATGGCGTATAGGCACAGGGGAATAAATTCACTTAATCCAATAAAGTGGAACGTTGAGAGCTACGTAAATATACCACGAAATTAACAAACACCACCGCTGTAAGGGGTTCTGTGGACTAGCGGCGGTGTCTCAGCGGCACAGGGTTGGTCCCAGACAGTTACATACACATACATAAATCACGCCATGCCCGACGGGATATGCAAAGATAAACATAACACCCACGTTTCGCCAATCATGTTAGGTCCAAATAGGTGGCGAGCCTATTCCCATTTATCGGGCACATAAATCGCTGTATATTGCTAGGTGATATAAGAGGAAATGAGAAGAATCGAAGAATAAGAAGTTGTCTAACTATTGTTTTGATTTTAATTTGAACATGTTAGAAAAAATAGTCCTTAGAAAAAAAAGCCGCGGCCGATGCCGGGCAGATGTCCCTGCAGAGGATGAGGATTCGATTCCCGCATCAATATTATAATTTTTCGAACTTTTTCTAGCCACCATTTTCTTTGATTAAATGCTTATTACTCTGCGTCCAGCGACCGTTGGTGAGACTGAAAGGATGTCGCCCGTCTGTAATCTCCCTACGGCGGTAAGACACAAGTCGCACTTGGGGTTGAGGAGCAGACGCACCTCACAGGTGCAAATCCCCACTTAAATCAAGCACAATAGCTCAACCGGAGAGCAGTGCAAACACGCAATGAAAATTACAAATACCATTCGCATACAGGTGGTGATCTGCGATTGCTTAGTTGGAAGAACAATTTCCTATTTACTGATAAAGTCTGAATTTACATTTCTTCCAGGGTTATGTATACATATCTTTGGCAGAATGTATGTTACATTTAAAAATGGATTTACACTCTGAAAAATGTGGGAATTTGCATGTTTTTAGGCATTGCTTTAAACTATTCATCACATTTAAATACTTTTTCACGATGACAATCACAAACTAATCCCGCCTCAAGATCATAATTTTTCGAAATTCTTTTTCTAACCATCAAAATCTTTGTACTAATCTAAGACTGTCATTGTAAAAAGACCTTGAACTCCCAATTCCTTTTCTTGTATTGACACAAAAGTAGAATTTAACTTTGTCTTCTTCTTCCTACTCCTATCTAACGCTTAAATGCGGTTGATACATGTCTTTTCTTTAAATATTCTCTTCACTTTTCAGTGTCACTTTCTTCTTTGTCTTATTATCTTGATTGTGTTCGTCGTATTTAACAAATCACGGGTCAGATGGTCTTCATTTTAAGCAATACGAAAAAATATATATCCTACTAAAGGACTCATATTTTATTCCATTTACTGAAGACTTTCTGCCAGGTATTAATTGTTAATCAGAAAATGAAGTAGCTGGTAATACATCTGGCATTATAGCCAACAAATGCTTAAAGGAAAATGGATGTACCTACATCACATAACAATATAAATATCCGCTCTTATCAAATTACTCGGCCGCTTTCAAGGAAGTTCGGTTCGCTACTCACTAAAAATGTTTTTCTTATATTTTGGCGGGAAAATAAGCGGCGCTCAGGTTTCGTAAATTTGTTTCTCTCATAACGGTCCCTGTAAAATATCGTGCTGTTTTATATTTCATGCAAGTAAAATCTACTGGAGCTGGGAGTGAGTAGACTATGTTTGTTTTGGCTGATATTTCGAACTTGATATTAGGGACCGTGAGCTCCTGTGTTATACCAGGAGACTTTTTGGTTACTGCAAACATTTTTGGAATGCGTTCAGACCATCAAACTGTACAAATTTTACCATGGGACGTCTCCTGGTATATATACTCTACTCGAGCTTGTATAGCAAAAGCTGCCAAAACAGATGTGACGTCCGTTCATGAGCAATTCCAAAATTTCAATCAAAAGCGACTAATAATCGTAAACTTTCTACACTTATAATTCCAACGATTTACTGAAATGTCTAACATTCAACAGAATCTTCAACACGAAATATGATGTGCTTCATTATCGCTTATCATGTTGCTAGGTTATCTGGCACAGTATGTTTACTTTTCCATTCATATCGGACAGAAGTTATCGAGCCACCAAGTCCGTTATAATTACATGTATAACGGAAAGTGCTAGGGATGAGGAATGAGATGAAAGACCATGTCGACAGATCGAAGAACGGATAGAGTAATTGGGATTACTATTCAAGGCTAGTTCACCTGGAATAGGGCTGCATGGTTGTCATTCAACTAAAACTTAACAGAAGATTGGGCAAATTTACATTTTACTAAAATAATAATTTAAATCCCAACGTTTCCTACTAGCACTCATTTCATTGTGAACTTTACTGCCGGAGGCTTTTAGTTTTTCATCCACGCAAGATATTGAAATAACATCACTTATATTCTCACCTAAGGGACGATTCGAAATTGATTCCTGTCTTACCAAATTGTTCGCTGTCTAAAGTTACAGGCCACGGTGTTGAACACTTTGCAGGTGTAGAACGCCAAACTTCTGTAGGTACTTTTATCGTTTGACAGAGCAATATTAAACAACAGTAAGGCAGCCCGTACGCAGTCAGTCTCGATCGCGATCCGCGATCAAAATCGATGATCACGATCCAGATTGATCGGGTACGAAGTAGATTGGCAGATCTCACACGAACCATCTAGATCGTAATCATTGATTCAGATCCGCGGATTGCGATCGAGATCAACTGTGCACGGGCCGCCTAAGAAAGCGATGTGCGCTAAGTTGCCACTGTAATTACTCGGTCGTGTCCAGCTACATGCTAATTCGGGCTTTGGCCCAACTTCCCAGAGTTCCCGGACAGAACGAGCGCCGCCCAGTTTCTTCCGCGCCCACTAATCTGCCACAAACTTTCTTGTTCTAACGACCGAATAAGTTACGCCATTGTTGCGAAGGGACATGTCCGCATTTATTATTTTGGCAATTCTTCTGGCAATGAATTAGCCAGGATTCGGTTTGCCACCTTCGTGATTGTGGGAAACATTGAATAGAAATAGATAGATACTTCTGACGCCATATTTGAATAATCACATAGCATGAAATATGTATTGTTTCTGTACCTTCTACTTATCTATAATGGCATGTGAGACTGGTGTAATTCATTCGATTGTCGACCTTAACGTGTTTGCAGTAAACACAAGCCTATCGAATTAAACTGAATCCAAGAAAGCGCTCGTGGTCACAATTTTGATTTTTGCTGAAAGTATAAAATTTTCCAGGAAATAGTACAAAACCGTGATTGTGGAATTACAGCAATTGCGACCTTGTTTTTCTACGTAAACGTGTGAATTGGCGCGTCAAATTCGAGTATCGCTAATTATTGGTAAATTATACGTCTTGCTGCAATAAACGTCGCTGCAAAAGTCATAGCCGAACTGGAACAAAGCAATATTTGAAAAATAAAAACAATCCATATTCAGAAAACAGCGTCAATTCCAGCAACGGCTGTGCTCTAGCGACATTTTCTACGTCACTCTGTCGGTCTGTCCGACGTCGGCGAGACGTGACCAGCTCGGAATTAACTCTGACTACCAGCAGCCGGGCAGCAAACATTTCAATCTCTGAAACACGGCAAAACCAACTCTATCATGGGGCAATAAAACCTCTTGCGGCCACATAAACAACTGCGCTTTCAACGGTGCTACAAAATTAATGCTTGCAGTCGACTCAGACGAAAATAGACCGTGACTACTAAGCTACTAAGAGTAAAGCGACTGGAAATAGGCGAAGGCGTATACGCAACTAAACCGTTGTCAAGAGCCATGAAAGCAGACCCAACGTCTTTAGCTTTAGAATGCGCTCCGATCTGTCTCATGGATTTATGCCTTCTATTATATTATTGCTGCCACAAAAAGTAAGGGATGAATATTTAAATTTAGCCTAGGGTGTGTAACACATTTTTAAAATTTGTGTGAAAGCTGATTTGGATATTCTATAAAATGACACTTGCATGAAAGGGTAAGTGATTTTTTATTGAATTAAAACAACTTGCAACGCAACGTTTCGTGTTTCAAAGTCTCATCAGGACAAGTAAAATTTTCTAACATATTTTTCTTTGTAATCTGCCTATTCCTTCGCCCTCAATAGAGTGTATATGTCCTATCTATTAGCCCTTACTTTCTTTACCAAGCAAAATAGTTCATTCAAAATAATTAGTCCGTTTTACAAGAGAATGCACAGTGTTCCATATATCGTTTAGATCCACGAACGCCGCGTTTCTACGATATCCCAAAAAAAAGGAAGATAGTAAATAATATTAACACTGAGGAGGACTTGAATCAAATTGATTTTCTGAAACCAAATCTTGCCATGGTCATGTTTGCTACCAAAGGTCTATATACAGAACGAATATTAAAAGACCCTGTTAATGAGCTCGCTGGCACTTAGAAAGTTCTCCAGACGGTTACTAAATAATTCTCCACGGCTTTCTATCATCAGACAGACCTAATTACTCCCACACTGGAACAAGGAAGTTTTATTTATGAAATAACGACAATCTCTCTTGGGATTTTGGTGCTGGGTATAATTTTATCAAAGTAATTTATGCAGAATCACATCTTCCCTTAGTCATGATTTTTTCACCTGCAATTAATACTTCCGCTTTTCGACTAGTCTAATCTCCTCATCTTCCTTGGCTTATTCTAAATCCTTTTTTTATTTGTTGTTTTTCCTGTTGTTATTTTAACAGCCTTGCATTTCCCTTTTCACCATTCGCGTACCTTTTGACAATAATTTCTTGAAAGCAATATGATATTTTATATAATAACTTGATATTTTAATCTTCGCACCTACAGCATTATTAAAGTAATTAATCTATATTGCCTGCCACTATGCTACTGTAAAATATTCTTTTCTACACTTATTCTATAAGTTATGGAAGATTTCAAATTACTAAGAGCGTCTCTAATTTGACAGTGGTCAATGTATGTTAATCACGAACAACCTTTTAAAAATGTGTCTCTGAACAAGTATTTCGAGAATCAACAATGCGATCGTCAATCTAAATATTCGTATCAGTTACCAACCATAATCAAAAATAATGAACAAAGTCACAGAGTATCGATTGATAACAAGAGTTGATTGTAACTAGGCCATCAAGCACCACTACTCACCACTTGGTATATATAGTTACTGACGCGGTAGAATCGAACAACCTCATAACTAACATTCAAAGCTACAATTAGTATTCACATGCATAAATTACATTTGAATTTATCCCCCCGCCTCTTATCAGGAACGTTATAATAGATTGTCTTCTTAGCTGCGATAGAACTTGCTATGCCGCATGGACTGTATAATTGCCGTATAATGGTTGCGTTTGTGGATATTACCATAATGTGGCTTGGCCCATTGGCCAGTGTTTATCACCTGGATGCCCGCATTTCTATGTAAATACAATCGCTGTCGGCCGGCTGTTGAACGAACGCAAATACGCAATACATTACTCGTTGATAGCAAGATGGTTGGTCGCTAAGGACTGTTTCAGCGGCAGTGGAATAAAATTGTCACATGTCATCGCTGGGACGTGTTTGTTTGGTCGACGTTTTAGGCTCAATTTACACTGCGGCTGAACGGAATGGAGGCGAACTTTTGCAATGAAATTGAACGTTGAATATTTAGTCTTATAGCCAAAGCGCAAGGGAGTGCCCGGGATTAAATAAATTCCAATTGTTAGTAGACCTTCGCTTACAGGAGTGATTATCTGAATGTATAATATGTAGTATTAATTTTTTGTTTCAAGTTAATAGATATACAAAGAATAAGAAAATAATTATTGTCCTAATTCTGCAAATGAGCCTAGACTGCCTATATCTACCACTCGACCCTCTGATATCAATCTTTCATAATTTAAAGGACCAGGCACACAGACACTTAAAGCTGACTATAAAAATGTACAAATTACAACAATACCATAGTGGTCCTAGATTGTCACGCGGTGGGACTCGCGGACCCTAATAATTCGACGTGACATCCGCGCAAGGGTTGACGTTTAAACTTTACTCGTACATGTTTACAGCGGGCCCCTAATACCGCTCACGGACGTTTTAAAGTCCCGCTCAAGATTTACTGGATGCGACTTGCAAAGAGTGGGTGTTACAGTAATTTTGTTGCAAAATCATCGTCAGTTAGTTACTGAGCAAATTTTTGACTACCTTCACTTCATGTAGTCCTTAAGGTATTTCATGTTCTTTTTTATTTGCACGAGCACTGCACATTTGAATTAAACTTTTACAAATTTAACTCAGTGTTTGCTATTGTTCAGTGTAACTTCAGTGTTTGCTATTGTTATAATAAAAATATAGAAAAAAAAATTTAGACTAAACATTTTCACAAAAGGTATTTAGAAGCCTAATTCCTTCCCGGTGACCACGACCGCTGTGATCGAAGCGTCAACTCCAATATAACTGATAAAATATAATTGATACAAAAATCATCGATGGCGCTTTACCTCATAGCAGTTGCAATAATAACCATAGCCATGATTGTAAAAGAATGAATGAAAGAAAGTCCTTAAAAGCAGCCCCATTTCTGCCTCCAGAACAAATATACCGTTCAGGCATAGATTAACGCAGTTCATTCTCGCAGAAACCATAGGGAATTTGTCACTCGCTACAAAACACTACGGCTAAGTGAGTTGCGCTCGAGTCTCCACCTGGGACGCTTTAATTGGTTAAACGTCAGACGTGCGAGCGATCGCGTTCCATTTGGAAGTGTGTCGCTGAAATTTGCGATTCATCTCTCTTTAGTAGACGGAACTGTTTTAGCTATTCCGCAACGGAGAATGAACACATTTTTACTGGCGTTACTGCAAGTTATAAAGCTATATTTCCATCTAGCTTTAGTTATTTTGATTTATAACTTTGTTTAAGCCTTAACCTTGAGCAGTTTGAATTGGTTTGGAATGCTGCTGTCATTCAAATATCTTAGTTAATCGATCTCCAGACATGGCCCTTTCCGTCACATTCTGTATATTATATTTATTAATCATTACCACCTGGGCACCTTTCCGGTGTGAAAAACTAATTAAAATAATGTCAGAAAAATTAAAAAAAATAACCATTCAACCTCACGTTGGAAGCAAACAGCTAGGTACCGTAGCCTCGCAATGTAGAAATAAATTTTGCGTTCTACGATATTTATTCACTCCAAGGTCAGCGTGGAAGATATGAATTTTGCTTGACTCATGATAATTTCAAGAACATTTGCTTTCTATTTGGCGTGGTACTACCACGTAACCGATAATTTTGAGAGACCCGTTCCAGTTACAAACGTAATTTATGCCTCGACACAAACCCTTAAGTAGATAATTTAACGTGCGCCGGAGTCGCCACCTGGGGGCGCCTAATTGTTTCGACGCGTCCGAGACGCTCGGACATTTTCACTAAGCCAACTGCCGCACAAGTTCACCGCCTCACCGCCAAAACCAACCCTAAGTACAAAGGCAGAAGGCCCCTTTCCCTTTCTCCGGATACACGGGCTTCTTTTGTTTGGTGAGAATTAGCAGATGTCACGTCCTGTTTACGACGCATGACATTTGCACGAGTAATCAGATTTTGTTGTTCCTCTTAACAGTCGTAACGTTTGAAAGTGGAAGTTTGGCAATTACATAACTTTTATCGTTGGAATGGCAATGAAGTGCCATTGTTGAGTTTTACCTTCCAAATAATACTGTGACGCATTCGTGTGACAAAAAGGCAGACTTGTATAACGTGGTTGATTAAATTAATTAATTTAACCTGCATTATTTTCAAAGAAACGCTATAGCTAAAGTGGTTCCTACAGGTGTAATAAAATTCGTCAGTTAATGTTTATAATATCCATGTTGCCTATCCCTTTACACTTTTATGTCAGTATTGCTAGATGATAACATCTTTCAATTCAGTAAATTGTATAGTTTCGAGACTTGTAACAACACAAATAGTAGCACGAGTGTCTGTCTACAAATTCATGAAATATTGATAAACTGTTTGGTCGCTGAACCAAATTATTGTTATACCTTCCATCTAGACTTAATAACTGAAAGAGTTTTTAACTTTATAAAACTCAAGACTTGTAACAAAAAAAAACACAAAGTAAAAAGAGCCCAATAGAAATTTAAAAGCCCATAAATCTCCATTGGGAACTTATCGACGTGGCTTCTGTGCAGACTAATATATGAGAACGCAGGAAAAACAGAGTGACTAGATTCAGACGGTAAATTTGCATGGATATTTCCCAGAACGGGGTTTTGCGCGATTCTCACGAGGGGCAAAATAACTGAATCCATTTTGCGTTATGTACATAATAATGACGTTCAAATTAATATGTTAATTCTCATTCGGCTTGTAAAAGCGTATGTTGTTTATGTAGACATCAGGAATTATTCATTGACCCATAAACTTTTCAGGGCTCATCAGGAATCTCTGTGGAAAAGGGATTGCTTTTAGAATTACCGCGATCGGTTATAAAATATAGGCGCCTGAAGATTTGAGTAAGTATAGTAGCAAAGCGAAAATGCCGCTATCAGCTTTAGAATATAAGACCAGTGCCTAAAGTTTAATAGATAGAACAATATTCAAATAAACTTCCTAGCAAAAGATATATTATTTTGAGAAAGGTCTATAGAATAGGAATTACACAAAGACTGAGAATAATAGAACAGTGCCGCCTCCTCAAATTTTTGAATCAATAAGAACATTTGTTTTTAACTTTTGATTTGATTATGGCTTGAGCTGCGTTGACTTCAAGAACCAACCCTTCGACCTTTCTAATTATAAATCCGATGCTGAAAACACTCTTTAGCATTTCCAAAGATTGACTGTCTCTTACAAAATTGAACGTTCCTTCGAAAGCCTTTACCCAATCCACATTGTGGTAGAAACTTTAAAGGATTTTGTACAGATTATTGTCGCACATTTTGGATTGTGATAGTAATCTGAAATCCTCAGAAAATTTATAATTCTTAGAAGACACATTATCTTGCAATAGTGCGATTAGGGTAATCTGTTTAGAGCGTTTAATTAAATTATAGTTGGTCCAAGGGTATAACCGAATAACAAATTCGGAGTTGTTAAATTCGAATTTGATCTAATTCGCAATCGTTTCAATTATGACTTAAAATCTGACGTTGCAGTCAGGGTTCAGAAAGAAAGACTTTTATATGTGTAATAACCAAATATTACGTTAGGGAACCTGACTGATGTATTAGGCTAATTCTACCTACTTTTCTGAATATACGGACGTGATTTACACAAGTATTTTATCTAAGGTCAACCCACGTCCACCTGTGAGACGGACGTACAATGGCTGGTGATGATGAAGGTAGCTACCGTGAAGCGCTCAAGTTTAAACTCCCACTTTTACGTTATAAAGGGCGGGCAAAATTTATCTCGTGTCCACGTCAGACACATTCATAACTTATAGAGCAACTTTAAGACGGGCCGGGCCACAAATCATAATAACTAGCAATTACAGCGGAGGGAAAACGCCATAAATACTCTTGCTGTTATTAGTTGCATAGTTCGAAAGAGTGCCGAGTGAGGGTAGGTGCATACTTCTTAGGTGCCGGCTTTCTTATCAGCGGGCGGCGTGAAATTGAGTGTTATTTATTCATGGATAGATGGAAAGGAAAATAAATAATAGTGTGATGACGCGTGAGCGCGTGACTAAAGATAATGGGCGAGAAAGACATGCTGTAAATGCAGGGGAAATTAAAGGAGTAATAAAGGAGATTATTCGTACTAGTATTTTGACTCATCTGAGATTTTGAGACATTCTTTTTTACACCGACTAATAATCTTCTGTTTTCAGAGATACCTATCTCAGATTAAGGTCTGTACAAATACATAAAGGTTGAATGGTTTTTGTAATAAAACATACATACATACATACATAAATCACGCCTATATCCCCGAAGGGGTAGGCAGAGGTGAACTAGCACCCACGTTTCGCCAATTATGTCAGGTCCCATGTAGTAGGTGGCGAGCCTATTGCCATTTATCGGGCACAAAAGTCGCAGTATATTGCTAGGTGGTAGGTATAAGAGGAACGCTGCTGCCCATTCCTCATCACTGTTTTATCCTTAGTCGCCTTGTACGACACCCACGGGAGAGATTTGGGGTGGTGACAATTGTATTCTACTCTGCCGTCACCACACGGCACTGTAATAAAACAGTATTCTAAAACAGTGTTTTGAAATACTAACTGCTTTCTGAGAATTAAATTAATGCACCGTAATTTAATTAAACGGTGTTTATTATAAGGTTTTTTGTTTCACAATCAAGAGTTCGATTGGAAGGAGATAGGAGTATAAACAACGTCGGGTTTATCGCTGACTTCGCTGCTAAGGAGCCTAGATAATTGAGTTAAAGATCGCTATGGCCCTTTTGTTAAGGTGACCATGATATTGTGCTTCTTTGCTCAAATTATGTAGGGGAAACGGGCATGCTGCTTAAAGCGGTGTACATACATCATATTTTCCATACAGCCTAGGAGACAGATGGGAAATTCAAGTTTGACATGTCCTCTCAAAGGATCAGCCAATAAGGTTGACGGGAATATGTCCGTTTGCAAAATGTATTTTTTACACGAGAGTACCCGCTTTAGGCAGTGCGCCCGTTTGCGGCCCCTTCCCCCACTTGTCTTTGATACCTTTGACTATCGACTGTTGAAATCTATTGTGTGATGAAATTGAGAAGCAGTCTCATGCCGAATGACGGTCACCCTCCTTTACTATCGTCCCCTATAAAACACCTCGTTCTATGGGTATCCGTTGCGATAACATCTGCTGTGTGCTTTGTTCAATTATGTAATAAATAAAAGGCGTTAAGCAACGAACGATGTGGACGACATGATCTTGAATGTTTTGTCCTGCTTAAGTATATTGCGTAGCGCTTGAATAATTTGGTTCCTCAAAAGATAAAAATCTGCCATAAAAGTCTTGTCTGATCATCATGTAATCTGGACCCTTTGTGTAAGTTTAAAAATGTGCAAACGTTACTATGGCGTTACCGTAGCATGTTGACAGATCGCTATTATCGGTAAGGAAATAAAATAAGGTCGATAATTTAAACGTCCTAAAGTAAGAAGCTTAAGCATTTGGGTTATGAATACTAAGGGCAAAGGCAGCGATGATTATTACATGAGACTTAACATCTTTAGAGTGGATGTTAATACACCTTTGCTTACCTCTTCTGGGATGATATATAAACAACAACATGATAGCCATAAATAAGTTGAATTAGCGTGATTTATGTACGTAACTTTGCGTCAAATGCCTGCCAGCCTTCAATCTATCCTGCAAGATATGATAAAATTAATAGTATAGCTCATTTTATGTCGTATTAACATTGAAGCTTAAACAGCGACACTACAGATTAAATCCATTCTCTCTCTCGCCATAACCATAAACAGCGTTAAACGCATCGATTCCTGAACGAATATCATAAAAATCCCCGTAAAGCCTCTTTAACACCGGTCCGCTCTTGTAATTGCTCCCTTCGCCGGCCCACGGCTTATTAAGGGCCCAGAACACATAAAGGCCCAGAACGGGACACATAATGGCCCAATATCATTTTTTAATAAAACCATTGGATGCCAATTTTGTACTAATAAATTCTTTGGGCGGCCGTGGTAGGTGCGTATTTTACATTTGTTTTACGATGTGTGTTTGGGGGAGATTGTTATCCTTTCTGATCATCAGCCGTTTGTATGATTTGAATGAGTGGTTTGAATCTTAATAATTTACCTTCAAGTGTACGTCTTGGTAAATAATATTTAAACACGCCGTAATTTAAGTGTATACACAGTCGTTGGTAAATCATTAAATAAATAAATAACCAATTACGTTAACTCTGAAAACCGATAAAATCTTTAATTTAATATAAATTCTATCTCAGAAACAAAAATGACAGATTCAAAATACCAAAATCATCATCATCATTAGCCCTTTAATATCCACTGTCTTCCTTATGGATAGAAGAATATAGGGAGAATGGGCCATTACCCAACAGCTAGCCCAATGTAGTCTATAACAACGGGTGCAATAATGATTAACTCCCGTATACAGAAACACTACTCAAATTTTGAGCACTGGTTATAAAGTTAAGCGGACAATACCTGTCAGAATTTGTGTGGAAAACGCCACTTTTTACAATACTTAAATGTTAAGCAGGACTCAAACTCTTTGTCAAATAGTTGTTAAATCAAATACCAAAAGCAAATACCGTCTAAACCCTAAAGAGCGAGCACCCAAGCACAGAGGCGAGCATTTATAGCCCCCTTACGTGTGCAGTATTCAATATTCAGTTCATGAAATTTCGGCATCATGAAACTGTTTAGCTCACCCGACACGTGTTGTATGTTAAGCTTCTCGGGAGCCGGGATGGTCGGCAGCATATTAAGCGGGACAGCGCTCCGGGAAAAGAGCACCTGTACCGGTAACCTTTGGCGTTTTAAAACCGACCGTGTTGCTACCCTAGTGACATAGAGCTCGCTAGCGCAGTGACATAGCGCGCTTGGCCTGCGATTGCGTAAACTAAGAAATTTCGCTAAGGCCGGTCATTGGATGGGTGACCAAAAGTTTATTATCTCGAGTTCCTCCGTGCTTCGAAAGGCACGATAAGCCGTTGGTCCCGGCTGCATCTGTAGTCGTTAATACCCACCAACCAGCACTGGGCCAGCGTGGTGGGTTATGGCACAATCTCCCTATATTCTTACATCCATAGGGAAGGCCCGTGCCCCAGCAGTGCATTAAAGGGCTGGTGATGATGATGACATAGAATTCCAGGTTTATTGCCCGTTCACCAACACCCAGATATTATTATAACTCATTAGGAATCCAATTCCTGTTAATAAACAAATATTGAGCTGCACATCTACAGATTAATTGTGATTCTCCTAAAAGATTTTTTTTGTTATTATTTAGACTTTTTATTTGAACATTATATAAACTTCTCCCTGCCCTGTTCCCAGTTCATCTGGGGTCGGCGCAGTATGTTTCCTCTTCAATTCTTATCGGTCAGTCATCAAGCCATCCACTCCCTTGTCATTCATATCATCCATCACAACGTAAAGGTGCTAGTGATAAATGAATGTATAGAAAAGAGACGGAACGGACCATGTCGACAGATCGATGACCGGAGAGAGTGATTGGAATGACTCATTACGAATTCAATTCCTATTTATAAAGAAATATTGAGCTGCACGTCTACAGAAGATTTGCTTTAAATAATAAGTGATTGATATCAAAAATAATTATTCTCCTGAGAGTACTGTATAGTTATTAATTTTATTTTTTATTTGAACATTATATAAATGTTTGAAAAATTATTCCAGATAAAATTTTGGGAAAAAAAGTTCGAAAAATTATAGTCTTGATGTCGTCGGGAATCGAACCCACGTCCTCTGAACTAAAGATACTTTTTTCCCTGTTCCCTATAGTATTCTTTTTTATTCAGTCATACTGTTACACAGGGGTGATATTATTCAATAGGAATTTAATTCTTAATTAGTCACGATTGCCAGAAGAATCTTTTGTTAAATTTTTTCTGTAATAAAAACCATCCTTTGTAGGCTGCTAAGAGCTAACGAAATCCTTGCAAATACATATAAATATTTATCTTGGTAAAATAGTGTGTTTTAATGCCACCAGAGATCAAAGAAAGAACTCTAGTTACTCCATCTTTGAAACGCGCGACGCTCTTGCTTATTCATGGCGTGTTTTTCGCGACTATTTATTTCACGAGATAATAATGTGACTTTCGTTTGTTATACATGTTATACGGTTTGCGTGGTGTCTTCACGGATTGACGTCACATCGCGTAATCCAGTCAAGTCGTATTACTAGACATTTTTCTGTTTTTTAGATGCTGTGTGTTAGACATCCCACACAGCGATGCTAAATATAGGTACTCGTGCTCTTGACTAACATTCTTAGTAACTTACTCGCACGGGCAGTGGCAGAATAAAGATCATCATGCTTATAATCTTTCTACCAGGTTATTTGGGATCGTTGCAGTAAGATTTCCCTTACATTATCGGTCAGACGTAATCAAAAGTGGCCTTTTGATACTATGATTCATCACACTGGAAAAGCCGTGTGGTGACGGCAGAGAAGAATACAATTGTCTCCACCCCAAATCTCTCCCGTGGGTGTCGAACAAGGCGACTAAGTATAAATCAGTGATGAGGAATGGGCAGCGTTCCTCTTATACCACCTTGCAATGTACTGCGACTTTTGTGCCCGATAAATGGCAATAAGCTCGCCACCTATTACATGGGACCTAGCATAATTGGCGAAACGTGGGTGCTAGTTCACCTCTGCCTACCCCTTCGGGGATATAGGCTTGATTTATGTATATATGTATGTATGTATGTACACTGGAAAAGTGCTATGGTGGTCATCACTTTAGTATCGGTATAAAAGTGATGGAAAGGACCACGTCGAGAGATGGAGGATCCATCGATATATTGACTGAAATGACTAATCAATTAAACCATGCTGCTCAAGGCTCCTTCACCAATCCTCTTTGGACTCTTCGCAATACCGATGAAAATGTTTAATAATATAAAAATTCACAGAAACCTTAATAATGCATTATATAGTAAGCTAGAAAGCGCAGCCGTGAGAGATCCCTCCTCTACCTGCAATTGATAAGCAACATTCGCAAAGGCCGAACATTGGATAGGTGACCAGAATTACTAATCATCCTAGTTTTGTAAGACAGGTTAAGTAGTTTTTCCCGTCCCGCATCTTCAGTCATAATATCAGTATACGTTATGGCACATTCCACTTATAATTTTCCTTGGACGGATTAGTAGATTGAGAAGAGGACTATCCTATAGGTAATGTATATTGTAACACGTAGCAGCTACGTCGTAGAGATACACAAACATAGTAATCGAGTGAACAGCGCTACAGCAAATGATAATATTGGAGTCAAATCAACACGAGATGTAATATAATTGGTTATTTCATAAGGGAAAATAGCAAGCCTGAATCGCGGTTATAAAGTTACCGACGAATTACAGTGGAACCGTCCAAGGATTGACGACAAGGTCTTCGCCTTCCCCAGAAAAAATCCTGTGTCCATAACACAAGTGCTTATTATGTGCTTCTTACTTTGGGCTAGTAGATGATAGGTTTGAGTGTCAGAAATATTTATTTATTTACTAGTTGCGTCTTGAGGTGTAGATAATTTTATGACAGCTGACTGAGATGTCTGCCCGGCTAGCAAGACCACCAAAACACGATATAATATAGCCATTTATCGCGTTGAACAGTCGAAAATCATTGGATTGTAACACTATATTATTATCATTTATATTTCGCAGCTTCATTCTTAGCGATTTAAGCTTACATGTTGTAGTGGCGCCCCCAAGCGTCACCCTTGCACGGATTTTTAAAGATATTTTTATTTTTTACTATGGCAATATTAAAAAAGATAAATAAACGTTACTACTCGACCAGTCCGGCCGTTACGCTTCCTCATTACGTGTTTCCGTGCCGAACCCTTCGCACGTCAACGGAGCTCACCTACCTACGAATAATTTAAAAAAAAATAACGGCTTTCAACATGGGGAACTATAGAAAATAACGAAGAAAGAAGATACGAAAACTAGAAGCTTATTCGTCTGACGAGGAATTAAAGAGCACAATAATATATTTAGTGATGCGAACAACTAAAATCGGGGTTGTATCTGTCACATACATACAGAATGCGCAATTGCCAATAATCAGGGCTCTTGTCGTTCTTATTAAAAGATGTGCTACTTATGCCAAGGATATTTCGTGATGCGAACAACTAAAATCGGGGTTGTATCTGTCACATACATACAGAATGCGCAATTGCCAATAATCAGGGCTCTTGTCGTTCTTATTAAAAGATGTGCTACTTATGCCAAGGATATTTCGTGATGCGAACAACTAAAATCGGGGTTGTATCCGTCACATACATACAGAATGCGCAATTGCCAATAATCAGGGCTCTTGTCGTTCTTATTAAAATAAGATGTGAATACCTACATATACCAAGGCTATATATCCTTATTAACATATTCTCAAGAACCAATGTTCTTATAGCTCCATGCCGGAGCTCAGCGCACAGTCCCTTGCCAAGCGAGGTTGACGCATGTAAGTACATCTCATGATGTGTACACGCTCAAGGGACCATCGGCCGCCACTGCCGACGCCTCCGTCGCGGCTCGAGGCAACTTCCGAGTTCGTAGAAGTTCTCACAAGGATGAGACCCTTCAGATCCTCGGCGACACACCCGATCCGGAGACAAGTTGAGCTGCTTCAGTTCAGCAGGATATAGCTGCAAGGTCGCACAAGGTCTTAAAAAAGGAGATCCCTTTTCAAGATTCCTGAGCAAGACTCAAAAGGTTTTTTCTTCAAGTATTTAAGTTATAAATATTTAAGGTAAAGAAAACATATTAATAAATCTGATTCCATAAAATTGCGATTTTTTCCTTTTATTCCTTCTATATTGAACACCGAAGACAAAGCAGCTTTGTCAGTTATTTATATAAAAAAACCGGGGAACTTCAAGACCCTATATCAAGAGAAGCCGGATACGGGGCGACCAGCACCAGGCCCGCGAGAGCAGTGGGCACACCTGCGCGGGCGCGATATATCAGCACCAGCCGGTACCGCCGCCGCCACAGGCCTACCCGCAGCCGCCTCCGCAGGCGCCGTTATAAGAGGTACTTAACTTATTGTGTTGGTCGATTACGCTACTTCTGTCACGAGTGAACAAGAATGATTTCCTAGGCACATATTATCTAAAAACACATAGCGACCATACATAATACGAAATTGCTATTCAAAGGATTTTGCTGCTTCAAAATTTATAAGTCAAGACTGTTTAATGGCATAAATCAATTGAGTTAAAAGATGTTTATTTTTTAGTAAACATAAAAGAGTCTGATCGATCCACCTTTGCTTTAAATATTGTGGTTGCATTTATAAATTGTTATGTCTACACTTCGGTTTATGTACGGCGGCGCCGTAAGTTTTTACAAAGTTGTTGAAAATACCTCCATTTTAATATTGTGACTGCATTTACGATTTTAATTTCTACCCTTCGGCTTATATCGTCGTATGTTTTTTAGACGTGGGTGCTAGTTCACCTCTGCCTGCCCCTTCGGGGATGTAGGCGGGATATATATATGTATGTATGTATGTTTTTTGGAAAGTTGTTTATACCTGTCAGGGAATGCCCTAGAACAAAAAACATACTATATGTATATAATTTATATTGATTCGATGACATCATCTGTTTTGGCCAAAATTATCATGCATGCCAAAATAACCTCAAGATTATCGCTAAACTTGCGATTTGTAGGATTTATCCTAAACAAGGAAGAAAAAAGCTATCTTTTGCCTAGTAAGGATGATACATTTCTGGGTATTATTTTTTAATTCAACAAAGATGATATCAGAACTAACGTTATAGAAAAGAGAAATAAAATTAAACACTATTTACAACAAACGGCTTGGTTGACCGAGTATAAAGGCATCTGCCCGGAATGCCGAGAACGCGGGTTCGATTCCTGCATCAAAACTATGGTTTTTCGAATATTCTCTACTCTAACCACAAATTTCTTTAGCCAATTTACAACATTTTATTAGTAACAGTTAATGAATTTACACTATTTTACAAGTTTAATTAGACTACTTATATTACTTTAACTAGCAATACAGTATTCTTGGCTATACACCATAAATATATAATTACATTATCACAGCTAGAATCAGACCACTGCTTGACCATTCAATAATACCCCCACTTAAATTAAGTGTCTAGGGAGATATGGTAGCGGTGCCGGGTGAAGACATTAATGGAATAGTTACTTTATCTTATATAAATACCAAGACAACTATAAGGCGAATGCTTTATCGTGTATGAAATTTTCGGACACCGAATGGAAGCTTAGTGATTACGCCTTTAATGAAATAATAAGCTAGCTTGGCAATTTTAATATACGTAGATCTTTTTGCAAGTCGGTCGGTCAAATGCAAGATGCGCTATTTACGTACTTGACAGAGTGACCCCAATGCATGGAATACTGATGTTTTTACTGATATACTGATATATATTTCTAGTGATATTTATTTTTATGCGTTCGCGCTTTACATACTAATTCATTAAAAAAAAAAAAAAAATAATAATTAAAGATTGTGATTTATAAACCTGAAGGGGTTGTAGTGTTCCCTACTAGCTAACGGTTTTCATTATTTAAATTATTAGATTCCTCTTGCTGTATCAGGTTAAGTTGTCTTTCTTAGTCTTTAGACCTAAAGACCAAGACGGCCGCCTTGGTCGATGGCTCAGATTGCTGGGTATTGGCCAAGAGGTTCCGGGTTCGAATCCTGGTAGGGGCAAACTTTGTGATGACCACAAATGTTTGTTTTCGAGTCATGGTTGTGTATATGTTTATGAAGTATATTTTCAACATATATACATAATTATATTAAAAATATATCCGTCATCTAGTCTTCATAACACAAGTGCTTAGGCTTACTTTGGGCTAGATGCTAGGTGTGAGTGTAAAAAAAAAAAAAGAAAAAAGAAAATAAAAAAAAAGAACATAAATAATACAACAAGCAGGTTGAAATGTTGGGTAACATTTTGTAAGGATAATTATAACTAGTACCACACAGGCTCTGTATCAAGATTTATCGATTTTTTCACAGAAATGTTTGTCAGAGGGGCTAAGTACGGTACCTCAAACTCCTACAAATCGGCACTTACCTTATTATTTAATAAGACATTATAATGATTAAGGATTTGAAAAAAAAAAAAATATATAGAATAATAATAAAAGGAATTAAAATATTATATATGAAAGAAGTTTATAGATTGAGACCAAATATAATATCAGCTGGCACCCAACCTAATATTGTCTTACATTTCAAACCAGTGGCCAAATAAAGATCTCAATATAGAAACCAAAAAGACAGCAACCTGTGTAGATTTCGCCACCGCACATCGGGTCCAAAACACATATATAGGTTATATACATTAATAAAACTAAAAGTAATTTACAGAACCTTAATGAAATAGTTATATTATACCAGAATAGTTATATTATACGTAAAGACCAAATTAATATCAACCCGTTATCAAAATTCTCTAATATAAAGTAGTACTTAGTAGTTCCCTCGCCACGGGTATCATAGATTATTTGAATAGAACATTTTTTCCGCGTGGTTCAGAAGTTCAATTATTTATTACTTTTAAAAAACAATTTCGTAAAATTTGTTGATACATCTACATTTGGCGCTCAAAGCACCCGTCACGCGGTTCATGACGACAGCCAATAAAATTGGGGTTAGCATCGATGTAATACGGAAGGCTGCAGGTTGCAGCAGTAACTCTGAATCATTCACAAGATTCTAAGGCATGTAGGTACTTAAATAATCGTTTTAATTATTAAATAGCTTAGATTAAATTGCTAAGAACAGCAAAGATATAATAATAACAAAATAAAAAATCTAAATAGTTATCTATTTTAATGATTGATTTTTTTTTTTTCCTGAGGCATACAATAAATAAAATTGATCGATACTTTAACTTCTAGGGAATATATTTGAAGTCCCTGCTGAAATGTTAAAATAACTATTAAATGGTAACTTTTCTATAAAAGCATAACTTAATCGCACTCGCCGGCCGCTGCCGCGGCCTTAAATCGCTAAGAATGAAGCTGCGAAATATAATTGTAAATCAAACGAACTTACCTGAAGTGAAGTTCGATTATAATTATATGAGCAGCTTCATTCGACGCGATTTATAAGATCCCTCCCAACATCTGTAAAGATGTCCATCCCAACCCAAATCCAGACAAATATAAAATACAAAATTACAGAATAGGTTTCAGGTAGGTTCGGGCTATAAACTATAATGAGGAAGCGTAACGGCCGGACTGGTCGAGTAGTAACGTTTATTTATCTTTTTTAATATTGCCATAGTAAAAAATAAAAATATCTTTAAAAATCCGTGCAAGGGTGACGCTTGGGGGCGCCACTACAACATGTAAGCTTAAATCGCGTCGAATGAAGCTGCTCATATAATTATAATCGAACTTCACTTCAGGTAAGTTCGTTTGATTTACAAATATATATCTGAACTGAACTGTAGAAAATCCAATGATTTTTGTAAGTTCAACGCGATGGCTATGTCATATCGTGTTTAGGTGGTAATGCTAGCCGGGCAGGTATAATAAAAAGTACACATACCTACCTAAGTCACACCCGTTAATAAGCCACGACGCAATTAAAAAATAACACCTCTTTTTCATGCTTTTAATTATTTTTAATAAAGGAAGTAAGTAATAGGTATTTTCATTTGTAATCTCCGGGACAGATTTACCTTTGTAATTTTTTGGGCGGACGCAATAAAACAAAACCTCCTGAAGAGTGGAAAAAAAAATATTTTGGGCTTAAAAAAATATTTTAAATGTTGAGTGTAATAAATTCGGTGTCTTCTTTTAAAGCTGTCATTTCAATGTTTCCACTAACTTCATCTGAAAGATGCCAGAAAGAAAAACGGCGACATGATTGTCTACTTAAAGAGTTTAACCCTTTTAGGCTGGCAAGGGTCCGTTCGTATTCGTTATTTTGCTAATGACACGTTTAGACGGTCATTAAGTCTGAATGCGGGGGTTTTATATTCTATTTAAGAGTCTGTTGTACTCTTGCCTGAGGGCCAGTTTCACCACTTTCGATTAAGTTCCAATTAAATTCATTATAAAAGTAAAAAAGTCGAATTTGGTTAATTCCATTTATTTAAGGGGTTGATCCTTAGGTGTGCACAAAAATCAGAAATCACACGTCGGCCCTTACTCAGTGATCTCGATCGTGATCCGCGATTTAAGTTAGTGATCGCGATCCAGACTGACTGTGTACGGGCCGCCTATCAGCAATCCGGTAGTGGCCAATCAGCTTTTATTGTTAGAGACGAACATAAAGCTGCCTGCAATTGCCTATTATTGCGTACCTAGTTATTTTTAAATACTACCCTCATTTTAAACGCTGCAGTTAAAGTCGTTCGACTGCTCTTTGCTTTCATAATATTTTTAATTATACATACTTTTATGCTTGGTTTACGATTTCAATGTAAACCTACATATAAGTAATTTATTTTTTTAACAGACGATTAAAGTGGCGAAACTATTTCCACGTTTATAAGGATTAAAATTTACTTAATAAACGTGGCTTTACATACATACATACATAAATCACGCCTATATCCCCGAAGGGGGTAGGCAGAGGTGAACTAGCACCCGCGTTTCGCCAATTATGTTAGGTCCCATGTAATAGGTGGCGAGCCTATTGCCATTTATCAGGCACATAAGTCGCAGTACATTGCTAGGTGGTATAAGAGGAACGCTGCTGCCCATTCCTCATCACTGTTTTATCCTTAGTCGCCTTGTACGACACCCACGGAAGAGATTTGGGGTGATGACAATTGTATTCTACTCTGCCGTCACCACACGGCACAACGTGGCTTTAGATTGCTTTAATGCCGTTTCTCAAGATACGTCGCACGTGTCGTACTAAGCGCCAATAATACACAGTGAATTTATTATATTACAAATACTGCAAGGCGTGAAAATGGCCATATATCTAAGCAAAGTTAAAAATGTAATATTTTCATAAAAGTTACTTTTGTCTTTTGTTGAGTTAGCACTAGCTCACGAAGACAGTATAAGTTAAGCCAGTACTGTAGTTTTTGCTTTAGTGGTTTTGACGATCTGCCGTTGCAGAGCGTAACAATTAATTAAAGGCTCGTGTCTGTCAAATGGTAATGGGGTGACGTGTGGATCCGAACGAATAAAATACTTAAAAATAGCCCCTTATTTGTGATATTCGGTGTATGTAACATTAAACAGATTCAGAAATATTCATGTTTCGAAAGTTTTTTTTTTACATGTAGCGCCACTCGTCGGTCTGAATTTCAAATGACAAGGCACGGCTTTCCTTGTTCCAAAGTCGAATCAGACAGGAGACTTCGAGGGTTGACTTTTTAAATTACTTTTAAATTGTCAACGTCCTACCTCTCACTGAGCACTCGGGTTTTGTTTAGATAAAAAATAAGGCTGAGCTCACCAACACTTAAACAGGCGATTAATAGTTGGACAGATTAATAGTTAACCGTCGGTTATTGACATTATTCCGTATGGAAACAATTTCAAAAACTGTCGGTTATCTTTTAGTCTCTAGTTTTATGTGTTGGTGAACTCGACCCTAAGAATTACGTAGTACGTGCTCAGCGAGAGATCGTTCACCTTTTAGGCGTAATAGATGGCGCCGTTTTTAATTTAATTTTCGTTAATTAATTACTCCAAAGAAAAGCATTTAATAAAAACTATGGCTTCATCCCTGAAGACGGTTAATTAGTCTTGTCTTCATTGTATCTCGGTTAGGCGTCATTATATGGGAAACCTACTTGCTTCTGAATCTTCATCACACAAAAAATCAATTTTCATTTACTTTCTCTCTCCTTCTGCCTATCCCTTGAGGGATAATGGGAGTGATTTATATAACAGAGCGCACGAATCAGTTTTATTCATTGCTCGCTAATAAGGGGCTGTAGTAGAAAACTATATATTTCTGTCAGTGATGAACTTTGAATACCAAAAGAAGTACGCACGTTACTGGACTGGGGGCCTAGCCATCAAATAGAATACACGGTCGCCAAGTTATTTTTTTTCTTGTAAGTTTCATTCATTTTATTCTATGCATAGGAATAGATAGGACACTTGGCTATGGGGTACTGGCTACTGATTGTGCTGCTGTAGTTTTTAATAAAGTTATTATTATTATCAAAGGTATAATATTCTTTTCCTAGAGCTCCGAGTATTCCCCAATTCCGATAGACGGAAACGCGGACGGTTTTATTCGGTATTCTTTTTTGTGATCGAAATAATTTATGTGTGTGTATTGGGCCACATTTTTTCCGGCCATATCTCAAATTGATATTTGACGCTGTATCAATGGATGGTGTGTGACTTTTACGACCGCGGGCCTCCTTGGCGTCTATGAAATAAATTTGATGCGACGCCGCGTCCCCAATGGACTAGAGACGCGTATATTTCTGACAAGTCGCAGAGGTATTACGTAATAAATACGTTCAATTTGTTGTGGATTTCCACGAGTGTAAGTGTGTTGCTTCCATGCTGGCACGGGAGAGAAAAAATTACGTAGAATGTGCAAGTCCCGACTCATCCCGGGGGTGTCGTAAAAGTCAACTAAGGGAGATTGCCCGGTGTAGACCAATAAGTTTACTGGGACACCCGAATGGTGGTGGGCAAACCACAAAGAACAATACACATAAAAAAGGCAAGCTGCCGGCTGTAAAACCTAAGCCTAAGTCTGGGGAAAAATGTATTGGATAAGAACATTCCGATACATTTTGCTCAAGATTAGTCGTGGACCAATTTGAGTCTCTCGCACATCGACATGGTCCGTTCCGCCTCTCTTCAATACATTAATTTATCACTAGCACCTTTTCGGTGAGATGGAGAATGTGGAGTCAATAGGGATGGCTTGACGACGTCTTCTTTCTTCTTCTTCCTGCCCTGTTCCCAGTCTATCTGGGGTCGGCGCAGTATGTTTCCTCTTCCATTCATATGTCAGACGTCATCAAGCCATCCACTCCCTTTTGATTCATATCATCCATCCCACCGTAAAGGTGCTAGTGTTGAATGAATGTATAGAAAAGAGACGGAACGGACCATGTCGAGAGACCCATGAACGGAGAGAGTGATTAGAATGACAACATTCCAATCCATACTGCTCAAGGTTTTGGCTTAGGTTTTACAGCCGGCCGCCTGCCTGACACCAACCCTCCTTTGGTACTACGACGACGTCTGACCTATGTGAATGGAAGAGGAAACATACTGCCCGACCTCAGATAAAGTAGGAACAGAGCAGGAAGATATTGATGAATTAATTTTAATAGGAACTTTAGCCGCTGGTTATTAAAGGATTTTGCCAATGACTGTTATTAAGTACAAATAAAAATTTACCTTAATAAATTCTTCGTACCATGTTTATCTAAATTGATTTTAACCGTATGCTCAATAATGTTAAGGCCGATTTTACGGTGGTATAACCTGAGTATACGATATAGGTTCCGTCGGGTTTTATTAAAAGCGTATCGTCGATGTAATTGATTAAAAGTAATATTCAATATTTGCGTAAGAACACTCGTCTCTCACAAAAGATGTCTGGTATACATTTTACATTCTCAGAGTAATTAGGAATTCCTCCTAGAATTAAATTAACATTTTACATAGATCAAGTAACTTCAGATATTCTCTTGTACAGACGACCGCGTATTGACTTATTACATACTGTAGTTCCTTCAGTCAATTCCATGCCGTACCAGAGGGAATTAAGTTTGAGTATCGACTGGTGAAAGTCGACAGTTTTGTTTAATGTGACGCTTTGCTGATTGTACCTAACATGTACCCTTGAACATGAGATTGATAAGAGCTTGCTTGAAGTACGTTTCGATTTCACTGGAATCCTGAGTTCATTATTTCACTTATGGTTAATATCAATAATTTGATAATAATTGACTACCTAATCGAAATGAAAATGTGTCACCTACGATACCTACCACAAAGCACTGAGTTAAAGATTTAATCGGGTTTTAATTCTTTCCACCACCAGTCAAATTACTAAATCATTTTTTAGTTATACGGCGAAATTACTTTCGGAGACATGAAGAGACTCATTCAGTAACTCGTTTGTTAACAAGGTCATCGTCTGATTTGTCATTTTTAATCTTATACTATTCATCGTAGACAGTAAAAAAACATAGAACAAACCTAGGGTATTCTAAAAACGTCTGAACTCTACAAGGTTTGTTTATGAGCAATGATTTTCTTGATCTTTATAGCACTATTAAAATATGTAAGATTGAGGGTAGTTTTTCATCAACCTTAATGTGTTTTAAATATTTTATATCGAAGTACGTAGTAAATATTAGAATTTAACTGCGAAGAATTTAGATTCACAACGGAAAAAATTCCTTTATAGTTGTTGAGAACTTTGATGCCGCGGCTAGCCCGTTTGCAAGCTAAGCAAAGAAAAGCTTCTCAAGGCCGCTCATTTGATGGGTGACCAAACTATATGACCTCGAGCTACTTAGGTACTTCCGAAATAATATTCATTAGTTATTCTATTTTGTATTGCATGTAGTGTACCCATGGACACATATAGAGCCTATTAGGGCTTGTATCGTCCATTCTCTCCCCACACTAGAGTCCCTCCTTAAAGTCGAGGCATTAAAGATTTTTTATCGTTACGAACTAAGTCAGTTTACCTGTATGATGCAAAGCAACAATAAAAGCGAAATATTAAAATATCAAAGTATACATTTCGTGAACTTCTTACAAACCGCGTAAAATATTAACGGCTACTCACAGAACTTCGTTCATTTTACTCGATGTTTACCACCGAACAATTGTTTCGAACCAATCGTACAGACCAACACCAATCTGGCAGACCTCTAAATGTTTCTTCGGATATTGCGCAGAATACCGTTCCGCACTTGTTCAAGAGCTAGTTCTAGAACGATATCGCTAGAACAAGTTCTAAATTTAAAAGTCTCATAAACATCACAATCGATTACCCATAAGTTGGCCAAGCCACGTGGGGACCGCAAATATCCAGGCAATATGCTCCCAGTGCAACCTCTGCTCGCGTAGCTCTCTCTTTATTTTTATACGTAAGAGCGAAAAGGACGGATAAGGTAATAGTGATGTAGTGGCGCAGAGGTAAATAGTTTATATTTCCATAAAGTTCCTATTTTAGCTACTACGTTCAGAATTTTGTGTGTACTGGGGTTTCTACTTATTTGTATACTTGTGTACTGTTGCTTTTACCATGAATAAGTTTCAATATCTGACATAAAATAAGATTAAACAGTCAATTTGTCATGATTATAATAGTTTTATAGTCCCTTTTGGTAGACATTTTGCTAGCAATTATTTCATAGCAAAGGAGCATTAGGTATTTCATAGCAAGAGAATAACGACTATAGTTTTGAATTGACATTTTTTGTATTAAGTACTCATTAAGGTTAATTGTCGTCTCTGAGTGCGGCTGTACGACTTATTTTGGCACTAAAGGCGTTTTTTATTTGTGTCTCTTTTATATTCAAAAAGCGATTTGTCGATACTATTCGGCACAGGTACATCACTACACCGCTAATTTTTACTCAATTCTCGGCTGGCACGCATTAAGTTAATTCTGGGTATAGGCAGCACTCAACACTATCGCGGGAGTTGTTTTGTTCTTATGTTTGAGTTTCTTCCCGGGGTTGCCACTGGGTGTAACCCAATTATTGTTTTGAAACATTGCAACCCTGCGTCGTGTGGTTTGGCACATTTTTTGCTGTTTGTATTATATTATCTGTATTTTCTGACCTATGCAGGATTCTTCCCTATAATGATCAACTGAAATGAATGAAATGAGTGTAAAAATAAATGCTTTTAACGATTAGTGCGGTTGGCGTGCACCACACACACTTTTACAGTAGGTACATACTTTTAAAGCACAGATTTTTACAGTACAGACTATTTAAAAAGTATTAACACTGTACTGGACTTACAGTGGCTCATCATTTAAATATTATATCCTCCATACTTTAGCAAGCAAAATATTACAAAGAAAAACAGTTTAGAAAGATTCAAAAATTATGTCTTGCCATGGCACATATAATATTAAAATAAAAATCAAATGTAAAGCATTAAATTAAAAAAAGGCAATAAATCCATCATCCCCACCGTGAATGGTCAACAAGGGATGTACCAAAACGCACACATAGCCAGTAGATGGTGCCAATGGCAAGGTGTTTATGGCACCTTCTCCCTATATTCTTTTACATACATACATACATAATTCACGCCTATATCCCCGAAGGGGTAGGCAGAGGTGAACTAGCACCCACGCTTCGCCAATTATGCTAGGTCCCATGTAATAGGTGGCGAGCCTATTGCAATTTATCGGGCACAAAATTCGCAGTTCTTTGCTAGGTGGTAGGTATAAGAGGAACGCTGCTGCCCATTCCTCATCACTGATTTATCCTTAGTCGCCTTGTACGACACCCACGGGAGAGATTTGGGGTGGTGACAATTGTATTCTACTCTGCCGTCACCACACGGCCATATTCTTTTATCTATAAGAAAAACCTGTACCACAACTTTGGAGACATTAAAAGATCTGGTGATGATTATACTACTTAGCTATGCTGCATAATTTACGCACTTTGCAATTAATATTTTAAGAGGTTAGAGAATCAACGTTAGGATAATTATCGCAAAGACTATGTATCTATATTATATTAGACTCCGGCAACAGTTTACTTTGTAATTAGAACTGATAATTTGAATAGATAGTAAGGATTATCGAAGGAGGGTAGTTTAGGAATAACGAAATTAATTTTACGCCAACTGAATAGAAAATTAATACTGAAACATGTTTACCTTGACCCGTATTTTGGTCTGTGGTTATCAGAATGCTACCATCTTATTCATTGAGAGATTGCGATAGTCGACCGTCTATTGATAAAGGGGCATTTTCGGCTGCTCAAAGCAAAACGCTGATCGGAATGGTGGCTTGCAACAAATGTTGATAAACACAAAATAACAAAATACCGAAGTATTGTGATAGAAATTTAATACACAAATAATAATATATAGAAATGTAATACATGGAGAAATTTCAACAGTTTGGGCTAAGAGCTTGTACACAAAACTGCGAATTGGCGCGATGCAAATTCGCAACGCAGAAACTACAACGTAAATTGCGCTATGCGATTTGGTGCGGCAAGGCGGCGAAACGAAGAAGCATGAAATTGAAGGATTGCACGAATTCGCAAGTTCTTGCGATGCGTGGGAGCTCGTAGATTTTTACGATGCGACATCGCGTTGTGTACAAGCCCTTCCAGCGCCGACTGCGTTCTAACCCCCGACACTTGTGACTTAGCACCTCTCCGCAATAGTTGTGGTGTACAAACGTTACTTGAAATTGCGCTATTACCATAGTACTGGCCACGGGCGCCGTTCACCCAGCAAATATATCCCCGGTTAGGCACGACCGCGCGAACTAGAAAATGCTCAAAGGCATTCCTCCATCGTTTAATATCCCGTGTAATACGCGGCTCTGTCCACAATTCCACATCGTTGTTTTTATTAGAAATGCTTAGACGGACTAGAAATTCCTTTTTGAATATGACAAATGGCTTTCGCGGCACCTTCTATTAGGACGTAATATATCTCTTTTTGCTTGTATACTGGGGACTTTTGTTCGTGAAGTTTTGGAGAGGCAAGCGCGGTTGGATTGGTTGTCTTGGAGTTTTTGCATACATACATACATACATTAATCACGCCGATCACCCGTATTCATAAACATTAATAGGTGGCGAGCCTGTAGCCATTTATCGGGTACGATACTCGCAGTACATTGCTAGGTGGTGTAAGAGGAACGCTGCTGCCCATTGCTCATTGCTGTCTTTTTCTTTCACCCTTAGTCGCCTTGTACGACACCCACGGGAGAGATGGGGTGGTGACAATTGTATTCTGCTCTGCCGTCACCACACGGCCAAAAGTTCCAGTTAGCTGTTAAAATTACTCCTCGGTCAATAAAATGAGTTATGGTGTAAGGGTATTTGGAGGGTGTTGTAAATAATTAGTTTTATGAGATTCGAGCACGCAGAATGTTTTTTCAACACGCTTTCTATATACCAGCGTTCAACAATTTACAATAGGTACCTACCAATATCCAAAGTGGTGACGACAAATGTCAACACAATCGTCACCATTCTAAATACGGTTTGACGGTCGCCTTGGTCGAATGCTCAGATTGCTGGGTATTGGCCAAGAGGTCGCGGGTTCGAATCCTGTGGTAGGGGCAAACTTTGTGATGACCACAAATGTTTGTTTCCGAGTCATGGTTGTGTTTATGTTTGTGTAGTATATTTTCAACATTTATATACATAATTATATTAAAAATATGTCCGTCATCTAGTATCCATAACACAAGTGCTTAGGCTACTTACTTTGGGCTAGATGATAGGTGTGACTGTAAAAATATTTATTTATTTATTTATTATTTATTATTATTTAAATACAAGAGACAAAGGGTTAAATCATGATGAGGAATAGGCAGCTGCGTCCGTGTAGTTGTTATACCGCCTATTAATGTCCTGCCATTTACCTGCTCTATAGAAGGCAATAGTTTCCCCCCATTTTAAGCGAATATATACATGAAAACAAGGTAATTAGAACCACTCAATAAAATGACAAAACTCTTGACATTCATGACGAGTACGTACTTGCCTAGAAGACAAAAATTTAAACAATAATCGTTCTACAACAAACTAAAAATTTTTAATTAGCTATTCGATTTTAATTTTAACATTACATAAATGTTAGAAAAATTAGTACAAAGATTTTGGTGGTTAGAAAAAGAATTTCGAAAAATTATGGTCTTGAGGCGGGAATCGAACCCGCGTCCGCTGCTATCCGGGCAGGTGCCGGACCGCTTGGCCACCCAAGACACTAATTAATTAACTTGCCGAAATTCTTCTAACCTTTACACTTCACGTTGTAAGCCAACGGGTACCCTCGCAATGTAGAAATATTCCCGCCTCAAGATCATAATTTTTCGAAATTCTTTTTCTAACGACCAAAATCTTTGTTTTAATTAGCTCTTAAAACTGAAACATTATGTAGTCGAAACGCAACCCAACTTAATGCGCAGCTGGTCTCAAATAATCCAACGTACACTTCAATAGACGAAACTGCAACAATGAATGCCATGCTTTGTTTTATTAGCCAAGAATTACCATTTTTCCGTCTTTACTCTCGCGTGTAAGACTAACGCAATCTCTACAACATATTTATCGGCGCGAGCGCGGAGTCACGATGATTCTGCAAATATCGTACGATGCGCCATCGCATGATTCATGCCCAAACCCGCCTATAAAAGCCGGCCGAAGATCGGGCCGAGGGACATTCACTGCTCGTCACTCGAGCAGTGCAGACGTTATTATTCGGGTCACTATTTGAATTCGTAAATTAGTTGCTGATTGAATCTGTATTGATTGATTGTTTGTGGTGACGGATATTTGGGGGGGGGATCGATTGATCTTTGATTATTTGTTTTATCAAGTGTAGTTTTGAAGAGGGTTTCAGGTCGAAGCAGTTGACGCTGAGCATGCGAGGTGGGAACGGCGTGAATAGCTGAAAACTCAATTGGTTAAAGCTGATCGTTGTTTCGCTTCTGAGACTGAAGATCACTCTTAATAACTCAGAAGTGGGATAAAGATTACACACCCACAATTTTCTTGGAATAAGAGAAGTATTCATTTTTTTTTTTTTTTCCTTTTGAAATATCATCCTCGGTAACGTCCTTATTAATTGACCATAAAGCCCGTATTGTGTAACGACTTGGATATAAATAACGTTTTAAACTATGATTAACATGGACCCTTTATTCTAGAACAATATTTAAGTATCAATTCATTGATCTCTGTTTACGTTTATTTTGAAACATCACTCGGCTAACAATCGCGCAAAACATCTCATTGCCACGCTTGAGTAAAGTTATTATCCTATATTGCTACATCTTTTCGCACTCTCATAGGTAGAATCGGAATGTCTCGAATTAAAAATTTGAAACTAAATTGACGTAAGTCAAGCTTGATAGCCGTTTTGGAATAAAACACAAATTTAAGAAGCGATTCTTTACTTAAGCAATAATCACTTCAATTCAAAATTGAACTATACTCAAGTGCCGTTTCCAAAGTGTTGTTGATCATGTAAAGATATTCGCAAGTTATTACGGAGAGTATTAATGGTGGTGGTAATCACAAAATGTATTTGCTGGTTATTACGGTAAACGATATTAGTATCAGTGACCGGCATCGAAATGTTATTTTCCAGAAAGTGCGGATATTACGGTATTTAAATGAAAGCATTAGCGTGACGTTGATGTCGCTGAGTGCGCACTACGGACGCACTGGAGATGGAAACCACAACCAGGAAAGGACAAGCAGTAGGAGATCTCGACGCTGACGAACGCCATCGAATGGTACTTCATCTAGCAGTGACGGTGATACACCGCCGCTGCCGCGAACTTCAAGTAAGGCATAGATAGTCCTTCTATTTTTGTGAACTTCTTCCAGTCACTTTTAATCGTTAACAAGTTGACGTGTGATAAATTGAAGGGTGATGGTGACCTTGAAAATTGGGTATGGGAGATGAAGCATGAAAGTAGAATAAATGTAGTAGTAACGAGTGTTGAAGAGCGAGTGACTGGGGTAAGACTGAACGATTGAATAAGAGAATGGTGTGGTTTGAAAGAAGAAATAATTTAATAAGAATTGAGAAATGTGACGGGGAAGGCCTAAGCGGTCTTTTCATAATTAATTGAAAGAAGGAAATTAGTTTTATTGACTTTTTTTTAGTATTAACCTTGTACCTACGGGATGCTGGAAACCAATGTCACCCCCCAATACGGGCACCTTTTTTTTGCACTATACGGAAATATAGCTCCACTTCACTTGACGATATTTCTAAAACTACAAGCGTTAAGTTATTGAAATTTTAAATAAATTCAATAACTAACCAGATTTTTCCATTTATACTACAATTATTAGTCTAAATATCACTGTTCATTTTTGGCAAAATTAACTGTTGTATTATAGTGATGTGCTACTACTGTTTGAGGTTATCGACAAGTCTTATTAATTGTGTTGATAATCGATATGATATCTTTAAAATTATATAATAATAAGGACAATCAATCTTAAATAAAGATTGATTGAATATAAAATAAATGAAGGGATAATAAATGTATGTATGTATGCAATTACATTATCTAGGTACGTTTTCTCCACAACACGCACTGGCCACGTCCAATACGTAACTGATTTAATTTCATCTATATAGTCTTCGAAAAATTTTATTAACTACCCGATAATATAAAAAAAAAAAAGAATATCGATATACCCATTTTTATGTTCATATCTTCACTACAAATCCGCCATCTTGAATTCAACCGATGACCACACTGTAGTACGGTAGGCAACAATAGTTGACACTAAAGTTAAGGGGAATTTCGCGGGGTTTTTTTTTGCCGAAAAGGAAACGAGTTTGATTTTTTTAGTCTATAGTATACCAACATGTCAATTTTGAATTTATGCCGTTAAACCCGTCATGCCATGGACACAGATTTTATAATAAATGTTTTTCTAGAGTCTATGCAAAAAACAACTATAATTGACAGCCGTGCTCAGGGAGGCCATTCAACTATAGTTGCCGCCCGTAGGCAAAGGGTAAAAAACATTGTCTCCAATATAACAACCTTAATTAATGTAATATCTTAACAAAGGCAACTGAGGAGATTCAGCTATCCAGTCAAGAGAGTCATCTCTCGGACCGCGCTGGTTTTCAATATCCCCCGGCTCTCTAAGGTGAAGTTCGATAGCATTGAGTTAAATAGTGCGCTGGTTGACATTTTAATTGGGACAAAAATTATACAATATAAAAATAGTAGTAATTATAGAAAGCCTATTGAAAAGGGGTCGGAACAAGTGTTACATTATTTCCAACCAATTTAATAACCAAATACGGATACCGATAAATCGAAAAATAATTTAGATAAACGACCATACTCATCAAGTATAGCGACTAATTCTAAAGGTATAACTAGTAATGATTTTATCTGCTTAATTGCAAATTTGCTGTAACTGTAGAGAGAGAGAGAGAGAGAGAGAGAGAGAGAGAGAGAAAGAGAGAGAGTAACGATGTAATAAAAGGCTTCTAAAATTTACGGTTTGTAATAAATTAGATCATTTAACTAAGGATTGTCCACGGCTACCACTATCGATTCGAGTAAAAGTACTGATAGCTTTAATGAAAAGAACTTTAAGCAGGTAGACGTAGAAAATTGTAGCAACAGTTAATACTTTGTTGCACTAAAAGTAAATGGTATAGGACCACGAACTGTAACATTGGTATCTATAGTCAGGTCAAAGTAGTTACTTGAGTAAAAGTCGTTACTTATAATATTGTCATTTTGAAACAAAACAAAAAACATTCACGATAAATGTACATTGTATTACCTATTTTCATAATAAAAATATTCGAACAAAGTTTTTACTAAAATGAATAAGAGCCAGGAAAACAGCAAAACAGATTTGATAAAGTACAACGCCAATTTTGGTATCGACGTATGACTGGGAATGTACACAGATGTAACTGACGAGTATAGTTAGCGAAAGCCTTTTAGATTATAATGCCGAAGGTTACCATTGCTTTTTCACATTTGTAATGATACGAACTTTTATGAAATCATAACCTGACTTTTCAATACGTGTATTACAATATGATTACATTATATGTTTAGCTATTTATTTAGTTCTTTATCACATAATTATCTCATTTTGACAGACTACCGTTATTGTTATTGAAGTACGCAACAATTATCCTAATACGACAACATATCGCTAATCGATTTTCAATTTAAATAGATTGCCTGGAGGCGAAATATAAATGATTATATACATAAATAATATTATATTACGAAGAGGCCACAGCTTAGAAAGAAATATTATTTTCTTCCCTTACAGGGGAACGCAGAGGGGCAAGCTGTGTAGACAGTTTTGAATTTTATTTCAATCTATTCTTTCGTAGCTATTTAATGAACGTTCTTTCATATATTGCAACGCTGATGCAGTTAACGTTTAAAACCTATTTTCTTAATGTATAATTTAAGAAAAATAAAACTGAAGTCATGGTATGTATGAACTGAAAAGGGATGTTTGAAACGAACTTAGTAATCTGTGGCTGATGAAATCACCATAAGGGAAAGTGTGTTTTTTATACATTCCATATTTTGTGGTATTTTCATATTTACAATCTGGTATTTGGTAACATTTAAACGCCAAAATGATTTATGTTATTGCTACATTAAACTTGTACATTCCCGGGCAAAGGTCGACCTTTTCTCTTGTAAAACACCCAAAAACGATAATGTAGGAGATCTTATTAGAATAGAACGAAAGATTATAGACAATGTAACTAACATAGGTGAATAAAAATAAAAAAAAAGGAGAAAAGCTTTTTCCGACGTGGCCCGTATCGAAAAATTCTGCACAGTGACCGATTTTTAGTATAGGTTATTCTACTTACTGGGAAAGAAGAGAAATAATATATTAGTCAATGTATTCATAGCGAAAGTAATAATAGAATGAAATGACATGGAATTAGATGAAATGGAATGGAAATGAGTGCAATGAAGTAGCATGGAATGAAATGTGATGAAACGAGATGAGATGAAATGAAATTAAATGAAACGAAATTGGATTGAATGAAATGAGATTGGATTGAATGAAATGAGATTGGATAGAATGAAATGAGATTGGTTTGAATGAAATGAGATTGGATTGAATGAAATGAGATTGGATTGAATGAAATGAGATTGTATTGAATGAAATGAAAATGGATGGAATGAAATGAAAATGGATTGAATGAAATGAAGTTGGATTGAATGAAATGAAGTTGGATTGAATGAAATGAAGTTGGATTGAATGAAATGAAGTTGAAAAGGATGAGTTGAGATGATTCGAGTTGAGTTGAGATGATTCGCGAGTTGAGTTGAGATGATTCGCGAGTTGAGTTGAGATGATTCGCGAGTTGAGTTGAGATGATTCGCGAGTTGAGTTGAGATGATTCGCGAGTTGAGTTGAGATGATTCGCGAGTTGAGTTGAGATGATTCGAGTTGAGTTGAGATGATTCGAGTTGAGTTGGGATGATTCGAGTTGAGTTGGGATGATTCGAGTTGAGTTGGGATGATTCGAGTTGAGTTGAGTTGATTCGAGTTGAGTTGAGTTGATTCAAGTTTAGTTCAGATGATTCGAGTTGAGTAGAGATGATTAGAGTTGAGTCGGGATGATTAGAGTTGAGTCGGGATGATTAGAGTTGAGTCGGGATGATTAGAGTTGAGTCGAGATGATTAGAGTTGAGTCGAGATGATTAGAGTTAAGTCGAGATGATTAGAGTTGAGTCGAGATGATTAGAATTGAGTCGAGATGATTTGATTTGAGTTCTGAACTGGAGCAATCCTTTACGTGGGCAACTGAGCGGAGAGCTAGAGCAACGCTCGGGGTATAGGCATATGAGCGGAGAGCTAGAGCAACGCTCGGGGTGTAGGCATATGAGCGGAGAGCTAGAGCAACGCTCGGGGTGTAGGCATATGAGCGGAGAGCTAGAGCAACGCTCGGGGTGTAGACATTATGAGCGGAGAGCTAGAGCAACGCTCGGGGTGTAGACATATGAGCGGAGAGCTAGAGCAACGCTCGGGGTGTAGACATATGAGCGGAGAGCTAGAGCAACGCTCGGGGTTTAGGTATGAAGGCAATGAGCTAAAGCGACGCCCAGTGTCAAGACACAGGAGCGATGAACTAGAGCAACACTCTCGAGGTCAAATGAATGACCGAAAATTTTGTGACGAGCAATCAGTGCAGACAACGAATGGTATCAAGTAAGTTGTATCGCACGGATGATCGCAGATCGTGACAGACTATGTAAGATCGTTTAAAGTAGAAGTAATTAAGTACAATATTAAATGTAGTAATGTCAAAGGGGTCTGCGTAAGTCTTCATTCTCTTTGAGTTATCATGCTTAGTTTGAACGTTTGCACACATTTAGATATTTAAGTGAGAGGACTCACTCTTGAAAAGGATGGCCGAGCTGTAAGACTAACGCAATCTCTACAACATATTTATCGGCGCGAGCGCGGAGTCACGATGATTCTGCAAATATCGTACGATGCGCCATCGCATGATTCATGCCCAAACCCGCCTATAAAAGCCGGCCGAAGATCGGGCCGAGGGACATTCACTGCTCGTCACTCGAGCAGTGCAGACGTTATTATTCGGGTCACTATTTGAATTCGTAAATTAGTTGCTGATTGAATCTGTATTGATTGATTGTTTGTGGTGACGGATATTTGGGGGGGGGATCGATTGATCTTTGATTATTTGTTTTATCAAGTGTAGTTTTGAAGAGGGTTTCAGGTCGAAGCAGTTGACGCTGAGCATGCGAGGTGGGAACGGCGTGAATAGCTGAAAACTCAATTGGTTAAAGCTGATCGTTGTTTCGCTTCTGAGACTGAAGATCACTCTTAATACGCGCTCCACAGTTTAGTTTGCAAGGACGCCAAATCGTAACAAAATCTAGTTACTTTAACCCATCAAAAATTGACGGAACATTCTTTTACATCCGTAAAAGGTCTTTACGGGCGTCTAGTTGAAATTCTTAAAAAATAAACCCGGTAACGATATTGTCAACAGTTGGAACATTATATCCCTTAGCTTAATATTACACCCTAAAATCTACTTTTAAACCTTTTATGATATAAAGCAGTAACAAATACATACAATCCAAAATCCAATCAGCAGTAATATTTACAATCCACCTTCGAAGCATCAAGATCAAATACAAGACTAGTTTCAACAAGAAAATTCTTCTCTTCTTTAGTTTGAAATACCCCAGCCATTTCACATTCTCAAAATTATAGTCATAGTTTTAATTAAAGTAAGAACAGTGTGCGGACTATGTTCCTACAGTCTCACTGAAACGTGTCCCAAAAGGGTCATTCCGAGAAGCACTGTTTTGGTAATGAACGTCGCTACACAAAATGGTTTCCTGAAAATGTGTCTTCAAAAAAGATCCTTACTGCATACTCTATTGCCGATATGGGAATAAGCTCCGAGGATTTCCAGTGATCTTTTTATTTGAGTTTTCGGAAAGAAAATTATCTGGAGGGAACCGAATCGTATTGATTTGCCGCTTTAGCTCGTTTCAGACAGGAATAATATGTTTGGGAGTTTTGTCTGGAGTCTGAACCTATATCTATCTACCCATTGTCCAATTTTAGGAAGTTTGCTGAATAGGTTTCGTTAAGTTTTGCGATATTTTTTACCTGCTCGTGAGTTGGTAGAATTATTTGGTATCTACCGTTTTAGAAAATTACTGCTTTCAATACTGAACAAACTATACAGTAGCAACTTCCATGATGTTTTTGAAAGTATTAATAAAGTACATAAAATAATAAAAGGGATATATATACTCTCTAAAGAAATGATGAGAATTGAAGTGTTTGAATAATTAGGTAAGTATTTTTGAATGAAATAAAATTAAATGTTGGAAATGTTGAAGAAATACTTTATATGTTGTCTTCGTCATCATCGCCAGCCCTTTAATTTCCCCACTGCTGAGACAGGCATTCCCTTATTTCGTTCAGGATGAAATAATATAGGGAGCACGGGCCACTACCCACAGTGGTGTATTCTTAGTATGTTCTTGGAACGTACCAAAACTACTCGAGAACGTTATGAGTGACGACTGATCACTCCCGCAGAGGATGATGACGTCCTGCAAAATTTAATAACGCGCTAATTACAAACTTGTTCTTTGCGCGCGAAGGGTTAACGAAACTCCGGCGGAAATCGAGTCCGTATAATGAAACAGATCATAAACTCGAAAGCCGGAGATCCCTACAGGGTCTGGCCGATTGTCAACTGAAGATTCAATTGGGGTACAATAAATTAGTCCGCTCGTCCCTTCATTTGCACCGCACCATTGTGTACGAAACACTTATAGGCAACTTCTCGGAACCTTTATTGTTGTTTTGGTATGCATTCGGTATTTCGTTGTTGTTAATAGTTGAGGTTACGTTATAATAAGTTCGCTTTGGGTATTCATAGGTTCTAGTTCTGCATTCATTAACTTTTTGACCCAATTGTTTGGTCGCTTTCGAATTACAGAAACCTTGCCGGGAAACAGTTTTATAATTAAATTTGAGGGTTTGGTTTATTTGTAAGATAAGATAGCAGTGCTAGTGAAAGTGTTTAAAGTAAAACAATTGAATCTAAATAACCAGTTGTTTTAGGTGCGTATCATTGTTACATAATTTATAATAACATTTTTGTATAATTACAGTACGTCAGTAAAAAAAATTCAAATATCTGTTAAAGTTACGTAATTGATTAAACACCACATCACAATTTTTCAGTTTGAGGCGTGACCCTTCTTTCTTTATTTCTTATGACCCTTATTTCTAGATTTTCAAATTATTATTATTTAAATCAAGTTTTTGAAATTCCGTAAATAAATTAATAAATAAATTAATCAAACGTGATAGTGATAAAGTTAAATTACTTTTCATCTACTTTTACGATTATTGCTTGTTGGCAAAGTGTGGTTTCTTGAAGAGTATTATCACATTTATAAAGCTGCAAATGCCAATACGGCGGTGATGAAATTGAAAAACAAAGAAATCTTTTCTTAAATTCACTATTTTAAAGTAATAATCAGGTATAATACTTGAGAAAATAAAGTCAGCTGGACCAATAATTCTTCGAAAATTTTCTGAATTTATTTTCATTGTAAATTTTTTTAAACATTAAATTTTATAATGTATAAACAAAAATTAAATCAGAATAACCAAGTATGTAAGTTATGCACACATATACGATCAATCCGTGAGGAGCGCCAGTTTCAGGAAGGTTCAAACTGAAATACCAATCTACTGGTTTGCGTAGTCAAATGTTGGAGACGACATAGTCCATTATTGCCTCCAGAACAAACACCGGCGACTTACCCGGCTTAAGTACGGACCGGTTTTGTCCCTTCTGTGGCATGAACAATTGAGGTGGGCCTGCATTTCATTCTAGTAGAGATTCAAGTTGTTTACCCTCGAATAATCTCGGTTGAAATGAAAAGGATACGACATCATCACTATTTGGATGCGTAATTGCCTTTTTGGCTACGCTACAGCTTAAAGATACTCATTTAAAATTCTGGTCACTGTAAAATTAAAAATTTTTTACATAAACAATCGTAGTTCCAGAATAAAATTTATGTGTTTATCACAAAATTATTTGACCAGGATTCGAACCCTGGACGTCTTGGGTAATTGCCAGTGATCTGATATTTCGACCAAGTCGGTCGTCTCTGTACTTAATTTTGGCTTCTGAAAAACCTATGTTATGTTCCTTATTATCTATAAATTCTTAGGTTACTTTTAAACTAGCTTAGTTGGTATTGTGTGAAATGTTTTTTTAACAGTTTTATTTAATCATGATCATGGTAATATAGTTAATATGTTGAAAATATATCTACTATCACTATAACGCTTACAAATTTCTACTAACAATGTCCAACCTTTCTATTTGAGTCCAGCAAAGCATTGGTCTGTAATGTTACTAATGCTGTTTACGATTCATAAAATATAGTCCAGTCCGAGTTTGAATACCCAATAACATTTGCTGCAATGTTAGCGATATCGTTAAACATTTCATGTTTTTATATCTGAGATTTGTGTTGAAAAATGTGATTTTTATACAAGGTTTGATTTATGTGATCATTTTCGGAGCTCAAGTACCTAACCTACTCGTTCTAAACATTATATATTTCACATAAATTTGTATTGATAAAAATGTCGTGTATCCGAGTTTCAAACATGGATTATTTTGGTTTAATTATTATTAATGTAAATGTTTTGTCAGAATACTAGACAATTAGACATGACATTAAAAAAGCAATTAATCGCAATTGGAGTGAAGAATGGCAATAAATTAGTTTCGCTTCCACCCCGATCCATGTCCACTCTATAAGAGCCATGTTAAAACTGTCAGCGTCCGTTAAATGTCTTGCGGCATGCAGTATTCCACAAAGTTTTAAATGTAGCTGCAAGTGAAATTGAGTAAAAATAATCCAAGTTGGTCGCCGCGCCATTCCAACGGTAGCCGCGGGCATTAGATAGTATATTTTACTTGGATCGAACACGCTGCGGTTTAGCGTTCCGCCTATCGGATATGGCAAAAGGGAAAAAGACGAATGACCGCGATGAGAGCTGCTCTCCATCTGGGAATCTATAAACCTTATTCCTATAGGCTCAAAGTCTATAAAAGTCTGTTGGCATTGGTGAAAAATATCTTATTTGAATATCCCCGGCCGGGGGAAATGGATCGGATGAGCGTGGAACTTTTAACTGAAATAATATTGTCGTTGGTGCTAAAGGTCGGCTCCCTTATACAGCTGTTGTGCTTTCGCTTTATTGAATAAAAATGTTCGAGGGCTCCCCACAATTTACACGTTCACGCCGTCTTGTGTAAAGTGCACGCGGGAATTTGTTCAGAACGCTAATACTAGAGCTCCTATGTATTCATTTTCTAAAAACGCTTTGTATTTCTTAAAATGCTTTTTTTTTCTTCCTACCCTGTTCCCAGTTTATCTGGGGTTGGCGCAGTAGGTATGTATCCTTTTCCATTAATATCGGTCAAACGTCATCAAGCCATCCAATCTCTTTTAGGTCACACCATCCATCACATTGAAGTGCTAGTGATAAATGAATTTATAGAAAAGAGACGGAACGAACCATATCAAGAGACCGATGAACGGAGAGAGTATTTCATAAAATACCCACATGTACAAATCCTACGCTTCGTGACTAAAACGATCCTAGAAATGTTATTAAAGCCCAGCCTAACTATGACAATACCCATTTTGTAATCAAAATGTCTAGAAGCGATTGGTCAAACAATTGTATCTTTCGAAGATATTATGCTGATTCCTAGAAATGTTATTCTATTGTGACGTGACATTTTCCAAGGTAGACAACATGATTGTTTCTAGGAATTCAACTTTTGCTTCTTAAATTAAAGAAATGTACTCGTAGTTCGCTTTTGTTTTTATTCTTATGTTTTTCTGTGGGAATTTATTTCGTAAAAGGTCCACTGTACGTATTTAACTTACTATTAGAGCTATTTTCGAAAAACATGAGTTACACCTGAGGCGTAGCGTCCCGGAAACGTGGTTATTGCATTTAGATGCATAGAGCGTAAGAAATAATATCGGACTCCCCGGAAATATTTATCACATCACATCCATTACTGTACTCGTAAAAGCTTATACGATGTTACAATATTCTTCAAGGAAAATAACCTTTGAAGTATTCCGCAACTTAGCACTTCGCTTCACATATATTTTCACTATTATTCTTTTAATGCCATACATCGTTTTCCCAAAACATTTCTGTAATCTCTGATATATTATAATATGTTCTATTAGAGAAATGACTAGTTCGTTAATAACAAATTCTTAAATATACTGTATGTAAGTCGCATGTATACTTAATATTAGGTTCTGAAAAGGCATTAGAAAACAAAAAATGGTCGACAGAAGAAGACTTTCCGATATAGAAAATAGTAAATAGAGATTTCAGAACACAGCAGAAGAAAAATATTAAAAACTGAGAGACTTTGACAAGTAAAGGGTAAAACTAGAAAAAAACACAAGATAAGAAAGAGAAGAAGATAAACTCCGGGCATAGCGCTTTCCATTGCTCTCTGTGTGACTTTCAGCAGTCTTATGAGTAAGTCAAGTCTCAATTCCTTACGTCATCACGGTAAGACGCACGAATTCAAGACTTTCATCGCGATTGTAAGAAGCTATGCATTGCTAAAACCTTGTCTATAATGTTGTTAGACAAAATATATTTATAAATTATAAGACCCTTCCTATCTCCTATTACTTGATAAGTGTTGTGTCAACAGGCTCCATAATTGTTTCGAAGTTTAATTGAAATACCATTTTTCTATCATCTACCATTGGGGAATGCAATAAAACCTCGTTTTATACTAAAAAACATTTTTCTAGTAATAGGTACTAGACACAGCGAATCACTAACCCGTTGTAGCTGTACGTAAACGCTTACTTCCTTGAAAATTAATTGATGACAGCAAATGAAAATGGACTTGGTGGAGTTGAATTTTTTTATTAATTTTTATCACGCGAGAGGTGCGTTTGAAATGATTTATTTACATATTAATGACTTTTGAGCGGGTCTGTTCAGCTTTCATAAGTTCCACATACCTATTTAATACACAGTTTGATGAATGATGAATACTTGTTTAATGTGAGGCATTTGCAAATAATCATGACCAATCAAAAGCTTTTACTCCTGACCAATCAAAAGCATTCCATACGGAAATACTGTATCTATTTATGTGGTTCGGTGACAACAGTGTAGAATACAATAATTGTAATCACCCCTACTTCTCCCGTAGGTGTCCTATAAGGCGACTAAATGTGATTCATCTTTTTTTCCTACAGGGGTAGGCATCCTTACATACATAATTCTTTCGCTTCCTCCAATCTCATTAATCTCTATATGCATGCCCGGCGGTTTCGGGTACTCTTGACCTGGCCTTTTTTAATGTAATAAATAGACTTTGAATTTGATTATTAAAAATTCGCCTAGTTGTAATTTTACTTCTAATAAAAAATCAAACTTTAACGTCGCGCCTTTGGAATGCGTGGAAGCAAGCGCTATGCGTCATTGGTATCGGGGGAAGTACCCAGTTTCTTTGTGAGGCGCGGACGTCGTATGGTAATTTAGTTTCCTTCCTAGTGGCCGCGAGCTCATAAATTAGGTGCCAAAGACCCGCTACTGAAAAATTACCAGCCTCTACTCGAATCGTAGAAACTACTGGATGTGGCCAGGCAAGCGGCTCTGTTGAGTTCTTGGAACTTATTTTTATTGTTAAAAATTGATTAATAAACAAATAATTTAAAAAAAATAGGGCTGAATATTTTCGGAAAAATTTTTGACCTGATGCGGGACAATAATTTGCGATATTTTTTGTACATCTTTTTACATACATACATACATAAACCACGCCTTTATCCCCGAAGGAGTAGGCAGCGGTGAACTAGCACCCACGTTTCGCCAATTATGTTAGGACCCATGTAATAGGCCGCGAGCCTATTGCCATATATCGGGCACAAAAGTCGCAGTACATTGCTAGGTGGTACAAGAGGAAACCTGCTGCCCATTCCTCATCCATCACTGTTTTATCCTTAGTCGCCTTGTACGACACCCACGGGAGATATTTGGGGTGGTGACATTAGTCTCTGACTCTGCCGTCACCACACGGCTCAAAACGGCTCAAAGCTTGGCGGAAATAACGTTAAGCTATATTTTTAACAAGAACTCTACAAATTCAAATCAGGTAAAAGCTTCTAACTAAACTTTCTGACGTAAAATTTTAGATATTGGCACTTCGCCGTATTAGGTTATTTTTAACCAGACAGCACACAGGTTCATAGCCAACTCTGGTTAAGTTAAACTGTAAAAGGTTTACTTTAGATTTTGAACTCAATTAATGTCAAATGTGTTAAGGTTAATAAGGTTTAAGAAAAAAAAACATCTCAGGCTTACTGGAGAAAGTCGTGATTGTATGTTGTCAAATGTATTGTCAGTGTCTAAACCTGCTGTTATAAATATTGATACCATATTTTTTATTGATAGGAATTCTGGTGAACTTCTCTGTCATCATCATCATCATCATCATCACCAGCCCGTTAATGTCCCCACTGCTGGGGCACGGGCCTTCCCTATGGATGGAAGAATATAGGGAGATTGGGCCATAACCCACCACGCTGGCCCAGTGCGGGTTGGTGGGTGCTAACGACTGCAGATGCAGCCGGGACCAACGGCTTAACGTGCCTTCCGAAGCACGGAGGAACTCGAGAAATAAATTTTTGGTCACCCATCCAATGACCGGCCTTAGCGAAATTGCTTAGTTTACGCAATCGCAGGCAAGCGCGCTGTGCCACTGCGCTAACTTCTCTGTCACATGATATAATTACAAACCCATGTAATGCCCAGCCCAGTGTTGTGCGTGACGCTACTGGCTCTGTTGCACGACCTTGTCTAATATCTCTGCTTACTATTAAATTCCAATAATCTTGCCCAATAAGCAGAGTGGGCTGTCCATCATATGCCTTGCATTGTCGTTTAGATCTACAACGTTCTCGTCGATGATTTGGGCTTAAGCACTTAAAACATAATTTCTTACTGCAAATCCAAGTCCATCTTTTATTAACATTCATTGCTCTGAAAACAGAACAATCATCCAACGTGTGTCCATCCTTTTCACAGTATAAGCATGAAATACTTTCTTGTTCTGAAACAGACATATCATTTTCATTGTCTTTTATTGTTGGTACGGTGCGTATTATTTAATCGACTGCCATTTGAATTTGAAGACATATTTTCATTTCCAAGTAATGATGAAATGGTGGTGCTGACGAAAACTCTGCTGACGTCACTTATTTATTGCAGTCCCATTCGATTGTTCCCTTGTTTGTTGTTACTTATTGGAAGATAAGGTACTTGCTGATGCAAAGGTAGAACAAAATCGGATCCGCAACAAATTTCGCCTTTCGGCCAGTTTTTATTACATACATAAATCACGCCTATATATATATAGGGGTAGGCAGAGGGGAACTAGCACCCACGTTTCGTTAGGTCCCATATAATAGGTGGCGAGCCTTTTGCCATTTATCGGGCCCAAAAGTCGCAGTACATAGCTAGGTGGTATAAGAGGAACGCTGCTACCTCATCAGTGATTTATCGTTTAGTCGCCTTGTACGACACCCGCGGGTGGGAATTAGGGTGGTGACAATTGTATTCTACTCTGCCGTCGCCACACGACTTTTTCTTCGTTTAACTTTAATCGCTGTTACCGCAAAAAGATTCGTTTTCGTTTCCAGTACCTAAACATTTTTGTTGCTCAAACGGCCCCGGCGATAGTTTCGCAAAGTTAACCAATAGTTAGTCATTGCTGTGAAATGGGTCGGGGGAATAAACCATGCGCACCGGAAACCTGAGGCCCTAAGTGTTCTTTTGGGGAAAACGGCACCGAGATTTATCCAAAAATAAGGGAGCGGCTATAAGAGAGCTTTTGTTGCGTTAAGTTTCGTTTGAACATGTTGCGTATTGAGTGGGCTGGTTGCCTTTGCTATCGATTCTGTTATAATATATACCTTACAAAAATAATGCCTACTTGCTGGTACTGATTTTATTTATTTATAATAATATATCAGCCCGCGCTAGAATGATTATTCAAACATGATATGATATAGCTATTTATCGCGTTGAACTTATAAAACCTTTAGATTTTTGACAGTTCAAGGCGATAAATGGCTTTATTTTTACGATATAGCCGTAAAGGCTTATTTAATTCAATTTTATTTAAGAGTTAAAATCCAATGATTTTCTACTGTTCAACCCGATAAATGAATAAAGATAAAGGAATGTTGGGCTGTGAAAAAGACGGATGAAAGAAAATTGCATGCGGCAGAGATGAGAATGTTGAGATGTATGTGCGGAGTGACAAAAATGGACAAAATACGGAATGAGTACGTGAGAGGGAGTCTGAAAGTGGCGCCAGTAACAGAGAAGATGAAAGGGAGCCGTTTAGCTTGGTATGGACATGTTATGAGACGTGATGCCATGAATGTGAGTAAGAAAGTTATGGACATGAATGTTGATGGATGTCGAAGTAGAGGAAGACCACTGAAAAGATGGATGGATTGTGTGAGGTGTGATATGAAGGTGATGGATGTGAATGAGGAGATGACGAGTTATAGAAGAGAATGGAAAAGGAGGACATACTGCGCCGACCCCAAATAGGATGGGATAAGGGCAGAGCGATGATGAACCCGATAAATTGCTATATCATATCGTGTTTCGGTGGTCATGCTAGCCGGGCTGAAACCGTAAAATTCGCATCGAATCCCTATAAAAATGATCAAATTCGTTTCGAGGCTAAATAAGTAATGCTCACGCGTCGACATGCTTAAATCTTGATATGTTCCTCCAAGATATTTGTTCCGGATCTGCGTATTTGTGGCACCTCGCACCCCTAATGCCGGGGCTTAACGTTGCTTAGTTTGGGATTAGAACAAAGGATCTTGCTTGTTCTCTTTGTATTTATTGGAGGAGAGCCGCGCGCATTCACAGTTCACAGTTTTGCGTGTTTCATGATGAGCACCGGATTACGGTGACTTAAACAACACGCAGGAGATGTGAGACATGAGGCACATTAGGCTGGCTTAAACCGATATTTAATTTTTCGCTTGTAAAAGATAAATTTTGTTATTACCGGCTATAATTTAAATACTTACGGCCTTACTATACGGTTTAAGCGTTGCACAGTGTTTTGTGTCTTTTACTCGCATTAAAAATCATGTTTGTGAGACGAAGACAAAACACTGAATAACTGCTCAAGGCTTATACAATGTTTATTAGTAATTAGATCGTTAGTGCAAAATATATCTTTTAAATAACTTACACTTTTACGGATTAGACCCGCTTGTATTTCAGTCTACCAGTGACCACTGCCGCTGTAAAGTGATTTTTATATCAAGCAGTCGGGTTTTATATCAAGCAAGAAAAAGTGATCCAAAATCTCCAATAAAGTTGTACATCAATACGAGGAACTCTACAATCCATCCAAAAATAGCGCATTGTCTGATTGGCTGACAATGTATGATATTTTTGAAAAAAGAAATAGATTTGTATCTTCGATGGATACATGTTAACTTGAACGCGATTATAAAAACCTCTATAAATAAAAATCCGACCGCTACGCGTACTTAAAATCCCATTTCCTGGTCAGGGGTGACATACAATTTTGTATATACTTACTTCGGGCGGTAAAAAATAAAGCTTCAGATCGCATAATTTTATCGATTACTTGCCATCTGAGACATTCTTTGTTTTACGTCGTCGTGCAATAATAATGGAACAATCAAAATTATCTTTCCGTAACAACACATGCCCGCTTTTTTCCCACTGTACACCTGCCAGTAGGCATTTATTATTCATCCGGCTGGCTTATTTCAATAGTGCACCGCAAAGATATTGATTACACAATAGAAACTGCCCACGATTGCACATGAAACGTGATCAAAATTTTATTGCTCCAACGTCTTATGTGTTCCACATAAGGTTCAGTTTTCTGTTTTGAACAAAGTCGCCCGTGTGTAGAGGCGACGCTTAAGCCGATATGCAAATAAACGTATATTATTGGCCATTCGTGACGTTCTATTCTTTGTTCGACTACCTTCGTTTAGTTGTAAAGGCACGTTTCGACCACTATCGTCAAAATTTTATTGTTAAGTTTTCCCAAGTCTCTCATTTAAGTTTAATCAATGATAATGTTGCACAAGATTCATATACCTGTCTGTCTATATAAATCTTACAAAAATACATACCTTTTAACCTTTTTGATACCTTTATAATCGACTTCCAAAAATTAAGAGGTTCTATGTTCCACTGGTATTTATTCTTTTTCATAAATGAATTGTTTCGAAAGGCAGATCTTTTTGAAAAAAGGGGACGGCATATCTCTGCCTACCGTTTCAGAAGTATACGGACGTGACTTAACAACTTACCTACTATCCCCATACAACGCGTTATGTGTATGTCGCATGCCCCTGGTTTGTAGTTCTGATTAGCAAATGTTTTCGGTAAAAAAACCGCGAAATTTTCATTTATTTCATTAAAGTTAGGTCTTACGTATCATTTAAAGATATATCGCGTCACGTTCAAAAATTCGCATAGAGAAATGAGTCACATGTGACTCCTGAAATTTCAATGCTCTCTCGTGAGCCTTTTATGACTTGTTGGACAGGGAAATTGTTTTATGTTGTTAAGCTTGCTAACATACTGATGCCGCTAAGATACCAAAATATCACAAGCCCGTGCGTCATGCTAATCGCACAGTAGGTATCTCCCCCAATAATATTGGACGTCCAAAACTCATTTACGGAATATTTTCTGAACAAAGCGTCGCATTTTGACACGTGAGATGTCGTGTCAAAATGTCGTGTCTACATTCCAAATACGACAGCGTAGGTGTGCCGATATTTGTTACTCAATCACGTTTCAGTGGATGTGCGCAGTTGGATGAAATGTGCAACACTGTTACTTGAGCTTGTTCTTATTAGCGTTATTGTTATTTCTGTTGAGTTCTCTTAGAAATTCCATGAACGGAAAGCAGTAGGTCACTTTTTTCTAGATCGGAAACTTTCCTGTGTGACAGATGTTGTGAATTCAAAGGAAGTAGATGGCTCGATGACGTCCGACGAATGAAAGAGGAAACATACTGCACCGACCCCAGAAGGCAGAAAGGTGATAATATCTGTCATCTAACAACAAATAGAAAGCTTGAAAACTGGTGTTATGGCAGAAATTGATAGTAATAAGATATCGCCTACTTGCTTACTTGATATTAGTTTAGAGTGTTTTACAAAAATTGTGTCAGTAATTTTTTGAAAATTCCAGATCTGGTTTTCTATGTCATAACTATGAATCCAGATCAAGTGTCTATAGTTGTCAAAGTTCTTACAACTATTTGATTGGAAAGGAACGCGTCACAACCCAGACACAGACACAGTAAATACTGCTTTAGAAATCTCAGTGCCTTCCATGAAACATTTTTTCTGGTGACCTGGAAGTAAAATTGTTTTTAAACGCGTAACGCAATTAAACGTCTACCTTTTCGGTGCCGTTGCGTAATTAACAGTTGTGATTTGAGTCCTTCTACACTGATTCTAATAAGGGGATTCGTTTTATGAAGAAAAGCTTTTTTTACCGTTTCGCAGCGAGCCTCGGAATTACTTAATTCTGCTTTGTTTGTCTTTCGCCGTTTCGGTCACTTAAAAAGGGAGTGTATTTTTTTGCTGCAAATTTGAGATCTCCCCTGAAACCGTTTGAAATATTGTCTTCAAATATTACGGTTTGAAAGCCTTCTCACCATTATCAGTGGAATTGTCTTAAAGATGAAGACATGTTATCTTACGAAAAACGCTCATCAAAATAATAGCAAAGCAGGCGTAGTTTTATGAATTTAAAACCACAGTGTTTCTGTCTTTTTTGTGTGATGTTTATATTTAATGAGCGATATAAAACACCTCTTACAGATTTATAATTTGTTTCATGATTCTACAAGGACTTGGGTATTAACAAAATTTACTGTACCTTTAAAACATACCTTATGTTCTAATCTGAAAAAAAAGTCTGACCTCTTTCTATTTGTACCTACAGACATACAATTAAATCACGCCTATTTATCCCTTCATTCTATTAATTTAAACAACGTTCAAATAAAAATCTTTAAAAAAAACTGGAAAAAGCAAGTAAAGACGTTCTTACCCAAACCCATAACCTTGCAACCTGACTTGCTATTAATACAATCCACATCCGGCAATGACCCAACCTGGGCCAAATTTAGCGGCCGCTATTGATCTAAAACAAAAATGGCTGTCGTGTATCCCAATTAAGTTTGACATTGATTTCGTCTGCAATACCTATGCGCTGGATGGCTGGCCCGAAATAACTGGCGACGGGCAGACGATCGATTGCCGTTAGGGATGGCGGCGGTTTTCAGCCGAGATTCCCCGGGATGAGATAACTCGTCCCAGTGCTACTGTGGTGGTAGGAATGAGTTTGGATTGTTGTAGTTATGGTCATCATCATCATCATCTTCTTGACTTTGTCCCATTCCATTTGGGGTCTTGTGGACGTCATCTGGCCATCCGCTGCCTTTTGATTCGTATCATCTATCACACCGAAAAGGTACTAGTGATAATCGAAACAATGTATGAAAAAGTGATGTGAGTGGACCGTGTCGAGAGACCAATGAACGGAAAGAGTGATTGGGATGAAAACATTCCCATCCATATTGCTCAAAGTTTTGCATAGTTAGTACTTATTTATTTAGTATGCCTTCTGCACCGATACCAGCCCCAGCAGAGGGGACATTAAAGAGCTGGTGATGATTGAATAAGAAATATGTAAGACTTTTGTTAATTACACATAACCCGATCTCGGCCGTCTATTTCATCTCATACACGCCAACAATATAATCGAAATTATTCCCTCATAGCCTGTGCTCATTAATTTGAAAGGGATGTTCAGAATGTTGAGAATTATGTTTCTACGGCTCATAATAATGTTGTGAACATTTTGGTGTTATCCATTAATAAGGGAATGTATTACCAACTCATTAGAGGAATTATTTGAATGTTTTGAGGTAATCTTTAAGGGAAACATTGTTTACCGAAGACGCTTTCCGGAACTCTAATCAGAATCTAGGAGGGCATTGATTTCATTATTGGTGTTCAGTGAAATCGATCGATATTGTATAGCCAGTAATCGTTATAATAGAAGACATTTATAGAGATTGATAAAGTTCCCTAGTAATTTTTAATTTTATGCATTACTAAGCGTTGTTATACTTAATTTGTTTTATTATAGTGTCAGGATGGCTTTTAAAACCTAACCCAAAACCTTGAGCCGTATGGATTTGTCTACCATGTCTCTCGACATGGTCCTTTCCATCTTTTTTCTATACGACTTTCACTCATCATCATCATCGGCGGATGGCTTGATGACGTCTGACTGATATAAATGGAAGAGGAAACATACTTCGCCGACCCCAGATAGACTGGGAACAGGGCAGTGACAGAAGAAGCGTACGTACATTTGAAGTTTTACGAAAACCACTATCTACAAATTCGAACGTTGAGTGTTGACATTTTGTGAAGTGACAGCGTAAACCTACAGTTGGGTCACAAGTACCAAGTGCTGCTGCTGGCTTCCCCCTCTGCCACACCATGGATCCGGCACCCGCACGGTGAATCCATGGAATGCCAAGAGTTTTCGTCTCATTGCGGTTTCGTGAATTGTACAATAACTTTGCAACGTTTCACTTGAAAGTAGAAATTCGAAATTGTGGGTCAGCAAAAACTCAAATGTTGGCCGAACTATGCGAATGGATTCTGGCTGGTGTGCCTAACTTTGCCTTGTCTTTGAAGTCATTCAACATTAAGGCACGTTTTCGGCTCGGGTTGAATTAAGGCGATGCCTCGTGACCGTTGATTCGACATAGAGATATAGATATGACTTCTCGGCGCAAGGAAAAAAGATGTTAATAGCATGCGCTGGCTTAACAAGTGGAAATTATTTGTTTTAGATATATTAAATGACTTTAAGAAAAATCTCATTTGACATTAATTGAACCCAAATAAAGATAAATAGACAAGCAATACACTATTTATTGGTTTGAATGGATTTCAAATAATCGTCCGTTAGATTGTAAAAAGTGGAATTATAAGTATTTCTTTATCGTTGGATATTTTTTGTTCGAAAATGTTACCATTCGTGTTTTGGCTTGTATAAATTACTTTATTGATTTAGTCAACTCTAACAAATTTGAAAACCAGAACAATAGCAGCGGGAATATAGGAGTAACTGCCTCACTCACAGACGTCAATTAACGTTAGTGAGTATTTAATACAACAAAATGTCAATTCAAAACTATTCGCTATTCTTGCCGGGTCTATGGTTTTAATTGATTTTTCTGTATTAGTTGTAAAGTTAATTGACGTCTCTGTGTGCGGCAGTGAATTCTGATTGAAAATGTTCAATATACTTGAGGAAGCGCCTTTTAACGGCAGCAAGTTACAATGGTCTCGCATACACTGCTTGCCCCCGTCTAACTTAAAAAACTTTCATGGTGTTTTGACATATTTAAATTAATTTTATGGCGGGCGCCTGTGGCGCGCCTGCCGCAAACCGCTGCGCTGTCAGCGAATTAATGCACATTGTTTACTTTAATGAGCTAATGTGTAAACGCTGTTTGGATTTCAACAAATGTCAGACTTCAGTAAGCTGAAATTGTCACCTTTGAAAAATGTGTCGGGGAAGTTCCAACGGAATAAGAGAATAATGATATTACATAATGTAAAAGTGTTCAATTGTTAGTTTTTAGAGCATGATAGTAGAGATCATATTAGGTACAATAAATTAAATTTTACCGAATAAAGGGAGAAATCAAGTAATTTGCTTTAAATGTGCTCAGATGTACCTAACTTAGTTTTTGTGATTTAAAAATCTAAAATAGATATATTTCTAAAATAACACACGCAAATCAGGCGGAGTGTATTTTTCCTCGAAAGGCAAGCAGTGTGTATCACATCTGAAATAAATGAATCCAATTATTATTAAATTGCCTATGTTAAATAAACTTTTTTATTTCTTGAAGTTTATATAACGCTATCCTTGATAGATGGACTATCCAACACAAAAATAATTTTTCAATTCGAGCCAGTAGTTCCTGAGATTAGCGCGTTCAACCAACCAAACAAACACACAAACAAACTCTTGAGCTTTATAATATTAGTATAGATGCAACTTTATTTGGTGTAAGAGAGAGAGAGAGAGCATAATATTAGGCTAATGAAAGGGATAATATATTATTTTGTCTTTGATCCGATAACAGCGTTTGGTATAATAAGACAAAGAATATAATCCTACTGGCAGTTAATCCACTTACCTCCATAGGCCACTATCGTCGGTTACACCTACTCTAGTTTTTTATTTGGAGTTCGGTCGCTTCAGTTCTAAGAATGCGAATCGCCTAAGCAACGTCTTACAGTTCAAAGTCCGTTTTATTATTGCGAGCCATAACCGTGGAGCGGTCTAATACAAAATTCAAACGTTAAATTAGCAAGCCTAGCTATGAACTAAGTACGGAAATAGAGGGTCGTATCGACCCGTGAGATGTTTGGGAGGGCTACACTCGAGCCTGGCTGGCAAACCGTCGAGCGGGAATCACCGGGCTAATGTACAGTCAACAACAGGACGCCAGGTCACCGCAAGACACACATCAATAATGTCTAAGGGTATTTTAAGTACTTCATGTTCTATCAGCGTCCATTCTTATTATTATTATTGCCATCCGTCATAACATTGAATAAATTGCTTAGAAATCGTCAGTATTTTATCAATAAACTATTTTTAGATATAATAATATGTAGTTGATGAGTGTATGTCGAATTGTCACAATCGTCTTTGCGCTTTATGTCAAACAATGTAAGGTACGTCATACGTTTAGAGGGAGAGAGGGTCGACGAAGTGTTTCGTGACGTCACATTTCAAAAAATCAGGCACAGAAACCGCAGTACATTGCTAGGTGGCAAAAGAGGAACGCTGCTGCCCATTACTAATTGCTCTCTTAATCCTTAGTCGTATTGGACGACCCTCGCGGGAGAGATGTTAATTGTATTCTGCTATGTCACCACACGTCACCACGTCACCACATGGCTAACTAATTACTACCGGAATGTTATTAGGTATTTTATTAGACCAAAATACGTACCTTCTATCCTTATAAGGTTGCCAGTCCTCAATATTTTGTTTTAGAAAATAAAGCACCACGAGCTTATTGAGTTTCGTTGTATTGATGCCGAAGGTAACAGCCCTCGCAATGATCATAATCAGTTAGTCATCGGATAATTAGATAATTTACTATGATTAGTGCAATAACATTTCGAACATCTCCTTAGATTCTGACATCGGTACATATTATTTTTTTTGAAATTACCTCTTTTCTAGTGAAGTAGTACGAAAGAATCTCTTCTTGTACGAGTATAAGTAAGTACAAACATACACACGTCGCGCCTTTCTCCCACAGGAGTCTGTCTATATCACTTATTTCCACTTGCTACGATCCTTACATACTTCTTTCTTAATATTTATGCTACTGTTCTTGTCACAACTTTTTCGCTTTTCGGTCTTAGGCAATTCAATCCAAAAAAATCGCCATCCAATATCGTGATAAATATAGAATCTTAAAGCAACACAGAACAATCCAGATTTTTGTCAATATCGTCAATAAAGTTGCAAATTCCGTTTGTCTGTCTAATCCTTGCCTTAGAAATTCAGACTCGCAGCCCTGAACCAGTTCCAACCGGCCCTAGGCGGTGGGACGCTGCAGTCCGCGCCGCTGCCTATCCGATTGACGTCCAATTTGAGACCGTGAAGTAGGAGACGCAAAAAACAAAAGAACCAACCCATACATGTTCTCCCGAACACAATCTGGAATTTCGTTTTCCAAAAATTCCAAATTTACAACGAGCATCTCTTGCTAGAACCACTTTATTGAGGAGTCACTGTAGGTAGACTGTGGTTACCTATACACGAGAAAATGCAAAGGTGAATTAACACCTGCGTTCCACTAAATAAAAGTATTATTTCTATTTTTTTTTTGTTAGGCAGGGGAAGCTTTTGACCTGTAGGTCAAGACTGCTTGATGACGTGACGATAAGGGCCGAAGATGTAATCGAGCTTCACCTGGAACCACACAGGGGCTGCCTTTATTACAAATTGTCGAAATACAAATCTTTTTTTCCTATTAAGGTTTTCTAATGATGTAAACCATATCCCGTAGCCGTGTGAGGGCAGAGTAGAATAAGACTCATATCTCCCACGGGTCTCGTATAAGTCGACTCAAAGTAAAGACAGCGCCGAGTTTTTGGCAGTAGCGTTCCTCTTATACTAACTTGTAATATACTACGATTTACGTATCCATTAGATGGCAATAGGCTCGCCCGCTAATTTACCCCTGCTTACTTCGTGGATAAATAGGCGTGATTTTTGTATGTATACTATTTCTTCTTGATCAAATTACGCGAATATCTCTTTCTTGTCTGTAAGCTATCTTGAAAATTCTCCCCACTTCTGAGAAATGCAAGAAAGTGTCAGAAATTCTATACATAATAATATGTTTGACATGTTCTCGTAGGATAGAGTCTACGTTCCTGGATAAAGAAACACAACTCATTGGTTCGGATAATGTAATACGTCGCCGTAAACAATGGATAAAATTGAGTTTTAATGCTACCGCCACGGGCACTCTGCCATGGTTCTATAACGGTGCTATTTTCACCACTATGAAACTGTGAACTTAAATAAAATTACACGCTGATGCTTTTGGCGCGGTTCGGCCCTGAGATTGCTCAGCGAATGAGTTATTTTGACAAGTTCTAATACGATATTTGGGTTAAATTTGAGCCAAATCTCCAGGAAGTCCAAAGATATCTTTCTCGTATTAAAACTCATATTACCCTTAAACCTCCCCATGTGATATAAATATTGAAGTGAATAACTTCCAAAATGATATTTTAAGTACAATGAAATAACACCGCTGGAGGTAAATTTGACATTCTGGTGAACCTTATACTCAATGCTCTACGATCCATTTCAGCTTTCCACCATCGGTGACTTTTAAATGAGATCACATTACATGTTGATATCTCCGTCACTACGCCTTCTGTTGAACATTTTCACATGTAAATCGAATACGGCAGCCTCTTCGGAGATCGCAGCTTGTTTGTGGATTTCGGTTCCACCCATCTTTGGTTTTTAAATGAAGGCTGAACCTCCTGTACCCTCTAGCTTTATGCAAGACTGAAGAAGAAGGAAATTATAACTCTTGATATTACAAGATGGAGATATTTTATTTGATGCTGTGAATAATAGTTATTTGTTGTACGTGAGTGCAAAGTTGTCTTTTAACCGTGTGCTCAATTTTGATGACCGAGCTAGCGAAGGATTCTAAAATTGAATCACGAGCGTAGCGAGTGATTCAAAAATTAGAATCCTGAGCGATAGCGAGGGAATCAAAAGAGCACAAGGTGAAAAATCTTTGCACTCGTGTGCAACACGTAACTTTTCATCCCCCCCCAACGAGGAAATTGCAAAATACAAAAAAAAATACAATCACAACAGTTTCTATTTTCACCCAGAAACTTCCACAACACCCTCCCATTAACCCAAACACACTCTTAACACCCACCCAGAAACACCCACAACATTCACACCCGCAATACACACCCATCCACTCAGACACACCCAAAAAACACCCATTCACCCAGAAACACACACAAATCACCCATTCGCCCAGAAACACCCACAAAACACCCATTTACCCAGAAACACCCACAAAATACCCATTCGCCCAGAAACACCCACAAAACACCCATCCACCCAGCCACACCCGCAAAATTTATCCAGACACACATGTAAGTACCTAATAAAAATTACCGTCCTTAATGGAGTTCCGAGACGGTCAATCAGCTTGAGTCAAGCACGTTGATTTTCTGTATGTTTTTGTTCCGTTGCTAGCGTAAACAAATCAAACAAACCTAAAAAGCTTTTATACTCAAGCATCAAGCAAGCATTGTAGACGATCAAAATGTTTAAAGCAAGATTGACGCCAAGCTGATTGACCGTCACGGAACTCCAAGGTTTTAACAAATTTATGACGTGAAAAGAAAATGGCGCGCGCAAAGCAAAATACAAAAAAAGTACACCAAGAAGGTTCCGTTCAGTCTGAGTTTTTAACAAAATAAAATATTAATTTCATGATAATTTCGGCACCATGGAGGTAGAAATAAATAGGTATAATGATGTTTTGAATTCACAAACTCATTGCACACGATGTTCTAAATTCAAATTTACTTTATCCTCTAGAGGATAAAAACGGCTTTTGCACTCAGATATCGAAGAGCAAAAACGCCTTTTCCGAGATGGTGGGATGAAAAATTTATTTAAATGTTTATGGTATTTTAATTTGCCTTGTGGTGACGGCAAAGCAGAATACAATTGTCACCACCCCCATCTCTTCCACGGGTGTTGACTAAGGGTGAAAGATAGCGATGAGTAATGGGCATCAGCGTTCCTGTTATACTACCTACACTAAATGGCATTAGGCTCGCCGCCTATTAATTGTCGAAACGTGGATATTAACTCACGTCTGCCTTACCCCTCCGGGGATAAATAGGCGTGATCTATGCATGCATTCATGCATTTTATATTTTAATTCTAATTCTTCAATAACTTAAAGACATTCGAATATTTTAGCAGTTTCAATAACGATTTGGGCGAACGTTAAAACGATTGTCCGTCCCCGCATGTTTGTCCCAAAGTTTAAACCTCTCTGTATCGAATACAGCCAGTATAAATATTTTCACCAAGTTGCTCCCTACACACGTCTAGTGTTGGCTTTCGAGCTAACTTGGGGGAAATTCTCTACCTTTAGCCTAATACGGGTGTGTCGTTTGAAAAACATCTCGAGAATTACACAAAACGGCTCTGCAAATTGGGACAGCATTGTGCCTTGGAACTTTAATAAGCAACTTTTAAGATTCTTGTTATAATGTAAGCTTTAAAAAATATTTCAAAGCTAAAATTGGGAATCATTTTGGTGAATCTCTACTTAGAGTAATTTTAATGACTGTGGTAATTGTTATGCAAACTAAAAAAGGTGATTGATTAGTCGCCTTGTATGACATGACACCCGTGGGAGAGATTGGGGGTGGTTCAATGCAATTGTATCTGCTTTGCCCATACCAGACGGCTTGAATAGTAAATCTTTTGAATGATGTATAAACTCGGAACATAATCTACTGAAAGCGCTAAGGATCGAAAATGCAATGTTGCTGAAGAGGCAAAAGCATACAGATATATCTATCGTTACACAATCTTCCCTCCCGTGTGTAGAGTTAGCGCGTTAGACGACAACGCGGGCTTTCGCAGTCTTGAATTTCAACGCTATCCAATTTCTACTTCATAAACTATTCTATCTAAAACTTTTCAGCGTTGGGTGCGTTATTTGTGAGCATTGCCGTTAAACCGGTCATATTTAAAATAATATACTTTAATTCATCTGGCAATGAAAACATACACATACATAAATCACGCCTATATCCCCGAAGGGGTAGGCAGAGGTGAACTAGCACCCACGTTTCGTGGCGAGCCTATTGCCATATATCGGGCACAAAAGTCGCAGTACATTGCTATTGCTAAGTGGTATTAGAGGAACGCTGCTGCCCATTCCTCATCATTGAATAGAATTTTCGCCTTGTACGACACCCACAGGAGAGATTTCGGGTGGTGACAATTGTATTCTACTCTGCCGTCACCACACGGCGTACCCACTGTAGTCTTATGAAATAATGAGTGGGTGAAAAGTATGAATGAAATGAATTTTACGTTAAAATATGGGTGTCACACATTTTAACGTGTCAAGTGAGTGCTTGGCGCGAATTGAATGGTAACAGAGTTCATAATGGTGACTGATGAAATGGATAAAACCACTTTTTATAGTGATCTTCACCACAACATCAAACACATCATAAGACTTGTTTTCAATGATTCTGCATAATTGCACATCAACACGGATGCTTGTGCATCAAAATAACACCACTTTCACTGCACAAAATCCACTCTGAACCAATTTGAGAATTAACGAAAAAAAATCTGACTGACACCACGAAACGCGCCAAACACACCTCTTATTCTTGTTCTTCATATCGAGTCGTCAGCAAAATGAAGTCAGTAATATGTATGCATAAAAATTTTATTAAATTGACCTGAATAGATTCAGGGTAATCCAATTACATACACCTCATATTCAATTATTTTCTTTGCCGGCATTTAAAAATAATTTTGTGTTTTGTTCGGATTGCTTCGTATTGGTTTGTATTACGTCTGACTTTTCTGAATCACTTAGCTTTATATTTTAAGCAAAAGTAAGTAATGTTTCTTATGTCTTTGAAACATCTCTTTGTGCATAATTAGATACGCAGAAGACTTAAATCTAACTTTTGCTGTATACAAATACATCGCCCAGACATCTAAGTCGGAAGAAAAATATCACATTTCATAGTTGAAAAGAAAAAAGCTCCTAGTCAGTGAATTGGTCCTTACGAAGCCGGATGCTTGTAATTGAGTTAGTGCCAGCACTCCGTATCTCTTGGAACGTGGCCACTGAATAGGCAGAGATGTGTTATTTTTATGCACTTATTTAATAATTTTATTAAAATCAAAACCTGGGCTGGGATGCAGTTAATATGAGCAACATTTGTAATAAACTTCATGTAAATAATTGTGCAAATTTTAAAACTATTTAGATTTTATTCTTCTTGGATGGGCCAATTAAGATAAAAGTGTTTCAATCAATGTGATTTTTAACTAACGTAACATACGGTTGAAAAACCTAAAGTATTGCAATAACGCTCAATCACAAACGAAAGCAAGTAAAAGTCGGCTTAGTAGCAGAAGAAAAGAAATGAAAAAAAAATCAATTGCCACAGAAAGAAGTGTACAAATAAATACACCCTTAAATCGCTATTTTAATGGCTCTACCATTGACAACCTCATGCGGAGTCAATGCGATGAATAGACGTGAAACGAATTGCAGGAATCGACTGGTGGAAGTTTGTAACAGACAAACCTTAAGTAATAGTTGGTATACATCATTAATGTCGCACAATGATGTGGAATTTTCTTCTGCAAGATGTGGTTAGTTAGACCTTTTGAACAATTATCATTGAGTTTTAGCATTAATGACGTAGCCAGGAACTCTTCCAAGTCTTTTGTCTTCATCCATCTTAAACGGGTGTTCATTCATCGCAGCTTCCCTTTTAATAATAGGTCCGCCATTTATCATGTTTGTACGTTCTTGTCAATAAATATTATTTATATCATTATCATCAACAATATGTGCAAGTACAACAAACATTTGAGAATAAACCGGGTTAGCATGCCCGGCGTTTTTTACTTACCCTCTTTTATTCTTGTCTCAACAACTTTTTCGATGTTACTTTTAGTTTGATGCTTCGCCGTCTCCTTGAGGGAATAAAGCAGCGAAATTATTAACAAGTCAGTATATTTATTCTTCAATACTAAAGCCTGTTCCAATATATAACTATAGTCAATGTTTAGTAAAATTTAATAAGATGTTATGCAATTTGGATCAATATTCAATTACTAACATAATTTGTATTGGTATTTAGTTGAGACACAATTGTGTGAAAAGTTTTTAATTCCACTTAGCTGTCTTAGAGTAAAACCACTTAATTAACACATTGCTCTAATTCCTAACTCTAAATTCATTTCTCTAAACCTCCACTAGTGACTGACTGAAATTAACAAATACTCTGGTCGATTCAGTTGGGTTATTTAATTTATCTTAAAGAAGATAACAATTAACTACTTAGCTCTTCTTTGATATGATTAAAACACAATAAAAACCTTCGTTAGGTGTTACCTTTGCATACCTTTGTTTCGAATAATAATATTGCATTAATGGCCAGCCGTTTCGTGAATAGGCCGTTTGGTGTATGTTAGTTATCGGTCCCTTTCGGGGCGCAATCAAACCCTCTGACACTTGGAGATTTCGGCTTGGCGGTAATAAGAATTATACTTTTTAAGCCGCGGGGAGTTGCGATTTTAAAAATCAAGGGCGTTATTTGAATCATCGCTCTGTATGGAAAACCAAGTAGCTTAAAGCAATGGTTAATTGAACATAGATTGTTATGCGGAAAGACGTTAAGAAGGAAATAAGATACAAATACTAATTGCCTTTTAACATATTTAGCAATTACATTTAGTTAGTTTAGGGCCGGTTTTTTAATTGCAAAGTTAACTAAATTTCCAGAAAGATCCATGCCACTTTACATCTTGGAACCAATGCCGTGTCCAGTTATATTATCGGCTTCTTGCTCAGCGGATATAAGTCCGCATTTAATTGGTGCAGAACTAAGTTATCGAAGTTGGTAGCTCCGAATGAAGTCCATCCATTATTGATGACCCATCTTGTTGTGATAATGAATCTATTCAACTAGCACTCAAATTATTTGCTGTCGGAGTTCTGGATAGCTTCTTTCTGGAATGTTAATATATCACTTGGTTTTGGAACTTTACCAATGATAAGATAATTACGAAACTTCTAAATTCAGGGCGAATCACATTAGAAAAGGACGTGTGTACATTCCCATTCTGAAGTAAAAGGAAGTAAAGTTGCCACATGTCGAAAAGGTAATAATGAAATTTGGTGAACTATATAAAGATCTAGAAATGAAAAAATATAACACCGCTCTTCTTAATCCAATGATTGTTTATCCAAGACTAAATTATAAAAGAATATTGAACTTGAAGCAAACTTGTATAGAAAGTAACACATTATTTAAACTTAAAAATACTAGGTTTGTCCACTTAGAACAGCTTTTATTCGGCCCAGTGATTCGCTTCCCGGAATAAGATTCCAAGGCCTCTGGTTCTATCCGCAGAGATCGATTTGCGTGGTGGTAGGACTTTTTTCAAGTCCGCCTGGCTAGCTACCACCATCTTATCAAAAGCTGTAGCCTCTGTGGTGAAGGATTCCAGAGGAAGCTCGATTCCTTCTTCGGCCCTTATCGTCACTTACCATCAGGGGGCCTACAGCCTAACTCGATTGCTAAAGCAAAAGCTATAGTTTATGATGTCATGCTGTAATTTCGCACCAAATTTACCTAAACTATTAGCGATAGCTTTGAACGAATGATCACCAAACGATTTTGTATGAATTTGGCACAAAATCCGTACCGCATAAAAAATCAGGATGGCTGCTATAGCCGTAAGCAGTGCATTGCTTTAAAGCGATTATCAGCAATCGGGTTAAGCGGTAGGCCCCCAGGCCAAGATCTTACCTGTCTATGATAAAAAAAAAACCAATGCAGATGCAAATAACATAGTCTTTGTGCAAAGATTTTGGTAATTTCGCTCGGCCACCCAAGACACTTAGTGTCAAGACTTTAGTGTCTTGGGTGGCCGAGCGGTCAGGCACCTGCCCGGATAGCAGCGGACGAGGGGTTCGATTCCCGCCTCAAGATCATAATTTTTCGAAATTCTTTTTCTAACCGCCAAAATCTTTGTACTAATTTTTCTAACATTTATATAATGTTAAAATTAAAATCGAATAGTCTTTGTGGATTATAGCGTTGATTAGATTAGATTATTTGGTACCTAAACATAAATTCTTCAACCCTAATCCATAAAATATTCCGCATAATTATTTCCGGAAAGCAAAATTTGCTCCCCCTTGTATTCAATTACCCATCATGTACCAGAGGCGTTACTCTGGAAGTTATTTCGTTCGATCGAGTCATTGCGTCTTTGTCGCTGTTATTTTAACACGCAGTGGCGTGAGAAAGACGGATAGATGTGAGTTAACCGTCGGAGTTTCAGAGTAGACCTCCAGGTTCTGAATGACTACGTTAGGAGATATCGTATTAATAAGTGATAGCCGGTAATAGTCGCGGAGGTGTGCCGCTGTTGACTGACATTGTGGTGAGAGATATTCCTATTAATTTTAGGATTAATGTAGTGCATGATATTTGGCATTCTACTGTGTTGAAATAAGATTTCATTTAGACTACACGATCTACTATAATTAAGTCGCATCATTCTGGCTGTCTTATACTTTGCATCCGTGCTGGAGACTAGTAAATTGATCTAACTTTGAAATGACTCTTTAGAAACATAAATATCTTGGGTACGAAAATGAGCATTTAAGGGACTATAATAATTCACTGCAATTTTAAGGTGTTTCTTTTCATTGATCATTTTGAATTATAAATATCCTGGTACTAAATGCATAAGTAGGTACTGTTTTTATTTTGGTTTATTTTTTATTTAAAAATTCAGTCTTCATAACTTTTGAAATATTCCCTAGCAACACTAAAAGCATTTTCCCTGTTAGGGCGCCAATAAAATTTTAGATATAGCTTACATGTGCGTAAGAACACCTAGGTATTTTTTATGAGCTCAGTTGAGATTTATTTTTGCAACAAATAAGACAAGAGTTATATTACCGGTTGACTCTTGCTACCATTGTCAGGTTTTCTTTAGCTATGATAATTTGTTTTTAAAATTTAAACACTGTCATAATTAAGTTAAAAATAAAATTATTGTTTGTAAATCGCAACACTGTCCTAATAAGTAGTTACAATTAAATTATAAATAAAAGCACCCTTTCCATTGCACCTTTGTCAAGGCAACGGAATAAGGGTAATCATAGTTCCAGATCATTCTATTCAGAAACGGGAGTTGTGTGAAAACGTCGTCATTTCAAATTAGCCGCTGCTGGCGCTCCATTACTGCACATTACGTATTTACGCTGCAGAACCGACTACTCTGCAGATAAAACGTGCAGACATAATTGTGTTGACGTATATCTCTATCACGAACTTATATCACCCTACATTGGCAAGGGAAAATGATTTATAATGTGTATGCCATTAGACTGTATTTCCCATTATCATTCTAGAAACGCTTAGCAGGTGTATCGTGTTATCTCTACTTTGATTGTTAAAATAATGTGTTTCAATTTGTACTTTTTTAAATAATGTTTGCAAATTTATTTCTAATATGACTTTGCAATATTCTTTTGCTAGAACGCAAGGAATTTTGCATATTTATTTTTGTTTTCTAAATAACTGTTGGATAACAGATCTATATTTATAACGACTTATTTCTTTTTACTACTAAACTTACACGGTTCTGTAGAATCTAATGTCATTATGTCCTCATGCATGCCCTTTGGATTCTGATGACCTGGCTTTCAAGGGTGGAATTTTAATATGCTCGAAAATACGCCGTCTAAGACGACCCTAAATTTAGAAAATCATACAATTTCTTCGAAGTAAACATATTTATTGGATAGACATTGTACTGAAAAAAGTTGACACCGTTATGTATTAAGAGCACTTAACAATATTTAGCTAATTCGTCTACAACAACGAAAGTAAACTTGCAAAACTCTCTCGGGAAAGCCTTCACACGATGCTCATTCAACAAACGTACCCTTAATAATTAAATAAGTTCAATCAAATGCCTCAATACTGGAAGAATACTAAAATGGAGTAAGACCAAACTATACAGAATAACAATTTGAATCGGTTTCATCACAAAAACCAATTTCGAGTTGACCGTGCTCTCAACATTCCGTTTTCCATTATGTTTCTCATTCAAGATTATCTAAAATAATGTCACTATAAGAAATTGAATAGAAAGTGGCAAAAAAATCAAGCGTAGTCGTATTAAAGACTACATTCACTGCAATGTCAACGAACTTTGTATAGTTCGTCTGAGTGGAATTACATAGTTAATGAATTTTGAGGATTACTTCGCTATTGTTGAAATTAAATTTGAAAGTACTGTATTTGTCAACAGCCATGAAGACAAAAGCAGCACTATTTAAAACGCAACGATGCTCTTTTTACAGATAATTGGTATTCACTCGTATACCTATTAAGTGTATATACTCGACATAAGGTTTAGTAAAGCTAGATTTCAGATAGATTGGTGTATGTTTTAGTATTATTAAGTTAAAGCTAAGCCGCTTTCTCAGCCTGAATTACGACAAACTAAGTTATTTTGGACTAATTGCATTCATTACCCAAAAGTCGTGTTCAATTCTAAGTATTACATTAATGTTGTACTTTATCAAATTTATAGCGTCTGGCACTGCTATATATTATATAAATAGCCTAAAACCGTTCCTCTGGGCTGGAATTTCGTAGTATTTATTCAGTTTAAAACATTAAAATATGAAAAATTAAAAAAGTTATTCCGTCCACGTTAAACGATTTCGTGCCTTGCGACCCTTATTCATCACACTTAGGTGGTTTCCACACGAGACCAATAAAGCAGGTGAATGTGCAACGCTGGAAAAATACTAGGTTGTTGGCAAAATAAAAATGCTGCTAAGCTCATTTGGATTTGTAGGCAGATATTTAAAACACCGTATAAAGTTAATAAAGCTTTTCTAGTCACCTTAGGTAATTTTAATTTATTTGAAAACATTTGGCGTTAGTCTTGTGTTGGTATATTTATTTGTCAATCCCACACATTGTACTAATCGGCAAATATGCTTATCAAAATAATTGGTAATTGACGTCTGCCATAATCTGACGCGATGTTGCCTATGATTAATACTTCTCTTAACTACCGCTCTGAAATCACATGGATAAAAAACTACGTGTCTTACAAACCTTCCCTTTATGTCGCGGTTAAACTTTAACATTTCACATCTCTTCTAACAACATTAAGCCGGTCAATCTCTCAGCCTGCCTGGGCTCCGATTTTCTGTATATTAATCTGATGTCAGCCTGCAAACAATGTGAAAACAACGCGTCATCGTGACGTGTCACTTTGGCGTTTTGATCCGGTGGACACCGCCTATTGTATTCCGTGAAACAATGTCGCAAGTTCAGTTGAAGTTTGTGGTACCTAAGTCTGTGGACACTTTATTTGCCGATCACGCTATTTAAAAAGTTTCAGCAAAAAGATAATGTTGCCGCAATTGCTTAAAGAAAGTCTGAACATATTATGTTTATAATGACTGGCCTCGTCTCAGTACAGTATTTTTTATTTTGCTATTATACATCTCGTCGTGTTGTCGAAGTCTATTACACAGGCCTTTACCATTACCGTAACAAAATGTTAAATATTCGTCGGTAAGTAACAATCATTCAATTTATTGTTATTTTGAAATTAATCGAAAATGTCTGAACATTACCGCGTATAGTCGTGTCGATTTTCATTAAATCCAAATGGAATGCAATATCACTCAACTTTGAAACTGATTTTGTTATAAGTTGTTGAAACATGACCTAATTGATACTCAATTATTATTCTATCTACCAACAATGTAGGTATTTTCATTTCTACATTGAAAAGCTTCTAGTGAATTGGTAGTATAGTGTTAACTTTCAAAGTTACAGCCAGAATATTAGACCTCTTAAGATAGATCACGAAAATTTGTAAGATGATACGGCTAGAATTCGGAATATATTATACCATAAAATCCATATTCTTTATATTGCCATCAAAAACGCTGACTGGCCTTTTTTGGGATTACGATGTGCTCGGTAACACGTGTAAGAACGTTCACATGTCATTTTTTATCCAACTAGGTTTTTTTAGTCATACTTTGAAAAATTTTCTTTACTTTGACTAACAATAGATTCTCGATTTCTTGTTCTGTGAGTCGTCTTTATAATTTGTTTTTATTTTTCCTTGTAGCACTGTGATCAATGCAACATTGGAATAGTTATACTTATAATAAAACTTTAGGGGTAAATTACAAATTATTTTCATCATCAACATTATGTCATTTTCAACATAAGGCAAACTAAATAAAAAATCCAAGATGCGAACTAGCTTAATGTTGCAGTATTTATGCCTGGTGAAGATTTTATTTAAGCATAAATCAACAACTTAACAAGTCTCTGAAGCACACGAGTACTCGACATAGTAAATATTTTGATTGAAGACTTTGCATCTTTACGATCGCTCCCTTACTTTGTAAGAAAATTTATTTTACTACGTTTTTGTGTCACTTTCATAAAGTCATCACTTGCAGTATTTTACTCCTCTTCGCTATTAGCGTACAAAATTATGAGAACGTCATTTTGACGCAAAATTATTTCGTCGGTAGAATCTGTAATAGCAAATGCCTAAAATTGCGGCCTAGCGATGATTACATTTTTGGATGAATTCAGCTATAAAAGCAATAAAGCTGGTAAATAGAATACTGATATCAATCTTATACTGTTTTACTTAAGGTCTTAACACCATGCGATAAGACCTTTTTGGTCAGAAATATGAGTTGAAACATCGGCTATGAAAATGTTTATAAATGAAGCTCCTTGTAGTACCTATCCTAACCTATTTTTTCATTGCTACCCTCAGATGGGTAATGTTACCATTCGACTGCCGTATACCTCGCCACTCATCCTCGATGTAATCAGCTACATTAGGTCTGTTGGATTCACCTGAACAATAAGAAGACTTTCGCCGGAGATTACCATCCTTTAATAAGCATGTGAATGGACCAATCTTAATTACCTTCCATAGGGATAAATCCGTTGTTCGAGATATAACCGCTTACCGGACAGCGGTCTCAAGATATCGAATTGATATTCGATCCTTTGAGGTCTTTTCTGGCGTATATTTTAATATGTTACATTGTGATACGTGAATAAATGGTACTAATTTTGTGCTTTTACATAATTTTTTAATCTAATAAATATGTAATGTTAGTGAAATAAAACAAATGTAAAGTAGTCGTGCAAATATAGATTGCGCGACTATTTTACATTTCCTCTATTTTAAATTAATCTAATATTATTTTGTTTATATTCATTGTATGCATTTAATGTCACACAATACAAATTTGTATCGACTTTTGCTTATTAATTTTAAGCCAAGAGTCATATTTGGTGCAAATTTTGATATAGCACGACTACTCTACAATATGGACTTATATGGAAGAATGTTTTTAAAATTAGTAAAAACCTGTTTGAGACCGAACTAGTTGATCTATAAAATAAATATTATTTTAAATAAATAAAACATTAAATTAACTATTTTTTTATTAAAATAATAGTGGCCAGGTCTGTAGCGAGAGGTCGTCGACATAACTGCGACAAATAACCTTCAACATCTTTGGACAAAATGTTTCTCAGAAAAGATGAGAGTAGATTTTAATTTTTAATTTAACTGTAAGGACTCAACTATATATTTTAAACTACTTGTGCCATGGTCAGCCACCCAATTTCTAAACAATCACTTTGGGATATAGGTACTACAGTTAGTATTTAGCTTTAACAGGCAACGCAAAATTTAAGCTCGATTAGTGACTTACCGCGCTCTTCATCATCACTAGCCTTTTCGATATGAATCAAAAGGGAATGAATTGTTTGATGACGTCTGACTGGTGTTAATGGAAGAGGAAACATACTGCGCTGACTCCAAATAATCTGGGCACAAGCAGGGGATAAAAGAAGAAGAATAATGACGATGATGCTAAATTGCCAGTAAGAGATTTACCCACCACATATGCATACAAACTGTCGTTCCGATTATTATCAATTGAAAATTTGCGCATTAAAAATGCACAGCTCAAACCAATTCCGAAACGCGGAACGGGCAGTGGATCCGTTGGCAATAATTGATCAGCAAATCGAGGCATACAGCCACCTGGCCGACACTCATGATTGCCTTCAATAATGCATTGTTCATAGCACGAAACGTGTTACCCGGCGAAGTTGGGAAGCGGCTGCTAGAGCCCGCGGCCTGGGCTGCGCGCGTTATCCCAGAATTGGTCGGGTTGCTCGCCGTCGTAATAAGCACAGTCAGGGTTGTCACAACGTGTTTACTGCGACTACAAGCATGTAAATGTATTTATGTGTGGCGTGTAATATAATATATGGCTTCCTATTCGACAGCGTAGGAACCTGAGAGTTGTCTGTACTGTTTTCAAAATCCTTTTTGACCCACAAGCCCCAGAATATCTGAAATCTAGGTTTCAATTTCTGGGGTCTTCTCACCCACGTAACCTTAGCTCATTTGGCAATCTCACTCTTGAAGTTCCTATACATTATTCCACTTTTGTCTCGAAATCCTTCACCCTCACTGCTACGCGACTGTGGAATGATCTATCCCTGCATATCCGTAGAGCACCTAATCTGCTTGAATTTAAGAGATTGGCTTATGATTATTATCTAAATTCTCTAAACTGACATCATTAGCTTATTTATATGTATATGTATATAGCTTATTTATTTATGTAGGTATGTGTAAAGTGTGTATGTTTATTTATGTTTAAATATATTTTATTTTAAAATAGTAATTATTATAATATATCTATGAAAATATGTGTTAATGGTATATTTTACTTCTTTGTGGTAATTTTAATTTTTAGTTAAGTAGTTTTATTTTCTCATAGCGCCGACAAATGTGTATTTTTAAAATTTGTGGTTGACTGGGAGAGAATGCTTTTAGCATTAAGTCCGCCATTTGTAACAATTTGTTTATTGTGCAATAAATATTAAATAAATAAATATATAAAAATCTCGTGTCGCAGTGTTTGTTATCAAACTCCTCCGAATTTTTTTGCGTATATTTGGTAGGTCATGCGGTTTTCTATAGGTGTGAGTCTCGGGCATGTTTATTTGTATAGTTTCGACTTCTCTTTACAAATATTTGTTTGTTCCTTTATTCGTTCTGGGGTCAAGCATGTTTCTATATTGATCTGATATATTTTCAAAATTTATATTTAATTATTGATCGAGGAGATGACAATTTGTAGTATAGAATGTAAGAAAAAGACATCCGGCTATGACTTCGATTGTATTTTTTATCCTTATAAAAAAAGCAGCTAAAGCTGTTTTAAGACAGTTTTAGGACAGATTGTATGACAGTAAAACACTTTGTGTTTGTATCAGCTCATAATAATTAACAAAATAGACTTTAATTAGAATATTATAATAGTATAAATGTTAGAAAAATGAATACAAAGAAAAAAAGACAAAGGTTAGAAAACAATCGAAACAATTTTACCGGAGCAGATCCCGCGTCTTAGGCTGCCCATAACCCTCGGCCAACCAAGACGTTCGTCAAACATAGACTTTCAGTTAAGTGGCACTCATGAGGGGACCATAATTTCTTGTGACATCCCTGTTATGTCGTATGGGTGGGGCAAACAAGGCTTGACTGCGCACGCTATTAAGATAGCTTGGGCGATACGCGCGGCTCGCCGTGTACTTTTTAATTATGTTTTTCCATTTCACGACGTTTCGGTGCAGCCGTGTCAATGTTTGGTGTGACGTCGATAATTGAGACCGTTTCATGTTGTAGCTGTCTTCAAATCAAATATAACGACTAATGCAGTTTAAAGCGGGAGATTCACTACACGAACATGCCCGCGGGCATGCTTGCAGACAGATAGACCTCCAGATCTCGCTTCTATTAGGTCTGTGTCTTATTTTTTTTACATTTTGATTCACATATTATGGTAACCTGATGTGCTCTTAACTTTACAATATTTCTTGCAATACATACGTATACCCCAAATCTTTCCCGTCGGTGTCGTATAAGGCGACTAAGGATAAATCTGAATATGATTAGGAATGGGCAGCAGCGTACTGCGACTTTTGTGCCCGATAAATGGCAATAGGCTCGCCACATGCATACGTATACATACATACGCCGAAGCATTGAGGAACTGTAGATAATAATTTTTTGGTCACCCATCTAATGACGGGCCTTAGGGAACATTGATTAGTTTTCACAATCGCAGGCCTATCCTCCTCGCGCCCATCACTAATAATCACCGCTGGCTCGCAATCGTACAGAAGTGAATAGTGAATACTCACAGTACCTACCTACCAATTAATTAATTACAAGGCACAAATGCAAAATGTTTACATTTGTACACGAACGTAAATAGGGGTACGTGTGAGTACAAAGCTCCCCACCTACATCCGAAACAACGTACGCAGACGAAACACCCCGTACATATTCAGGTAAACTTGGAGCCTGTTTATATAGTAAATGAGAGCATGTAATGTATGGTGAAACCTAAAATATTCGTTCATTTACCACCGTAATTAGGCGCCAGCCACGTACGTATGATTCGGGGAACACGATGATGAACGTAATGAAACTGAACACTTTTTAAGTCACGTCGTCAATCAACGAGGCAGTGATCAAGGCACACCTGCCCCCGTAGCACGTGGCGGGGCGTGGACAAAATCTCCTCAGGGGAAAGAAAATATTTTCCTCTAGCTCTAATTCCCACGAAATCCTGAGACAAAACGCTGTCAAGTGGTGGAGAGAGATTTTGTCCACGTTATTAATTGCCTTACTGAGCCCGGCTGCTTGTTAAATGTTGCGCCTTCGCAATAAGGGGGGCTTGTAGAAGATTCCTTGTGTGAATCTGGCTTTAGAGAGGTAAAACGGAATATTATTCCAATTTAAACTATTCGATTTTAATTTCAACATTATATAAATGTTAGAAAATCTTTGTACTTATTCCAATTTCATTTGTTATATTAGTCCGTCAATCTTCCGCGCTGACCTGGAAGCTAAAAAAGAAAACGTAGAATCCCATGGGTGTCGTAAAAGCCGACTAAGGGAGATTGCCCGGCGTAGATCAATAGTCACCCGAATGGTGGAGGGCAAACCACCAACCAGTTTCAGTCAGGCGGCCGGCTGTAAATCCTTAGCCAAAACCTTGAGCAGTATGTTATGTCCCTCGACATGGCCCTTTCCATCATTTTTCTATACATCCACCCATAACTAGCACCTCCGATGTGATGGATGATATGAATCGATTGATAGGGAAGACCCCTGCTGTTGGTACATTACAGGGGTACTGAACTTTCCGTCTCGCTGGTCCATTAGTGCTTATACTTTATAAACTAAAACTCCGAGATAGTTTTAATTATTCCATGAATTGCCTTCGGCGGGTTTACTCAACACAGCTCGTCTGTAGGGTTGTATTGTAGCTACATTATGTTTGTAATCTAGCTTCGTCTAATTAGGTTGTTGTACTGCAAATAAGATGAACCAATAGAACGGGTTAGCTCGCATAATAATGGTAATTACACGGACGTATTGACTAATGCGTAATTAGCGTCATTGAGAATAAGCGATGCGCGTTGCGAACTTGACGGAGTGGTTGTCTTTCGGCTGTAGCTCGGCACAGACAGTTTTGGCACAGACAATGCGTTAAAATCTTACGCTTCTACGTGCGGTAATCACGCCTGTTTATCAATCACGCAGAGGTGAATCAACACCACGTATCGCCAATCCCTGAAGGGGTAGGCAAGAGGCAAACAATTAGGTGTTTCGCCGAAGAAGTGTGTAAGGTTCGTAGCAAGTGGAAAGAAGTGACTCTATGTCTGCCCTGGTGGGGGGAGAAAGGCGTTAAAATTGATATATGTATGTATACTAAAAACGAGGAGATAACGAATGATAGAAAAGTGCAGAAAGAGAACTTGCTGAGGCAACCCCAAATAGGATGGAATAGGGGCATAAAGATGAATTAATGGAATGAGAAAATATGGAAATGACATATTCGTTTAGAATGCAGCAAACCAGCATGACGATAACGTAACTCTGTTGCTAACAATTCCCGATTGAAATTAAATTGTACTAAATTAATGAAATTGTTGCTTTTGCAATTATGTATTTACTATATCAGTCCCTCACATCGCACTCTGTTAGCAACAACTGAAACAGTACAATCGTAGCTACAACTAAAGCAACCCTTTTATGAATTTCAATTGATAATTGTTAGCAACAGAGCTAGTAATCAGGGCTACGGAATTGTTGGAAGAGGCGACTAACAGCCTTTATTAGGATTGGTGTCAGGAAGGGCATAAAAAGGTTAGCCGAATTCTAGAGTAGTTTGACTATAGGCATTACACCGATCTCACATTGGAAGCAGAGTACGAAGATGATTTCTCGAGGCTTAACGTCGAAAATGTACCACGAATTCTTGCTTCCAGCGCGCCGTAATATATGGTTGTTTAGGCCACAATTTGTATGTATCATGGCCTCATGATTGTGATTAAGCGGCATAATTAGAACAGCTGTAACCGAATTTGAAGGCGCTCCTGTTGCAACGCTTTTAATTTGTCAGCGTCAGTTTCCCGTTGAGTTGTGTTGTGTGTTCGAGTTGTACAGACAGTCACACACCCATACACACATATAAATCACGCCCGTATCCCCGAAAGGGCAGTCACAGGTGAATTTATATCCATGTTTCGCCAACTAGGTTAGGTGCCAAGTAGGTGGTGAGCCTATTGCCATTTAGCGGGCACAAAAGTCGCAGTACATTGTTAGGTGGCATAAGAAGAACGCTGCTGCCCATTCCTCATCATTGATTTATTCTTAGTCGCATTGTACAACACCCACGGGAGAGATTTGGGGTGGTGACAATTGTATTCTACGCTGCCGTCACCATACGTCGTGATATACATCATACATAAAATCATACCTTTTTCCCTAAGGGATAGGCACAAGTGTTTTAAGCGTTCGTTTCGCTAGCTTAGTCCAGTTGTCACCACTGCCTGCACCATCCAATAAATTGATGAGATTAAATATCCCGGTGAATGGCAATAGGCATGGCCTCTGAGACCTAAAAATAAGTTGGCGAAACGCGGGTGTTAAACATCTCAGCTTACTACCCCTTAGGGAAGACAGGAAAACTTTATAATGTTTAGTTCATCGGTCATTGGATATGGTCCGTTCTGTCTCTTTTCAACATTATAATCTTTGTGGTCGATGTTATGAAGCAAAAGGGAATGGGTGACTTGATGACCTCTGACCGATAAGAATGGAAGAGGAAACATACTGCGCTGACCCCAGATAGACTGGCAACAGGGCAGGGAGAAGAAGTTTAGCGAATTTCGCTTACACATTACCCGTCAACGAACGTGGACCTATATCGTCTTCAACCCCCCAGCGGTTTAGCCGTGGTTCCGAATCATCCCGACAGTGGTGAACCGTGGTAATTCGAGCGGTGACCCCAAATCTCGACAGACCGCACCGCCGCCGCTAAATCAAAATAGATCCCTCCAAAAACAAGATCGCAATTTTATAATCGCTCCAACTGACACACTTGGCCATTTGAAATTTAATTTTACTGCCCCCGTAGCACGGGACGTGGACACATCTCCTTCGGGGGAAAGAAAATCTTTTCCTCTCGCTCAAATTCCCACTAAATCCCGAGACAAAACATTGTCAAGTGATGGAGGGAGACTTTTTCATGTCCCCGTGCTAGGTCCGTTGAGAGAAAAGCGATTTGATCGCGCCAAGTCGTCGCGTAACCAATCGCTTTCTAAAATCATTACATTAGTCTATTATTGAAAGTGTACCCGAAAAAGGTTGGTGTCAGCCGGCTGTAAAACCTAAGCCTTGAACAGTACAGATTGGTATGTTGTCACCCTAATCACTCTCAAGACCTTTCCATCACTTTTCTAAAATTTATTCATCACTAGCACTTTTCCGTTGTGATGGATGATATAAATCAGAAGGGCCACTCCCTTTGGATTGCTAGATGACATCTGACCGATATTAATGGAAGAGGAAACATACTGCGCTGACCCCAGAACTGGGAACGGGGACGGCAGAGCAGAATACAATGGTCACCCCCATGGTATCGTACAAGGCGACTAAGGGTAAAGACTACTAAGTGTAAAGACAGCGATAGATACCATGTACCAAGATCTTATATAACCTAGCAATATACTGCGACTTATGTGCCCGATAGATGACACGCCACCTATTACATGGGACCTAACTTAATTGCCGACAGATGACAATAAAAAATATAAAAAAAGATGACAGTAGGCTCGCCACCTATTAAATGGAACCTAAGTTAATTGGCGAAAAAGTGGAACCTAAGTAAAGTGGGTTTTTCTTTATCTCTGCCTACCATCGACGATATAGGCGTGATTTATATATGTAGATGTGTATGTCAATCAACTCAAAGGTGGAAACTGGCACCCCGAAGACAAAGACACTTCTCTGCCCTCCTTAGCCAGCCAAGCGTTGATATAGGGAAAAAAGATATCTTTGTTTAATCGACACGGAGATTAAGCGTTTCGCAAAAAGGGTCGGCGGAGACCGAATTTGGATTTTAATTTATCTCCGGCAAAAGATTCGGCCGGTTCCATTGCCGGGTCGATCTTAACTTGTCACGGGGGTAGATATTTCATTTCGGACAATTTAAGCGTCCGGGTTTTCCCCCGGTGTGAGTGAGACTACGCTTGTTTCGTTTTTCTTATTGGCAGATTGTTTATTGTTTTGAGTGGCCTGCCGCGTGAGTTGGCACTTGTTTTTGTGGGAAACTCGCACGGTTTTTCCTTCTTGAACACAATTGCTGTTGCTATGTGTACTGGCACTTTGGAAAACGTTTGGATGGCGTTTGGTGTACGTTTCTAATTTTGTTATTTTTTAAATGCTTGAAAAATTACTACAAGGACAAAATTATGTGATCCATTGTCAGGGCATAATAATTCAGATATCTAATGACCTGTTTTCTTATTTATATATGGAGAAATCACAAGAAAAACTTATAATAGTCATCATTAACATCTTAACATACAAACTACAATGAATGAATGAGTGGATTCAAAAGTTGCGGACAGTTTTTCTTTTAAAGCTTAATATCGCTATATCTTTTAAAAATCACCAGAAACTTACGAAGGCATACATTTTAAGACCACTATTGCACAAAACAAGCCAAAAAGTCACTACGACAACGAAACTCAGTACAACAGAACAAAATCGAACACAGGGTTCTTACCTCGTCTATTAAACAACACATACCTACTCGTTTCGGTCCCTGTTCGAATCAACAAGTATTCGTTTCTCGAAGGCGAAGCAACAAAGTGAGACGTGTGCAACCGGAGGGAACCAGCCACAGTATCTTCGGCGATTTTGCAATGTAATAAACAGACGGCTATCGGGCACGTATAAAAAAATCGTAGCCGCCGACACGGAGGCTACAAAGCAGTTAATTGGAGCGGCCGCCGCGCGCCGCCGCCGCTTCTACCGCCCTCCAGTGCTACGATACCCGTCGCGCGGTCCGCACGCGTGCTACGCCGTAGCCGTGGCCGTAGCAGTGTGTCAACGTGTTCATCATATTTGTGTTTGTGTTGATTTTGTGTTGCGGAGTTGGAATGCGCATTTTTGTGACGGACCATCAAGCCAGGAGGCTGATTAACCGCTGGTGACGGAGTTGTCTTTCGGTTCATAATATATTTGAGTTTCAAACTGGGGCGATTATTATTGCAATATTTCTTGCTTCGCTCTCAATAATGATGGAAGTTTTCCCAGGCTTTCGTAAGCTGGGAATTCTGGTGCGATTTTTTTATAACTCGCAAACAATTTTATGCTCACAATGCTACGTTTAGTTCGCACGGATAAATTTACGATAGTTAGGAGTTTGTTTATCTAAAACTTCGCATGTATCGTTCCCCACTGCCTAAATAAATGAAATGCAAACGCATTTCATTAGAATTGAAATATAGTATTTACTTTTAAATAATTAGTATTTTTTGAGTTTCCTTTAAATACGACAGCCTGATATAAGTGTCTTCTCATAATACATACGATTGATATGTTTTAATTATTAATCATGTTGTCTACGTATCGGTGACATTATTTTGTTTATAGAGTATATTTATTGTGTGTATTCTCGGATTTTTTTAACTTGTTATTGCACTACTATTACAATAACAAGTTTTAGTGTTAATAATTGTTACTATAAATCATTTTATACATAAATATTTAATGATTAGGTCCCTGTACATAAATATAACTTTCTGAAAGTGAATTAATAAGTCCTAACTTTAATTTTTGACTTCCACACAAATCTATTGATGAAATGAAAAGATAAAATGTACCCGTACCTTAGTAGTGGTATCACAATATAATACAGCTTTATCGTGATTTTTAATAGTTGTATCTTATTGACAAATACTTAAATGCCCTTACGGGCGAAAAAAATAATTATAAATTTATAATCACCTAATACTAAATAATAATTATTGAAAATAATACTAATTTGGTGGTAATTTTTAAATATTAATTTTTGTGACGATTATACAGGCTTTGTAGGCTAACCAACAATTCTTTGCAAATTAATAACGTAAATTACACATTGCTCTGAACGAGTGACCTTAATACGAGTAATTTGTTGCGGTTCTTGTAAACCATCCTTATATAATTTATATTATGATAAATCATTATCTCAATATTTAAGAACTCAATCATACATTTAAGAACTCCAATGTTTCAAAATGTTTTATCACAAACTTTAAACGTATAATTGCGTTTTCTTCCGATTTAAATTTTATGATCAAATCAAAACTAAAAACAACCTAGCTCTAGTAAGGATCGATTGCCAAAAACTGCACTGGCCTTGCTTTTTGTCCAACGACCGCCTTGGTCGAATGCTCAGATTGCTGTGTATTGGCCACTTTGTGATGACCACAAATGTTTGTTACCGAGTTATATGTTTATGTAGTATATTTTCTACACCTCCAGGATTGATGTAAAACTCTCCAGGATTGGTTCTTTTTCTAATATATCAAATTTTTTTTCAATTTATCAGTTTCGAACATTTAAATATTATGACAAAACTATATTTTACAAAAAATTCTGACTAGTTGGGAATCATGGCCGTCTTATCAACTGTCTGTTTTTCTTTCTGTCATATTTTTCAACGTAAACCGTTAATCGTTAAAGCTTTTCTTTGGAATTGGTGTTATACACCAATTCCAAAGAAAAGCTTTAACGATAAAAGGCAGTACTTAGGCTCTTTTTTAGCGCCAAGTCCCAAAAACACACGTCAAATTGTTTCATAATTATCACGTTGAAACTTTTGAATGCCAGAAAACACGTAAAATAAATATATCAAGGCATTTGGCGGCATAAAACATGCACAAGCACAGAAGGGATGAAGTCGGTGCTAATGAGTTCTACACAGGCCTCCACGTGTTTTTCTTTGTTCTTATTTCGTATTCACACGAACGTTTGGAGTGTGTGAAATATTAAGGGCAATGTGTTATGCCGCGAGATTGCCCCCTCATAGCCGTCGTAATACTGATTTCTATTAGTAATTTCTATTCATTTCTATTAATTTAACGTCCCATTTCGTTGTGTTCCAGCGTATCTGGATTAGGAGTAATATGGTTCATTTAATGTGTTAATTGTTTTTTATTTGCACATTTCATAAATGTTAGAAAATTATTACTAAAATCAGCCGTGTGGTGACGGCAGAGCAGAATACAAGTGTCACCATCTCTCCCGTGGGTGTCGTTCAAGCCGACTAAGGGTAAAGATAGCAATGAGTAATGGGCAGCAGCATTCCTCTTATACCACCTAGCAATATACTGCAATTTTATGTGCCCAATAGATGGCAATAGGCTCGCCACCTATTACATAATTGGCGAAACTTGGTGCTAGTTTACCTCTGCCTGCCCCTTCGGGGATATAGGCGTGATTTATGTATGTATGTAGAAAATTATTACGAGTGAATGATTAAGAGAAAAAACCCTCAGGAAAACTCCAACTGGTCCGGGAAGATGCGTATACGGCTAGATTTCGTCATGACGACTGTAAATAACATTTCGAACTTTTTCTAACCAAAATTTCTTTGTAATTTCTATTCATTTATAATCTCATTTCTTTGCGTTCCAACGTATTCGGAGATTAATTTGGTTTATTGATCGAGTAGGTATCGTTTATTCGTCGGATACAATGTAACATTGTTTTTTAACTAACAACAATAGAAATCAATCATAGCTTTCCTTTTCATTCAACAGTGTTCACGCATAATTACACTGACACGTACGCTCGGAATGTAAAGCCTTATTAAAGGTAAGTATAATATGATAAAATTCAGATACAGATACGTATTACTTAGATAATCAATAGCAATTTATTAAATTGAAATTTACTTAAACACATAAAAATAATTTAGGTATCTATGTTAAATTAAAAAGGCACACGTTAATCATATTTTCTTTCGTGTGGAGGTAATTTGAAATATCAGCATTGTCCAAATTTACATACATACATAAATCACGCCTATATCCCCGAAGGGGTAGGCAGAGGTGAACTAGCACCCGCGTTTCGCCAATTATGTTAGGTCCCATGTAATAGGTGGCGAGCCTATTGCCATATATCGGGCACAAAAGTCGCAGTAGGTACATTGCTAGGTGGTATAAGAGGAACGCCGCTGCCCATTCCTCATCACTGATTTACTCTTAGTCGCCTTGTACGACACCCACGGGAGAGATTTGGGGTGGTGACAATTGTATTCCACTCTGCCGTCACCACACGTCGTTATATTATAACTCTAATCAAGGGGATTAGAGTTATAGTACGACACCCACGATAGAGGCAAGGGTGATGATAATAGTATTTTTCTTCAAGCGAATATACTAAAACTATGGAAACAAAACGATGAACTTTATAAAAATATAATTATTATCTATTTACAACTATCTGACGTCACCCAACGCCAAAAACATATAACTGACAAAGCACTCGGATTGCCAATTGTAAACTAAAATATAATAATAATAAAATAATCAAGCAATAAGGTGCGCAACCTATAATGCAAGCAGTGAGAACTTGTAGAAGTCATCATAGGTCATTCCTTAGTTTTACGACTATAACTGCCGCGCTCAGAGACGTCAATTAACTGTAATCAGTACCCAAAATGTCATTTAAATCTAGAATAGTACCTTGTTTTGAATTGTCATTTTTAAACATTAAGTACTCATTAAAGTTAAATGACGTCTCTGAGTGCGGCAGTTACACTTAATTGATTTAATGGTGCAAACTAGAAATCTTTAGTTCCTTACTCCTGAAAGGCAACCACACCATCGCGTGTGGGGCTATCGACCGAGACCGCGTACTCACTCATTTCAGGCTCAGAAAACTCTCCATCCCTATCACTTCGCACTGGCACGAGAAGGATGAAGACACGTTTCATATCTGGCCTGAGATCTCTTTATCGGATTGGTTTCTGGAAGTCTTTACCGTATTTAATTGTAAGTGATTAGAGAGATTTTGTTTTAAACAATATTGAATTCTCGCCGGAGTAGTAATGAATGTAATTATACATAGATTCATTTATCCCAGTAGGCTAGCACTACGGGGAAAAGCAAAGGAATTAACTCCCACTTTTGCCAATTATGTTTGGTTCCTAATGGAATATTACCTACTCATAGTTGCCTTATGCGACACCCGCCGGAGAGATGGGGGTGGTGACAATTGTATTCTACTCTGCCGCCACCACACGGCTAGTAACAAAAAAATAATCTTTTCGTACCACTTGCTCAAAAAAGTGACATTCTATGCCACAAAAAGCGTACATAACAATAGTCATTTTTAATCTGTTAAAAACAGGGATAGAAAATTGTACTGAATTTCATTCATCATTGGAGAATGTGATTTAAATTTGGAATACTTACCGAAATTTATGCTGAACTACATCTGCGTTTTCACCATTGAGTTTGTATATAAAGCATTATGCATCTTTTTGAAAAAGGAATATACTCAAATCGACTCATCAACAATAAATGTACCAAACAAAAATGTAACTCTCTCTATCAATAATTGGACCAATGTTTCGAATGTTAACTTTTTTTTTAATTGTCATTATTTTTAATAAATGCTTAACTCATATAATTATTGTGCTAATTTTTTCGCAAATGGTACGAAAAGTAGAGTATTTTCTTCGGTGATAAAGCTGTCTTAGTCTTGGGTGAACTTAAATCGTGATTCGCTCGTGATTTAAGTTTTTAACACCCTCGCTACGCTCGGGGGTAAACCTCGAGTCATTTAAATCGTCACCCGCGACGGAAAACACTGCTTTATCCCCTCGGTTAATAATCTACTACTTAACCTCTTTTTTATTTGCAACTACACATTTGTGCTAGTCCTTGAAGATTCCACCGCTTTGGATGCCGTGTGGTGACGGCAGAACAGAATACACGTGTCACCACCCCTATCTGCCCCGTAGGTGTCACACAAGGCGACTAAGGGTATTGATTAGACAGGGATGAGTAATGAGCAGCACCAGCCCTTTAATGTCCCCACTGCTGGGGCACGGGCCTTCCCTATGGATGGAAGAATATAGGGAGATTGGGCCATAACCTACCACGCTGGCCCAGTGCGGATTGGTGGGTTTCCTCTTATACTACCTACCAATACACTGCGATATATGTGCCCGACTGATACATCGGACTTAACTGGCGAAAAGTGGCCTTCGCCTCCCCTTCAGGAACTATATTCCTGTGATTTATATAAGTATGTATGTATGTATGTACCTCTTTGACTAAATTTCAAGACCAGGCTTTTCAATTTCAAGGTAATCTTGAACAAGCAAGATAACTTTGTTTGGCACAAATTACATGTTGGCAAGTAACGACCCCGGGCATTAGAGGAACGTAGTTTGTAAGCGATAATGTTGACCGCTTTCAAATCCGATGACGCCTCATATCAATTGATGGGTCGTACTATTTGGCCTAAAAGTTTGCTTGTACATATTGAATGGTGCAAATTGCAGCCTTATTGTTTAAGAAATAAGACTAGTGTGAACGAACTGTGCTCTTAACGTTGAGTACATTGCCAAGGTCAGATGAGTGAAGTCCAAAAGTTATAATTACTACACTCACAACTAATATATCATCTAATCCAAAGTCAGTAGTATAAGCCCGATAAATGGCAAAAGGCTCGCCACCTATTTATTATATATGTAACATAATTGGCGAAACGTGGGTGCTAATTCACCTCTACCTACCCCTTCGGGGATATATAGGCGTGATTTATATATGAATGTTTAAGGTAGGAAGCTCTCATATTTTTAATCGTAAAACTATAGTAAGAAGAACGTAGGTATAGAAATTAATCGATCCCCAAAACAAGGTTTTTAATAAAGAACGCACCACGTCAATAAACCAAAGTCAGCTTCACTAATTAACATTGAGTAAGATAGAATTATGTCACAGTAATTAAGGGGCTGAACATTCATTATTTGTGAGGGTACAGAGGTTCCGGGTTTGAAACCGCAAGAACCCTTATATGTGCCTGGCCAGTGATTGGGCAATTTAGAACAATTTAGAACATTACTTTGTAATCTATTAACGTGAACGGTGGATTATTGCGAGCTTATAATAAAGTCGTTGCCGCGTGGTGACGGCAGAATAGAATTCTTGTCACCACCCCGCGTGCCTCGTGGGTGTCGTACAGGGTGACTAAGAGTTGGGAGCAAGGCTCTATTTTATCTGAAATTACTAAGCTGTTTCTTTTTGTATAAACATTTAAAACAGAATACACTCATCAGAGGATATTTTATTGATTTTTCTTTATGTTGTATCAGCGATCATTCTAAAAATACTGACGATTTCTATGCAATTTATTCAATGTTATGACATAATTATGTCCATAATTAAGTAAGTCATTGAAAAACTGCAAAGAATATGTCATGAATATGTCATCAAGAATATGTTATGTATGTATGTAATATAAGAATGGAGGCTGATAGAAAATGAAGTAGGTGTACATATAATTTCCTGAGACATTGTTATTGAGTGTATATTTGGCTGCAAGTATTTCGGAGACATTATATGATAATGGTTTCTAGAAACGATACAGGTGGCGGGTCACAGAACGTTTAGTGGCCACAATAGCTATGTAAAAAAATAACTACATTCCGATCACACGACATCATAGTTCGGGACACCCAAATATTTTCCCTTAAGTTCAAACTCTGAAGGTCGAAAGTCGTGTAACTAAGCACCTTCGCGTGCTACGAGCTGTTATCACTCCCATTGACCTCATCCCAACATTCTCACCGTATTTTTTTACGATAGCATTAAACGAATTATGTTACAGTTAACCTTAGACTTATAGGGTGTTCACTCTTTATCATGTAACAATCAATCGCTCAACTCGCTATCGCATTTCACTCATTCATAACTTAGAAGCGTGTTTATTCAAAACCTAGATTCGACAACGGCTTGTACGTAAATCATAAAAATGTCAAGGTGTTGTTAAAGTAAATTCGTGTGGTAATAATGTGTAACTTTCCAATAAACACTATTAATATTGGGGTTATTATAAAACATGGAGAGTTAGTCATAGTTTTAAATTGATGCTTACTCTGTCTTTTATTCAGTAAATAAAAGTGATCGCATCAGTTTTAAACTATGACCAACTTTAGTCCATGTTTTATAATATGACCAAATTTCATTTCTGAAGGTAGATCAGAATACATTTGACACCACCCCTTATCTCTGCCGTGGGTGTTGTACAAGGCGTGTGAGGAAACTAACAAGACCAGGGGCCTCACCACCAACTCTAAATGCGACTCAATTACCATTGCTGAAGTGAGACAACGCTATAAGCCGAGTAGAGCGGCGTCCCGTTTAGTCACCAGCGTTTGGATCGCACTAATACTTCATGGTACGACCACAGGTTAAAGTGCCCGGTAGACTGTTCCCCTAATAGGTAAATAAGACCTAAAATATGTAGTTGTCGATGTGCGGGTGTTTAGAATCTTCTGCCAACCCCTTCAGGATAATCGGCTGGGATTCATTTATGTAATTAAAAACGGATGCAGTTAAAAACGAAAAGAGATAATTTTATTAGACACTGATTCTCTTCACTGATTGTGGATTTAAGAATAAATTATGTGGTTCGATTGCCTCATCTTAACCTTTCTATTACAAATACAGTCGATAATTCATTACAACAACAAACAGCTGTACATATTGATATACCTTCCAGTCCAGACTGGCAACAACTAAACAAACCTAATCGAATAAAATGCTTTACGGCATTGTTTACTTAGAAAACATCTTCGATCCAATGTTGCCACATTACTCACTAAACAATACGATAAGAATCGTGATCAACGGCTTAACGTGCCCTTCTGAACACGGCCACACATATTGGGGGGGGAGTTGTGTAAACTTTGACAAACAAGCCGCTTACCCAAAAAATACAAACTTATATCTGTCTTGTCTACTTTTCCTAGTACTTAGATGTTTATGTAGTCAGTTAAATACGTACGGCGGACCTTTTATGAAATCAATTTCCGTGTTAACTAAGAAAGACCAAAGAATACACACAAAAGTTAACTACAGCTTGGCGAAAAAGACTTTGGATAAGATGAGGGCGCCACTTATTTTTGAATTTTTAAATTCAAATTCAAATACAGATTACCGGTGAATTGAAGCTTAAAATACAAATAAATCGCAATCTGTCACCGCAGCAAACTCTTTTTGCCAAGCTGTACATTAATTTACTTTAAGAAGCAGAAATGAAATTCCTATTTGCCTTTGGGAAAATATCACATTACAATAGAATAACATTTCTAGGATTTATTACGTGTATCATCGAAAGATACAATTGTTTGACCAATCGCTACTAGACATTTTGATTATAACATGGGTATTGTCATAGTTACGCTGGGCTTCTATAACATTTCTAAGCGTAGGATTTTGACATGTGGGCATTTTACGAAATACTCTCTCTGTTCATCGGTCTCTTGACATAGATCTTTCCGTCTCTTTTCTATAGATTCATTCGTCACTAGCACCTTTCAGGTGTGGTGGATGATATGAATCAAAAGGAATTGGATGGCTTGATGCCGTCTGACCGATATTCATGTAAGAGAAAACACACTGCGCCGACCCCAGATAAACTGGGAACAGGGCAGGAAGAAGATCATGACTGTATATTAGGCCGGGTATTAAACTTTCAGCTGTGCTGCATTCGATCTAAAGTCTATTTTTGCTTCTATTTAATGAAATTGCTTTTGGAGACTTCGGGTAAGTGTTGTTTTATTCTTATTTGAATATGTCGCAGCGTTTGGATCTCTGTGGGACTGTGGACCGCTGCGCTACAAAAGAATTAATAGCTTATTTAACAAAAGCTTAACTTTAATGACTTTCTTTGAGCTTTCTGCTTCCATTAATAGAGCTTACAGATAATAAAACTACTTTGAATTCAATTGTAATTTGTAAAGCAAATGAAGTTGATGGGTGTGGATGATGTGATGAGTGACAGAAGAGAATGGAGAAAGAGGACATACTGCGCCGACCCCTAATGTATTTTTTAATGCTATACAGGGAAACTCCCTATATATATTTCCGTACATAGGGAAGGCCCGTGCCGCAGCAGTGGAGACATTAGAGGGCTGGTGATGATGACTCTGTCCGGATTTCGCCACGGCAAAATCTGGTGCAAGCTACCACCACCAATCAGATACGTCCTCCCCTTAAGGCCAGAACAATTTGTGCGTCTAGCGTATTTTCCTTTTCATCGTGTTCCAAATTCAATTTCGCAGTAACCAACTATGCGACGTGCGTGGACTTATGATTTATAGGCTTAAGAGCAAAAAGGATAAATGTATTTGGATAGCCGACGCAGTCACGAAGCCGGCTGTCGACGCGTCACCTATTCGTAATGGCACGTCACATTCTGAGAATGACGCGTTTGTTCAACCCTTCGGAGATGCTATCTGGACTGTTGGCGGAGCTGTTTCGTATTTCTTTGCGCAGCTGGTGCTATTGCGAAACCGCCGACACGGGGTTCGTTTTTGCGTGTGTGGACTTCGCTGTTGCTTACTCACATTCGCTGTTTATCATCCATATAGTATAGTGTTTTTACAGTCTTCGCTCTATATCATCCATATATACCTACTGTGATGTTTTTCCAGCCTCACGCGTTGGAACAATAGGCTATTTTACACCATGTAAGAAAAAATATAAAAACGCATAAAACGAGAAACGTATTCTTAAAGATACAATTTCAATTTTTTTATTAATTTTTAAAAATCATCTTGTAATCTCGCCATTCGGTATATTCGATTTATCCTCGAAGGGGGAGGCACAGGTTACTTTTACTACCTAAGAGTTTCACTAAATACCTTCACGTTGCCTAGGTTTCATGTCGATCGTCTTTCTGTTCTTGATAATACGTACATTCCATATCCATAGTGTTTCTTGATTGAACGAAAACGGCATGAGGTTCCAAGGGGTATATTTTATTCATTTGCCACGCCAGTTCATTATGGTAATAGTCAACGGGATACCTTCCGCCGTCTCCCTGTCGAAGCAAACAGTGGGGAGCGAATTAAAGGCTTAGAACCAGGAGTGGATCACCTAATCCCCATTCTTGCAAGAGGAGCCTGTTAATATTCCCGGCGCCATGTAATCGACCAGCGCTGTTTGCGGAGGCCGGGTCCTAAGTAAATAGCTTCTGCCAAGATAAATTTACAGTTGTCAGTCTCCACTCCTCGGAAAAAACTATCCAGCGAGCCAGCTAGGGACGCGGGCTTGGAAAAGTGTGTTCGATTGTAGAAGATTTCTGGATCTATTACGAGACTCATATTTAAAGTTGTTTTTAATCTTCCATGCTGGCCTGGGAGCGAAAGGTTAACGTACAATGTGCCAAGTGTCGTAACAGTCGACTAAGGGAGATAGTCCGGTGTAGAAAGAGCAACCCAAAGAGATCGGCTGTAAAACCTAAGCCAAAACCTTGAGCGGATTGGAATGCTTTCATCCCAACGCTGCTGGATACTCAAGGGAGAGATGGGGGATAGTGTCAATAGTATTTCGAGACAAATTTTGTTTTTGTTTAATAATTCAGTAATATTGAAAACTGCTTTGTATGCGTATTGCCATGGTAGGTATTCCCGTAAATGGAGCCCGCCAATTTCATATTAATAATCCTCACTTTAGTTACTTACAGGAATTAATTTATTGGACACGTGTCAGGACTTGCTCAAAATGAAATTATAATATTCGTTTTGTAATTTGCACTTGACTTTCACAATAAATAACGGTATTCAACCTTATAACAATTTTAATGCTAACTGAATAATAATAATAAAAAATATGTATAAACTACATAATAATATTATGATTACCAAAAAGATGATTAAAAATAAAATAATGATGATAATGATTGGAGAAAGAACTAATTATTGGTCATAAATTGACCGCAAAGGCTCACATTTTTTAAGAGCTTGAGCTCCATGATAAAAGCTCAGTTTATACAGACGAATCTTTCTTATTCTTGCGTTAGGACTAATCGAAAGGACTCACTGACTACTGAACTTAAGACTTCTTTAAGTTGGAGTCTAATGAGCTCTACCAAAGTTAGTGCAGGCTCTAAATTTGGACTTAACGGACTCTTGTCCCTGTCCACTACTTGCCATTCTGACCTTCACTTAACATTGCAAAAATCTTGTTATAATAATTGACTTTCTTGTGTATCCAAATTTTTATTCCTACCTATTATTACTTATTCTATACCCAGTTGTTGGCCTTAGTATTAATCTGCTGATATTCCTATATAAACCGTATCACAAGGGAACACGGAACTAATTCACAGTTGTATATGCAGGTCTGACCGCTACTTTACTTACCGCAAAATGTTTCTGCCTAAGATATCACTGGTCTCAACGCGATACAGTTTTTATAAAAGCCACCTATTTCCTGAACAGTAAGGTGTATATTTCGCAGCGTTCAGTTTCGGCACCGGCCTATTTCGGGGGCCTTAAAAGATACGTTTGGGTATTTGTTAAGTACGTTTGTACTTCTAGTTGTGTTGTTTACTTCTGTGTTTTGTGCTCGATTTGGGTGAGTAAATATGTGTTTTTCTATGGACTCTTCTTAGTCCTGTTCCGGGTTGAAATTGAGTCGAAATCTTTGTTTCTCTTTTTAAATATTTTTATTTTATTTCCAGGTTTACGACTTAATAATATTCACCAATATTTTATATTATGCTTTAAATAAAATAAGGCATTGATAGGTTATTCACGGGAGTTGGAATTATACAAGTGGAGAGTTATTATTGAATTACTTTTTGTTCAGGAATAAGCAGCTTATGATGATTATCAAATTGACACCAAAGAACCAAGAATTGTGTTTTTATTGAACCATAATCGGAATAACGTAGACGTTCTCCAATCTATTTTCCTCTGTAATAAAAGTTTTGCGGATTCCATTTCGTCTAAAGCTCACTTCACTCCTTGAAAAATCACAATCTGCTCCATGAATAATTAATAGAGCCACCATGATTTAGGTACGCCAAAGAAATGTCTATAAATCATAACCGATGATGTCATTACCGGGGTCCTTAAAAAGTGAACGGAAAGAGTGAATGGCGAATAACTCAGTTCACAGTTCGTTCACAGTTCATTAGGTGGCCAGATTGGGTCGTTGTCGTCTGAATTCATTGCTGCCCGCGAAATTATCGGCCTTAGGCACAATTTACCCACCTACTGTGAAGCGTTCAAAAGTTTAGACGATCGTTTTGCACTCTTAACCGACTGTTATTCTGTTGTTGTTCTTACGAATGAGTAACTCGAAAAGGTACACTTTGCCCTGCAGACAATAAGAGCAGTTTTTGAGTTAAAAATTTTATATGTCTGATAACGTATTAAGCTGATAATTTAAATAAATGTATACCCAAAGTCGGTTGGTTTCTGACAGACAGTGTGGATTGGAATGTTGTCATCGCAATCACTTTCTCCATTCATCGACATGGTCCTTTCCTTTTCTTATCTATTACATTCTTTTATCGGGATAATGAAAGAGGAAACATACTGCGCCGACCACAGATAAATTGGGAACTTGGCAGGAAAAAGAAGATCGATACATAAGTTACGGCTGTTTATCTCTGTAGGGTTAGACCGAGATGTATTAACACCTAGATTTCGCTAATTATGATAGATAATAATTGCTATCTTACTAACTTTTTTTTTTTTTTTTTAGCGTTGGAAAATGATTTAGTCATACCCCGGCCTGGGTGGGGCCCGACCGGGGTTATGTAGGACTCTCCCAGCAGAGTGCTGGGCCTACCCACTAAAAACCAACGTGCTCCGCTAGGCTGCCGTGTGACTACGCGAGTGGGAAACTCAACGCAAACATCCACAGCGCGCAGTCAGCAGCTGATGCCTGTTAAGGCTCCTCTAGGGCCTGAGGCCAGGGGGGTGTCCGCGGGTTGACAAAGACACCCCCCTCTCGGTGGGACGTTTGGGTGTAGGTGACAGGGCCCCACCCTACCACCTACCGCCCCGGACTATGGAGGTTGGAGAAGGGCGGCGAATTGCCGCCTCCTGCGCCCGGTCCTCCTCCGGCGGATAGGATCCGCAAGCGGGTCTTGCTCGCGGGCTCTTTCCGCGGCCTCCTTCTGCGCCACCACATCCTCGCAGAAGGAAGCAACCGCCGCCCATCCCGTCTCGCTGCCGGTCATGGCCTTGATGACCGCCGACAGGGAGAGGTCTCGTCCGATTGCAGCGGAAAGGACACTGCGCTGAACCGCCCACGCTGGGCAGAACTCCAGCGTGTCCACATCGCTTCCACATTGGTGGGCTATCTTACTAACTGGAGCACTATATGCTGACCATTCTTCATCATATTTAAAATCCTTAGTCGCCTTGCACAATTGTATTAAAAATCAATGTGAAATTTTAAATTATCTTCTATATCTATGTGAGTGTAAAAATATTTACTATTATTATATCATTTGTTCTCTTCTCGCGGGTGACGTAATTGTGATTGGATAGTAATCGAACTGATAACTTTTATAAGAGATCAACAAAATTAGCCCTTAAACAAAGATATATCGTGACATTACAAAAATTATCAGATAAGGCGAATGACACATAATTTTATTACGCACTGTAGAGATTCTAATCACGTCTGCTAATAAATTAATTCAATTAATTAACGACTTAATTGGCTTAGCGATTTAAGGTTTCATTTTACAGTAGTCATGTTTTTATGTCGGCAGCGAAAGAGGCTTAATGTAGGTTTTGTTTGACTGGCTGTGATTTTAAAAAGTACCGTCAACACAGACAGCCCACAAACTACGTTTAAGCTTTTTTATATTTCTGTTTGTTTAATATTAAAAGTGGTGTTCTGTTATCTGTCGTTCTGGACTCCTCTATATCTATGTTGGTTGTCGTGGACTGTATTATTGATGCTATTTCAAAATGTATTACAATTAACAAAGTAAAAATATGTAAAGGGATTTAATTTTTCATGTTATCAAATTGATCATTAAAAATCTCAAAGAGTAACAACAAATGCCATTGAACTTTGAAGAAAGATAAAAGTAAATTAAGTGAGTAAGTACTAAATACCACACAGTAATGTTACATGAAAGAAAACGCAGACTTAGTTAAACTTAAAGGGATTCCTTATCATTTCATCGTATCTGCAAACGATGGTATCTCACAAACCCGCCACATTCCCTTATATAATTACAACCAGCTCTGCCCGATGTAAGCACGCAACAGGTCACCTTCAGGGATCGCAGTTCACTATCACAAAGCATTATAACCCTTATCGACATTACAGAACATAATTTCCCAATTTACCAACAAATCGTCCCAATGCCCCATTAAGGGGTGCCCCGCAAAAAAACTCGGAAAATATTGTTATTTATGGCATGGAATTGAAACGCGTGTAGGTGAAGAATAAACCTTCAACAAACTTAGATGATAATGTGATACTTTCGACTTTAAAGCCTTCAACTTTGTTGACCTTTCAAAAGATATCTTCATTTCTAACAGAAGTTTGAGATAATTATGCTTCTGTGTTACAAACGATATTAATAAAACGATAGTAAATAAATTAGTAAATAAGTCAAAAATTAAAAATAAAATATCGGTCATTGATGATTACCAAAAAAGCCATAAAGTCCTTATTTTACGTTTTATATAGACCTTATACCATACAAAAGAAACTAAATTCTACGTTACATTTTCAATTTGGCCAAAAGCTTACAGTTTCTTATTTTGTACCAATACTAAATGTGCAATGGACGTTTTCTAGAATGTTTCGTTAGATCTCTTTGGCTTAACTGAATCTGAATTGATTGAAATAAAATAGAACAAGCCCGTATAAAAAAGCAGGTTAACAAAAGCACATGTCCTGGATCCAACAGAATCAGCATAATAATAAATATCTCGCAGTACCCTGAGAAATCTTAAAATACATTTCTTAGAATTTACACTAAATCGAACCCGAAACGAGCGGGAGCAAATTGAAAACAGTCGACTTTGGCTCGTTATGGAGCCAACTCCACCATTTATCTTCATTCGGCCTTTCAATAGAATTGCCAGCGACCTTTTTACGCAACTCAAACGGTGGAACTACTTATTATTTTGAACAGCTCGAGCTTAACGATTTGGCTTCAGCTCGAGCACACCTGTCTCTGGCCTCAACTCGAGATGATCCAGGAATAAAGCAGACTGTGAGCCGGTTTAGACTTGCACGCTAGAACCCGCCTCCTGTGTTGTTACGCCGTTAACAAGGATGCGCAATACATTATTTATAAATATTTCTATCGAGAACATTGTGGGCTTTTGGTTAGAAAATATTGGACCATTGTTCTTTACATAAATAATATTTCCATCAAAACATCTTAGACAAGAAGCAATAAAAAGATACCTTTCTTGACAATACCCTAACGATTGACAAAGACTTGTTAATCAATCTACGGCTTTTTCAAGATTTGGAAACTTTTGGAGTCTTGGTTAATTTAAAAGGACCCAATGTAAAGGTTCCTTTTGTTCATATTTTGTCTACAGAAATGTTTTGAAATGCTTTTTAACAATATTTTTCCCAAAGGGTAGATCCAGATAGGTGATAATAATGACAAGTTCAAGATCAATCAAGGTACAAAAACTTTATCAATCAGTGATTATTTCCTTTACATTCTTTTGAAATGTTGTTATGAATAATAAGCCATTGAAATAATATCAAGCTATTTAAGTAATATAAAAACAAATTAATTTATAATTATACTGTTTACGAATGTTACGGCTTCTGTAGCAAATTACATTTCAGAATCCTGAAAAGCAAACAACTTGATATATGCATGTCAAATGAGTTTGCCAATTGAAAGCTTTTGATATTCATTGCTTGTAATACGGCAGGTTATTAATATTACTCATAAAATATATATGATGTCTTATTGTTTCAGTTTTATTCCACCAAATGTATTTGAATGGTGGTTTAATATATGTATATCTTCGTAATGTTTGTAATGCTACCAACAGAAGTTAGTTCTTCGATTTTGATTTTAACATTATATAAATGTTAGAAAAATTAGTACAAAGATTTTAATTTAATTAATTTATGATTTAAATTTAATTTAGTGTAAAAATTATGGTCTTGAGGCGGGAAACCCGCCTCAAGACCATAATTTTTCGAAATTCTTTTTCTAACCACTAAAATCTTTGTAGAAGTTAGTTCCTTAATAATTTTGGATAGTTAAACAAACCTTGTTTTTTAATTGTTTTTGTCCTCCTTGATAAGGTGTTTATAGTACCCAGGTATATTTTATAAAATAATGTGCCAGTATAACATGTCAATAATTTTAATTCTGAAAATTAATATCTATACCTAAATTCCATTAACTATTCGTATTAATTGATATTTGAATCTAGGGCACTGAACTGATGTCAGTAGACGTCTTTATAATATATCATCTGTCCATACAATTCTCATGAAACCCGAGCTCGTTCGACAACGCACTATCCGAACCAAATTCCGACACATAGCAAAGCGTTCGGGAGCAGTCGATATCGAAGGACCAAATCTTGAGCCTCTTGTTTGTACAGCATTAACGTAAACGAGATCTACTGAGTGAATTTGCGTTGTCACAGGCGCTAATTAACCAGTGTTGTGTTGTGTGGTACAACGGCAAACTATTGACAGACGAATATTAAAATAGTTAGGTATTGATGTGATTCGTGATGATGTTGCTGGATGACAGTTTTGTAGTTATTCACCCAAAAAAAAACGTACTTAAGTACTATTATATAATTGTCGCGTTAATCTATACGGATTTTAAAGGGGACCAAGTACAAATTGTTTACTTTTTTACGACCAAGTCTAACTGCCGTACTCAGAGACGTCAATTAGCTTTAATGAGTATTTAATGTCAAAAAATTTCATTCAAATCTTGACCATAAACCCGGCAAGAATAGCGACTAGTTTTGATTTGTCATTTTTTGACGTTAAGTACTCATTAGCGTTATTTGACGTCTCTGAGTGCGGCAGTAAGTGTTCCGCAATCTCTATGCGTTAATCGATCAGACCCGAGATAATTAAGCCGAAAAGATGGACAGTCTTAATTGCTTAAGAGGCAACTGACCCAAATATATATCTTATCTCATGTATGTTAGTTGTACAATCGCGTTCTAATACGTTAGAAACTTTTTTTACAAAATTACATAATAATATACTCGGTAATGGAATCGGCAACATGTCTTCCCATCGAAGAAATGCATCATTTTCTCTCACGTAGGGATTTATCGTTGGCTTGTCGCTTGTGCATTGTGTCACAATTTCAGTGGAGGTTAGCTTGTGCCTTTGTTGGTGACTGATGATATAACGTGACTGGAACGCAAAGTGTCGCGAACGATTCAGGAAGTTTGACTGTCGTTTGTGAAACGCTCATTGACCACAATTTATCTGACTAGCAAGTCTTTGACTATTTGAATTCCTTTGCTGCAGATTTTAAGCTTGGTTTTGCTTTCTACAGACATTTGAAGATTATCATTAATGTATCCTTATCTTTGATAATGGATTCAAAAGAATTTTTATCTCATAACTAAAGAATTTTGAGATTACTATTATTTTGTATGCTCTATCAGTATAATCAATTATCATGTGCCTCTTGACACAAGCACTAACATGCTTATATGGAGACTTCAGCTTAAATGATCTTATGTACCTATTTGGTATAGTTAGGAAACCTAAGAAATGGCAGAAGATGATGAGTATGCATTATTATGCATCTTTGTTTTTCTATTAAATACCAATAAAAATCGTTTTCAAAACTATGGTCTATGTGGTATAACATTCAAGTTTTGAAGTTATAAGCTTTTAAATTATAATATTCTCTCATATATATTCAAATCTAATATAAAATAACCGCCTACCTCTAATAACATTTATATGTAATCGTAACTTAATAATCGCTTTGCGCTTGTTCCTTGCATACGAGCTTGTTATGAGGTCGGTGTATCACACATCCTTTGTTGGTTACTGCTAATTCTATTATCACACAAACACTAGCGATTGTGACACAAATCACATCTCTGTTGATTTCCTCTATTTGTAATTCGAGTGTTCACTGACTATTTATAGATTGCTCTGAATTAAATAGCATAATAATTATACTTTACATTTATACTTTATAAAAAAGAACAGGTTACTGTTCTTTTTTATAGAACTAGAAAGCATCTTACTATTTTTACAAGCATGTGTTTCGTCAGTTAATCTCTAAAACTTTCGTGAAAGAACATTCTGGAAAAATGGGAGTTCCTATTTGAATTCTTGCGAGCATGCGAAATGCATTACTTACAATCGACTTCTGTCGTTCATTGGCCTGAGCTCTTTCGTTATCGTTCTAGCGTTTAGTTGCTTGCTCGTCTTGGAAATGGAATGGAGTTTTCAATTTTGTTCTAAGTATGATATGTGCTTACAAAATGTTTTGTCCAAAATAATAAACATAACACAATATTTAATTTTCTTAGTATTCAATTGAGTTCGTTTTTCTTTGAATATTTTAATTTATCTAAAAGCGCCTCATTACTTTTATATTTTATTAAAGATTTTTTTACAACGTTTCTAATGTAAATACGAAATTATTACAACCCAAATGTTGATGATATTTTTTTCCATAATTGTTGCCATATTATTTTCACTATTATTTTTATAAATATTTTGCGCCATAAGTAGTCCTAACACAATTCAGCAAACTTCCGTGCGACTTTCAATACTGATTTCAAGCTCTTAAATCCGCTTTTTACAAACAACGTTAACTCTCGACTTTAAAGGACTACGACACACGCTTTGGTCTCATCACTTACGTCGTACGTTCCTGAGGTTGGCTTTGTCCCATCCTTTGTTGGTTACGGATGATCGCACGTGACTCGGGCACAAACGAGCGGTTAAACTCCGTTTGTCGCGACTAAACGCGGGGCATTTGATTGACAGTGGAATTCGTCTCGTGGGGACGCGTGGATATTGCGTATCGGGTTCCAGGTCGTCTCGCGGGAGGCTGGATTCGGACACATCTAATTTGGCTGCCCGCGTTTTTGTAATCTACGATGTTTTCACGTACGCCTGTGTTAGCGTGACGGGTCCAATTTTGGTGTTTTCAGCAGCTGCGCCCTTGTTCGTGTGCTCAGGAAAGCTTTCTACATTAAATGTGTTATTACACATTAGTCTTTTACAAGAGACTTTGACATCTTTATAATTATAATAAGTTATTATTTCTCATCACAAACTACACTGTACAAATAACGTTGTCATTAATTAAGTTTGCGTGAGACTGATGCCTGAGCTATTATGCCTGAGCTATATCTGTATTTACATCTGATCTTTAAGTTAACTAACTATAGATTGTAAGCTATCGTAATACCTTATGAATTATTGGTTGTTACTAACGTTTCCTTCACTTATCTTCTTTCAAATGCTGTGAGGCAGTGTCAAAACTAAATTTTAAATTTAACCACAACACCGCATATATTTGTCTTTAATGAATGACATAACTTGGAAAGATTAAAGCTGAAGCCTTGGTCGCGGAATACATGACGAATAGGAAGGATTTCCCCGTTCCAAAGTTATCCTATCTCATTTGTGTAAAATATTAGAGTACATTTTCTCTTGGCATCAGCTTTTAAATTAAACAAAGGCAGCTATTAGGACGTCTCGTTTCCATACATTCGTGTAAGTTTTAGGTAGTTTAGTTACTGTGGGTACCTTAACTTTCACGTACTGCTCGTGAATTAGAGCTCCAGAGGCCCGGGGCTGCTTAGAGTTGAATGTTACAGACTCCAAGACTAACGATAAAATAAGTAATAATATTGGATTAACTTCTACTACACGTGTGGCAATTACAGCAAGCCGAATGAAATTGTATTTTCCTTGAGATAAGGCATACATTCAATAGTACACCCTCCAGGCTTTATGCGGAATAATTATGAGCGAGTTAATCATTTCCTGATTGTTAGGTTTTGTATGAATGATATTTTGCTGGTAAAGCGAGTTTTTTGTTGATCTCTAGTTATCGAATGGGGGTTTCTACGTCGCAAGAGTTAACCTGTTCAAAGCTTGGTGTCAAACTAAACGATGCTTAGATACATATGAATAGAATATTTTACTCACCTCGGGTGGTGTCTGCAACTGAAATCATAAATATTTTCCTACGATTTTATCAATTCAATTTTGATTTTTGAGTCTTTTTGTTCATTAAAACAAACATTTTAATTGGACATACAGCCGGAAAAATTGTACCAAGTTTTTTTTATTATCATCATATATGAAAATATGAATTCATCATGTTTGTTTAAAAGCGACATGATTTTCGCTGAAACTTTTTAACTGTCCGAACGTGACTTTCGGCATTGTGCGGTAATCAGTGGGCATCCGATTGGAACACGGAAATCTCGAAATTCGTTAGAAAAATAGGCCTGCAACTAGATACAACAAAGTGTAAAAAAAATTGCACGTTGTACATCGTACCCGCGATGTAGATAACAGCGTACACAGACGGTTGTTAGGTAGAAATGGACGTGAAACTTTCACAAACGTAGCTAATGCCGGAACAGACTGAATGCTGGAGGTTTGCAGTCACATTGTATGGTGGCATCTTTTGTTCGCGTCAATAGTCGATGTTTTTGCACCGTTGAAAATTGTTGATGCGTTGTCTTAGCCCAATTCTCAATTAAGCTTCTCGGCTTGCTTGTAATTTGCAATGGTATTAGTTTTCCATACTTATATACATAAATCACGCCTATATCCCCAAGGGGTAGGTAGAGGTGAATTAGCAAAAGTCGTCATTGAATTATGATCGTTCAATCTGCTTGTAGGTCTTCTTATAAAGCTAATATTAAATCATCATCATGTGTCTGTCTTGTTTTTCTGGGGACGGCGCAGTATGTTCGCCTCGTCATAGAGCACTCCACTCCATTTTGATTAAGAGAGACGAAAACTCTTAGCATTCCATGGATGCACCGTGCGGGTTGTGGCAGAGGGGGAGGTCAGTGGCACCGCTTGGGACTTGTGACCCAAGTAGGTTAACGGGATCCCTTCCCAACACTCACCTTCGGCGCACCGACTTCTCTCTCTGCCAAGCAAGCTCATATCAAATCGCTGGGTTACGCGATATTGCCGTGTGGTGACGGCAGAGTAGAATACAACTGTCACCACCCCAAATCTCTCCCGTGGGCGTCGTACAATGCGACTAAGGATAAATCAGTGATGAGGAATGGGCAGCAGCGTTCCTCTTATACCACCTAGCAATGTACTGCGACTTTTGTACCCGATAAATAGCAATAGGCTCGCCACTTATTACACGGGACCTAACATAATTGGCGAAATGCGGGCGCTAGTTCACCTCTGCCTACCCCTTCGGGGATATAGGCGTGATTTATGTATGTATGTAACTCAATATCAAGTCTTGTAGCGTCTCTTGTAGCGTCATATATTTGTGTCGGTTATATTTCACTCCGATGTTCTGTATGCGGCACGATAAGTTAAGTTTACATCTACAAGTAAATTCGATATTCGATAGTCGAACTTCTGTAGCTGCTCTAGACCGACTTGTTAGGCCAAAGTTCTGGACCCCAGGTCACGAATAACGTATTAGTGAATAGAACACAATGCTTGCTAACCGTTACTCTGAGGCATAATTAACTGGAGGAGCTTATTCACCAGTAAATGGTACTTCGGAGATCGATGCTATGAAAGATCAAACGAAATAGTTTACTTTATATTCCGACAAGTTCGTGCGCGACCTTCCTGTTTTCCCTCCTCCCTGCATCACCCGCCCCCGCTAACATCTAGCGTGCCCCGTCCCCGCCCCCGTCTCTCATACCGCAGGAAGGTCGCGCACTAACTTGACGGACTATAGTTGTCTTGTATTACCTGCAAGGCAACTAAGGTTAAACTATTTACGTACCCGTGAGGAGCTCGCTAGCGCATTGGCATAGCGCTCTTGGTCTGCGATTGCGTAAACTAAGCAATGTCCGCTAAGGTCGGCATTGGATGGTGACCAAAATGTATTATCCCGAGTTCCTCCGTGCTTCAGAATGCACGTTAAGTCTACAGTGAAAGGAAGTGATCTCCGCCTACCAATGTTAGGAGAACGGCGTGGAGACGTGTACGGCACATTCTACCGTATACCCAGCAGATTTACTTCCAAACAGACTCCGATTTACTTTGTCGCGATCGTTTTTTCGAATGTTTACCCGACGTCCGCCCCGCTCGTAAATTTCGCGAATTCATCTTTTGTAAACATTGATTGCACACAATTAACTTCGCACGCCGTTATCACTTGTACACACAAATAAATCGGCCGGAGCTGTGTGTATAAGCTAATTGATTCCCGTTCGCCCCTCGAAGACTCGGCAATAACGGCCCGGTGGACCCCTCGGAATAATTAACGCGAAATTAGGGCCACCGCGCCCGCCACTGTTTGCCTTCTTAATGTCTTTTAAAAGAACAAACGGGATCCGGGCACGCCCCAAATGGTTTCGGCATCAAGATGTAATGTCGATATAATTCTCGAAATTGTGGCTTAAAGGGTTGTACATTTTGAACCAAGCTACAATGGTGACTAATGCAATCGCTCTGTGGATACGCTTTAATGGGCCATAATGGAATGAATTATTTTTTCATTGAGATGTACCTATCTATGTATTTCTTTGATGGCCGTTTTGGTCTGGTTCTTGGCTCGAATCCAGACAAGGGCTAATATTCTGTTTATGAGTCATGTTTGCTTCTGAATATTGATTTAATTATTTATATCACGACTATATATCCCCGAAGGCGTAGGCAGAGGTGATTTAATACCCACGGTTCGCTAATTTGGCTAGGTCCTATGTAGTAGGTGGCGAGCCTATTGCCGTATATCGGGCACGAAAATCACAGTACATAGCCAGCTGGTAAACGTGGAATGCTGCTGCCTATTCCTCATCACTCTTTTAACTCTTAGTCGCCTGGTGGTGGCAAATGTCCAAATGTCCAAATGGCAAATGTCCCTCTGTGTCGTCACAATACCCATGTTTTGTCAAATATTTTAGGTTAAAGATTTTGGTGGTTAGAAAAAAAATTTCGAAAAATTATATTAAGCTTGGGTTTGCTTTATAAATCGAATAGTTTATAAAGCAAACCCAAGCTTAACCGAACGCACGGTATTTGTAAAAATATCTGCTTTGGAATGTTTGAAAATTATTTAAACATTATTTAAACATTGCGAGGGTACCCGTTGGCTTACAACGTGAAGTGTAAAGGTTAGAAGAATTTCGGCAAGTTAATTAGTGTCTTGGGTGGCCGAGCGGTCAGGCACCTGCCCGAGGGTTCGATTCCCGCCTCAAGATTTTTCGAAATTCTTTTTCTAACCACCAAAATCTTTGTACTCATTTTTCTAACTTTTATATAATGTTAAAATTAAAATCGAATATTTTAGGTTAAGTTTAAAAGTGCTCTGGCTCGACTGGATCGACCTGTAATGTACAAACAACATACATACATACATACATAAATCACACCTATATCCCCGAAGGGGTAGGCAGAGCAGGGTACAAACAAAACATCTACAAATAAACACAAAGTAAATAGGTACATAACTTGGGTTACTTTCCTTAAAAAACAATAAGTAAATGTCTAAATAATTGACTTAACCGCCACCTCTCATCTTTGAAACGAATAAAAAGCTTAAAAAGTTGAAACCGCCTCTGCTTATTCATTTTCGTAATGGAATTTGTGAGTATTCCTTAAAAGGTTGATTCATTACTTTATATTAAACGCTCCTTTTAGCATGATGGATAATACCGCGGCGTTCCTTGTTGAGGTGATTAAAAAAGTTCCGTAAAGTTTTCTAAAATAATTGCATCCTGAGAGAAATATTAGGTAGGTAACTTAATATTAGCTTATAGAAAATAACTTGTAGACAGAAAATATACACTACAGTCACTTATTATTATGGATTGATATAACTCTATTGATAGTAGCGTGTGCAGTCACGGCAGAGCAGAATACGGTAGTCACCACACCCCATCTCTCTCGCGGGTGTCGTACATACAAGGCGACTAGGGGTAAAGACGGCGATGGTAATAATGAGCAGCATCGTTCCTCTCATTATACCAAGCAATGTACAGCGACTTACGTGCCTGTTTGATCGCAATAGACTCACCCCTATCAAATGGGACCTACAATAGTAAAACGTGGGTGTTAATTCCCCTTTACTTGTATGTTCACGTATTGCTCCACTTTATTGTATGTGAAAAACCGTTTTTGCTTAGGTTTTACAGCCGGGTTTGCCCCTCTTTGGGTATGCTATTGTTGGTGGTTTTCCTTCCACCCACCCTTCTGGTGCTCCAAGGTGCTTATTGGTCTACACCGGGCAATCTCCCTTCGTCTACTTTTACGACATCCTTGGGGTGAATCTGGGCTGGCACATACTTTGTTATTTATTCGCTCCCAGGCCTTAACGATCAATTGTTATTTATTAATAAGCTACCCGAGGTCATTAATAATTTGTGTAATAATGGAATACGTTTAAAAGTCGTATTTAGTAAAATTTGGTTAGAGAATGCCCGCACCCAGACTATAATTTTTCGAATTTTACTATTTATTTACTTTTTTTTCTGTTTTCCATTTACGATTTTTTCTAGTCATTTGTGTAATGTTCAAATTGAAATCAAAATAACAAAATCGTATCCGGAATTTTCTTCTCTTTAGAGGCGTAAGTCCGCCTGTTTTGAGCATAAATCATTCGCGGAGTTACGCCTATGAACCTGGGGGCGAACTATTAGACAAAACGTGGAAAGGTTGTAATTAACGCATCGCAACAAGTGTCGGACACGGGACAACACGCTTCATCGGCGCCGTAGGGTTGGCGATTTCTTATTTGAGTGTATTTTGTTGAATCATTAATGCTACCTAAAATAACTAAGCGATTTTAAGAGCCCTGTTTCACAATGGATGGGTATCAATCTGAATAGCTTACTTGACAGACAGTGACAGTGACAGTTGACAGTTGTAATATATAAAATGTATGTCAATTAAACTGCCAAGTACGCATTTCAGAACTTACCCGTCGATTGTGAAACAGGTCCTAAGATTTGATTTTTATTTAGATAAAATATTTCGAAGAAAATTAAGATCGGAAAATATAAAAAAAAATGTTTTCCTCATGCGGGAATCAAACCCGCGTCCTCTGTTATCCGCAGACGCATCCTATACTGACCGGCCGAGTGCTGCGGACAAGGCTTTATTTTCTTTGTAAAAACTACGCGACTTGGGATGTACCATACTTTATAATAAATTTAGTTATACTAATTTTCTCGGATGCCGTGTTGTGAGTGTGATGGCGGGTGTCGTACAAGGCGCCCTAAGGGTAAAGACAGCGTTAAATATTAGACAGCAACGTTCAGGCTAGCCTTAAAATCATAGCCAATACCTAGATTGGTGTGACAATACACATGTACTACCCAGCTACCAACTTTTTTGATATGGTGCTCCTTGTACACTAGCCGAAGAGTTCATTAGGGCTCCAGCTAGAGCGATAACTCAGCTACACAAGCGAGCATCAAAATTTATCGTGCGTGCCAACCCTACGATAATAATAGTGCACTTAAGGTGTGCTTAGGAAGCACTAATTTCTGAGAGCCAAACACTGGGCGAAGTAAACGGGCACCTTCATTAGCACTAATTATTAATTCATCGTTACCAACCCTTTGATGTACCCACTGCTGAGGCACGAGCCTTTCCTATTGATGGAAGGATATAGGAAGAATAGGCATAACCCACACCACGGGGCCCCAGCGCGGGACCAACGGCTTAGCGTGCCTTGCGAAGCACGGAGGAACTTGAGATACTATATTTTCGGTCACCCATCCAATGACCGGCCTTAGCGAGCATTGCTTAGTTTACGCAGATTCATTCATACATACATAAATCACGCCTATATCCCCGAAGGGGTAGGCAGAGGTGAACCAGCACCCACGTTTCGCCAATTATGTCAAGTCCCATGTAATAGGTGGCTAGCCTATTGCCATTTATCGGGCACAAAGTCGCAGTACATTGCTAGGTTGTACGAGTATAAGAGGAACGCTGCTGCCCATTCCTCATCACTGATTTATCCTTAGTCGCCCTGTACGACACCCACTGGAGAGATTTGGGATGGTGACAATTGTATTCTACTCTGCCGTCACCATATGGCATTCTGCCGTCACCGGATTCATTCAGATCCTCTAAAATACAATCGGACCTTGAAGATGATTGGAGTGTTCAGAAACATCTTGTCAAACAGACCAACTTGCCAGAGAAACTAAAGGTTTTCGCTTCCCGATGTTATTCGCTTTAACTTTTTTTGCAATAAACTAGAATATGCATCGCAGGATTAATGCCATCCTCCCGGTTTATAACCGTTTCATCCGTTTTCTTAAACCTACAGTGGCTATTTAAATGCAATCTAAAAGTATGTATTTTGTCGACCCCGACTACTTACCGGATTATGATACCGTTGTACTCTTAGGTCCACAAACAAACCTTCGATTATTTGTTTCTTACTTGAGTATTACATCATATTAATAGTCATAAGAATATTCTACACCACTTTCAGAGTATGTTTAGCAACGAACCATGGACGGAAATTATGGTGACAACATAGTATGTATTAGTTTTGCGTGATCGTTAAGTGTTCTTAATTATATGACCAAATTTGAGGAATCTTATTAGAAATAAATTACTATGTTCCATTAGAATGAACAATAAATTAGAATTATTTGTTTCAAAGGTGCATAGTAATTATTATTATCTGCTCCTGTTTCATTAAAAACTGTGATGAGTTCACTAGGTTTCATTACAGGCTGTAAAATAACGAGTAAAGGTGGCTTTTAATGCTGTACCTACATAGACGCACCTAAGCTTACTGAAGTATTTTGTCTGGCATTTTTTGTTAAATTAACAAATAATAAACAGGTTGCTAAGTAACTAAACCGTGGTAGGCTTATCTTGATCTGTATGTAGAATATTAAACGAGTCGTAAATGAAAATATATTGAAGCATTCTATGGAAGCTGTTGGTCTCAGCTATGTTATACCACTATATTCACGAGTAGGGTGACTAGGCTGATAATTAATTCTTGCTATAGAATATGAATCTTTTCTTCTTCCTGCTCTTATCCTTATCTAAGTAGAATCGACACAACATGTCTTCCCCTTCCACTCTCAACCATTAGTAACAATTTTAAACAATTGGTTGAGTTATGCATCAAAATACCGGCCCTTAGTCGCCTTGTACCCAACAAGAGAGGTAAGAGCGGTGAAAAATTGTATTCTGCTCTGGCGTAATCACGCGGCACTTATGCCACTCTAAATTTTCAGCATAAGGGCTCGACGGTGGCACGCTAACTGGCCAATGATGACGCCAACTGCGATAGACAAAAATCAGGTTCACCCCCTTTATATTCTGTTTGTTTGAGGAACCATTACGGCTGCAGTTTCCATTATCTCCGTCTTAACCCTTTACAGCTTCTGGGCCATTAAAGCCCACAGCGCCGCCGCACCCGTAAACATAATCTTTTTATTAATGCTCTTGTAAAAACGATTCGAAGGCGCGTGCGACAACACACCTAACTTCTATCGCGATATAACCCTGGTTTAACGATCTTTCCTACTGCCAGGAGAGCTGTCGAGCGTTCTACTTCGGTTTGTAGTACAGAAATCCTGTGGTTGTTTCTTTATTTATATTGACTACCCTGTATTGTAACTTGTTAAGTCCATAATGTTGCTCAATTTGTTATGATTCACTGATTGATTGATTAATTTGAAGTTCAAACTCGACCAAAGTAAATTTATCAGTCACAATGAGCAGAATATATTTTAGAATAAAACTTAGAAACAAGCACCACCAAGGGTTAGAGCTCTTAAATTCACACAGAGTATGTAAATTTTACACCTTCATGCCACAGTTTCTTGAGCACACACAGTGGCAAGGCGCCGTTCTTTGCCACCAACCTCTACACCGCTAAGAGCCTCCTAGTTAACCGTATTTTCGTGAACAAAGGGCGTTAGGCCCTCTCTACATGCATACGATCGCGGCTCGGTCGCCATGCTGTGTAAAGTAGAAATGTGTGAGCCACATAAGACAGCTTACACACTGCTCGGTAGCACGGCAGCTCATACATTTCTATTTTACACGGCACGGCGACCGTGCCGTGACCGTGTGCATGTGAAAAGAGCCTTATGGTGGAAACACATTATTGAAACGCGACGCGACTCGACTTGCAGACACCGAACAATCGGGCGTCGCTTCGGTTGTTCATAGTGTGATTCTGGTCATATAAAACCAATACATTTGATTCGACTCAACGCGCGTCGCGTTACATCTGGTCGCGTCATGTTTTAATAATGTGTTGGCCTCCTCAGTTATGCCGCGGTTGCGTCCGACATCTCGTACCGTGAGATGTTCCGCAACACAGAGAATAGCGGAGCAATAAAGCCGCTTTGCCTTTTTAATGAGGCTTTAACAGCTTCCTTTCCACAGCGCTCGCAAATGAGGTTACCTAGAAAATATCGCGCCGTGTAAAACTGAAATCGAACAACCAAAGCTAATTAATCCCCAACTCTTTCGCGGGTGTCGTACTAGGCGACTAAGGGTTAAGACAGCATTGAGGAATGGGCAGCAGCGTTCTTTATTCCCCCTAGCAATGTACTGTTATTTTCGTACCCGATATATGGCAATAGGTTCGCCACCAGACCTGGCTTAATTGGCGAAAAGTGGGTGTTAATTCACCTCTGCCCTTACTGCCACTACTTAGGGGATATAGTCGTGATTTATATATGTATGTATGTGAAGCTAAGTCAATTCCACAAGCTTACAATAGCACTTCTGCCTACCCCTTCGGGGAGAAAGGCGTGATTTAATTATGTATTGCATTAACAATAGCAAATGTAATCGTCGGCGTAAACAAAAACTTGAGACGGCTCCAGAGAAAAATAAAGCCTTAGCGCAATCAAGCAGGATTGAAACGGTGCCGCGCCTGAAAAGAAACAAATTAGATCCGTCTCAAGGAGGCAGCTCTTCGAATGGGCTGGTTAAAAAGACCCTTGCTGCTAATTAAGGGCTCGGCGAGCACCGAACGGGTTTGCAACTATCAACCACTGCAATCAATTACAGAACCGACAAACTCGAGTTAAATAAGTACTTCCAAATAATCTTATATTAGAGGAGCTTACTAGCGCAGTGACATAGCGCGCTTGGCTTGCGATTGCGTAAACTAAGCAATTTACCAAGGCCGGTCATTGGATGGGTGACCCAAAAAGTGCCCGAGCAGTGGGGACATTAAAGAGCTGGTGATGATGATGACGACTCAAATACTTGGCTTATTCTGCGTACGCTGGCTCTCGCTTTTTAGGACACGCTTTTATAGCGTCTAGGATCTTATAATAGGAACTAGTCGGTTATTTTGGAATCATAATCAACGTAGCAGGACCGAGAAAGAGATTAACGGATTCTGGGAGAAATGGCATTGAAGAGTATGATGAAAAGTAAAACAGAAGGATGAAAGAAAAAGGCTTACGATACTAAATGCAACGAGACAAGGAAAGGAGAATGAATCAAAGTTAGAGTAAGGGATAAAATAATTTTGGGAGTAGACTGCGATGAACTCAATGTAACAGGGCATAATCAAGAATCAAATAAGCGTTGTACTTTTATTTGTGTTGTTCTCCTCATTTTTTTGGTTGCAACACTATAATACATTGTCAAAACAGAATTGAGTGTCTAATTTATTGCAGCAAATTAATGTGTTTTTAATATCACAACTATACCAATCGACAAACTCGATTTAAATATAGACACTCAATACTTTTCTTATTGTGCGTTCGCTGGCTCTCGCTTGGATGTCGATTCAACGGTAAGTATTTACCTCACTCGAGGAAAGCGGCGTCTTGCCTAGGAGATTTCACGTCTCGATTCATCTACTCGATACGTTCGAACGAGTATCGATATCGGTGTATTGTCGGGCGATTTGCACGCCCCTCAAAGAGAGTAAATCCGCGTTTTGAGAGACATTTGTTAGTTTGAGTAATTGAGAATTTAATGACACGTCGCTTTCAAAGGGCCCACTCCCGTGGATTAGTGACTCAATGGGGTTAAATTCGATGTTTTCCACTATAGCCGCTTACACGCAACACTGGACATTTTGAGGGTGGATTTTTCGACTCTGTTCCCCGTACCATAACATTATCGTTAGAACGCGAAGGCGATGGTTGAAAATTTAAACATTGTGTGAAAACTTTTCACTTTTCTGGTGACTAATCCCGGCTACGGTCGAACATGGGATCATTAAGATTCTTTTCATTTCATATTCTCAAAGTATTATTCTCTTTAGTAGACCAAAATAACGAGAACTTAAATCATACCCGGAACACATTACAAAGGTTCGGTGGCTGTAGAGCCACTCGGACAAAATCTTGTTAAATCTCTAACGCTATATCATTTACAAGTAACTTCAGCGGACCGTAATGAAGTCGTTCATTTTAACTAGTGGTAGAGTAACTTTGAACATAATGATAGGGAATTGAATATGTCCTAATTCAACAAGACTCCAATCACAAATGGATCTTGAGTCGTTCAGGTTTTCTGAGAAATCAGGCGCTTCTGCTGGCAAATCCTTATCGAGTCTATGTCTGCTCATTCTTTGAAGCGAGCCCTGATCAACTTTACCTTCTGCGCTCAACCCGCAGAATTCTGGAAATATCGAATTATCCTCTAACAGTCCGTCTTATCGTTTGTCGGACGTGCTGTGGTAGGTAAGCGGTCAATTTTTTGTTACATGGTCTTTGTAATATTTTTATTAGTAGTACCTTAGTATTTTCAACTAAATTCTTCTACACGCCTTTCCTTGATTATCTCAATGCTCTTTCTTTAGTATTATTTTTAAGTCGCCCAGTGCTAGAGTAAATCTGTATTGTACGTTTTTCAAAATTACACAAAAAAAAACAAAATTACACCTAAATTGTACTGAAGAAGTGCTGTATGCGCTACGAATCATAAACATATAGATTTGCGAACTTTGCGATCTCCCACCTAGACACAACTTTATGTCTTCATCAGTTTAATTGCTTTATCTTCTAACTATCGTTATATACACATTGATATGCAGTACCCCTATAAATAAATAACCCTATAAATTGACCGGTTGAGATCCTATCCAATTGCAATGCATTCAGACCAGTATTTCGTTAAATTGAGACAGTTGTACTGAACTGAGATTCATTGGCTCTAACATTTCGTGATGCATATTGTACTAAAGATTTACGGTGTTATCACAAAAACGTGTTTAAGACGTGCTTTGGCAAAGAAGTACCTATTTAATTAAACCTAATGTTAAAACCTGTCATAACCTATTGACAAAAAAGGGACAACATCAGCAAAACATATTTTAAACACTTGTTATAACACCTTGAGTCTACATCCACGATCAACTCATAACAAGAGTGGCCAATTAAGTCCCCTGTGTACTCAAGGAGCACCTAATTTGAGTTATCAATTTCGCACAAACAATGTAGGTAATCCTACTCACTAATATTATTACTGGGAAAGTTTAATGCTTGGCTGTTTACTACTCAATCACGCTTCACGGATTAAATTTTAAACGCTGGTGGTGTGTGATCGTAGGAAAATTTGTTAATTGTTATATGAGCTTGCAGAAGCCAGCTAGAAACCTTTTTAAATACAATCTGCTACAATCTTTGAGTATAGGAATTTTTAAATTCTTCAACCAGTTCAGAGTTAATTAAGTTGTTAAGAAATCTTATAGTTTCAACTTTCTTTTCTCGTTGATTATTCTTTTCTTTAAAAAAGAAAACAATCTGTTTTAGGTGTTGAAATCTGTCACATTTTGATTTCCGTATTGTTGAAAGTTTTCTCAGTGCGACTTGCGTATAGAAACGTTTGAAGTATCTTGAAAAATATGTAGCGATTATATTTAAACGCCCGACCTATTTTCCAGTCATCAATTCTATAATAGTATTGAATAATTGAAGAGATTTAGCTTCAACGTTGTTTGAAATAAACCTAGCAGGTGTTTCTTCGTTCTAGTTGAAATATTTATTACCTACTCACCAAATCAGAACATTCACCAGTAGCATTTGGAAAATACTAAAATCCGATTGTTACGGGAGAGTTAATTTTATTCTAGATTGTATAAAGGTATGCTTTTAATCTATCTTCGAGCTTATTAATCTAGGGTCTTAAAATAGCAACTAGTCATTTACTTTTTTAATCATATTCAAGGTAGCAAGACCGCTAAAGAGAATGGATTCTGTGAGGGATGACATGAAACTTATTAGAGTGAATGATGAAATGACAAATAAGAGAGAAGAATGAAAGAAAAAGGTTTACGGCCCCAAATGCAATGGGACAAGGGAAGAAGAATAAATCGAGGTTAGAGTGAATGGAGCGACGACAAGTAATAAGATACTGAAGAATACATACTGCGCTGAACTCAAATGTAACAGGGCATGACCAAGAATCAAGTAAGAGTTGTGCTTTTGTTTGTGTTGACTCAATTTTTCCGCTGCAATACAATACATTGTCGAAACAGAAGTGAGGATCTTATTATTAGCACGAGTTAATCTGTTTTTTAACATCAAAACTATACCAATTAACCGCAAGTGAGACAGAAATTTAAAAAATTTTGTTCGTGACCTTAAACCGCATTTTCCACAACTTTACCGACCAGTGGAGACACAAATTGTACATATGTGACACCGGTTAACAAAGGCACAAGCCGTACGTTTCCACGTGGAAATCATAACCCTTTCTCAAGCAGTTTTATTGTAGCGTTTCTCGTTCGGAGTGAGCTCCCGCTGTCACATCCAGCGCAAAATTTTATGGTCGCGTGCAGCCGACTACTTACCGTCGCGCGGCCGCGGTGAGTGCAGGAAGGTTCTAAAGTGTGCTAAGCCAATCCCGAACGATGTTCCCCGGCTCCCGGAGATCCTGGGATTTTCCTCCGGTTCCGCAATATTGCCGGAATAGCCCAATTGCATAAGTACCTAACTACATTGTGGTCTCGGAAATAAATATTTTTGATTCGAACTGTGCTGTGTACAATTTGACGGTCCGCCGCCGAATCCGACCATCGTCCATTCTGAAGTTAATATATTGCTCAGAGTGCACTCATAGCATACTTGTTAAAAAAAAGCAAGTTAGTAATTAGGCAATTATAAAATGTCATCGTTGTACTACCTTGTGCTCCCACCTCTCCCGTGGGTATCGTATAAAGCAACTAAGAGTAAAGACAGCAATGTGAAATGGGCAGCAGCATTCCTCTTGTACCACCTAGCGATGTACCGGGCACAGAAATGCCCGGTACATGGGACCTAACTTAATTGGTGAAAAATTGATGTTAATTCACCTCTGCCTACCCCTTCGGGGATAAAGGCGTGATTTATTGTTGTATGTGCTGTACTAGTAACATTTAAGTAATAAATATAGCGCCATAGGCGAATAACATCGCGCTATTGAGTGTTCTTTCAAATTGTAGGTATATAATAAGCTCTTTACAATAACTACAATACTCTCCCTTTGGAATTTCTTATTGTTTCATTTCATTAAATACCCATTTCCAAAGCCCTTTTTGGGACATTGCACATTAATAAATAATCACTGTTTAGTATTCATTTTATGCTGAAAGGTGACCCGCAGGCGAACTTGAAGTCGCGAATTTGGCTTTTCGGAAAGTTGGTTGGCGCTGGATATTCCAAGATGGCGGCCGCTAAACCGTTACGATATGGTTGCTTGATTAAAAATTCCAACTCCAATGTTAATTAAGTGGCTATGCTGTAAAACGTGATTGGACTTACGGATTGCTTCCCTACTCGCTACATTGTTATTGTTTTTTTTGCAACTCGAATAATTTTAATAAATATTTGAAAACGCGGCTATGTTTAAACATTATTAAGTTGCAGACATAATTTTGTCAATGAAGGCTATTTAGAAAACTTTGACTCTTCTTCGGAAAACAGACACAATGCGGAGTACCAACCACCGCCAGCTACCAGCTACCAGAGGAAATGAAGTTTCATTCTCTTCTGTGCTATTCTAGCTCCTTCTTTATCTTCTTTGATAATTGTGCTTCGAATGGCGCGTTAAGCCGTTGGTAAAATTTTTGAACACACTCATTATGCTGACGCAGATTTGTGTCAAGGCGTCAAAATATAATATGTCTTACCCTAGATTTGTCAGGCTAATGATAGCAAATATAAGGGCACAACGCATCAGTTACGTGAAGTACGCACACAAAGAAACCATACTTAAGAACACAGCTAATGAGATGCTTACTGAAACGTACAATGGGACCTGTTTTGATTTGGGTCGTATTATATTCACCTTTTCGCTTCTCTCAACAGCTAATGAAATGGGACAGCAAATATTATATAGCTTTTACTTTCAATGAGACCTGTTGTCATTCCTTTCCATTCGAACGAGTTGATAGAGTGACAAAGAAAAATTTGTCGGAAAATTTTCGAAAAGTGATTGTAGAGCACAATATTTTGTTTCGAATTTCTTTAAGATTATAAAATGGGAGAGAAAATTTGGAGATTAATATAATTCACAAAAAAAAATAGATAATAATTGATAGAATGCAGACAACTCACTTTTGAGTTTATCCAGAATTGCCATACTACCATTACCAGAATTTAAATTAAAACATTGATAGTTCATTCCTTCAAATGCTTTTATCTATTCAGTTTGGCCACAATTATTTTCTTTTTGTTGAGAATTTATATTGAGGAGTTTCTTACCCTATTTACTTTTACGACAGACAGTCTTCTGAAATGTCGTTAGTAAAAATGACGATTAGAAAGTCCCGCCTCGAGTCCATTTAATAATAAAGTTTCTCTTGACACAATCTTTGATTAGTAAGGAGTGTCAAGCGATAATGATTCAAATCCCGATTGGGCTTGAATCATTATCGCTTGACACGCAAACTTGTGTGTCCAGTTAGGTGGCAATCAACCGAAATAAAACCGATCAAATTTCGCTGTTGATACACTTGTAAATATAACCTAGACTATTTCAGTTACGGTTTGGGAAACATGAGTAAATATAAGGCCTCTACCTGACGAATTTCGGAATCACGACAAAGAACGATTGAAATACTGAAACAGGTTGGTAATATAATATATATTTGAAACAAGGCATTATAAAACTTCAGACTTTGTGATACCGGCTTTTCTTTAAAAGGGAGGGCTTAATATTAAATGTTTCTTTGTAACATTATAATATTGCAGAGATTTTGTCACAAAGATTGCTCAACGCAAATGTTTCAGTACCTAGAAATGACATATCAGTAAATAAGTACCCAGTCTTAGATTACACCCACGATACAACAAAATGGGACAGATGACGTGAGATTTTTGATATATCAGTATAACGCCAATGCAGAAGTAAAATTTATCCTTAGAGTAAAATATTATATAAACTGTGTATAAAGGAAATACTAAAAGCGCAGTAACTTAACTGCCACATGTATTAACCTGTCCGCTTAATTATAAAAAACCAAAATAAAATAAACAAATAAAACTTTAAAGTAAAGCTTGGTGACTACAAACCAGAACAATCGTAGTCACCAATCACTACTTATTTGTCACCTGTCTATAACTGATAGGTAGACAATGAAATTCCTATCTGCGTCCAACGGTATACAAAATTCTGTTTACCCACTAGCCTCTTTATGGAGTGTACCCATTTTAGGTCACCATCCCCTATGCTACACATAAAAACAAAGTGACTGGCAAAGGCGAAGGTCTCGAAAACATTTCTTACTCCAAAAGAAAAATTTAGGGAACCCAGCAAACAAATGATCCCGAATACCCCAAACGGTAAATATGTATTTCATTGTGCCCCGTTCATATCAATAGCCTTTTCAATTTACGACATACAGAATCGCTAAACACGCAAGTGAATAGGAAAAAAGGGGTTGTCTTTCTATGATTGCGGTGCCCAGGGCGCCTACGCGGAATACGGATTATTATAATCCGCTATCTGTACACTATCATTTTCTTTAATCCACTTTACAAGGAACATTTTGTACATACATACATACATAAATCACGCCCATATCCCCGAAGGGGTAGGCAGAGGTGAATTCTCACCCGCGTTTCGCCAGTTATGTTAAGTCCCATGTAATAGGTGGCGAGCCTATTGCCATTTATCGGGCACAAAAGTCGCAGTACATTGTCAGGACGGTAGTATAAGAGGAACGCTGCTGCCCATTCCTCATCACTGATTTATCCTTACACATTTTGTGGTTAGGAAAAAAGACAGACAGACATAAATCACGCCTATATCCCCGAAGGGGTAGGCAGAGGTGAACTAGCACCCACGTTTCGCCAATTATGTTAGGTCCCATGTAATAGGTGGCGAGCCTATTGCCATATATCGGGCACAAAAGTCGCAGTACATTGCTATTGCTAGGTGGAATTAGAGGAACGCTGCTGCCCATATCTCATCATTGATTTAGCCTTAGTCGCCTTGAACGACACCCACGGGAGAGATTTGGGGTGGTGACAATTGTATTCTACTCTGCCGTCACTAGAAATCTACGCTATTAAAATAATTTAACGTGTAAAATAATTGACGTATGTCGGTACATATCTCTGAAAATAATTATACCAACATCACATACAGATACTTCAAGCAAGGAATACGTTACGAGTAGTAACAAAATCAGTGGGATAATCAAAACAAATTGGGTGCGCCCCTCAATAACCCAGCAAACGGAACGTTTTAATGAAAAAACGACGTCACCCAAATGAAAAGAAAATAAAAGCGTGTGTACCATAAAGTGGCTTATGACTTTCTACATTCGACGAGATTTATGCCTGCTCTCCTTCAATTAAAATTAAAATAACAATCCTCAAATTAAAATCAAAATAATAATCTAATTGCTATAGCAATCTATTCGATTTTGATTTTAACATTATATAAATGTTAGAAAAATTAGTATAAAATTAGTTAGTTAAAAAATTTGCAGGTGCCTGACCGCTCGGCCACCCAAGACACAAGGAGTGTCTTGGGTGGCCGAGCGGTCAGGCACCTGCCCGGATAGCAGCGGACGCGGGTTCGATTCCCGCCTCAAGATCAAAATTTTTCGAAATTCTTTTTCTAACCACAAAAATCTTTGTGCTATAGCAATATCAAAGTGCAGTCCATCTCTCGCGGGTGTCGTATAAGGTGGCTAACAGAAACGCGAATCAAATTTTGAGCAATGCTTAAAAAGTTAAGCGCACAATACCTGTCAGAATTTGTATGGAAAAACGTTAATTTTGACAATACTTAAATGTTAAGCAGCACTCAAACTTTGAGTAGCGTTTCTGTATTCGGGAGTAAGGGACAGCCAGTATAAGACAGGGATAAGTACCTAATCGGCAACAGCGTTTCTCCTAAATTATCTGTCTTATATTACGTCACCCAAATGAAAAGAAAATGAAAGCGTCCCATAAAGTGGCTTATGAATTTCCACATTCGACAAGTTTTACAACCTTAAGGTCGCCGTGATTCGGTGTACTAGCATTCCATTCACGGCCCTGTTTATTTCACTGAGGCCGCGCGAAACTAACGAAAGGGCGCCTATTCCGACAATATCCACGGCACAAACGACTAATATAACTCACAGCGCGCGGCCCGAGAAAAAAATGACCCAATAACAACCGGGAAACTACTCACAGCCACCACAAAAACAGGATGGATGGACAAATTTGTGCTTACTGACTTATTTATCTCTCAAGCGGTCGTAATTAACGGGAATTCCTTAGCAGCGGCCGCAGATTTCCGCGTCCCGTGAACGAATTTTTCCAAAGCACAAGTCTCCTCTAATATTCATTAGGAACGTGACAGGCAAGAAATACTCCATAATTATTCATCGGGGCCGTCGCTAAATCGTCAGCTGCCCCGCCTTTTAATGGAGAAGAAAATAAAAAAAGTTTTAAACATAACAAGTGAGGCGTGTCGCCTCCTTCTAAGTTATTCATGAGCATCTGAGAAGTGGCAAACTTTTGGGCACTGGGAATTTTGATTACGGCCGCCGTATGCAGCCTTGGGATAATTTGTGTTCTGAAATGACGGAATCGACGCGGAATAACCTCAATGGGCTCGGAGAGTACGGTTTTTGTTCAACAATCTTCATGTGACTTTTTAAAAAGTTACACGTGATTCTTCGTATTATATACCACCCCATAAGGCTTTAGAGGACTGTGTGTGTATATTCTACTAGCATTTTTTAATTCTATGTAGGTATGTATTAAGGGCCGTTATGTGTTCCTATATCTATTATTTTCTTACTCTATATGTTTCTCCTTTTTTTTCTCCATCTACTTGTACTATCACTGTCAATTAAAGGAATCGAGTAGTTAGCAGTAATATTATCAGTTATTTAACGTCACGACTCCTGGGGGTCTTCTCTATGCATCGGAGAATATAGGGAAGAAAGCCAACGGCTTAAGGTGCTTTCCGACGAAAGTAGGAACTTTCTCAGATATTTATTTACAAAGAAAAAACGTTTGCAACATTCGTGTGATTTTTTTCAATAATTTCTCCATCATTTGTTATGTTCAAATAAAGATGTCAAACATTTGTTTAGCTTAGCCATCCGAAAGCGCCAACCAATGCGTATTCGAGCTCTCAGTAGTTTTAAAATTAGCGTTATAACAAATTTTGTTTTGAATAACAATCCTGCAATTGTCTAACAAATGAAAGTGGAAATATTAGCAAGTTTTCAAGAACGTTTGAGCGTCGAAGTTAGATTGAACGCTTCAGACGGTACGCGAGTTACGGTCGTTTTACTGCGCGCATCCGAGAATCGCATTGTGCTGCAAATTGGTTGTGGAGGGTTAATTGTTGAAAAACAGAGTTGTTGTGGAATGTCTCTTGGTGGTAACTTCCGAACTCGGCTTAAAGAAGCAGCCGACTCAAGGGATGACGGTCTTTGGGTTTATGCCTTGAATTCTTTTGCGGCAATTTCAGGGAATTTATGTTGAGGTCGCTTAAAAGTTGAAGAATTTGGATAATACTAGGAGCAAATTATTTTCAGTATGTTTCCTCGTCCATTCATATCGGTCAGACGTCATTGAGCCGGTGTGTGAAATGAATGTACAAAAAAGTTAAGAAAGGATGTCAGCATTCCTATCCATTACAGCTCAATGTTACCTCATGTTTGGCAGCTATTCGCCTGCCTGACACCAACTATATTTGGGTATGTGGTTTGTCTTCCACCATTCTGGTGTACCAAGGTGCTTATTAGTCTGCCCTAGACAGTCTTCCGTAGTAGATTTTTTACTTATCCAATGAAAAGGGGCATTCTACGAAATTTTTACCTTTCCCAATCAGCCTGGAAGATACAAAAAATTAACATCTGGTACTTCCATTATTTAGTTAACGATTATCGGAACGCGCTTTGCAAAACAAATCAAAATAAGGCTCTAAAAACTCAAGTGATTATACAATATGTACAAAATATGAAAGCAAAAGAATTACAACAAAAATAATTATTTTTTATCATGGCACTTCCTGCCTGATAAATTACGAGCAGATCACTAATCAAAAAGTATGCAAATTCAATGTTCCGATTCCGAATGTAGGTATGTTGGTAACGCTTTTGTAAATTCTTCTTTCGTAATAAATTTCACTATGGCCCCCGGCCAGATAACGTCGCTCTAACCGTGATCTACCGTGATATTATTCAGCGCGATATGCATGGACACGATTAACAATACATCCACCGGTAGCCATGATATAGATGGACGGTTCTGACTATAAATATGAGCGGCACGAACTATATTCGAAAGCGAATCAAATGTGAGCGATGCCAATTGGAACTTTATTCGCAATAGATTAGCCGGTTCACAGTCTTATGCCTGAACATAAATTTTGCACATAATGTCCAGCATGGTACTTTTAACATTTCGTTGATTTCGCCGCGTTTTTTTGTGCCAGCCCGAAAATATGTACCGTGCAAATGACGTCCTTATTCTCTTTTCAATAAGTCTCTAAAAAGCAATCGACTGTTGCACAACCTGTATACTATTGTTATTGTATCTGATTTGTTAAGGTTCAACCTGTATACCTAATATCAAATTATTAAATATTTATGACACATTTCACTTACACAGTGGTATTATAAAAAAAACTAGTGTAACTCAAAGCAGAAATTTGCGCGTACTTAAACACATTCGGATCGCACAACCGTAACTCATTGCATAACATGAATAATAACTGTATGAATATTGCATTGAGAATTCTTTTGTGGGCCGACTGAGACAAAGCTTTTAAGTTCCATATTACAAAAAGTGGCAGTAGTAAAAATGCAAATAAGTCTTTATCCAGCTTATAATCTGTATTAGCTTTGATTCAAAAGAATTACGTTGTGTTTCAGTTGGAGGTAAATATGGAAAAAGTCCGTTTCTTTCGCTTTCTTTTTAATACTTCATAAACTCTCTGTAGTTAGGTTGTTCGTAACAATGGCTATGGAGGTTTAATCTTATCTCAAATATCTATTTTCAGTATTGAAACACTCATTTTTCGCTGTTTATCAGTTTCAAAGAAGATAGATAGCTACTGATCGGATCAAATGATGCGTCATCAGTGTGGTAATTTTGGAATGTGGTAAATTTGGATTCTATCTTGGTGGAAAAATACTATCAATATGTTCAGTCGTATTTTTAAGATACAAGCAGGTATATTTTGCGGAAATGTAAATTTCTAAAACCATTATCCGATAAAGTCTTCGGAAACACAGAATATTACAGAATTGACCCGAAGTATCAAATTTCCCGGCATAACAAACCCCCAGGCATTACGTCAGGCGTATGTCATCGAAATCCGTACACTCAATTTCAATATTATTAAGGAGGGATACAGCAACGTGTAGAAAATTGAGAGGAATAAAATAGGTTATATAAAACAATGAGATGTAAATACCCAAATTAATAGACGTTTTGTACTTCAGAGGCATATTATTTCATTCTTAATTTTTACTATGTCAAAACGAGAGAAGTTTATTTTACCCACGCGTATGTTAGCTGTAGGTAATCGAATATAAAAGTAACAGTACTGACCAGGTCATTTAGCACTTTATTTGAAAACGTACAAAAATTTAGATTGAACAATAATAATAAAATATTAAAATACTCTTGCAAGTGCTGGAGAGAACTCTATTCAAATAGACAAAAATGTGACTCTATGTATAAGACTTGATCCTACTAAAACGGAACTTAGCACACCCAATTATTTCACGTTTCCGACCGTTGATTCTTAATGCAAAGAACCTATTTAAATTTAAGCCACAAAAACAGCACACTTCACTTTTGTAAAAACCGTCCATAGCTAACGGCCTCCAACAAAATTAAATTTCAACGTGAAAGCACTAAGAACACTGTTTCGTTTTCCAATTAAAGCCGCAGGAACCATGACCGAAGTGGCTGGGTCACGATGAATCGGTCGATGCTATCGACGCCTGAATTATTTTCGGGTACCCCACACTTTCTTAAGAATTTATATTAATTGTTGCCTTTCAGTATGTTAGTATTAGATATTATCTTATGTAGTTAGCTGTAAAATTTCAATCTTATTTCAACCTTAACTTGTTTGACATTTAGAACATAATTGATTGAGGAGATTAGACGGATTATGTTACCTGAAATGTTGCTATTAGTATATGCCGCTTTAAATAGCAAATAAACGCACCAATTTTGTGCTAGTGATGAAAATTAAAAATGCCTTTATAAGACAAAAATAATTCATTTAAGCGTTGTAAGATAAAATTATACATTTATTAATCTACCCTTGTGTACCAAATACCCTTTTTCCAAAAGTTCTAATAACTTTGCAGTGCTACTTATTTGATTAGCTTTTATGTGGCAAAATCTTGTGATTCATACAAGAATTTCTCAAGCACAGAAGAAATAAAGAGCAAACGCTCAAGTTAATGACCCGACACTTACAATAACGTTAAATGCAGACAGAAGCCCTTAAGTGCTTAGGAAAAAGAAAATATATATTTCTTGCAAAGTTCATGCAATACCGGAATAATAATATATCGGATACTAATACATAATGTCTACCCAAGAACTCTTCATAAGTCGTAACCATGCACTGAAATCGTGTGCTTGAATCACAATCCAACGTTTGCCTACACGTCACTGCCATAAGATACACAGTCTGAGGTCGATTCAATAGCTCTTTGTGAGCGGTCCTTAACGACCGGGTCTACCCACACCCGCCAAGAACCGAACACAGCTTGAATTCAAATGGCAAATATCAATTATTGGGCAAACATCCACGTGTGCTGGTGCCAAATATTTTAGGCTGGTTTTAAAGGTTCTTTTATGAAGAGCTAGAGAGTTTAGATAGCATTCTCGCAAGCGTTGAATAATACATGAACTCGCAGAAATATCAAAACTTAGTGAATTAATACCAGACTAGCTGTAAATTAATGTTTATAACAACGACAGATGCAATTACTACTGTAAAAAAATGTAATTTAGATATAATTCGTCTCAATCGCCATGGCCTTTTTATTGATCAATTTCTTATCATAAGATTACAATTAATGTACCTTTACTTATTCTAAATAGGTACACTTCTATTAAATAGATCAACAAAACTGGTGATAATCTACCAAGGTAGTCCATTTTATGGCTTTGTACCTATTGTAATTTTAAGAAAAAATCAATAAGATTATTCTGAAGGATGTTCCTAATTTATTAAACGAATAAGGCAGGCCCTAGCACCGGAAGGGACAGATCGTTTAGAAGCAGCTGCCGCAGTAATTCGATTTGATGTCATACTGTATTGGAGACACCTGGTGCAGCCCGTAGTAAAGTTCCGGCCATATGCCGCCTGTGCATTAGGAGATTAGCTCGATACGTGACGCGAACTGTACGTACGGTTTCCGCGGAGAAAGAACTAGCTGAAAAAGATAGTCAGAAATTGCCTCTCTCTAAAATGTTGCAGAGACTGTAATGATGTGCCAGTCGATTTACAAAAACCTACCATTTTGAAATACAGTGAATTAGGCTATCACTAAATGTAAAATTGTCTCCATCGACTTTGTGTTTTACTACAAAAAGATAAGGTTGACAATCTGATGAAAAATATTGACAAATTTGGGTAGTCTGAAGTGCCGTTAATAAAATCTCAATATAAAATGTTAACATTTTTATTTTCCCATCATAAGTTAAAGCTGTCATATATCAAACACATATACACCTGTATGGTAAGTTGTTTGATACTGTGGTATTTACAGCGTGTGGTAAAGTTTTATTTTCCAAACTATCGAAATCTCACAAATTTTATATAGGTACATTTCTGACGGAAGTGTATTCCTGGAACATCTTGTTAGAGATCAAACCGAAAGATACTTCGAAGATAAAGGAAGCATCCATTATAAAAGCGCCATTAACTCCGTCCATGCTTTCGTTTAAGAATTACTCTTTTGTAAAATATATGGATGCTGCGCAGATAGCCTGTCCTCGCCAACTGGGCTCTAAACATTAGCCGACGTTTCATTACCGGCAAGCAAACTTTACGTAAACTCAAACCTTAAAAGCTTTTCAATTGTGAATAATTAAAATTATTATTGCAAAGTCTAAAATTATTCTAATGCTCTCCAGCTTTTGTATAGTTCACTGGTTCAGTTTATAATTCATCTACATCTTCATTTTTATGTTATGTTTACAGAAGTTTTTTATAATAGTGTTGGGTGAACATAGAGTGTTATTTAGAATAACTTTGAGGGTGTATTATTTAAATGGAATTAAAAATGTTCATGTCATCTTGGAAAGATCGTTTTTATTCTGACCTAATCTAATCGACCGTCAAGAAGACTATGAACTGGCTTTAGTTTTTAGATTTTTCTATTAAAATACTTTATGGTGTTAATTAACTTACTCTGTGTTTTAATAATACCTAACTTTCACTGCGGCCTGCTTCTCTGGTTCCATAATAAAAACTGCTTCAGTTCTTTATTAACATTAACAGGACTTTTTAGAAGCTTTTTTAATTAAACCTGCTAGTTGCCATGTTTTTGTAGTAAAACAGAAAAGTTTTGTACAAAATTAACTCGAGAAAACAGCTTTGTTGCAGTAAGACGTGCAATATGTAATGCAAATAAAAATCGCTTGAAGTTTCTAGAAAGAGTTATCTCAATTTCAATATTGTGGAAGTTATTACTTGCATTAATCGAAATCAAGTTTTATTAAACTCAGTTTCTATGAGAGACGTTGAAATCGGCCCTTAGTGTGTTGAAAGTCGCAGACAGTCCTACGTTAGTCTTCCGTGGCCATTAAGTCAATTATTTATAGGTGATGTGTGTATCAAATATTTTACTCATATGAGATGTTTAAAATTGCCTTCTATGCTGGCCTGGGAGCGAACAAATAACGTAGAATAGGCCAGCCCCAACTCATCCCATGGGTGTCGTAAAAGCCGACTGAGGGAGATTGCCCACCAACAACAGCGTACCCAAAGAGGGTTGGTGTCAGGCAGGCGGCCGGCTGTAAAACCTAAGCCAAAACCTTGAGCAGTATGGACTGGAATGTTGTCAAACTAATCACTCTCTCCGTTCATGGGTCTCTCGACATGGTCCGTTCCGTCTCTTTTCTATACATTCATTCATCAATAGCACCTTTACAGTGGGATGGATGATATGAATCAAAAGGGAGTGGCTTGATGACGTCTGACATATGAATGGAAGAGGAAACATACTGCGCCGACCCCAGATAGACTGGGAACAGGGCAGGAACAAGAAGAAGAAGAAGATCAGATGTTTAAAATACAACTTTTACGAATTAAATATGTTAAACCCCTTCAGACCTTTCAGACCTTTTGATTGATTATGTGTACTATAAAAACGCAAAATACATACATACATACACTCGTCACGCCTTTCTCCCACAGGGGTAATCATAGCTAAATATTTTCATAGTATTACATATTTGTAAAAAAATCTAGTTACAAAAGATTGCAGATACAGATATAAGCTCACGGCAATCTATCAAAAATCCCTAATCGAGTTTTAATTTGAAGTCATGTTTTTTTTTGTTTTTCATGGTAATTACTAGTTTGACTGACAGGCTGTTCTAAAACTCCGGCATGCTGTACGTAATGATTTCCATTGGACATTCAATTTTATATTACAGCCAGATTTCGACAAAAAAAATAATATTTTGGCAGACGCAGATGCTGTTAATTGTACTTAATTAAACACTCTCCCAAGTTAAGCCAGTGATAACCCAGTGCTCACTAAGCCGGAACAGCAATTTCTTTTTGAACTCCATAACTTATGTTTAAATTTAATTACGGGACGTTTGTGGTGACGGCAGAGTAGAATAAAATTGTCACCACCCCAAACCTCTCCCGTGGGTGTCGTAGAAGGCGACTAAGGATAAATCAGTGATGAGGAATGGGCAGCAGCATTCCTCTTATACCTACCAACTAGCAAAGTACTGCGACTTTTGTGCCCGATAAATGGCAATAGGCTCGCCACCTATTACATGGGACCTAGCCTAATTGGCGAAGCGTGGGTGCTAGTTCACCTCTGCCTACCCCTTCGGGGATATTGGCGTGAATTATGTATGTATGTATGTACGTTTATAATTTTCGCCCGAGGCCCGCAAGTCGACATAAATTGGAAAACTTTATTATTTATCACGATCTGTTTGGGTCGGAATCAAAATAACGATTCTTCATCGCCGATGTTATCTGATACCGGACACTATCGATAGATTTTTTATTATAGCTTCCAACAGAAGTTTTTATTAGAAGACTATCCAACAACGGCTGTGCTGTGTCACTATAATTATGTAATTCTTAGTTTGCTATTTGTTCATTACAAAAATTAAATAAAAAACTGACTGTGAAAAAATGGTATTAATAACGGCCGCCTTGGTCGAATGCTCAGATTCTTGGTATTGGCCAAGAGGACCCGGGTTCGAATCCTGGTAGGGGCAAACTTTGTGATGACCACAAATGTTTGTTCCCGAGTCATGGTTGTGTATATGTTTCTGTAGTATATTTTCAACATTTATATACATAATTATATTAAAAATATGTCCGTCATCTAGTATCCATAACACAAGTGCTGAGGCTACTTACTTTGGGTTAGATGATAGGTGTGAGTGTAAAAATATTTATTTATGTATTATTATTATTATTATTATTATAATGTTAGTCCCTATGTCAGGACATTTTCGAAAATTTCAGAACAATTTTTTTTGCAGGCGTTTGAAAAACTAACTTCAGTTATTCCATAGCTTACGACTTTTTTTTCGTAATTTTGCTATATAAAAATTATCATATAGAAAAGGATTCAGTTCCATTCATTCCTCTGCTGTCTCAAGCAGTTAATTTAGTCCAAACTTGTCTTAAGTAGTCACCAGTGCTTGCCACTTTATGTTACACTTCGAGTAATGTGGCGAGTAATATCACTTCAGGCTAAGTTACTTTATGATCCCATTTAATGTTAGCACAACGTGTTAGACCACTGGGACTTGGTTAGTATACGGATGCCACTTTTATTTTATGAATATTCATAATCGCTTTATCGTTTTTCTTAGCCTTTCTCTCCTTTATGTCCACGACATCTACATAAAAATTTTAATTTATTTTTTCTGCTCCGTGTTTGCGAAAATCTTCATGCGCAAACACGGAGCAGGAAAAATCATAATTTTTTAATATAATTATTTTATTATAACCCCACTATACACGTGGTTTGCTCAAAACACTTAGCCAAAACCCATGTAATGCAATTAGCACAAATGGGATAGGATGGTCAATTTTACGCAGTATCCTTGAGGAGATGAGTGGTTCTTAGTTAAGGGCTGGCTGGACTTAACTGGGCCCTGTATTTTATGTGCAGTCTGCTCGTAACAAAACGCCCAGAAAGTGTGCATCGGGCTTAAGTAAGCAAGGTATTTAAAACAAAATAAGGGAATTCTTAAAGCATAGAATACAACGGAGGTTTTTGCAGCTATTAAGAATATCTCGTGTGTCTAAATAAGGTTTTTGCTGTTTCTTAATTAGCAACACTATCAGGATTAAAAGGGAGTCTGTGTTTGTATCTTAGTAAATGCTCTCGAACAGCGTGAGCATAATGCGCTTCCGTTAAACTTTTCAACGCGTTGCTTTCTTATAATAGTTTTCTATTATCATTTCCACCCTTTTCGCCGACAACATCCGACGCATACTACACTCCATCTGGTTTTTGAAGTATATTATTTAAAGGCATACGCTCATCCACGTGCAATTCCAGACATGAGAAGAAAAAAAAAGTGTTCCGGAGTTTTTAAAATTATGTTCAATTTACAGCCCATTTAAATGAGCAGAAAATTGTAATACATACATACATACATAAATCACGCCTACATCGGATTCGGATTCGCCAATTATGTTAGGTCCCATGTAATAGGTGGCGAAACCATTGCCATCTATCGGGCACAAAAGTCGCAGTACATTGCTAGGTGGTATAAGAGGAACGCTGCCGCCCATTCCTCATCACTGATTTATCCTTAGTCGCCTTGTACGACACCCACGGGAGAGATTTGGGGTGGTGACAGTTGTATTCTACTCTGCCGTCACCACACGGCTTTAATTATTTTAATTTTAATTAAATTGTAGTAAATATACTAAATAAACGGTAATATGAGACATAATGAGTAGAACACTTATATTGGTTGGTCTTGTAAAGGCCATGTATGAAAACATAATACTAAAAACTCCGAAACACTTTCAACAAAGTCTAGACCATTGATTAATTTAACATGTAGAACTGTTTGTTGGACATAACAAATACAAGACTTCTCTCAATTTAGCAGGCATTGCTATATGGAACAGTAGAACCCGAACAGGTGCCGTTAAAATTTGGCACTACGCCATATCTAATATTCTGATTGTGGGTGCTATAGCTCAACGCCAGGTAATGACCGTTCGGAGGATGTGCACAGAATTTCATTTCTAAGTGGATTTCATCCATGCTGTAGATATAGGGACATAATCTATATTATTCAGCAACTTACAAAGCTCTCCTGTGTGTCACAGTTGTATGTAATGGGTCGTTATAATTTTTTCCTTCTTATTCATTATGTTTTAATGGTTACATTCATATTTATTTACACAGAACTAACCACTCTTTTCTCGGTTTCTATTTTTATGACATTACAGTTATTATTAAGGTACTGAATACATTTGTGTGGCAGTTTTATGATAAAAGCGCTTAAGCAAATTTAATAACATAGCAAACGACTCCATATCAGCGTGAACATGTGAAACTAAAAGGATTTGTCGAAACAGTCCATCAGAACACATAGGTGAAACCAAATCAATTATAGTTTACTCTGTTGTTTGTTGGCTGTGCCAGGTTTCGCTGAATAAGGGACGTTCGTTTATTAAACTAATTGCCCGTCCGTAGTCCATCGCAGAACTTTGATAGTTCCCCGACCTTTCGCACTTCGCCTCGTCACGTTTTTGATTTATTGAAATATATTTTAACCTCAATGAATTTGAAATCCGTACCGAATCCTCGTTTCAGTAACGGATTTTACTCTTTTTGTTTTGTTTTTACAATAATCGTCTAGATATCAATTTGGTTGGTTTTTTTTTAATTTTTTTTAACTATTGTTGATATGTATTTATTTTGAATGTAAGATTTTCAAAAAATGTTTACTCCTTAATAGTTTATATTAAAATTTTGCCGTAAGCTGGTAATTATGATTCTTATCACCGAGTTATTGTTAAGGCACACAGTCGTCATACGTTGTTCAAAATTACAACCATTTAAGATAACAATTTGTGCGCGCCTACTGTAATGATCATATTAAGTCTTATCTAAGCAAGTAAATTTAGAAATAATATTTTAAGGAATATTGTCCTTACACGTTTGTCTGTAAATCAGAGACGGAACACGTAGCTACAATCGGAACAGTTTCTGATTTATATTTAGAGAAAATGTTTCTAGTTTCAAGAGATTCAACAGTTTTGTAATAAAATAGCATTTAATAGTTTTATTGACTAGTACTGCTAACTGCTAAAATGATATTGTATATTACTTGTATGAAAGACGTAAATACATATTCTTTCAATCTTTACAAACTAATTAATTAAATGTGCCTGTGGATTTATGTCTAATTCATTGCATTAACATAGCTGATCAGAGGGGATATCTTGGAAAAAATCCCATCACCATCACCACGTCACCATTAACGTCAGAGCAGAATACAATTGTCGCCACCCCTCGAATGTTATGCGGGTATCGTAAGGAATTTGCAGCCACTTTTATGATTCGTTGGATGAATGGCTTTAGACTCGCCCCCTATTACATATGGCCTAACATACCCTAAAAAGAAAATATATATGAAAAATAAAATTATCCATAATAATGCATTGAAATACCTATTCGTTAGTGTGGTTCCTAAAAGTAACAATTGAGAAAGTTAATCTTAATTTCTTCCAATATTAACGTGACCACGGCTAGAGCACAGAACAGGAATCGTTGAAACGCCTAATTCTGAGTCAGAACTTGCTCTCTAGCTTTGGGCCATTAATTGTCGAAGTTCGTTCGTATAGGGATCCCGGGGCGCGCGCGATATCTCGCATGTGTTGAATAAACTTTGTTAAAATTATCGCTTTCCCTCAGAAGAATACAACTCCATATGCCGTTAGGTATTGGAAGCACGTTACTATTGGTAACGTATTTGGAAATCTCCGGGGCATATCAGAAACTTTTTGCTGGGTCCTAACAGACATCGTTTTTATTGACTGCTCAAATCTCCCCGGAATTTTTGTTTTAGGAACAATAAAAGCCGTCGGTCGGTCAGAATTCCAATACTTTATTTATTATATTTATATGCCTTTGTCTGTTTTTGTATGTAATATCGTAAGGGGATACATCCCTTATCGTTGGTGAGCTTGGGATTGAAAGTTTGCCTTTTGAATAAACCGTCTATATCAATATTGTTCATTCTCTTTAGCGTGTTTACATGTTTGTATATATCAGGTCATCTTTTACAATTCATTGGTCTCACCAAATCGTACTCTCAATAACTTTATTTCTACATTTCGGTTTCAATTGTTTTGTTAAAACCTATTTTGAGTTCGTTGTGTATTCATACATCGCTGATAATGTCTACCGTTGTCACGTTCTAGTTTGTTATCTGCTGTTTTGACCATTTATCGTCTTTTAAATCTCACAAGGTTTCTGTAGTGTATTGTCCATCTGGGGTTTTCGGGGTCCATTTCAAAATATATTTTAAACGTACCTAGTTTATCGTTCAAAGATCCTTCATACATTAGATATACTGGTAGTGTTATGGTTAGTCATATCGGGCAATTTCGAAATGTCGAGTTGTTACTCCAGACGACGGGTATCCATGTTATGAAAGCAAATAACCGTACGTTTGTAAACAACTTCGTTTGAAGCAAACGTTTCTATTTCATTCAATTGTGGAAGCTTGTATAGGGTTCTTTGTAAAAGTACCGTTGGGCCAGAATTGGTTTACAGAAACAAGTTAAATACCTAGAGACCTCGATGATTTAGGTTTACAAAAAATTAATTCTTTCTCTTGGGTATATTGATAGCTGGTGACTTAGCCAGCCGTCAATGTTCATATCGTTGGCTATCGGCGAAGAGCTTTTGCGTTCGCATCCTGGTTGTTCCGAATTTAATTATTTGCGATGATGAACATGGACATTTATTCTCGTGTCATAGTTGTTTACATTTATATGTTGAAATAGTACCACACCAGGTCATAAAACAAAAATTTCACATTTTTACTTATGGAAAAATAAAAATTGCATTTTACTCTGCCGTGTGGTGAGTAGAATACAATTGTCACCACCCAAAATCTCTCCCATGGGTGTCGTACAAGGCGACTAAGGATAAATAAGTGATGAGGAATGGGTAGCAGCGTTCCTCATATACCACTTTGCAAGGTACTAAGGTATTACAAGGGCGACATTTGTGCCCGATAAATGGCAATAGGCTCGCCACCTATTACATGGGACCCAACTTAATTGGCGAAACGTGGGTGCTAGTTCACCTCTGCCTACCCCTTCAGGGATATAGGCGTGATTTATGTATGTAAAAATAAAAAATCCATTGAGAAACTATTAAGTGACGGAGGTGTTGATACCCAATATAATTACATACTACAAATGACCCGAATAGAACAGTCGATTAATCCCGAGCAAACCAAATGACTGTTTTACTTTAAGTAATGTAATAGGAGTATTTGATTCGCAACCGCAACAACTCTCTGATGACTCAATGAACAAAGCAAAGGGTCCAAACTTTTCTGAAACCCATTCCAAAGCTGCCAACTCTATAAATTTAAATCTTCCCAGCCAAGATGACGGGAGGCGTACCAACAACAACAAAACAGGGCCTTGTTAAATTATTATAAACAAAACATATGACAACTTTATACAAGAGCCACTTAGTCAGCGGAATCACTTTCATTTAACGGCTCAAGACGTTAGCATACGAATACGACACGGCGCATTATAATGACAAAGGCGGCTCCAACTGCGGACTTAATTAATCATTGTGTTTACTGATTAACATTCACCATTCAGACAACTTACCCGGTTAGCGAATTTACATCGTGATGGAATAGTTAAATTGTTCTTACGGAGTTCCCTTGACAGGTGTGAGTGAGCTTGTCCAAGAATTATTTGATGGAGCCAAAGTTTTAGAATTTCGCTTCCATTTAGATACGACTTCATTCTTCGGTTTCATTGGAATGTGTATCTTTGCTAACTTGTAGCTTAACTTACATATAGTTATTTTAACTTAGTAAATTAGCTCATATTGAGAAGAAATTAATATCGTGTAACAAGGCAGATCGCTAAAACAATAATAGAATATATATAGACACGTAATACATAGCGTAAAAAATATTTCTCATAATTATTGTGTAGAAGAATGATAGCTAATATTATTTATTTTCTTAAATATTAAATTAAATTTTTTATTTTTCAATAAATTGTTTTAATTGAGATTCATGTTCTAAACGAAACGCCTATTTTCGCTTAATTATAACAACTTATTTTAAAAATTGGCAACATGTTTCCATAAATTTATTGATTTAATTTATTTAATTTATTTTCAGGTTTCCATAAACTGTGCCACAATTATATAATAACAGTTTCAGGCTTAACATGAAGAAATAAAGTAATTAAACGATACCAAACTAATTTTCGTACTAACCAAATAAAATGCTCGTACATACATACATACATAATTCACGCCTATATCCCCGAAGGGGTAGGCAGAGGTGAACTAGCACCCACTCTTCGCCAATTATGCTCGATCCCATGTAATAGGTGGCGAGCCTATTGCCATTTATCGGGCACAAAAGTCGTAGTAGGTACATAGCTAGATGGTATAAGAGGAACGCTGCTGCCCATTCCTCATCACTGATTTATCCTTAGTTAAAAATGTTCGTTTTGTTGTTATATTGCTGCTTGTTTTGAAAGTAATATATTGGAGATAATTCAAATCAAATAGTTTCCATTGCGATGTTTTAGAGCCAGGGAAATGAGTATGCAAATAATTTAAACCAACGCGTTGCTAGTTGCCATTCATAAATAAAATCTCAATTCATCGAGTTATATTTTCGCTGCATTCCTCCCGGGTCCCTTGAGCGGATATTGAATTTTCATACCGTTCGTTTGTTATTGCAAGTTCGTTTTTATTTATCGCACATTTAAACCGGCACGTTTGTTGACAGGAAATTAATTCATCGACTGATTCAATTGGTATTAACGAGACGCAAGTGCGATTGAAAGAGTTTAGTGAAACATCGCTATGTGACAAAAGCAACGATTTATTTGTAGTAGATAATAGTTCAGCGTCAGTGCAATCTAAACATTAGTAATACATTTTCTAAAACCGTTAAATGTAATATAAACGTTTTGCTAAACAACCCAACACTGACATCATGACAGGACAGCTGCATGATTAAAGCTCTCAAACATCAAATTTAAAGCAGTTCACAGTTATATTTGAAATTTAGGCACAAATATCCGACATACTTAAAATCCTCTCATATTTATTCCAATCGACCCACATTTGGCTAATGTAAGTATTCGAATTAACACCAACGGTTATCGGGAAACACTAAAGTTTTATATACAGCTATAAAATTTTACTGTATGCATCTAGGTACTTTTAATCTGAATACTCTAGCTTCGAGAACGGGGAAATGATGAGATCTTTTTGTTTGGTTCAATGGATCGTGGCTATTTCCAATTTGTTCACCTATGTGAATTGATGGTGATTTAAAAAAAATGAACTCGTTTATTTGAATTTATTTATAGACATATAATGTTATCTGTCTTCAATACTATTGAACGTAGACTTGGAGAAACATTTTCTACAATAGGCAATCTATGCCTCAACTTTCATGCCAAAGGTCGGAGACCTTTGCCTTTGTGAAAATCTTAGGGCCGGTATTTCAATATTACCTTATCTTAATGCTTAAGTTAAGTCCTACATTTAAGCTAAGTTTCACTTTTGAACGACAGTACCGTATTTCAATGCGGATCTTCCTCACCTTAACTAATCTAAGATTAATTGCAATATTGCAACATAACAAACAAAATAAGTCATTTGTCTATGATTTTAGTTGTCATTTGGTGACATTGACTGATACATGACACATGCAAGTGTATTAAATACTCTTTGGACACATGTGCAAACTATTTATCTCTATTGCACTGAGAGTGTTTGGCGCGTTTCGTGGTGTCAGTCAGATTTTTTTTCAATAATTATAAAATTGGTTCAGAGTGGATTTTGTGCAGTGAAAGTGGTGTTATTTTGATGCACAAGCATCCGTGTTGATGTGCAATTATGCAGAATCATTGAAAACAAGTCTTATGATGTGTTTGATGTTGTGGTGAAGATCACTATAAAAAGTGGTTTTATCCATTTCATCAGTCACCATCATGAACTCTGTTAACATTCAATTCGCGCCAAGCACTCTCTAGATACGTCAAAATGTGTGACACCCATATTTTAACGTAAAATTCATTTCATTCATACATTTCACCCACTCATTATTTCATAAGACTACAGATAAAATATACACTAAAGACTTGGCTGTATGGGCTAGAAGGCTCTTTGGCTTCCCTAAAATATGGAGAGAATTAAAATAAAAACTCTATTGCAGTGAAGTTGGCGCATCGTTTTTTATCCATTCTAAAACGATTCTAAACAAAAAATAATTTATAATACCTAGCAGCAAGACAAATTCGCGGCATTGACATTGACTTTTTTTTAATAAAAGTTCTTTTAATCGACGCTCTGGCTTGGGTACTTGTACTATAGAGGTGTGTATCCTTGGTTTTAGCCCTCTTTCTAAAATGTTACTATAAAATATATAAAAAACAAATTGGTACATAACACAAACTAAAAATGCTGTTTAGGATGGTATTTTATTAATTCGCGTACTTATCTACATAGGTACAATATTATCTCAACTAGCCATAATTTCCTAACCAGCGTGTTGCTTTTTGTGGGTCAAAAATAAATTATCATGAAGCAACTTTTCTAAAGTAACCAGATGACAATCCTGGATCGGAACTTAAGCGACAGAAATCCTCCGCTTAGATTAAGGCTAGTTAAGGTGGAGTTTAAGTGCCGTTTAATTTTAATCCTACTTTGAAATACACATAGGTCGTACTTATTATAAATCCAGGATCAATTCAAGATAAGTTGCTATTGAAATACCGGCCCTTAGACCGTTTATTAATTTTGCTGTCATCTCTAAAATTTGAAGTTTTGACTACAATAACAATCTGGAACTCTCCATGCATTGAAGAAGAATTGTAAATATTTTAATTCTGCTCAGTTATTATTAAATTATATGGGTCATTATTCTAGCAGACTCAAAGCAAAATATAATTGGGATAGCACTACCGTATTTTAGACCGTTGTGCCCGATATAATGTTCAAACTGAAATAAACGATCGTCGGACAATAGCGTACATTCGTGCACTATTTGCTCCAGAATGAAACTAAGCGAATAGTGTTGGGGGCGCGCTTAAATGCCTGTTCGTAAATCAAAGGTTATTCTGCAGACCGTGCTACGTCATCGAATCATCGTCGTTGCCCGGCTGGGAAAACCCTAACTTTGTTACGCTAAGCCGAAAGTGTTTCAGTATTTCTTTTTGGGGAAGCTCGTGGAAATCTGGCGTGCATATCACAAAGAGATTTTGCAGCGCACTTTACTTTTTCTGGTCCGCACGTCAACGAGTTTGATTCCCTTAGATCATTGTGAAAAGATCGGGATTCAGTGTGTCTTTTGTGACTATACATTTTTCTAGAAATGCATTATATCGGGTCACTTAGCGCAAAAAATAGAGTCAGAGAGTTTAAAAAAAATGCAGCTATGTGTATTATGGTCCGAGTTTAGCAATATAAGTTTTATTAGGTAATGATACGCAAAAGCCAAATGACGCTAACAAGCGCTACTAAGCTGGATTCAACCTCCTAAAGCTCAAATCACTGATAGCTCATTACTACCATGTCATAACGGGCATAACCTGATAGTCATAATCCCAAACAATTTTGGTCTACTAACGATCTGTGATTAGCTATCGTCTCTCTCACACGCACACGTGCTCATAGGAGTGACAGAGATCGAATGCAGCAGTGTGTGAAAATGTCGCCAACGTAAACAAAATATTTGCAAAAGCCCTGATAGGTGTGACAGGCAAGCGCAGGATAATCCCAAGTACTGTGACAATCTCTCAACATTTGTTTTGATGTGATCCAAAACAAATATCGGGTAAAAGTTTTTTATGTGTTTCAAATTTTATACAACAATAACCTTTTTTGGAGCTATGTTACCTTCTCAAACAAGGGTGGTATAATACTTCTTTCGTTTGATGGATTTGCTAAAAGGTTGCCCTGATACTTTTTTCGTTATTTCAATAAATTTTAATATTGTTGTTTTTTGTAGGCTTGACGTTGCCAAACTAATCATCATCATCATGCGTCTCCCGGTTCGTGGCCGCCATTCGAGGACCTTTCCGCCCCAACGGCCGTCAGTCCTTCTCGCAATGTGCCCTGCCCACTGCCACTTAAGGTCCGCAATTCTTCGGGCTATGTCGGTGTCCTTAGTTCTCCTGCGGATCTCATCATTTCTGATATGATCACGCAGGGAAACACCGAGCATAGCCCAACTAATGGAACCATTAAAATATAAATGAAATGAGACATGGTATATAAAGTTTTCGAAGTTAGACCGTTAGATTTAGTTGCTCTGATAAAAACTCACCCGATTGGAGCAGCTAAGAGCACTCATTAGCGCTACAGACGAAACCTTGTAATTTCATAAGCTCAACTCATAACTAATTAAACATTAAAACTTCAAAATCCTATTAAAAGTTAAAAATAGGGCTTGCCGGATGTCGGCGAGGAGTAGCAAATAAGATCGTTAGTGAGTTAATTAAGATCGGGAGTTGATTAAACGTTTCCGAGTCGTGGCATGATAGATGATTATTGCACTAGGCGACTGAGTTCTTAGTGTTTCGCACTCTGGTGTTTGAGTAATCTTGCATCGAAATGTTACCTACTACATCGAAATTATTCTTATGTAGCTTCAAATACCTTATCCACACGCCTTATTGGTTCTTTTATTGGTTATTGCCATTGCGAACTAGTTATATCAAAAGTCAAAGTGGGTGATACTAAAATGCAAATATTTCTCTCAATCACAGCTTCAAATTGTATTGTAATTTGGCTGTATTAGTAAGTAGATTTTATTTGTAGCTAAATTTATAGCACATTCAAGGCTGTCCAAAATTAAGACCCATTTTCCAACAATTGAACCAATAAAACCATCGTAGATAAAAGTCCAATACAAAACAGTGCCAAACAATATTGCAATATGCTTCTAACGGAATCACAAAAGGCTTTCTTATAATATTCCATCGCATCGTTACGGAACTCGCAGGTCAATATTTTGGCAATGTAAAGACAATTTCGCAACCGGCCAATCGTAGGAGATATGCAAATAGCTCCATTCTTGCGACCCGGTCACACCTGGGCCGGTCTTATTGAAGTTATAAGTTGTGCAAACTGCCGCCGACGACTCTCTATCATTGAATATTTAGTTTCCGATGTTGCCCTCCCTTTCCATTTTGTGGGGCTGCGAATTTTCTCACGAAATTGAATTCTCGTCTCGTACCCCCAAAGTTTAAACTTTAGTTTCTGTTCCCGGTGATAAATCTAATTCACTGACACTCAAATATGTATGAACCTTTAAAATTTTGATCCCTAATAAATACATAAGGCTCCGGAGAGGCAGCTAAGCCACATCAAAATTGCCGACGTGATTCTGTTGTGGTTACAACTTTGCAAAGCGATTAATGTTTGTTTTTGTTGTACCGGCGTTTCTATAACCCCAAGTTAAGCGATGCGCATTCCAACTCCGTTTGAAGATCAAACTTCACGTTGTTTGTTAGCATGACTAACGAGGTCATGCTGACTTACAATATTTCTTTCCACTTGATTCCAGGTTCAGCAAACGCAAGTGATACTGGCTGGAAAAACTAAAAAATGTGTTTGATTGAGAAGGAAATCTGTGTGTATCCTGTAGCGGGACGAACGTGCGAGTGTAGTGGCTTTTTACAAAGTTGAGAAGACGAAAACAGTGACGTTTAACAATGGAATATGGTTGAACATCGACCGTCGCGTTATCTATCGAACTGTGCTTCCCGTAATACTCGCGCAGTGGAAATCTCGCCCAAATAAAAAAGAACACACGAATAGAACGCTCCTAATTAATTTAGATAAAACCAAAACAAAAAATTGTAAATAAGTAATAGCTATCGCGAAGAATCTTTGTCGTTGTCTTACCTAGGTGTTTTACTGAAATTTCGAAAATTTAATCATCGAAGCGGTTGTCGTATTTTTGTGATACAATTGTTTAGCCTAATTTTTTAAGTATCTATCTAATATATTTAAGTGGCAAAACTGGGTTGTGATGTGTATAGTTTGTAAGCATTATCGTAAGTAAGTTCGTGGAGGTTGCGGTGAGGGTAGATAGATGATTGCGCGCGCGCCTGCCGCGCGGTGATGTTGGGGGCGGAGCGTGCGGTGCGTTGTCACGTGTTGGTTTGCGCAGGCGCGGCCCGGCGCCGGTAAAATGCGAGAGTGGCGTCGCGCGATCCACCGCACCGCCGCTCTGCTGTTCGCCTGCGTTCTCTTCCTCAACTCCTACGTCGAAGCCTCTGGTGAGTCGAGCATTTCTTACTACCGACAGACCGTCTTTTGTAATTAGTCCTTTGATCTCTAGTTAGTTGTACTAAGTCGAAACTCAGTTGCATCACTGAATTTAGAATGGATATCAATAATTGACTATTCAATATCTATTACATGGTTGCCAATGTATTGAAGTTACAAAACCCTGGGAGCCGTTATCGAACCTTAATTATTTATGATTCTAATCAAGATGATGAGAAATCTTTTATACAGTTTTTTTGCACTCAATAGATTTTGCTCATTTTGTTAAAGTGAATATGCTTGGTCTCTCTTCCAATTAATATTGCTTAAATATCTATAATATTTATAGCACTGCAGTATTTCCTGGTCATAATGACAGTAACCGAATACATATTTACATTTTCTGAAAAGAAAAGGTAAATGCTTAGACAAGGGAGTCCAGCAAATTCCCACATCTTAGTACAATTGAATTAATTAATAAACTGCTATAGTGAAATATTGTTTATATAAAGTGGTTACAAAAGAGGGTCTATTGCATGTTAGTTATAAGTTAGATTAATAGAATAGTTTATACTATAAAAAAAAGTTGTAAAACGAACTGACGATATAACACTGAATATTATTTTTTTAAACAGGATCGTATTCTTATTAAGACATTTCTGTACATCAGAATGGTGTTTTCGTTACAATGTTTTCTATTTCTCGCTGTCAATAACTTCTTCCCCTGTACAAACAACAACGTTCAATAAATATATAACTTTTATTAGGTCAAGCAAGAAATTGTATTTTGTGTTATTATTTTTTAATTCTGAAATGAAAAATATTCCAATGATATTTTATTAACTTATCATAAATAACGAATACTTCAAACCATTTAAAATTGTCGTGTAATTGTTGTCTGCCCATGGTGAATTATAGAGAACATAGATACATACATACTTAAACCGCGCCTATATCCCCGAAGGGGTAGGCAGAGGTGAACAAGAACCCACGTATAGAGAACAACTGCATTTAAATTGTTTCTGGAGTAAGCCAAGTATGGAAAATGGTTTGCTGGTTTCAAATTTAGGTCAGTGTGACCGCTTATGGAAAAAATATATCGCAATCGGCCAGATGTCGATAGCGTGCGGTCGTAACAATTTTATGATGACAGATGAGCGTGGTTGCGATTTTGATGCCGTTTCGCAGTTTTATACAAGCCACAGCAAATTAGAGTGCCGACAGTCTTTATTGCAACTTATTGAACTAAGTTTTTGTAGCAAATAAATAGGTTTCTGATGAAATTCATTTTAATTATCAAACTAGACCTTTCAATCACTTATCTCTCTGTAATTACAGAGAGAAAAGATGACAGGTGTCGTCATACAAAGTAATAATGAACTACCGTCTTAATATTTAAAATTCTTGGTAGTCTGATTTAGACAAACGGAGCTCTCAGTGTCTATGGTTTTGGCAATATGAGGATTTAATTATTCTTCGGTGTAATTTAATTATTCTAACAATCGGGTCCCAAGCGAGTCTTATCCGTAAAAGTTGTTTCATTTCAAATGTGTAGTGCTCGTGCAAATATAAGAGAACATTGTGTTTCTGATGATTTCTTTTTGCATCTCCCATAATTCCAACTAATGATTTCTAGACTTTTTATGTCAACAAAGTTGCTAACATGCTTGAACTGTTTATTTCTAAAATAAAAATATGACTTCATAAAATACATAATCCTATATTTCGGACTACAATCGGCGTACCAAATTTCATGAGAAATCAACCGAAAATGGCGGTTTATTCATGATGGTCAAGGAAGCATTTCGAAAATGCTCAGAATCCCTGCTTCTTTGCCAAGGCAACTATTACCGAATACTTAAGCGAAATAAGTACTGAAAATGTTGGAGCGAAAAGGCAAAGAGTTTCTTAGTGATTCCTAGTAAATGCCGTCGGACTTTCTTTTGAATTTCCAAAGGCTTTTTAGGCGGAATTGTTAAATCGTAACGCAGGTAATGGATCTTGTAGTCATTAAACGCTACTTCTATCAATCAACCATAGAAAATACGGCACTCATACTCCATTGAAAGCCAAAAACTTGCTTTGTAAGAATAATACTGTTGGCCTTTAATAACGAAAGTAGGGTTGAAATTAATATTATATAGGCTAGAGAGCATTGCTCTACCGGGTCAGCAATATTGTGCTCTACCGTGTGGTGACCGCAGAGCAGAATACCATTGTCACCACCCCGAATCTCGCCAGCGGGTGTCGTACAAGCAGTAAACGGCGACTAAGGTTATGAAACCGATGAGTAATGGGCAGCAGCATTACTTTTGTACCACCTAGCAATATACTGCTATATAATATACTATTGACGTTCCCGATAGATGGGTGTAGGCTCGCCTCTCAATACATGTGACCGTACATAATAGGCGAAACGAAAATTCACCTCTGCCTACCCCTTCAGGGATATATTATAGGCGTGATTTATATAGAGAGCAATGATACCGGGTCAAATGGAAATCTCGAAAAAATTCTTAGTTTGTAATTTAACTCTCTGAAAAGAAATACATTTAAAATCTAAGAATTCTAGCTCAGTGAAAGGAATAGTGTTTAATAGACTGATTGAGTTTTATTACCATTTCTCAACGAGTATTTTATCCTCTTTTTGTAAACTAAGTAAGCATTATAAGTTTGAGAGTTTTTTTTTCTATCGCTCGGGGTGTCTGGTTACTACAAAATAGACTTAAAATGTTTTATTTTCTTACTAACGAAGTAAAATAAAAAATATCAAGACCAATTTAACGGAGTCTTTTATAGAACTGTATCATTTGTACTCGAAAAACTCGATGGCGCGCTCGGCCTGCGATTGGATAAACTAAGCAATGTTCGCTAAGGCCGGTCATTGGATGAGTGACCAAAAGTCTTGGGTTCTTACGTGCTTTGGAAGGCACGTAGGGCCGTTGGTTTCGGCTGCATACCTAGTCGTTAATACTGATCAATCCGCACTGGGCCATCATGGTGGGTTATGGCCCATTCTCCCTACATCTGCCATCCATAGGGAAGGCCTGTGCCCCAGCCGTGGGGATATTAAATACATACATACCTACATACATAAATCACGCCTATATCCCCGAAGGGGTAGGCAGATGTGAACTGGCACCCGCGTTTCGCCAATTACATTAGCCTATTGCCATTTATCAGGCACAAAAGTCGCAGAAGGTACATTGCTAGGTGGTATAAGAGGAACGCTGCTGCCCATTCCTCATCACTGATTTATCCCTAGTCGCCTTGTAGGACACCCACGGGAGAGATTTGGGGTGGTGACAATTGTATTCTACTCGGGGGATTGGGGGGGGTGGGGATATTAAAAGTCTGATAATGAGGTAATGAGACATAGTGTTGACTGTACCAAGGACAGAAAGATCATTAAAACACGCCGGCCATTGACGAGACAAAGCACTTGCGCTCCGACTCTTAGGGCTACCACAGACAGGCGATTAAGTTGGACGACTAAGGGCCGATTTCACCGCAGAATCAAACGCGATCAGTTGAAGTTGAACTCGGTTCATGCTCTAAACTGAGTTCCGCTACATAGTTTGCATTAATCAGAACCAAGTTTTATTAAACTCAGTTTCTATGAGAGACGGTGAAATCGGTCCTAAATCGCAGATCGTGCCAATAGTCATAGAAAGTATGTACGATTTTGTTGGCAAGGTACCATACGTTTCTACGACTATTGGTACGATCTGCGATTTAGTCGTCCGACTTAATCGCACGTCCGCGGGGCCCCTAAACACGAATTCACTGATGAGAATTAGCATATTTTGCGTTGCCCAATTCCAGCTTATGTTACTCGGCTACGCTTAGGGTTAAAATAGTGGTTCCGTATGAACACTCTCATATTCACTCATTAGCATAGAGCCAGAGCACATTAACATAAAAGTCATAGCAAAAATTCGTATGCCGGGTCTGCCATACTCCGCATAATTATGCTTGTATCACTGCTTTATTAAAATGGGCGGACAGTTTTGATGTGGATTTAAGTGAACCTTTTGCTGAGGACTGACTGCGATATTTTTTATTGTTTTGGCAATGCAATACCTATGGTGATGTACCCGCGTTGTGACGGAAGAGCAGCACCACCACCTTTAAAATCATATGGGTGTCGATATTATTTCCATTAAATAACGTTGTCTCTTGAAGATGATAATAAATTGGTTAGGTTAGAGCAGTTCAACAATAGATTGTTCTATTTTTAAATCAAACCTTTATGCAATAAAATCGTTCATTTTCAGTTTTTTTCTGCTCTTAGGTGCAATAAAATCGTTCGCCATTTGTTTCCTGAAACAAACAACTGAACGGCGCATTCTAAAAAAACAAGACAAGACCGTCATTGCTGAGTACCTACTGGAGCGGCTTGAGCCTCCCGATATTGAACCACTTATTGACAAAAGTCATAAATATAAAAAGAACCATGTATAAAATAGACAAAAATATAATATAAAAAAGAGTTGCTAGCCAGTGTCTGTCGCTGACATAAGAGCAACAAAATCGTTTGGCATTTGTTCCCTAAAACAAACAACTGAACGGCGCATTGTAAAAAACAAGACAAGATCGCCTTTGCTGTGTACCTACCCGAGCGGCTTGAGCCTCCCGATATTAGAGCCACTTATTGTTGTTTTACTTCTTAAATTGTTATAATGCCAACATTACGGACACGCGGCGTGGGTGATTTGCATAAGCGGGCTGAGGCGGGCGCGGCTGCGGTGGCGATAAAACGCGCCGCGCCCAGACTTATGAACGCAATTAATGTACTGTAATCATAGGTACCTACATCCGCGATTCACCGCCTCCGTAGTCGTGGTCGCCCACCGGAATTAAGACTGATAGGTCCCGGGTTCGATCCCCAGAGGAGTCCGTCACTGTTTTACCTCTTAGTCGCCTTGTATGGTACATCTGCATTTAACCGCCACCGTGGACTAGTGGGTCGCACACCGGAATTAAGATCTGGAGGTGCTAGGTTCGATCCCCGGAGGAGTACAAATTTGTACTCGGTTCGGTTGGTGGTAGGACTTTTTTTCAAATCCGCCTGGCCAGCTACCACCATCTTATCAAAATCTGTCTCTATAATAATAATGTAAACAGCATTATTGTGTTCCGACAATTTGTGATAAGATAGCCGGCTCTGTGGTGGAGGGTTCCAGGTGAAGCTCGATTTCATCTTCGATCCTTTCCGTCACTTACCATCAGCTGATATGAAGGCCAAGAGCTTCCCTGTCTAGCTTTTTTTTGTAAGCCTCATTACATTCCCACTGCTGGGCAAAGGCCTGCCTTGCAGCCCTCCATCTCGAGCGATCGCAAGTCAATTCCGTCCATGTCTTGCAGTATGCCTCCTCTTTAGCATAAAAGAAAAAGAAATCTGCACGTTCAAAAGAAAACTCAACCCTATACGCTCGCGGCCACACCTAGCCCACAGCATTAATTCTCGATTAAGAGTTTTATTGCGATCGTAAAACGAAAAAAACCGCTCTACGTCTGCACATATTGGAATAAGTAAAAAAGATTCCGTATTAGATGTCTTTACGGCACCCCCGGAAATATATTACCGACGTGACTATCTGTCGGTTCCTATTACGGATGGATCGATTATTCGCAAAAAAAAATTACAGAGTCAGGCGCCGGATTTGATTTGCATTTTAATATGCACTAGGGGATAGGAGAGAACGGCGCTGTCATATTGTATGGATCGGATGCGTGGTAGATGGGAATAGGTGGGAAACAATCCGTGTAGTGTGCACACTGCTCAACAATGTCTACGGATATTTTATGTACACTTACTTCATGTTCTAACAGCCTCCATTCTTATAATACTGGCATATACTTTGCAAACTATTCGATTTTCATTTTAACATTATATAAATGTTAGAAAAATTAGTACAAAGATTTTGGGGTTAGAAAAAGAATTGCGAAAAATTATGATCTTGAGGCGGGAATCGAGCCCGCGTCCGCTGCTATCCGGGCAGGTGCCTGACCGCTCGACCACCCAAGACACCGTGTCTTAGATGGATAGCAGCGGACGCGGGTACGATTCCCGCCTCAAGATCATAATTTTTCGAAATTCTTTTTCTAACCCCAAAATCTATATACTTTGCAGTTTTTCAATGAATTACTTAATTGTGGTCATCCGTCATAACATTGAATAAATTACATGGAAATCGTCAGTATTTTTAGATAATACGCCGATAATACATGAAGTAGGTGTACATAAAATTTCTAAAGACATGGTTGAGCAGTGTATGCGCGCTGACTGTAAACACCTACTTTTTACCGTATTTTTGCCGGTTGAGCAAAACCTAAGTCCTCCAAGTGAGACCATTGTAATTTAAGAGGATTGTGAAGTGCCGATACGTGGCACGAGTATAATGCCTACATTTCATTTGGAATACTTACTTGTCTCGAGCGATAACGTTTTCACTCCTCTAAAACTTTACAAAATTAGATTTTTTTTTAGATTCAGTAAGTCCTAATCTAAATCTGTGCGATTTTCTTTTAAATAATTCAGTTTAGTTAAGTAAATAAAAAACAATTATAATGCTTGAGGAAGATTTTATGTCAAAAATAAAGATATTTCGATGCTAAAAACTTTTATCGTAAGCAATATTTTCCCGATAAATGGCAATAGGCTCGCCACCTATAACATGGGACCTAAAATAATTGGCGAAACGTGGGTGCTAGTTCACCTCTGCCTACCCTTTCGATATAGGCGTGGTTTATGTACGTATGTAGGTAATATTTCATAAAAATTAAAACGTACGAAACTAGTTTTATAATATATTTACAATATATCCAAAAAATTATTAAAATTGGACAATGTCTACGGGGTGGAAAATGTTATAGCTTTTGTACTAAAATTTACAGCTTCACAATCCTCCTCAGGGCGCCTCTCTGTGAGAATACGAAACTGTACAGTGCTATCAATTAGAGGAACAAGATGGTAGCCATTGTGTGCGTCGTGTCAACTATGGACGTCTTACTTATCTTTCAAAGCCTCGGTTCTGACCACAGCCATTACTCCAATAGTCCCAGGGTCTCCTTACAGACGCCATGGGCGTAATGAAGCCATGTCAAAGATTTATGTCTCAATTTGAAGCGTCCAAGTCGGCTTGAGAAAAGAATTTTCAGTTTGCGATGCAAAAAATGTTTGCAAAATTTCTTGTTGAGTCCGATGTACGAACCCTCATTAACGTGATTCATTCGTCCGACATTCATCTGGAATGTTTATTTATAATGCTTTATTGGCGCCCAAACAGGGACTTATCTTTCAGTCGCAGCATAATTAAAGTGTCGAAAATATAACGTTGCAGCAGGTCTCATGGCAAAAATTTCAAACTGGAAGCTGTAAACTGAATCTTAATACGAAGGGCCAAGGTGCACTCGTTGAAAGCCTGTCGAACTTGGCGAGTCACATCTGATATAACGGCCAATACACTTGTTCGTGTGTGCGTCTCTAATTATGGTAGTGCCCTATTGTTTGTTATTTCTAGGAGCCCAAACATCATTCCCGCCGCGTACACTTCGGCTGTGCACATATTGACGTAATCGAGGCGATGTTGACGTTTTGTCATTGTGCACATCATAATGACCGTGCGGAAGTTTCAAATATTTTGTAAAGTGCAATGCAGAGGTGTAGCTTAAGTGCAATACCTTTGGAGTTAACAGAATTTTGTCCGTTGGTAACTTTTCTGCTAGATATATTCTTGGGGATACCACTGCAGTGAATCAAACACGAGATGTGCTGTAAATTTTGTTGGTTCACATTATCTACCGGGTCTAACTTTGAAATTACCTTATTAACTCACTTCCAATTTTGCTTATTCAGCTATGAGTGCTTGCGTTTTACGTACTCGCCAAAACTGACATTACAACCTGATTCACTTCAAATTTAGCTTATTCTGGTATTAATGCTTGCGTATTGTTAGTACTCATCAAAGCTGCTAGTAATGTACACTTTTCGTGGCTACCTTAAGTAGAAACACGTTAGGTATAAGAATAAGCTTCCTATAGCCACATTAAAATCTAGAGACCATTCCGAAACGGCAAGTCATCACGTGACTTCTGTTCCGAAGCGTTGTTAATTTCTATCCTGAATTAACATAAAAGTAAGTTATTATTTCTAACTGGTACTTTGTTATTAGTCTGTTCAGTAATTAAGCTTAATTACTCCAGCATTTTGAGGCATTTGTAGCGTTTACGATGATAAAATCAATAGGTACAACATTGGTTTTTATGTGGCATATCAAATGCACAATATTGCGTGTTAAAGTGGATTTTTTATATTTAAAACGCAATCGATACTGTAACGCGTTATTTTATTTATTATTAACTAGAATTTAATTATTGCTTCGCAAAATATAGATATCTCATTTCCAGAAAAAAAACATCAAACAAAAATACAGATTTCTTTCAAATAAATCAAATAATAATAATGTTGTCTTTTTTCTGGTCATCACCATTTTTCGTGGCCTCTTTTTCTTTGTCCTAGTTGCTCTAACCTTTATAAATTAAAAAATCAAATAAAAACCTGTTTTGAATCAAAATGCGTTTATTTATATCTGATTCAATTACGTTATTATTATGATTCTTCAAGACGTTTAACATCGAGTACTTCTTTGTCCAATATAAGAGAGGAAAGTGCACATTATGCTTCAATATATAATGCTGGTAGTCAATACGCCAGAATGTAAACATCCCACTTGCTGACGCTGAGCATCCTAAATAAAAGTAGGAGTTTTTCTGAAAAATTCGTGGTCTGGATATTACAAGAACATATTACTTTATCACCATTAAATTTAAATACTACGCACTTCACGCCCTATCTTCACATCTATTATCTAAATTTGGATCTCCTGACTCGTAAAAGAGTTTGGAATTTATGAACCCTTGCCAAGAGAAAACATTAATTTTGCAACTGTCACAGATTTCGCTCCGTATCGATTACCACTATCATTATCTCGGCGTGACGTCTAGCGAGTTTTATGTGAAACAAATCGTGGGGAGACCGAACGACACCACGTGTTCCCGTTCCAGGACATAATCTAAATGCTAATATATCTGTGTCGGGACCGCGACCGGTGACGATACGACGGGGATTTGACGAGGCATTTTGCGAAATTCAACGGCACCGAAAGCTTTTCCGCTTCCATCGCTAATTTTCGAACGTGTTGTTTGGTTTCTGGGTGTTTTTGCTGTAGTATTGTGTTTATAGTCAGCGTCACTATCTCAAGTAGTTTATTATTCAATTAATGCATTGTCCATATCCATTTTACCTGTCATAGTTGCACGTCAGTCTTGCTGGGTTTCTCAAGGGGCTGTACTTAGACCACCTTTTGTATAAAAATTAATCACTGACTTTCAAAGTCATTAATGTTGATACTAATTTTAAAGTTGCATATTTCTTACCATTGGCAATTACCAAAATTGGCTTAAAATAGATTATTCGAACAAATATAGGTATGTTAAAGTTGGACTTACCTACTATACTAAAGGTAGTGTAAGTAATGGTAAGCCTGTTTAATTTAATTAAAAATCCATTAATTAAGGGTTCTATTTCCCGGGTTTCTTTTATCAAAGCTTAATGGGTTTTTCATTTTACCATCAAGCATATCCTGATAAACGTTCGCAAACATTATACGTATCTCCCGCTAACGCCTCAGGAACATGCCTTTATGAATATGAATGAAGGTATTTCTGAAGCAGTTCTGAATAACTGTTATTGTTATTGTGAACGTCTATCGATAGTAGAACATACATTAGTATGTGTATTTTGAAAATATGAAGTATGTTGTCCTCGAGCAATTTGGTTTCAAACATTGGTTAGATTGAATTAAATCTATATTTGTCTGGGATCTGACCATATGGATCTAGCCATATTATAGCTCCAACAATATACTTGTTAAAAACTACGTAATTTCAACAATGTAATTTTAATATTTAAACGACACCAGAGCCAGTGGCAGCAGAGTAGAATACAATTATCACAATGAGAAATTAGTGATGAGGAATGGGCAGCAGCGTTCCACTTATGCCACCTAGCAATAGTACTGCGACTTTTGTGCCCGATAGATGGCAATAGGCTCGCCACCTATTACATGGGACCTAACATGATTGGCGAAACGTGGGTGCTAGTTCACCTCTGCCTACCCTTTCGGGGATATAGGCGTGATTTATGTATGTATGTATGTAAGAGTTAGATATGACGAGGAATAGGCAATACTGGTATATCGCCATCTAACACTGCGATTAACGTACTCCCCAATCTCTCCCGAGGAAGTCATACAAAAATACTAAATGATACTACGGTAATTCGGAACGTGCAGTAGCGTTTTGATAAACCATCTAGCATTCTTCGATTTACTTCGCTGATAGATGACCTCTTATTACATTGGACCTACGAACTATGCTATAGTTGGCGAAATGTGGGCTGTCAATAAACCTCTGAATAATAGCCCCGATTGTATATGTATGTACAGCTAAAATGTTATCAATTAGAAGCTGAAATCCTTGCCGTAACACAATTTTACGCGGTTCGTCTGTTTCCGAAATTGAGGAACACGTCAATTTCTGTAGTAAAACAAAGGCACGCCGGACCACAAAGGCCTTGGAAAAATCCCATCTACTAAGCGATGTCGGCGATAGATATTAATCCTTAACCAATAATCGCTCCTGATAAGAGATTTTCTTTCGATCCCCAGTAATAGGAAGTTTCTGCATGGATGAACGGTCTTATTTAAGTTTAATAACGTTTCATAGCTAGAGGCGGTGCAGGGCAAGTGCTGTTTGGAATTTTAAAGAATTACGTGAGCCTGGAACAGTCCTTTGTGGAACCAACTAAAATTGTGCTTGTAGTAACAAAATAAACTTTTTTGGAGACATTTAAGAATCAAAACGGAGTATAATAGGCGGTTTTGGAGATCTCTTCCAGGCAATCTAAGCGACGGACATGGTGGTCTTATAATAATAAAATGTGGCAGTTAAAATGCACCTAATTGTGAATGCTAAATACTATACTTACAATAAAAAGATAAATAAACATTAGCAGAGAGAGAATTGTAAATGTTCGAATCCCAGAGTCAGTAATTTCTAAATATAATGAATGTAACATGAGTTAATTATAATTAGGGTAGTTTATTTTCTGAAAAAATATGTCCCCACTGCTAGGACACTGACCTTCTTAACTTAACAATCCGAACTCAGTCAGCATGGTAGCTTATGGCCGATTCTCCCTATAACCTTCTCAATTGATTACATAGTCTATAATTGTATTAGCATCAGCTATTACATCAATCTTTAGCTCCTTTTGGTAGGCACCACGATGATGAATATACTATTCATTGCCTACCTTAAAAATCACTTCCTCTAATTAAAGTGAAATCTCGAACGAAACGTTACAAAACGTCACCCGGAACAATCGAACGAGAAAGTCTGTCAATAGAGGGGTCGCGTTGCGTACAAAATTTTGCGGGCCACGCTTCCCCTTTTTACTAGGACGAAAGCAAACACGACCGGAGATACGCTGCATTCAAGGCGAAATTGTGAAAGCGCCGAGCGCCAACAAAGAACCTTATTAACCTGCCACTAACTAATGGATGACGATAGGGTTACAGAATGACCCGACACTTAAAGGTCCCCACCTTTGTAATGGTAATATGGGATGTTGTAATTTTCACGTTATGGTAAGCAGTTTTGCCGGTAGTGGCGAGGGAGGACGTTATTTTCAAATGGGATGAATTGATATTGGCTTCCTGAATTGTGTACTTTTAGTGTTTTTGAAATTTTTCGGCGTGTGTTTTTTACATTTAAATATGGAGTATGCATAAGGGTATACGTTACTACGTGCATTGGTCACCAAACAGGAGTGCTTAGAGACCATTCTACCTATAGGTTAATGTGTTTCTGATGTAGTATCTATAATGTTATAATATGACCAGATTAGCTAAAAACATGTTAGTGGATATAAGCATATTCCGGAAGCTAAAGTAAAAGCGCACGGTGTTCTGACAAAAATCAAAATGGAAAATCAAAACTCATTATTCAACAAAATAATTTTTAAAGTTGTAATAGTTTTCTTGGGTTTTGTTCCCACAGGTCTAGGACAATAATTATTTAGCTGCGAGATCGGTCGGAGAAAAAATCACAGACTCTAAAATGTGTTTCATTTATTTTTATTGTAAATAAAAAAGTAAAAGCCAAACATGACATCTTTCAAAATAGTGTAAAGAGGTCGCAACAACTTCTTAAAACTACCGTCCGGCCAAGGTGCAAAGAGTTCTTAATCTCTTCAAAAAGGTGAAGACTAAAGAGATTGAATTCGCGCCCCTCCTAAAGATGGTATCTCGAGTAGGTTGGCTGACTTGTCTCTTTGACGTGGCGTTTTTATATTCTTTTATACTGTACAAGGCGGAATATTAACTAGTGCGACGCGTGGCCAGCGCGATGAAAAGAGATGCACACACGATACATGCATACTTAAGACGCCGCTTTAGCTTTGCCGAAGTTAATGGAACTTGTGTGGGAGGTATGAAAGCGGCCTTATCTTGCCTGTTTAAACTTTCAGCCTTGTCATTTTGTTCTCTTCTCACGAGGGCGGGTGTTTTACGGAAATGTGTTAAACGAAATAAGAGCTGTTCAGAAACTTGTTTATTCTACACCAGACGAACAGTTTAAGAGTAATTGGCTGATGTGGTATGGCCATGTATTGATAAGAGTCATGTAAATAGTACGAACAGTTTAAGAGTAATTGGCTGATGTGGTATGGCCATGTATTGATAAGAGTAATATAAAAGTCCCTAAGCTCCCATAGGTAAAATTGGTGAATTGAAAAAGGATTGTTTTATAAATCGAATAACAGAATAAATCGATACAAAACTATTTCAAAACCTAACTGTATTCCAACGCTTCTGTAAGACATCCAAATAGCAAAACTGAACAACATCTCTGGGGAAAAGTATGCACATTTTCTTTCAATTGCGTTGTCTTGATACATGCCTCTGTTGGCATTCTGTACCAAAACAACCAAGTTTCTGACTGCTGCTACTTCTACATTTAATGTCGCGGAATTTCCACTTCCATGGGTGTTACAATTAAAATTCTCCAATCAAAAACCGGGCGTAGTCCTACGGGAAATCTATTGGGTCTGGGAAGATTAGCAATTAATTAAATCTTGCCGAAACTCTCCCCTTTAAATTAAACCAGATTATCTGAACTTTGCGTTGTAAATATGAGCGTTTGATGACTGTACCTCTTTCGGTATTACATTAATAGGGAAACTTAAATCTCTAAAGTTCACATTCTCATAAATCCTATTCGGAGTTTAATCAAGAGTATTTATTGTTCAAGATGCACCAGCTTCTCGCGCGGAATTAGCGCTTTTAAGTATGATTTATTTGAAGCCGTTTATACGAGGTACATTTATTTTGGATTTTTTGATGTATTGCATTGCAGATTATTTTGAAAGTTCTGAAACTTGATGTGTGTTGGTAAGTTAGTAAATATGCATTAACAAAAATGCAGTCACTTCATGGAAAAAATAGATAACGGAATCCGTGACGCTGGTATAGGCAACCCTGAAGGTCACAATTTAGTCGATCTAGACGTGACTCGACGGTTCGGAAAACAAAAATAGTATCTATGTGTTTAGTTTTAGTTAAAAACAGAATTAAACTTTTAGTTTATTTGAGGTCGCATTAAATACGTACGAGGCTTAAACACTTTAACAAGTAAAATAAGTAATGTTAGATTTATACAAATTTAAATACATTTTGGAGTATGTAGGAACAGTAACATAAAATAAACAAGAACAGTGTATCACTAATTGAGAAACGCAATTCTGTCGAGAAGTTTCTAATTGGCCTTTTAGGTTAGAGTATATTATTGAAAAGTACCCACAATAACATAAACTTTCCGAAATTCCCGTTCTATCTGAAACGAGATTTGTGAACAATGAATCCAACAGTGGACTATATCCAGAATAAAATATCGTCGGCGAATGAGTTCGACTATTTCAGAATAATGCAACTTCACTGGCTGGAATAGAAATAACATTTAGATATTGTGGTATTTATACATCACCGTGATCAAAGGTTTTCAATTAGCGAAGCTTTGTTAGAAATGACTACTGCTATAAATTTTGTTTGTGTGATTGTTTCTAACATTAACACTTAAAATTGCATTGCTTTATTTTTTATGAGTTTTTAAACTTATGACAAACTATTTGACAGATATCTTTTAAAGGGTCTCGCAAGTCTGTTCATGAAACGTATTGTTTTAGGAAGTAAAGTGTGTTAAACCTAAACTAACATATTATTATTGGTATGTATTTTAACGGTATCTAAATATTAGGTTTCATTGCTTTATAAACTAACCTACCCAAAGAGGATTGGTGTCAGGCAGGCGGCCGGCTGTAAAACCTAAGCCAAAACTTTGAACAGTATGGATTGGAATGTTGTCATTCCAATCACTCTCTCCGTTCATCGATCTCTCGACATGGTCCGTTCTGTCTCTTTTCTATACATTCATTCATCACTGCACCTTTACGGTGTGATGGATGATATGAATCAAAAGGGAGTGGATGGTTTGATGACGTCTGACCGATATGAATGGAAGAGGAAACATACTGCGCCGACCCCAGATAGACTGGGAACAGGGCAGGGAGAAGAAGATTGCTTTATAAACGAACCTACTAATAATGTATTTAAATTCCAAAATTTAAAGTCCCATCGTAATTTAAATGACTTTTAGTGGTTCTGCCGTTAACAAGAACGTACAACAATTTGCTTTGTAATTTAAAGGCTAATCTCTCAAAATTCTACCATTTATGTAGAAAGTCTAGTAAGACGATGATAAGGATAGATATGAGCATAGCTCTACAAGTTCTAGCCATGTCTTACACTTTGCCAACAAACGCTGTGGTGACGGCAGAGTAGAATACCATTATCATCATCCCCCTCCATCTCTCCAGGTTGTCGTACTAACTGCGTCGACTAAGGGTAAAGACAGCTATGAGTCATGCGCAGAGGCGTTTCTTTTATAACCACTAGCTTATACTGCGGTTTTCGTGTCCGATATATGGCAACGGACTCGCTCCCGATTACAAGAAATCTAACAGGTTTGATTAATGTAATGTATGGATTGCCATCATGCCGATTGAGCGAGAAATACTAAACAATCGGTTTGCACTCTTGTCCAGATGACTGTGAGTTTATTTGCTATAAAAGATGCCTATAATGTACCAAGGTTGCTGCTAGTAAAAGAACAAAGTCGCGTTTTAACGGTAAATAATTCATGCGATCTTATTAAGTATAATACTCCGTTTCTCTTCTACGTAGTAAGGTAGAGTTGGCGTTGGGATAAACAAGTACATTAGACACTTAAGCGAGCGCCAGCCGCGTAATTTGAAGCTTAAAATATTCCCGCAACTTTCAAAGCGACTCTTTCACTTATTTAGGACCATAATGGCCTCTTTTAAGACATCCTGCCCTTCCGTCTGCGAAGGTACCGGGATCTTATACCAGGGCAACAAAGATGAAAGTTGAAAAGCACCATTACCTGTCATCATGTGCCTGTTACAGTAATCTGAGTTTCTGCGTCATGAGTTTGGAGATCTTTTGAGATTATAGTGTGCTTGATTATGTTCCTATTAATAATTATACAGCTTTGAATAGCCTAATGGGGACTATAATTATTACTAAGAGTATAGTAATTTAGTTTTATCGGTGGCAAGGAAGTATTAAAAATACAAATAACCTTGTAGGCGTGAGTAGACATAAGGTGTAGAAACATTGTAGGACATTTTAAGTTGGTTCAGCCTTATTTGAGTAACTATTTTTTTATGTAATTATTAACTGCAGATAGCTTCAATAGGACGGTTTATTTTTCAATGTTAATTTTATCATACAGTCTATTCTTCTCACTTAATTAGTATAAATGTTCACCTCAACCGTTTTGCCAATCTTCTTCCCGTATCCTTATCCTATCCTGTCCCTAAGCTCTAGACGGGATCGGCATAACAAGTTTACTTCTTTCACTCTTCTCTATCCTTTTCCAATTACTCATATACTCCTTTCACCACCATATTCTCCTTTACACAATCCATTCATCTATTCTTCGGTCTTTCTCTTCTTCTACGTCTTTCTACGTTCATACTTAACAATATTCTTCTGCCAACATACCTTTCACCTCTTCGCTTAACATTACCAAACCATCCAAGTCCATTACTCCGCAGTATCTCAGTCACTGGCGCTACTTCCACAGGTCCCTTGATATTTTTCTGTGCCACAATGTCCACTTTAAAAAGAGGAATCCGATTTTTTTTGTACAGAACCGTGTACCGAAAAAGGGATCCTTCCAAAGTTTATGGCATGTTTCAATTCCACAGCACGGGGTTTTTATTAAGTTCAGATAATGCGGGTCGTAATAACGATGGGACACCCTGTCCCAGCGGCGCCGACGGTCAATTTTTTGGGTAAAATCGAAGGCAACCGTGGGTAGGGTGGGTTTTATGTGGTCGGTTCACGTTAGTGCCTATTCCTGGAATGTCCATTGCGTTTTTGGAAGCGGTTTATGATAGCGTAGTCGATAGCGGGCTGAGTAATGGTTACAGGGTTTTTCATTTTCTTATTACCTCTATTATGTGCGTCCCAAGGTTCGATATATATCAAGGAACGATTGCAAAGGAAATGAAAACGGAAAATTTCGAAAATTCTTTACATTTTTTTGAAAATTTTCTGACCTCATTTTCAAGTTTCTACGGTCCCAATAGATGGGCAATATGCCTCCTTCCATGACATAAGGACCGCATATAGGTTCCAAACATAGGATAAATAGTCATAATTTATGTATGTATATGAACGTGGTTAGTTTTTAAATGAACTGCTGTTAAACATGTTTCAAACGCGGGATGTCAGTCGTATGTGTAGGCACTATCGACTCCAATGCCCCTCATTAATTCACTACCCACTTCATTGAATTAGCACAATTGAGTCCCGTGTGGGCAATGGCCACATGCTTGATTGACTCCATTTTTGTAATTCAAACACTAAGCATAATTAATGAAGCACTTTGAATGCAACCATGGGTGTGAGGTGAGCCGACGTCGCGACAGTTCGATAACATCACACTACACTTTTCAATTTAACAAGCGCCTGAATTTGAGTGTCAACGAACTTTCTCCAGTCGTTCTAGACAAGTTAGCAATCTATTCGAAAGGATAGAATACAAATTTATGAAACTAACGGACTTAATACAGAGAAAAGAACATGATAACAATTCTACCTTTTTAATGAAGGCAAAAGGATCTAACACTATAGCTTTGTCTTTAATTTTCTTTTTTTTTTTAATTTTACATTAAAACATGGGTGTCACACATACTAACGCACCCAAGGAGTACTTGGCGCGAATTGAATGGTAACAGAGTTCATGATGGCGATGGTGAGATTGTGAAAACCACTGTACTACAATTCTCAACGTCAAACACACCACAACACTTTTATTTCAATGACTCCGCATAGTTGAACGTCAACATGGATCCCTTATGTGTACCAAAATAGCACCACATTCAATGCACAAAGTTCACTCTGAAACAATTTTTAAAGTATTCAAAATAAAATCTGACTGACACCATTTTTAGAAGCGCGCCAAATACTCCAGAAAAAAAACATGGCGACTGACGTGTCAAATGTAAGGGATTGTCAACAATTTATATTTGTATTCTCTAGGCCCCCGTTCCAATTTCTTTATGGAACGAGTTGCAGTCACCGCGAACCTTTTTAACAGGGCGGGTTATAGTTATTACGCGAGTACTTGCTTAACATGTAGGGCGTGAACACAAGGTTAGAGCAATATAAAATCACCACAAGGTCGATAACCACTGACTTTTAGGGTTGCTCGGCCGCTTATCCAGTGTTTATAATACTAATTCGGGCCAGATAAACATTTAGGGGTCAGTTGGTTACGAGAAACATGACTCGTGTTTTCCATTCAAGCTAATGGTGTAGGTATCGAAAAATATTTGTTAAAATGAAGCTTATTACAGCGGTTTAAGGTCTAGTGAGTTTTGAGCGTTGGGGATAAATCAATAGTCAGCCGGGATGAAACTCTGTATTTTAATTATTTGCTGGCGCCATCTTTTTTTTTCGTGATACAAATCTGCTGATGTCTCGAGACACAAATATGGTTACACTTTCTTGTTTCATATTGCATGTAAGCGCTGATAGTGAAGCTGATAGTTAATAAACTAATATTAAGCTCAGTTCCTTCGACGGCCGCCTTGCTCGAATGCTCAGATTATTGGGTATTGGCCAAGAGGTCCCGGGTTCGAATCCTGGTAGGGGCAAACTTTGTGATGACCACAAATGTTTGTTCCCGAGTCATGGTTGTGTGTATGTTATGTAGAATATTTTCAACATTTATATACATAATGGCCGTGTGGTGACGGCAGAGTTGAATACAATTGTCACCACCCCAAACCCTCCCGTGGGTGTTGTACAAGACGACTAAGGATAAATCAGTGATGAGGAATGGGCAGCAGCGTTCCTCTCATACCACCTAGCAATGTACTGCGACACTTTTGTGCCCGATATATGGCAATAGGCTCGCCACCTATTACATGGGACCTAACATAATTGGCGAAACGTGGGTGCTAGTTCACCTATGCCTACCCCTTCGGGGATATAGGCGTGATTTATGTATGTATGTATGTATATATCCTAAGCACTTGCGTTATAGTATCCATAACACAAGTGCTTAGGCTACTTACTTTGGGCTAGATGATAGGTGTGAGTGTAAAAAATATTTATTTATTGCATCAAAACTTTAACATACATACATACATAAATCACGCCTAAATCTTCGAAGAGGTAGGCAGAGGTGAATTAACATCCACGTTTCGACGTTATGCTAGGTTCCTCGGAATAGCTGGCGAGCCTATTATTGCCATGTATAAAAAATAAATCGTAAACCGCATATTGCTTGATGGTAACTATAAGAGCAACGCTGCTGCCCACTACTCATCGGTTAACCCTCAGTCGTTTTTAGCGACACCCGCGGAAGAGACTGATGGTGATGGTGACAATTGTATTCTGCTCAGCCGTCACGACACGGCAAGGGTTGTCGACGTTATGTAAAAATACTAATGAATAAGCCGAATATCATATAGAACCAGAACTGAAGATCGATTACAAGCTTTGCCTACCTACTCCAAGCTAATAGTAGTCGCGTGCCGAAGGTATCGTGTTGAAGGATTTTATAATCGGTCGTAGTCTTATGCGGTGTTGCGAACCCGGCCCGGCTGTGGAGAAACAAAAATTAAATACAACAAGCTGGGTGCTACTCGCGTTCCGTTATAGGAGAAAACGACTGCTGGACATGAAATATTTTGGGTTATTGTTTGGTATGAGCGAGCGGCTCGATAGCGCTGGCCTAATAAGTCAAAATGCGTTATCTCAGCAATATAACTTCTGAGAAAATCAATGTTACTTATTGTCTTTTAAGTAAGTTCGTTTACTACTTTTAAGTTGCTTACTGTAGTAGTCAGAGACGTCAATTAACGTTAATAACAACTTAATAAATAAAAATGTTCATTCAAATCTAGACCATAGACCTGACGAAAAGCACGTTATGGAGCCCTTTAATTTGTAGTCATGTCTCTGAGTTCGGCTGTTGGTAATTTTAGATGGAATTGAGATACTTACGCAATTTTTTACTTCTATTTACGTCAACAGCACATTAGTCTACCACAAAATGTCAAATTTTCTAAATTGACCTTGTGCAAACAAGTTAAGGTTGACAATTGATTGAAGAAATTTGACAGTTTTGGATATTTCGTTGACCGTACATTTGTGTGATCGATTGTACCCGCTGTTGTTAGGAGGTTTCTTGTTTTTCTCTTGGAAGTTTCGATTTATTGTCGCAATGCGACCATAGCTAAGTTTCCTTATAGTGAGAGGCTGTCTTATATTGCCTTTAGTTATAGAGAAATAGCATATGAAGATATTATATCTACACAATACTGTTACCACCCCTATATCTTCCACAGACGTTGTACAAGGCGACCAAATTTTGTGTGTTCATAAATTGAGACCTGTTGCTAAATTAAATTGATTTTTAACTTGTATGTAGTTGGAATATACATACACACATACATAAATCACGCCTATATCCCTGAAGGGGTAGGCAGAGGTGAACTAGCACCCACATTTCGCCAATTATGTTAGGTCCCATGTAATAGGTGGCGAGCCTATTGCCATATATCGGGCACAAAAGTGTCGCAGTACATTGCTAGGTGGTATAAGAGGAACGCTGCTGCCCATCCCTCATCACTGATTTATCATTAGTCGCCTTGTACGACACCCACGGGAGAGTTTTGGGGTGGTGACAATTGTATTCTACTCTGCCGTCACCACACGGCCACCACCTAGTTGAAATATAACTTACAAAATCTTTATCATTATAACTTTCATCGCACTTTTTTTTTAAAAGACAAAGAATAATTCCAATTATGAAAATGTAATATTTTGTTAGGTTGCAAGCTTCTTAAAACTTATGTAATGGAATTCAAGAATTTTTACGTATAAATTTTTAGGCAGCACACACAGATTCGTATCTGTGTATGCTGCTTATCAACAAAAGTTATCTGCCTTTACAATACGAAACGCTGTCCGAATAAAATCCGCTATAAAATTTCGGTCAAATTGAACGTCGTAGACGAACTCAAAAACCCAGCCGAGATTGGTGCTCCGTATCTAATTACTATTTAAACGGCGGACGTGACAGAAGTTGCCAGTATAAGGCTGCGTTTCCACGGAATGTGTTTGAAAAGAAACCAATAGAATCACTCCTTTTTCCTAGGCATTAAAAATTTGAACCAATGGAATTACTCCATTTTCAATGCAAAGGGCATTCAAAATTGGGTGATTGGATCTTCTCAAACACATGTCTCGCATCCTCGCATATCTCTGCTGGAAAAGCAGCCTAAAGCGGGGAATTCACTAGTCGGGCATGCCTGAAGACATGCCCGCAGGTCCGGTAGGTCTGTGCGATGTTTTCCTAGTGTAGGAGCGTCACATTCACTCTGGCCTATAGAAGCGAAGTCCGGCTGGCATTCCCGTCTAATGAATTCCCTGCTTAACGGCCGAAGGTAATAGAACCGTCACTGTCAGTCTGGCCTATAGAATCGAGGTCCGACGGGCTTGTCTACAGGCATACCCGCTGGCTTCCCCCCCTAGTGAATTCCCCGCTTAACGGCCGAAGGTAGTATCGTCACAGTTTGTCTCAAATTACTGTGTAAACACCGTACGCCGCGACATAAATAAATTCATGGGCCGTGAGCACCGCACGAGAAATGGCCACCTCCGGTTTCAGCTAAAGTTCAGTTGCCTCGCAAAAGTAGATTTAAACTTAGGGGACATACACAATGGACATATACAAACCACGTCCATACCTTTGCCTTGATTCGGCCGAATCAAAGCAAAAGCGTAAAATACCTACATTTTGGGCATGTATTTTTATTTTGGGGAACGTCAAGTTATTTTAAGAAGGTAACGTTCAGTTACGGTTGGTAAGTCTCGCATGTGGTGTCCGCATTCAAAATTTGTGACACATAGATCTAAGTGTTGCCCTATGTAAATAAATCACCTTTCAATTTCAATCATTGTATTCCACTGAATTGTATCCTACTAAGAAAGTCGATTTACTTTATAGCTAGGTGGTGTGTAAGGCAAGCTGATGCCCATAACTCATCACCATTATTTACAATTGAATTCTGCTCTGCCATCATCGCACGACACACACTCGGTCCATTTTTATTATTTACGCACAAGCCTACCCACACTGCAGAATATTTTTAAACAAAAACAAAAGCATGATTGTGCTCTTCGTATTTTTAGAAATCTTTCGTTAATTAGCAAATCTATTCTTTGTACCTATATTGTGTACGGTGCGACCCGCTGGCGGCAGGTGTCCTCCTTTTTAATTATAAAATAATTTCAGCTGTATCTCCGTGCTTGCTTTTCTTCTTTTAATGCTGAGATTACATTACGTTATTAAATTTCATAGCGCTCCGTGAGGCTTTTTTCTTGACATCTTTCCGTGTCACTCCTTAGACCACTGCTGGGTCTTAGTTATCTTTCTCCGTTCTGTTGCTTTTAGCTGTGATTAGCGTAATATTAATTTCACATTCCGCTCCTGTGTTGTCTGCTTCATTTAATCTTGTGTTTACCGTAGGAATACAAAATTCTAAACTTGCTTTTCAAACTTACATTTTTTTACTGTTTTTGTCAATTTCGCCTGCGTCTTTAGCCGCATAGGATATTGTTGTAGCAACTATGATACGACGAGTTTATACTATTTGAATAATACGAAAAACACGAACCTTAAGTAGGTATATCCCGAGGGCTTGCCAAATGAGGGTTAATCCTAAGTCAAATCCTAAGCCAAGACCTTGAGCACTGAGCAGTATGGATTGGAATATCACATCGCAATAATTCTCCGTTCATCACATTACAAAATGAAATAGAAGACTGATAGTAGAAGAGCGGCGAAAGTGTACTATTTATTATTAGATACCGAAGAAGCTTAACACCATTCTCACTACTATTTTATCAGTCTTAAAGGGCATTAATCTAGATTCCATGATCTCTGTTTAAAATAACACCAGTCTGGCGTACTAATCCAATTGCAGCCAGCTCCATGCTTGAGTCAACTCTAAAATACACTCGCTCGCGTAGAAGAACTAAATAACGGTCGAAACGACCCCGAAATATTAAAGCCACCGCCCGGGCTGTGTTATGGGACACCGCTTAATTCAATTCACGAAATTAACCCTATAAAGAAAAGTAGTTCGGTTTCGGGTGGCTTGCAATTTCTGGCGGGCGCGATCCTATGCATTGCGAGCGTGCTGGGACTCGTTTATGATGTTTAAATAAACCAATAGGAACCTTGTACATACATACAGAAATCAAGATTATTTATATATCGCGGAGGAGGTAGGCAGAGGTGTATACACCCACGTTTCGCCTGACCCATGTAATAGGGGGCGAGCTTATGTGAGCGATGCTGTCTTCTATACTTAAGACAAGTGGTCGCCCGCGGCTTCCCTCGCGTTATTGTCGGTTGTTATATAGCCTTCCTTAATAAATGGACTATCCAGCACAAAAATAATTTGCCAATTTGAACCAGTAGTTTCTGAGATTAGCGCGTTTAACCAAACAAAGAAACAAACTCTTCAGCTTTAATATTATTATAAATGCTTTGTTAATTGGAATAAAATAATCCTTAAAAATTACAGGTGTTTTTTTTTAACATGATGCGGGTTCCATTCCCGGTTTAGATATGTGTTTATCCACAAATCTTTGAACTGAATTCAAATTCAAAATAAAATTGTATTTAACAATTGAAATAAAGTTTCCTTTCAGTAAATTTGTCTATCTAAAATATTTTACATACTTTCATTCCTTGTGGCATAGCCGTGGGATAACCTGTATATGTTAGATGAAATATATAATATGCTAAAGGATATTAATATTACAGTCTTCTGAAATATTCTAAGCGCGCTCTCTGTAAGCTTGACCCGAAGACCAACGAAAGAATTGTTCGTGAAAGGACAAAGTTAGAAGCGGTAAGCGCATTTTAAGAGAATTAAATTGCATTTTTATTCAACAGTCACCTCTGTAACTTATCCAAGTGAAAAACTTGGAATGTTATTACAAACTTAGGGATCAAACTTTTTGTTCGTGTGAATTATAAATTTGGAATGGCGGTAGATCGAAGGACTTCTTACCTTGGACTGCTAAGCTCAGTTTCGCAATTGATTGTTCCGGACCAGAGTAAATTATTTTAAGTCCCATGTACTGGGTGGCAAGCCTATTGCCATTCATAGGGCACGTAAATCGCAGTATATTCCTAGGTGGTACAAAAGAAACGATGCTGCCCATTACTCATCGCTGTTTTAACCCGTAGTTGTCTTGTACGACACCCGTAGCAAAAAATGGGGGGAAATACTCAATTTGCCACCCTCCATTTATTGCTACGAGTTGGTGTTGGTGTCTGCTCTGTCGCCATCGCACGACACCAACTCGGTCCATTTTAATTATTTACCTACAAGTACCTTCACCACATGAGTAAATAAACGGAACAGATTGTAAAATGGCTGTGCGAGCGTAAACCGGTTTTCTCCAGTCTCGCCTAGCGGCCTGTTGACAGGCTTATTCTCTGTTCCGTTTATTTACTCATGTGAAAGTACTACGTGTCAGATATCTGACCCATCACCACCAGCACCTAAATGTCTCCACTGCTGAGGCACAGGCCTTCCCTATGGCGTGACGTGGGAGTTTTGGGGAAAAGAAACATACCCCTGAATACAGAAACGCTACTCAAATTTAGGGGACTGCTTAAAAAGTTAAGTGGACATTACCTGTCAGAATTTGTGCTGGTACAGCAGCCTCGTCCGTCTAGATCCGGTAACTGTAGGCCTATTCGCTAACTTTTTTTGACAGTTGAAAGTGATGATCACCGAACTCTTTACTTAAACATTACTGTTTTCACAGGACAAGTGTCCCAATAGCGTTATAGTAAAGTAGTAATGGATCAGTAAATAGTCCAGTGATTATCACTCTCAAGTGTCAAAAAAAGTTAGCGAATAGGCCTACTGGTCGCAGGTTGTGTGTTGTCAGAAACACAGTTCGAATCAGGATGGCCGTTTAGGGGAAATCTTCAATACTGCGGGTACAAATCCCGTAGGATGAATATAGGGAGAATGGGCCATACCCCACCACGCTGGCTCAGTGCAGATTGGTGGATATTTAACGCCTGCAAAAACGGCCTATAGTAAAGGCTTAATTTGCCTTCAGCACAGAGGCCCTCGAGATAATATATTTTTTGGGCACCAATCCAATTCTCCATTTGGCTCCCTTGTTACATTAGGTTCAAATTATAAAATTCCTTTTTTTAGAGCTAAGCAGGTGGAAAATTTCGATCCTTTCTCATGTACAGCTGACTTGGTGTCGTTCGAACCACAAACAATGCGTAGAATCGTTCTTGTGTGTATTATTTATGGTACAACCGCCAATTTCAGCACATTTTTATGGTTCAATCAGATGCGAATATCCAGATTTACATCGCGACTCACGAAGCAATGTTTTATTTTAGATTCTTAGCTTGGTCACTTAAAAGAATATGAAGATTTATTAATCATTATCTCTTAATTCGTTATTATAACAAATGTGTTTTTTATCCATTGTAGAGTATTATATAATCATCGAATATGTTATTTGTTTTGTAATGGATTCATATTTCTTACACTCACACCTTTTATTAGGCCGGCAGTTTCGGTTACATTATAAGAATTGCATATTTTTATTTGCTTGAACTTAAACAAATGCTTAAAAAGTATCGACCTATAAATTTTACAACCCCAAAAAAAATTAAAAATCCATCTAAATGTATTCCAGAAAATGACCTTACATTGACGGCACAAGTGTATTGAATACAGACATCGCTACATTTATTCCAGTACAAAAATTCCCTCTCCCACTTTCCCCTCAATGGAATTTCAGTTCCGTTAAAGCGATAATTAATTACTTACCCAAGTAGTCATTAGTTAATTAATTAGGAGGGGCAAAGTTATCGGTATTGCTCTGTTGATAGAAGTTGCCAACTTTGTTACTTTAGCAGTTTATGCTTATATTTTATAGGAAAAATTTGCTGTTTTTGAACATTCACTTTTGACGTTGAAAATGATTTTGTTTGTTTTGAAAATTTGTCGAAGTGTGAATGTCAGCCAAGAGAAATCTACCTTTAGCCCTCCTTCACATGCTTGATTTATGTGTGTATGTCAAGCCTAGAGGTAATGCCCGAATGTCATTGTCACCACCCCACTCTTTCTGCGGGTATCGTACAAGGCGCCTAAGGATTTAAGCAATGAGAAGGAATGGGTAGCAGCGTTCCTGTTATACCACCATTGCTAAGTATACTGCAATTAGTATGCCCGTTAAATGGCAATAGGCTTGTCCAATATTACATGGGACTTAAAATACTAGGCGAATTGTGTATGTCATGAAAGCCTGCCCCTCTAGGGATAAATGGGCGTGATTTATGTATGTATGAATTGCCGTGTGGTGACGGCAGAGGAGAATACAGAGGGAATACAGAGGAGAATACAATTGTCACCACCCCAAATCTCTCCCGTGGGTGTCGTAGAAGGCGACTAAGGATAAATCAGTGATGAGGAATGGGCAGCAGCGTTCCTCTTATACTTACCACCTAGCAAAGTACTGCGACTTTTGTGCCCGATAAATGGCAATAGGCTCGCCACCTATTACATGGGACCTAGTATAATTGGCGAAGCGTGGGTGCTAGTTCACCTCTGCCTACCCCTTCGGGGATATAGGCGTGAATTATGTATGTATGTATGTATGAATTTAATATAAGATTTTTGACAGCCTTATTCTGCAGCAAGTAATCGTTTACGCTCGAATTGGCCCAAATTATGTCATATGGCAGTCAAGGAAGTACTTCAGCGAGCGCACACGTAGCATGTCGCCTTTCGGACGATAAAAACTTCGCGTTTTGATACGGCTTTTTTATAACGCTATTAATTTTACAATGTACACGCCATCTCATTTTATCTTTTAATAATTCTGTTGTTGAATATCTTTTTAAAAATTTTACTCTGTTCCTATTACGATAAATACAAAATATGTACGTAGAATATTACTATGACCGGTACTGCTATGAACTGGTCCATGCTGGCCTAGGAAAGAAAAAGTGTTGACTAATAAGCACCTTGGGGCACCCGAATGGTGGAGGGTTGGCGGCAGTGACAACCTAAGCCAAAACCTTGACCAGTATGGATTGAAAATTTGTCATCCCAACCACTCTCTCCGTTTATCGGTTTCTCGACATTGTCCTTTCCGTCTCTTTTCTATAGGTACATTATTTCATCATTAGCACTTTGACGGTGTGTTGGATGATATGAATCAAAAGAATCTGAAGGGAACGGATGGCTTAAAGACGATTGACCGATATTCATGTAAGAGGAAACATAATGCGCCGACCCCAGGTAAACTGGGAACAGGGCAGGATGAAGAAACAATTTTAAGGACTGCCTCCTTAATAGTGATTATTCCTTTGTCTAAAAGCAGTCCCGGATAATTTGCGTAAAATTAACCGAAGCCACGACTGCGAAACGCTACAACAAAACCAAAGGAATCCGCGCTATCCCACTTACAAATATACAAGTTAATTTTCAACAGTTATTCCACAAACTAATTTAGAATACCTTCCCGGATTCGTGTTTTTCTATCATTTGCAATGTTACCGGGGGAAATTTAAATCTGCTGCAGTAGCGAACTGTTACAATAAAAATGACAGAATAAAATTGAACCGGCTCATTATCTTAGATTATATACAACTCTTGCTGTTCGAGCAGGGATCTGAAGTGGCTAGAATAAACGGACGTGTGAAAAGAATTATTGATGTAAGTTATGTAGTTGTGTTAGGACAAGCAAAGTTGCGAAGAGATACGGGACTTAAACGAGAAATGGGCAGCAGGGTTCCTGGAATACCATCAAGTACTCCTGCGATTAACGTGATCTGTAGATGGCAATAGGCTTGCCTAATATTACACCCACTGATGAATACATTTCTGCCTACTCCTTCGATAAACAATCTTGTTTTATGTATGTATATATCTATGTATTACCCACTTCAAACTAAATTGTGATGAGTAAAATTAGTGCAAATGATTTATAACTATGTTTCCCTTGAAAATAATATAAATAAATCAATATTCCGTCACAGAATTCCCTCAGCGAAACCTTCAAATAAAATTGTTAGCGAACATTACCGTTTATCCAGAACCAACACCTCCTCCTTGTATACTAGAGAAACACAAAGTTCCGGGTTCCTAATAACATCAAATTCCGGGAAGCGTCAACCCGGCCTAACAACCGAACTGTCCAGACAACTTTGGAATTCTTCACACAAAATTCGTTCAGCAACTTGAGCGGCAGATCAAAGTTGCCTTTCGATCTGCGAACTTCAGCATGACATCCTATTAAGACATAGGCTAAGCCCGTTATTAGTTTATCCAGGCAACATCTCCCATAATTTCTATCGGATAACCCCGGTAACTACATGGGGTAACCGGATTACTAAAACGACTACCATAGTATTTGCCTACGTGCTATTTGCCGCAAGCCTAACTTTGCTATCTAGGCGAGTTAGATTTATATATCTTGTTGTTAAACGCTTCTAACCACTGGCATTAAAATATTGTATCGTATTGACTATGCTATGACAAATTAAACGTAGCTGGTTTAATACCTAGAAACCACTGATGCCAGAAATTTTATAAATACCAAATTAAAATGTATAAGTATAGAACGCTACTAGATGTAACGGTTTTCTACAATCATAAACATATTATATCCGTGGAAGATCTAGCTAAAGAAACAATATTCTGATTTTTCAGATTCGATGTAAAATGTTTATCTACTCCTTAGTTCGTTCCTCAGATTTGGTGCTGTAAGTTTTAATGACGTTATCACCACAAAAATGGTGAAACAAAAGCTTTTATGCCAACGTTTTACCTTTTACCTCAATAAAGAAGTAGATATCCCTGTCTCTTATTTGCTCCAACATCTTCATGTACCGTATACAAGTATGTGGATGCTAACTTCACCGTAATTCTGGTATCATTTAAGTTTATGTGTACATAGTCTGAACTGGGTTTGTCGTCTCTGGAAGCTCTCGTTACGTTGGTTATTTATAGGACAACATAACATGTGCTAATTTTATTTTTATGTTTATTTTCTCTTTTGATATTTTATACAAATAGTGTATTTTATTAGAATGTTGTTTTATTTTTGTGACACAAAAAAATGTATTTCATGTATACGAGAAAGAAATATTCATATTCTACACGTAATGGCTACAATTTCAGCAATGGTTGTAAAAATTGCTGGAGAATTTTGGTATCATACGTTGCTGAAATTTTGATATCTAACATAATGACTTCTGTTATTGTCTATTTCACTTGAGCAAACAGAAGCAACGTTTACTATAGAATAGTATCTATTGTTCCACTTAATTCACACCACTATTATTTGTCTCTGTCTTATATTCATTAACATCTTCGTAATTCTGTTCGACCTAGTTCGTAGCGTCTTCAAGATTAGTTCGCTCCAGGCTTTGCTGGAGGCTAAATAAATATACGAGGCAATTCTTAATCAAATACACATGTCAGGGATTCTTAGTAGCTGCGTTCTGTGAATTAGCTCCTTACAATGTTGCGGTTGGAATCAGAAATATAGCGGCTTCGCGTAAAATAATGGGACATGATTTAATAATTAGTTTGAGTGTTGCAATAATAATTTAGTTTCATAAAAATGAAAAGGCCATTTTGTATGTTTCGTTAGTATTTGATATTGTAGAATTGTATATAAAATTCTAGAGAAAAATCTTGTAAGATCAGAATCCAGAATATTTCATCCATATCGTGAGAGTCTGTACAACTAAAATGAATATCATGAAAGCAACTTATTCGGAAGCGCGTGATAAAACTCTAGCGGCAAAATGTAAAGGCCATGTTTCCTAATGACGGACCCCTGTACACAGCCACGTAAATGTACAGCGCCGAGGGCTGGCGAAGCTTTTGTTTTTATTTCTAATTTTTCACTTTGAACCGACGATCTGAAACAAATCCCACGAAATGATCTCCTGAGATATTTACAATTCTTGCCCTCCCCGCTGGTAAATTTCTTAGCGGCATTACACGGGTCTTATTAATCACGTCCTGTGTTTCCCTCCCGGATTTTCTTTTTTCTCATCCTTGACCGCGGGATAATAATAAATTTTCCTAATTTGCATTTCATTTTCTGAGCAATTTTTCGCTTCGCCTATAGCCCGTCAATTTTTTGGCTATTCCCGTTTTAATAATAACGAGTCTGCTTGCTGATCGTTCCTTCTGCTATATTGCTGTAGGTATTCTCTTGAACAGATCCGGATTAAATGTTTAAGGGCTCAAATCACAGCCGTGTAGTTCCTTTACTGGTAGTTCTATGCTTAGTTATTTCTTAACTAGTAGTTGAGGTTTAGGTGTATAGTTATAATGCATAGGAAAATGGCCCCCAAAAGTTACATTAACAACTTTTATTGACAATTGCCACATTATTATTCAAAATTTTAATTCTGTTATCAACTTTTACTTAGTAATTCCGCCTAAATGTAAAAACGTGCGACACCGCAACCAAAAACAGGAATACACACGGTTCATTGCTCCATACAAATCGATCCATCACAGCAAATCTCAAGGTTTAAATCTATTGCGACTGCCCGTTGGGTGATCTGTCGCAATGATTGATATATCGCTGTCGCACTCTAAACGCAAACGCAAAATAAGGCAAACGAGGAAAACAACGCATCTGATTCCTGTGACATGTCTATGATGAATATGGCTGTCGAAAGAGTTAACGCTATCGTGTGCTTTATCCACTTTTCAATAGAGTATAAAATGGCAGACAACTGATAGAGTATGAACTTAATAACTAGGGCATGAAATCAATCTTAATTTAACATACGAATGAAAGGTGAACCTGTAATATACTTATGATATACTATCTATAGAGAAATTACGTATGACAAATAGCTGTGATATTACATATAATTTTTTTTAAACCATCATTATATATAATGGCGAACAAGATGAATATTATAGGATAATTATATCCTGCACCAAATTTTTTGATTTTGTTCAGTACATATTCCTATAATTAACAGTATAATAAGTAACTATAAAGCTGTACTTCGAAACCCAAAAAATACTGGAAGTCCGTCCAGTAAAGAGTTAATAAAGCCCTAAATCGATAGTCTAATCAGAGTGAGACATTCGCACAATGACTAAGCGAAAGAAAGCAATCCTAAAAAATAACAGCTTCTGCATTCTCTTCGCAGAATGTTTAACACTAATCCGCTAAGTGATGGACAGTTCATTCGTTGTCTTATAAATTGATACGTCAAGGAAGCAGCCCAATCTCATCGGGGGTAGTATCTATCAGCCCTCCGAAGGGCTAATGATTGATGAATTCTATCCAATAGTCCGCCGCCATTCGTCCCAGTTTATTTTCGATGCCGTGATTTTTGCAAGCGAAATCCGTGTTCAGATCAGTCTTGTAACTTGATCTCGGTCGTGTTACAGTTTTGCAGCTCATTTTCTTGTCTAGGTTTTCAATATAGCGAGTGTAAATGATGCAGGCATCTGTTTTCACTGACGGAAATTTATTATTGGCTTTTGTGTTCATGGTTGGTGCTAAACGGTTATCTATAATAGTAAAAGCATGTTAGTTCTAGAGGTTTACCATTATATGGTTTACCAGTAATATTTTATCTAGAGTTAAGACTAACCATTTAAAACTGTGCCAGCATGGTGGGCCGTTCTCTTCAAGTCCATAGAGTATCTCCATGGCCAAGCTGTGGGTAGATTACATTAGTAGTAGGACAAAAAAAGAAAAAAAAGTAGTAAAATAAAATTGACTTTAAGGTAACTGTAGCATAATTAAACCAGACTTGAAAAAGTCATGAGGTGAATGGAATTTTTCCCTATTCCAAATAACTTGGGAGCGTTATTACCTCAAGAGGCGTTGAGGCACGCCCAGTGTATCTTATAGAAAACCAGCAGTCTAAAGTTTCAGAGATATTAAATTAAAATAATAAAAGTAAGTATTTTTTTTTATTTCAAATAAAATATATCAAACCGCTGGTTTCAAGCATATAGTTTTACATTATTTCGGTTTCGATTAAATATTTTTACATACATACATACATACATACATACAATCACGCCTATATCCCCGAAGGGGTAGGCAGAGGTGAACTAGCACCCACGATTCGCCAATTATGTTACGTCCCATGTAATAGGTGGCAAACCTATTGCCATTTATCGGGCACAAAAGTCGCAGTACATTGCTAGGTGGTATAAGAGGGAATGCTGCTGCCCATTCCTCATCACTGATTTATCCTTAGTCGTCTTGTACGACACCCACGGGAGAGATTTGGCGTGGTGACAATTGTATTCTACTCTGCCGTCACCACACGGCCTTTAAATATTTTTAACTATTGTTAAACCTTGCAATACACTCACTGACGATTTGAGACTACATGAATATTAAAACTGATATCTTATTACTCCTGAGTATTTATACAAAGCTATTAATTATGCACAAGCGATACAGTCCTTTATTTACATTGAATGCTAAGTACCAAATATTACTTACAATCAACGTTCAATAAACTCAATTTTCCGATTCATTCATGGAAAATGCGTTGTCGATTTTAGTGAATTTTCTTCGAGGGCCGCCTGAAGAGCTAAACAAATCAGCAAAATCGATTATCGACGATTTGGCTTCCATTAACTTAGTATTCATTAGTTCCGTCACACTATTCATGGTCATATACAAATTAATGTGCCATATACCCAAAGAGAGTTGGTGTCAGGTAGGCTGCTTGCTGTAAAACCTAAGGCAAAATCTTGAGCACTATGAATAGGAAAGTTGTCATACTCTAACTCTCGATAATATGATCCTTTCCGTCGCTTTTCTGTACATTAATTGATCACTAGTACCTTTCCGGTGTGATGCATGATATGAATTAAAAGGCAGTGGATGTCTTGATGACGTCTGACCGATATGAATGGAAAAAGAAACATTCTGCGACGACCCCAGATAACTGGGAACAGGACCGGAAGATGATGATTATGTTACAAATTAATCCATCCAAAACCATAACAATATTTTTTTCAGATTTTTCTTTTGATTTTGTAACTTATTAGAAATCAAGCAGATATATTCCTAAGATAAAAAAATATCACCAAGTCAGGAACATTTATTTAATCTAATTCCTTTAACTTCCTGATGGAGTTACACACCTTCCTACTTCCTCCCTGCAGCATTAAATATTCCGTGAGATGAAAAGGCGCAACTTTTATGCTCTTGAGACATAAAAAGTTTCGAATAAATATTTCGGACCTTAGTATTATTTCCGCTTTAATGATTGTGAACAATATTTCTTTGTTATTTTTGAACGATAAACATACATAAAAAATCTTAGCAAAGGTAAATAGTTCGCTACAATTTTCGATAAATCCGCATTTTTTTAATGATTATAAATTTAATAACACCTACATTTATATAGCAGAAATTCAGTTATCACTATCGCTATCACCTCTTTCTCGGTGAGTGAGGGCTCTTAGTAGCTATTAATGTTACCTAACTTTGTATTGAAAATTTGAATCCACCAGAAACATTACCAGAAAATATAACATACACCAGCTTTAGGCAGCATACCCGTTTTAGGCTCACGATGGTGCGCTAAAAGGTTAATGTCCCAGACCTTCGGCAACTAGCACTCGCACAGCCTATTCGGGTGCCCCCGGAATTTGGCAATTTGCTCCCAAATCTGCGCACCTTCAAGAATGCGATTCAACACCGCTAACATTCCGTTCTGGATTTACACCTAAACAAATCTACGGCGGCACCGCTTGAAAATATTGGCCCGCAGCTGTTTCGAATAGTTTCCGTAATTAATTAGAAAGTTTCCCCGGCGGAAGTTCGAGAAGTAATTTCGATCTTTCTATTATTACTACTGATAAGTGAATTAAAACATTTCTCTGCGGTAGTTCCTCGGGAGGCAGGAAACCATTTACTGTATGCGCACTTTTTGTTTTGGTTGTTTCTGCAATTGAACATAAATGGATGGATCCAATCAAGTAATGTTGATTTTTTATTCGGTTTTACTTATTGAAGTTTTAGTTTATGCGTTAGATTTGTCAAGGTATTTTTAAGATTATTCTCCATAAACCGTAAATACGATTACGCAGTATTAAGTACAAAACCGGTGAATTTAAAGTTTCTATAACAAATCAAATAAACCCTTACTTATACTAAACGAAACATTGTAAATTTTAAATAAAAAGAAAATTAGACTAGATTTCAAGTGTTTAAAAACCTCCAAATATTTATTGCTCCCGAAATTTGGCATCATAGCATAAAACAAAATAACATAAATTATTATTGGCCAATTATTAATTTAGACTTATCTTACGAGGAATAGGTACATCACTTAAATCTACCAAGCATAAACAATTTGCAGGATTACGGAACGTTGCTGTCTGAATAAATAAACAAATACAAATACTTATAAATGTTTGTTACTCTCTCTCTATTGTAGGAGTGGAGTAAAAGCATTCCCTTGCTTAGATTGTTCGATCTTTCCTGCTGCCACTTAATTTGGTTCATCACTCTGGTATCGGATTTCGCATTCCGTTGGTTAATAAACTGTTTCATCCATTGTTAGTAAAGCTGTTATAGTCGACATATTTAATTTTGTAATAAGTGTGTATAGTTATTTATTATGATTTTTAAGAAATTGTTGTCATTATTTTAAAATTAGGCAAAGCTTGGATTTGGATTCGACTTTTGATTCCAGACATTGCAATTTGGAATATCCGCAAGATTTCTTCTATTCGTCATCATCTTCTTGCTCTGTTGCTAGTTTATCTGGAATCTGCGCAGTATGTTTACTCTTCTATTAATATCAATCAGACGTCATCAAGCCATTCACTCCCTTTTGATCTATAGCATCTATCACATCTAAAAATTGCTAGTGATGAATGATTAATGTATAGAAAAATGATGGAATTGATGCGGTGAACGTAGAGAGTGATTGTAATGGCAACTTTCCAGTCCATACTGCTATCTTTGAGCATTATACACAAGACTTCTATTGATTTTCCGAAAATAATATTAATTGATGTTGCGATATGGTTTCTCTTATTGGCGTAGCATGGCTATAGTAGTATTCCGTTCAATTCTTCCAAGTATAGCAAGAATCTAACCACACATAACGCATCATTCTTGTAACGTAGCCAGTGGAACATTTAAACGGCTCAGAATAATTTATCAATTCACGTTAACAGTGTATTTTTAACGGGCCACACCCCCTAAGCAAAAACGTAGAACAAAAGCGAACAGGAATCTCGGAAGACAATACGCGAAAATGTAACAGGGGAGAATAATTGTTTTCTTGATTAATTCAGAATACGGAAACATCGGGAGACCTCCTCGGCTCGCTCGGCGCGCAAGCGATCCCAGATATTCCCCGCGGCATATTTAAAAGCGACTTTCTCCCAGTTTAAAATTGATGGAGCATTAAATACACAGAAGATTGTTTTGGAACCAGTATCTACGATTCTTTCTGGATTTTCTGCATACGTACAAATGTCGTATACGATTTTTTACTTGCCGTGTGGTGACGGTGGAGCAGAATACAATTTTGACAACTCCCCTTTGTTCCGCGGGTGTCGTACAAGGCGACTAAGGTTAAAGATAGCAATATAAGTGGGCAGCAGCGTTCCTCTTATACAACCTAGCAATAATTTATTGCGATTAACGTGCCCTTACGTTTTTCGGCAATAGGGTTAGGTCACGTATATAAGATGCTCGCATGGTTTGGGCATATAGAAAGGATGAGATGAAAGACATTGAGAAAAAGGATAAGGATAACTGGTTAAAAGTGAGTGTTGAATCAACCTCTGCCTTCTTCTACGGGGATGAATAGGCCAATTTATGTATGTATGTATGTATGCAACACAATAAATAAAGTTCTTTGCACATCGTTATAAATAGGGAGTTTCCGTTGTAAACTATGAGTGCGTTGAATATTTAAATAACCCCGGACATAGTGGAGTTATGGATGCTCCTCTTAACGCTGTCCCTGGTATTGCAACACACAATCACGCTAAGTGCTCGTTGGAGCTGGGTATAGAAATTTAAGGGTTATCATCCGCACACTGTGCTTTGAAAAATGTAACGTATTTCATAGGGCACAGGGTTCTTTGTTGACATTCGCCGTATTTAAAATTCAGTTTAAATGCATGTGCCGTCGGCTTTGCACCGTAAATACGTCACCACCTTTCTTATTATAAAGCTTTCGGATTACAATGATGTTGATGTGAAATTTGACTGCTTCTAACCAGGGGTAATGAACTAGAGGAGTTCTATTGTGTAGTGATATGCACGCTTTGCCTGCTATTGCGTAAATTAAACTACGCTTGAGAATAGCTGTCGCTGTTTTTTTTTAAATTATTATGAGGCTTCTATTCGAACAATTTTACAAAAAATGGTCAGAAATATTTTGAAAAATTATTGTCCTAGTGTGTTACGACGTACCAAGACAAGTATTTCTGGGCCTACGTTCTACTCATCATCTTCTTCTTCCTGCCCTGTTCCCAGTCTATCTGGGGTCGGCGCAGTATGTTTCCTCTTCCATTCATATGTCAGACGTCATCAAGCCATCCAATCCCTTTTGATTCATACCATCCATCCCACCGTAATGGTGTTAGTGATGAATGAATGTATAGAAAAGAGACTGAACGGACCATGTCGAGAGACCCATGAACGGAAAGAGTGATTAGAATGACAACATTCCATTCCATACTGCTCAAGGTTTTGGCTTAGGTTTTACAGCCGGCCGCCTGCCTGACACCAACCCTCTTTGGGTACGCTGTTGTTGGTGGTTTTCCCTCCACCATTCGGGTGCCCCAAGGTGCTCATTGGTCTACACCGGGCAATCTCCCTTAGTCGACTCTTACGACACCCACGGGATGAGTTGGGGCTGGCCGATTCTACGTTATTTGTTCGCTCCCAGGCCAGCATAGAAGGCGTTCTACTCATCATGATCGTCTTAATAATAATTTTAAAAAGCGGTTGTTGTACTATACAAATGTGTGCAGCTTATCACACAATATGAAGCTCTATTTGGTCGCGTCTTTAGGGTCGAAATCGGACGAGCCAGACTTATGTGCCAGTGTTTGTACTTTTCGAAGGTCCAATTTCCCCTTTCCGAATACAACTAACATCCCACAATTAACCCAGAAACAGTAAACAAAGGCTACTTTTTCAAACTCCATCAATAATAGATAATGCTTCGAAAGTTCCACGTAACTAAAAGGCATTAGTTACTTGTTTCGTTTCGAGGAATTTGGCCTATCGTCACCTTTAGATGGCCGAGACGTTAAGTAAACAGACGTTAGTGCGAACAATTGTAGAATTATCCGAAACAGCTGGACATAATGTGCCGTGTGGTGACGGCAGAGTAGAATACAATTTTCACTTCCTCAAATATTTCCCGTGGGTGTCGTACAAGGCGACTAAGGATAAATCAGTGATGACGAATGGGCAGCAGCGTTCCTCTTATACCACCTAGCAATGTACTGCAACTTTTGTGCCTGATAAATGGCAATAGGCTAGCCACCCATTACATGGTACCCAACAAAATTGGCAAAACGTGGGTGCTAGTTCACCTCTGCCTACCCTTTCGAGGTTATAAGCGTGATTGATATATGTCTGATGCGGATTGTTGATTGACAATGCCTGGTGATTATAGACCTGATGGTTTCATCATTCGTCAAAAAAAAAAAAACAATTTGCTATCAGTTTCCCAAATTTACAGGAAAACGAGCTCACCAACCATTCATTTATTTTATTTAAGCGTCCTACGATGATACTTGGACACCTATCACTTCATGTTGTGTTCAACAACAAAGCTAGAAACTGATTCTGATGCAGGTCATGTTTGGACCAATTTTCTTGAAACCCTTCCGAGGCTATAAATAGATTTCTTGTAGCCAGCATCGCACCTCCACGGCTAATCGATAAAGGCTCATCCCCATTAAGAGCGCCATTCAGTTTCTAGACACGCGCGTGTAATCACTGAATGTTTGGCGTGCATGGTTGAGGTAAAGATTATGAAGTGCCATCCGCTAGTCCTGGGGTCGACTTACCTTTCGTACGTGATACTGAGTCTTGATAGCGGGAGATTTAAGGTCGGCTGTTGTTTATTTCTCAATATAACAACGATCAGTGAAAAAATCTGCTGTGTGGGCAATAATCAATTGACCAAGTTTACTAGAAGTTAGAAGATAAGTATTAATTTATTCTATTTATCAGGTTAGTAACGTGGATGGTTAGTAAATTATTGTTTAAAAAGTTCAATTTCACAATCAGCGCCATCATTTGATGAACACCCTTACACCACACCACCACAATTATTATAATTTTTAACAATTATTGTTGCTACTGAAATACTGTAAAATTTATCTTTATTTATTTATTTACTTCACAATTGTTGTCTTTAGCATGACAGGGCCACTAAAGTATTCAACAAGCTATGATCATACCAGTAGTTATTTTAGGTCACTAATACATGCCCCTATCTACACGTATACCTACACCTATACCTCACGTGCCTATATTGTGCTGACCTAGTATTGCAAACTATTGGAATAATGTAATATGAGGTTCACTTATTGCAATCTACGTATCTTCACAGAACATAAGCACGCCTTTGCAAGCTCAACATTTCCATAGAACACAAATGAGAGTATGCTTAGAAAGGCACGAAGCCAGCAATATGCAGCGTCGTTACATCAAGTGGGAACAGTATTCCGCACCCTCCATTTGAATCTTAAAGGGTTCTTTGAAATTGGATTCTTAAATTCGTTTTTGCACCAAACAAGTCTTATTCGGCGCCTTAATTACATTTTTTTAGTCTGGGTATAGTCCATTAAAGTAAGGCTAGCTTACGATAGCTTCTAATTTTAGTTCTTTCCCATTTGCCTTCAAATTTTCTGTATGTAATCTTGTCCAAAATCCAATCAAATCAAAATTCGATTGTTCCTATCTGGTATGATTACAATACACTTATGAATCGTCAAGACGCTGTACATACATCGAAAATCAAGGGAGTATGAGTATTATTACACTGGATCGCAAAGAAAACCACTAGCAGAACGCTCCATATCTGTTATAGCCTCATATCTAAGGCATCAACATCAACGTTCACTAATCAGTCTTAATGATGTCGCAATTGATTCAGTAAATGTAACAGAAAATAAGAATATAAGTTTATTATTATAATTCCAAATCTTGCCGTATCTCTATTCAGTTACACTTGAATAACTGGATGCCAACCAAAGAGAATCTTCGCAATGATAATATTAATTGATTGTTTCTACTTCACTACCTATTTTCGTTAGTGTCTGTTGGCTTTGTCGCTTTACCCAATAGGCAATAGTTGCTTAATAATCTGTAGTAATCGTGGAGTAGGGAATCGTGCCCAGAATTCTATACAAAGCTATTGTTGTAGTAACTATTTAGGAGGAAGAGCTACCTTATCGGCATTTTTATGTTATTCCATCCGTATGATTAGGCGCCCGGTTAATATTATTTGATGCTCGTGCCGCCGTAGTAAAAGCTATTGTGATTTCGCTATCACGCCAATGAATGGGGCAGTAGACTTTTATGTTTGTACCTTGATAGTTGTCAGGTTCGTAGTAAACGTGATATTTAAATAGCATCTTATTAAACTTTATGATGCATTTATTCAGCGCGTTTAATTTTGCAAGAATGTCGGTATTAATTTTCTTGAATAATCAATGTTTACGATAATGGAAATGATTATTTTGAGCGTTTGTTTAATTGCGTTAACTAGATTTCATAAAAAATATATCACACACACCACACTGACCAAGTGCATAATTATATATTTATGAGTGAAAATGCATTTACACTGACCTTTTTTACACTGAACTTAATTAAATGATTCTGAATCATAATTCGCAAAGAATTTAATTCCAAACATCACTGATCGGCAAATTCTGCATTATTGTGCTCTCGTTTAATCCGAATAAGAGTCCTCGTCAAATTCACGACATATTTCGCATTTCAACGATTACGCAAACAACAAGACAGAACCTAACGAATCCCAACCATGCAAGAGACACGAATGTTTTTATTGTCCTCATCAATTTCGAGTGTATAAAACTGCTCATGTCGGCGTAGCGGAATCATTTTGTTCCGATGGCAGTAATTCGACCATTAAAGATACAATAAAGTGGAACTGCCGGTGAGTTGCTCGTTTTATAAGCCTTTATGCAATTTTCCTTCGATCGCAGCCATTTGTATGGTGGCAAATATATTAGGCACTTCGATGGTTAAACCTTACTGGAGTCTAATAAGGACCAGGTTTGAATGAAAATTGCCAGCTTCGTTTCCAAGCTACTGTACAATATTAAAAACCTGCAATTTTTCGCAATAATTTTAATATTGAGCTCTTAAATTTTATCAAAGATGGCCCATAAACGGACATTATTCCCTGCAGTAAAGGCGCAAAATAATTTATATTATTAACAGTAGAAATGCTAATAGAAAGCAGTGGACCATTAACATATACTTACGGTAATGGAAATATGCAAAGTTCTAGTAGAATCCATCCCTCTGTGAATACGTTAACCTTATGTCAGTATTATTTTAGGTATAATTTGCAAATTCCTGGGTAATGGACGTAAAAAAACTGTCTCTAAATTATTACCACTTATAAAATTACATCACTTTTACTGTGTTGAGCTTTTACTAATAAAACAGTGTCTACATCACTTTGCTTTAGCAAACTGTTCAATTAGTCTGTATTTTATTTGAAATACATGTTTGTACAATCAACGTCATGCCTAAAATACCATTGTTGAGCTAACCGTTTACGACTACGGCCTTTTTCAAGCTTCAAATGCTATTTATACTTAATTTTTCTGGCGTTTATTTTTTTCTGATTCCATTATTAAAAAGTATTCAATGTTTGAAATAAAGCTTGAGCTTTTGACACCAAAGAGAGACTGGCTTTTTGGGAATAAGAAAGGGCAAATTCCAAATTTATGAAAGATAAAACTTAATATGTTAGTTCGGGACAAAAATTTGGAACTGATCTCGTGACTACAAGGAATGTCAATATCTTTAGTAATTTTGATGCCGTACCCAATATTCCGCCTTTTTCGCGCCAAGACAGATAATCAATCACTCCGAAGGATATATACATGTATATTCTTATACAGGTAAATGGTTTGCAAATGATTTGCAAGTAAACGGCAGCTAATTAGTATCGGTGCTCCAGAAATTTCAACAGCCAATAGAATAGTATAGCTATCTAACACTAAAAACTCAAATAACGTATTGAATAACGAGGTTATGTTTTTAATATCGCTCCTCTTTTATCCACGGAAACAGTATTATCGGAAGCTATTCAGAATTTAAAAATGCACCTGTGTAGAGCCAAAAGTGGGAAATGCAATATTTCTAAATGCAAGGGCTTGCAATTTATATCGGCCTATATTTAAATTTCATACGTTTAATATGGTTTGACGGTATCATCTTTTCTAATATGTATACTAAAAAAGATGCTGCCGTCTCTGTCATTTGTATTATATCGCTTGTAACATTTAATTTTGATAGGAGAATAATTTATTTATATTCGAGATTTGAAAAATTAGCACTGAGAGACTTATGCTAAACTGCACCGCACCCTTTAACAAACCATTCATTCATAAATCCTCTTTCATGGGTTCTTTTATTCACTTTCACGAGTTATTTCAGTATTCGGACTCTTAAGTTTATTGAAATGTATTTTCTATTGCCTTTATCTATCAGTTTTCTATACAATTTCTTATTCATTCGGTTTTCTTCAGTGTCTGTATGGTCAATCGAATTAACATACGGGAGATCGGTCAGCATTCCGATCGTTTTTTCGCGGGACGCGCTGCCCTTTACGATCAGCAATAAAATCGAAGTGCCGGTCAATAGATGCCAACTAGATGACTAGTGATGTAACGTGAGGAGGAACTAGTGTCAATGTTACTAGCGATCAACATTATCGAAGACTAGCTGTCAACGATGACTTGACTTCATCTGAATTTATTCTTGAATTCTTACATTTCAACAGCACGTCTGATATGAAAGTAGGAAAATGTTTCACCGTCCGTCCACCAACCCTCTTTGGGTATGCTGTTGTTCATGGTTTGCCCTGCACTATGAGGGTGATTCAAGGTGCTTATTGGTCTAGGTGGGGTAATCTTCCTTAGTGGAATTTTACCACACCCTGGGGGAGTCGGGTCTACCAGACTAGCATGGACATTATATCTATGACAAGCTTGTAAAATATTGTAGGCATCCCTTTATATTTTTGAGAAAAACTAAATCTGTTTTGTGAAATAGTTAATCATAACTGTATTAAGAAATAACAGTTCCCAATTTTATTCATAATTTTATTAAGTTCATACGCTTTTCTAATAACTTGCTTCCATTCTAAATCTGAAACATTACATTACAATACAACCCCTTGTGTCCAAATGAGTTCACGACTGGAAAGTATATTCAAACCGTCAAACAGTGTGCTAAATTATTAAAACATCGTTTCTAGTCCACCACTAGCCCATTGCGTGGTCCAATTGGGAAATCGTGGAATCGACAGTGTTTCCCGAGATTCTCGTTTTTGTTCCACGGGATCTGAGGTTTGCAAAGCCCAAATCGCTTTTTGAAAGCGGATTTACAATTTGCCAGTTTTCGAACGGAATCTCTTTTGTTTCTACCGTCAGTATTTGGCAATCAGCAGAGGCAGTAATTTTTGTGTTAACTGCTTCGATTTAGTCTTCAAATGGGGTTTTAGAAAGCACACTTATCGATATTACGCTGAAAGGAATAAAGCGACGTTGATCTAAAAATAGATTCTTGAAAATGCTCAGAGATATCGTAAGTTCTTATTTTGTATATGGGCGAACTATTTGCTCCCGAAATGCCATATTAACTTTTCGCATTAGCCTTTTAATAAAACAATACGAACCGTAGTTACGATTCATTCCACTTCGAAAAGCACTTTTTTCTCCTCGTAGTGTCCATTACGATTGGCTATAAAGGGAATGGCCAGAGAAAATGGTCGGCCAAAGTTGCCTTACGGGCTCTGGATGGACGCGATCTCTCTACCTTTTCGTTCAGAAGAGGGATGGATAACACTGCCCCCTTGAAATATTAATATAGAGGAATAAAGGAATCGGCTGTACGTGCAAGATTTATTCTTTCTACTCACGTACCCAATTCTTCAATGATGTGTTAGACCTCTGTCATTTTTAGGTTTTATTATTTGGTAGTTATTTTGTGGCTTCTTTATAATGTTCCTTTCATCTGTTTATGTCTGCCACAAGGTTTTTTATTGCATCTCCACTTTCATTCGAACGCTTTCGCGTAATCGATATCTGTATTCCCTTTTCAGTAAATGAAATCGGCCGATTTGTCAATACTAATGAATTGAAGTTCGTTTGCGCTTGTTTTATTTCGCAATACTTCATTGTCTGCGATGTTAAATATCGTCCCGGCAAACTTGACAATAACAGCTCCGTTGGAAATTCGATGCGAACGTTTTATTTCAATCAATTCATTTTGGTTCCGGCCCCTGCCATCAAGTTTTATGCCTCCGACTTGTGTGTTGTTTTATGCTGGTGCCCTACAGTAATTGATTCTCTAAATATGAAATTGCGTGTCGCTGTTTGTTTTTCTCTTGAAATATTCTACGTCGACGGTTTAAATTACGTTCGATCTATGTTTGCCGGTTCTGCTTTGCAAACGAGCGTTTAGGCTTCAGTTACATTGGGACTTCAGATACGGTACTTGGGTTTATTTTTAGAACTTTTAGTGTGTTCTGTTGTTTTTACAGTTTGTGCTCTTCGTTTGTTTACGATTTTAACATTACATAGAACGTCTGAGGTACACAATAATAGTGAGTACACAATAATCGATAATTATAAATTATCGATTATTGTGTTGTTGTTCACAACTAAATGTTTATGTACTAACTGTTAGTATGATATAGTATGATAACTTGTTGTATTGTAATTTGTTGAAATAATTTTAGATTTTATTTATAATTATAAATATTCATTTTATTAGATATGTCACGAGGACTCCTGTGGCCCAAAAAATTTGTTTCCAATTGCTGTGTCCTTGCAGGGCGTTACATGTATACCTTATCATAATTTTAAGACCTATGTACTCTGTACTGTGATAATGTGACTTGCAATAAAGATTATGATTTATTATATTTATTACAAGAAACATAAGTAGTATCAGACTCACGTTAGTTAGACAGACGTTAGTTATTGATATTAGGCGGTAAATAATATTCATTTATTTCGTGGTGATATAAATGTCGCTTCTAGAATATGAAAGAGTCATAAATCAAAATAGCTTTCTTGCAAAAGTAAGTCTCAACGCCACACGTTTTCAACACACAACGCTTCGAAGTGCTGTTTGAGTTATGTCGTTTTTTCATTAAATGAACGATGCGATTCGATCTCGGCAACCCAAATAGGCAAATTAGGTATTTGAACAAAAAGTTTTCTGGTTATTCAGTGTGTAACATAGACTTAATAGACTTCGCTCGACGACCGTGAAATTGCTGGGGACAATATTTCTTTATGATTACACAGTCGTTTCAAGTCGCAACGTATGATTTACGCTGCCGCTAAGTGCCTTACCCTAATTACGGACGTCCGTCGGCGAACAGCCTAAAACAATTGATGGAGTTTATTTATTAATCTAACCCGCCTATTTAGTTGACACACACGTTAAACCGAAGAGCAATACATATAGATTTTAGTCGAAAATTTATTCAGACATTTCGTTTTTAAATCGATGGAAATTAAAATCTAAACTGTCCTGAAATTTCTATTTTCCCATCATCTACCCGCATCTCTCTCAGATTTTGCGGATGTTGTACAAGGCTACTAAGAGCTATGAATATGGCCGGGAATGGGCAGTAGCGTTTTTTGGTATATCTCGTAGTAATACTGCGATGAATGTTCCCAGCAAATGGCAACAGGCTCGTCCTTTATTGCAAGGGACCTTAGTTGGTAAAATTCTGTGATACACAGGTGTGGTTTACGTATGTAAATTTTTGTTCTGAGGTTCTCCTCAATCGGCGATCGAACCAAAAATCTTTGGGACCAATCGTGGCGCCGACGTAATATTTTTTTTTTCAGGGAAGCTTGCCCTTCATCTCACCTGATGGTAAGTGACGATAAGGGCGGAAGATGGAATCGAGCTTCACCTGGAACCCTCAACCACAGAGGGGCTGGCTATCATAACACACATTGTCAGAACACAATAATGCTGTTAACATTATTATTATGGCGACTGATTTGGATAAGATGGTGGTAGCTAACCGGACGGCCTTGAAAGAAGTCCTACCACCAACCAAATCGAGTACAAATTTGTACCCTCCCTGGGGATCGAACCCGGGACCTCTGGACCTTAATTACGACGGGCAAACCACTAGACCTCGGAGGCGGTTGTAAATATGAACCGTTGACTCATAATTTCTCTGTATGTTTTATAATGGCTTGATTATATTACTACTCGGAACAAGCGTGCCTGTTGAAATGGGTTACCGAGAAACCGGCGATTAAGTCCACCCAATAAAAAGCTGTAAAACCGCATCGTGACGGAAAAGTGGCTAGCAATTGTTTTTCCTGACGTCCGTCAGTACGAGTGGGTTACGAATGTGTTTCGACTTCAACGTGTAGTGCTGTGAGTAAAGATTACGTACATAAATCACGCCTATATCGCCGAAGAGGTAGGCGGGGGTGAATTAACATCCATCGTCATCACCATCATTCAGCCGAGAGACGCCTACTGTTGGGCATAGGCCTCCCCCAAGGATCTCCAAACTGATAGGTCCTGCGCTGCCCGCATCCAACGGCTTCCCGCGACCTTCACCAGATCGTCGGTCTACCTTGTGGGGGGCCTTCCAACGCTGCGTCTCCCGGTTCGTGGCCGCCATTCGAGGACCTTTCCGCCCCAACGGCCGTTAGTCCTCCTCGCAATGTGCGCTGAACATCCATTTTTCGTCAATTAAGTTAGGTCCCATGTAATAGGTGGCGAGCCTATTGCCATCTATCGACCACATAAATCGCAGTCTAATGCTAGGTAGTAGTATAGAATGCCGCTGTCCATTACTCATCACTGTCTTTACCCTTTCAAACGGCATTGAGAATTAGTTTTGTTGAGAAAAAATTGCTATTGATTTGTGTCTCTTTTCCTTAAAAGAAGCGATATTGTGCGTTTGATATAAGCAGGCCTGAGTAGTTAGCAGAAATTTTGTATACACGCATTAAAAAAACGAGCAACCTTTGTGTTTATGGAGGAGGAAATAAACCCTCCCACAGTAAGCACGATCAATTTATGAAGTATTACCTGCCCCGGGGGCTTTTCTTTCAAAAGCCATTACGCACTTATATTATGTATATAACTTTTCTATCTGTTCAGATGTTACTTTTTTGTTTTTGATAGATATCCATTACCGTGTAAAAGGTAACCCGTTTTGTTTTGTAACCCGTTTTGTCTATGGGGGAGGCTTTCCAACAATTATTTTAACCTAATTAAATTAGGTAGCTACTGAACTAGGAGGCGTTTTGAACAATTATTGCATTGAATAAATTATGTTGTTCCTCTTTTTGTATAACTGTATAAAATTTGCCATGTGGTGACGGCAGAGTAGAATACAATTGTCTCCCAAAATCTCTCCCGTGGGTGTCGTACAAGGCTACTAAGGATAAATCAGTAATGAGTTATGGACTGCAGCGTTCGTCTTATACCACCTAGCAATGTACTGTGACTTTTGTGCCGGATAAATGGCAATAGGCTCGCCACCTATTACATGGGACCTAACATAATTGGCGAAACGTGGGTGCTAGTTCACCTCTGCCTACCCCTTCAGGGATATAGGCGTGATTTATGTATGTGTATAAAATTCTGATACGTTCACGTAGTTTGTTGGTTACAAAGATCAGTTTGTAAATTTCAAACTTTATTTGAATTCCTATTCTCACCTAAATAACTACAGTGTAGGTTAATTACTGTTTCATTTAATTACTCTAACCTGGCAGGGCCAAATGTTTCTGTGATGAATAAACAGACATTTATTTGTTCATGATCCATTATGTTTTTGTTGTATATTTTTAGTCGCTTATGCTTCTTACTTTGCACTAGCCAGGCAATAATTGTGAGTGGATATAATTTAAATATAATATTTATTATTATTTATTTATATATTTAATTAAATATGAGTGCGATTCCCGGTAACGACGGCCACTATGCGCATCCGAAGCACAAATGACATCAAGTCAAAATTCATTTGGTCACCCATCCGACGATCGGCCTTTGTGAACGTTGCTCAGCACCCGCAATCGTAAGCCGACCGCGCTTGTCTTTACACCGCCCAGCTACTCCGCGTCCGCAAATATTTCGCCCCGCAACATTTCCTTTGGCATTCGTTCATCAAAAAATATTTCCACCGTTACAAATGCTTCAGTATCGCTTTAATGTGTTACATTTATCACAAGTTTGAGTTTCATATTTCACCAGCGTTGTTTTATTGTTGGATAAAAACATCGCATAATTAAACGCTAGTCCGTGTGCTCGATTTTGCAAATAAAGAACGGAGGGACGTTTGTTTCAAATGCTCTCGTCGTCGTGATGTAATTGAAATCGGGACTAACAAACTTTAAACAGCTTAATGAGCCTATAGAGGGTTTTGGTAGATACACAGTGAAACGAGCTACACGCACCAATTTTAACATAGTCATAGAAATAATATATAATTATATACATACATAAATCGCGTGTCGCCGGCTGATTTCAGGTACCCTGTAATACATGAGGGCAAGACTATTGCTATTCACCGGGAACTTTAAGCACAGTAATTTATTCGAGAGTGCACCAGGAACGCTACTGCCCATTTCTCTCTCTCTCTCTCTCGTATGGATATAATAAAAATTTTTGTAGACACTTTTTGTGATAAATATGAGCAAAAAACGTCTAACCATGCGTAAGTTTAAAACATTGTTATACCATAAATAGTTCTCTAAGACCTCGTATATTGCAAGTTAAATAATACTATAATACAATACACCGAATTATTATAATACACCGAATAAAAATCTTGCTTTATTGCTATGTTCAGTTCAGGAGTAATAATTTCCTTTATCCGGCGCAACGTTTGACTGCCAATTATACTAATGAATAGTTCCAGGACACTGCGGCTTACTTTGTTGCGTCCAAATATTGTCGACGGCTAGAAGTGCTTTTGCTTTTGCTGACGTACCATTGCATCATAACAGCAAATAACTGGGATACTATATTTGTGAATGTGTGACAAAAATTGTTGGCGCCCAACGTGGGACAATAGAAGAGATGGTTGGATTGAGTGAGAAATACACGAATATGATTGGAAAAATGAGAAAATGACAGCTAACAACAGTGAATGAAAGAAAAATAACTACTGCGACAACACTTGTTGTGTAACGCTAGAACTTTTAAGAGAACTATAACCCCCGAATAGAGAAACGCTACTCAAATTTTGAGCACTGCTTGTAAAGTTACCTTTCAGAATTTGTATGGAGTAAACGTAAAATTTGACAATACTTAAATGTTAAGCAGGATTCAAACGTTGAGTAGCGTTTCTGTATTCGGGGGTAAATCATATAATTGTATCTTACGTTTGTTGCATTGTTATGTGATTGTCAGAACTGAGGGCGTGCTATAGTTTTAAATTTATGGAGCGTTGCGATACGATACGTCAACTATGGCGAACGGTTCTCGGTCAAAATTTAGCGGTTTACGATCGGCTGTAATATTTTATGGCGTCTCATAAAAACACTCTTAAAGTACACAGTTCGTGTGTTTCTGTCACCACTTCGTATTCCGGAGTCGGCTTCATTTTGTTGAGTTTTTGTTATCGCTTTTTATGCGACTTCGGCATTAGAATGGCGCAAAACCGTGGGAGCTCTTTGTGTAAACACATACACGTGGGGGCTTAAAATGGAGTTCGCAAATTTATTGCGCAAACAAAATTTTCCTCTTGACAATTTTATTTGGATAATGTCGCGTTTCAAAATGCAATCTAGTTATCTTCTAGTTTCAGAACGTTTCTCTGGACAAACCGATCTTAACAAATATCATTTTCTGGTTACACTTTGGGAATCCTTTACTTTCGCAATCACGCGTGCCATCAAAACCTTCCTGGCAACGAAGCAAAACGACACCTTATTTTGATGTGTAATCAAGGAAGTCGTTGCGATGCCCCGATATAGGAAAAAATAAGATTTTCCATTATATCAGATCTTCCATTTCCAATCCCGCGGAACGGCAACTAGGCGTGAAACCGAAGTGCCTTCTCAAAAGACAATACTAACCTCTCAGTCAAAGGTAAAGAAAGCGACGAATCTAATAAACGGGGCCCGTATCCATTCCGTTTGTTGCTACACATCCAATCAGCGGTGACCCCTTCTAGGTCTCCTCGTTGCTCAGCTTTGCCGTTTACCAGTATGATTTGAGGGAAGGCTCGGCGGCTCAACTTTCACTGGCGATGGTACACGTCCAATTCGCCCAAAATGGAAGGGTACACCCCAGGGACCGGCTTTCACAATAGACCTTTCCGAATGAGAGCCATTAATTCGCATCTTTGTTTTATAAAGCCTAAAGTGACATGAATTGACGTTATGTGAGCTCATTTAACGATAATTCAGTTTGGAAATGCTTTTTGGACAAAAACGGTTAAGCTCACTCGTTACTCTTTGTTGTTTTTTTGTAAATCGCTGGGCTTGGTCATGCGCTATTATCGGGATATGAGGCGATATTGATTTGGTACAGCAAACACTGTGTCGCGTTACATTTACCTAATTAAAGATTTCTGTAGCAGTCGTCGAATTGCATAAGACAGTTGATACGTCCACAAAATTGATACATTCCACAGCGGCCATATTGAATAAACCAACCGCGGGTAGTTTGGGGACAACCGGCCATACAGCGGCGGGTGGAATAAAACCGAAAATTTTATTGAGGACCCGCCGATGCCAGTAGAGATTTTATGTGCCTCATGCGGCCCGGAACGAGTATGAACAGATTCGTTACTCCACAAACACTCGTAAATCCGCACTCTGATCCTCTCTGTATAAATAGTTTAATAAAAAACGGGACGTGCTACGTGCTACGTTTGAGTTGCTCCTGATTTATTGGCCGCCGGCCGACAGTTTTTGGTTATTGTTGTTGATGTTGATCACAGCACTGATCATTCTCCGGTTTTAATCAATGTGTAATGGCGAGCAGTGTTTGCTTTTAAACGGTGTCCGTTTCATTCTCCGTCCGTCCGTCAGTTTTATTTATTTGTTGGCAAATAGTTACCGTTGTTGTCAGTTAACTTTACTTTGGTAAAGTTTTTGTCATTGTATCGTAATTTAAATTGGTTTATCGCGAGACTGAATGACTTGTTTAGACCAGTCTGCATTCAGAAATGATATAAATGTGAATATAGTGATCATGAGGAAATGACAGTTAACAGGAGTGAATGGAAGAAAAATTATACTTAGCCGACTCAAATTAAATGAGATAGGGGAAGATAGCACAAAATGGACATGCTGCTTAAAGTTTGTGGTCTTGTGAAAAACATTTTCAAAACATAATAATTTGAAAATTGATCTATTCCCGTCAGTCTTATAGAATCATTGCTTCCTGCTTCCTTCATTTGAACATTGAAATTCCCATCTGAAAATATTATACACACCGAGTACCCGCTTGAAGCAGCACACCCGTTTTGGACCCCTTTATTCTAGAAAGGTACCTAGTTGCTAAAGTCACAATTTATGTATTGACTGGTAACATTACGTCTGCCACCGGTCCATTTTTGGGACGAAGTATTTCATTAAGAATAAAAATTCAAAACGTTTCGTTTATCGTCGTAAATTGTGGTAAGCATGCTTACCACTATTTAAAAACAAATTAAAATAGTCGAGATATTACAGTAGGTATTATAGAATGTAGAAGTATCGCAATAAGCAGCTCCATAATAACAATGTCGGGGCTGGCCCGTAACCGTTATAGTCCTCGTAACGACTCAAAAAATGGTCCTACGATGTAAAACTGAGCTCAAAGCGGGACTTATTCTTTTCAGTTAGTGTTTTATGTGTTCTTTATATTGATAGGGAGGTAAATTTTAACATTTACTGCCCGCCCGTTATATTTTTATAGACGGCTCATAAAATAACTTTTTGAATACATTAAAAGGCACGTTTAGCGGCGGCGCTGCTCGCCAGTAATATTTTCAACGTTTATAGGTGTTTTGCATAAGCCACGGCCCAGTAAATGTTTTCGGTGTAGACTTGTGTGAGCGTCGCACGACATTCTGCGTTTGGTGATGTTAGTGAGGGGAACTAGATGGCGCTCTTTCGTGTCGGATGACAATGCAAATACAAGAGAGTTACTAGCAATAAGTACCTATTGTAAATTTTAAGTCGTGTTGCCCCCTAAAAACTGCTGAATAATGTATTGGAATGTTCCTCAGCACTATCTCTAATCACTTTGTAACCCATCACATCATAATCTAAAGAAAAAAATATGGAAATTGAAACAGCACAACGGATATTACTTAGTGGCATTTCTTTGAAGAAAATTAGATTCCCTGCCAACTTTATCAATAAAACGAAGTGAAAATAAATCAATGAAATTTATGAAACGGTACTAACGGTAGGTTAGTGCTCAGAAGACACGCGGACAGTTTAGCTACGATCCAAGCAAAATTGTATGATATGAAAGACCAGGGGGCCTACCGCCTAACTCGATTGCTAAAGCAAAAGCTATAGTTTATGACGTCATGCTGTCATTTCGCACCAATTATGCACCTAAACTATCAGCGATAGCTTTGAACGAATGATCATCAAATGATTTTTTATGTATTTGAAAGAAAATCCGTACCGCCTAAAAATTCAAGATGGTTGCTAGCTAAATTGATAGTAAGCAATGCATAGCTTTAAAGCTATCATCAGCAATCGAGTTAGGCGGAAGGCCCCCAGGGTCTTCTAAATCAAGTGAGAATATTGTTTTTTATACACATAAATTTCGAAATAATCTTTTTTTTTCGAAATTTATTACTATAGTTATGCACAGACTTGGGGCGTTTTATTGAGTATTTCATACTTGTTTTAGAAGACCCTAGTCTTATTATTTGGATACGGTAGCATAGTACGACTACAAACTAGAAAAGGCAGCCGTGTGATATTAGGCTTAACTTAAAAACGTACCTATTCGTAAATTGAGGCGTACACCCCCCGAAACTAACTTAGTCCATATATAAAGTGCGGCATCCAAGAAAAATATCATTCCATAACTTTCAATATCAGCAGAGTTATATCCACAAGTTCGCGTTTCTGTAAAGGGATTGAAACGAATGCGTCCCACGATCTCTGCTATTTTTCATGGCGCTTCTGAATTCATAACTCGTTCTGACGTACGACTCCGTCGCCTCACTCCGGGTCCCTGCCGAGCTACTTATGTCACTGTCATAACTGCTTTATATACCGCCATTATGTTTGATGACGGCGATATTTTCTCTACTTTATTAGTTTTACATTTAGGCCTTAAATTATTGAGTTCCTTTCTACTTATCTAAATGTTTGCTAAGTGCTACTGAAAGTAGTACGAATCATTGTTACTAGGTAATCCGTTTCATTGTATTTTAAAATGTGCTCTAAATAGGTGCTTAACGTTTTACCATAAGAAAATACAACAGTAATTTCTACCTCCTGTTCCCATTTCTTCCTGTTATTTCGAAAAGCATTTATAACGTTTTCCATGGCAAAACCAATATAGCTAAGGCTTCTGGACGGCAACTTGCAGACATTAGTTCTTATTTCAAACGCCATCTGAAATGGAAACGGCAAGCTACCTAGCTGGGAACTATCACTGCGTATTTCTTTCCAGAATACATACTCTCCTGGAGAATTCGCAACCAAAGAACGAAGACAACGAACCGCACTGTTTACAATGATTTAGGAAACAGACCATCATGAGTTGCAGGAATCGCTTCGAAATTAACAATGTAATTTTTGCTTTTGTCACTTGCACAATAAGACAATGAGTCTCGTGCCGGTCCTCTTGAAGGGGTAAAAAATAAAACTCAGCCGGCGCACTCTCCCTAGTTTATATCTTTTAATTAACAACGGCTGAAGCAGTCTTGGCTGATTCCCTCGGTGTATTAAGGCACCGCAAAAATGTGGCCGCCTTACAAATTGAAGCACGTTTTATTTGTTTCTTCTATATTATCTTTATGCATACGTGAGTGGTCTACAAATAACGGATTCTTTAAAAAGTCCTTCTTCTGATCGTAAATATTACTGGAGTTGCCCAGCTTTAACGTTCTGGAATTCAACTTCTTTTCAACATTAATTTGTTTTGCAAAGAAAACCTTTTGACTTTGAAGTTAAAAAGTTGCGAACTGTTCCCAAGTAATTAACAATATTCTTAAATATGCCGTTTTTGTCGGCAATAGAATAAACTGCGTCAATGTCTTCGAGTTGTACCTTAGCAATTTTATTTAGCTTTCCATTAACTTTACCTTATTTTTGACCTGTCATAAAGTGGATGATGATGGATGACACAATTAGGACAATAATATGGGTCAGCATGATACATAAACATTTAGCTGCCAGTACTCCGATGGTTGAAAAAAAATCCAATTTTGACCAATCAAATCGCTTCTGAATGCCACTAGCTGTAACCCCAGGAAGAATGCTTATTATTTTAATAAATAGTGAGCTATTAGGCTATGATGGTAAGGTGCAAACTCTTTTCTAACATACGCTTATGAGTGGAAAAGAAACACCGTCCCCAACCCTTTTTACGAAGACACGGAGTCTCATTTGAATAAGTGTGTGGGTACTGTTACAATTGAACGTGATGACTTATTATTTTACCTGGAAACATCCGATAAGGCGCGTGGAGCGTGCACCGCTCGATATACACCAAATAACGCTCTATCATGCTTCCAATATTCCGCATCCGCGGCTGAATATGCCACTTGACACACTGCCAGGAGTAAATCAAATTTCCTCCACATACCTCTGTAACACGCCGACCTTTTTTGATTCTTATTCTTCGGTGATATGGCACAGATTGCATTGTTTGCATACATCTTTTCTAAATGGTTGGATATCTTAAAGTTTCTGCCGCTCTTATTGCTGAGCATTAAAAGCTAAGTTATGAATGAGTGGGAAAGCGAATAGCTGTAAACTGCATCTGTTACATTTTATTGTTATCCGTGTTATGAAGTATTTTGTTTTAAATTGCTTTTACATGGTTTATTACAAACTTCAGACGAATACAATTACTAAGAAGGAGGACGGATGACACGATATACTTACTCAGTTCTGTAAACAATCGCAAATACACATGTTTTATTTTGAAATGAAACTGCTCTTTCTATATCCTCTAGAGTACCTCCTTGTCGCATTTTGCTCAAAAGTTCTGCGAACTACAATTGTCACAACAATTGGTATTCAAACAGACTTTGTCAAAGCGGAACGAGTGTCTCAGTGTATTCTTTGCGAGCATACATCTTGTCGTATTTCAGCTGGGGGAGAGCTTTCTCCTCATAGATTACAACCTACCAAGTTCGTTTATCTTCGTAACATTATTATTCTGGCTTATTGCTGTTTCATTCATTGCAATTCCGCAACGCTTGCCAACGATGCGCCTTCATTATTCACCAATGTTGCTGCGAAAACTGCACCGGTGGTTACAGCCAAGCGTGAGTCGTCGGATGCCATTTGCATACTGTTTTCAGTTGAAAATACGCGTCCGTTCAGCTCAAGTAAATATTGTTTAACTGTTACCGTCGGTGCACCCGCTCATAGACAGATGGTTAATTCTGGAACAAGCTCACAACAAGGCTTTTAATGGATTACCCTGGATATGAATAATGTTGGTAATTTTAAAATTATAATAGCAATGCCGGGACCGAGTAAAAGTAATTAGAGTGGTGTCCTCCGTAAGCAAACGTAATAAGATTCAATCCCGCTAAGGGTCGGGAGACGTTCAAGACCTTTCACGTCCCATTTCATAACGGGAACTTTTTTAATAAATTCACGAGTGGCTTACTCGTAACCGAAAATACATTGCCTCCTTCAGAAAGTATCAGTTTTAATTCTCTCGACCCGACCTCGATTATTCATTGTGGTGCACCGCCCGGCTTCGCCCGTTAATCCCGGGCCATCCCCGCTCGCAACATACCCAGGATTCTAGTTCCGTATTTTTTTTTATTTTCAACATCAACAAGAGATGGAAACTTTACCGGGGCCCCCGCGAACTTTCCATGGACTAATCCCGCGGTGGCCGCGCTAAATTCCCGATTTACTTTGTTGCCGAGCTCAGGATTATGGGGCAGCATATTTTTCAAGCGATCCCAGCGGTTTCATAGTAGATTTTGTGGGGTGTTTGTTATCGTTAGTTCGGAAGTTTGCTTTCTCAATGATGCGATTCCTATTCGCTTCGCGTCCAATTAGATAATCCGTGGCGGTTTTGAATTTGAGCTGCGAATTCGCATCACTTAAATTTGGACCAGCTATCCTACTGGGAAGTTGATGTTATTAAGTATGTATGCTAAGATGGGTGTGTGTTGTGACACGTAGAGAACTAGTATATCAGGAAAACTTTGTAAGTAGTGCCAGTGCCAAAGACTGCGGAGTGTTAAACTTGGATTGTTTGAAGAAATGAAAGCTAGTAGGCAGAAGAATGTTAGGTATGAACGTTGAAGGACGTAAAAGAAGAGGAAGACCAAAGAAGCGATGGATGGATTGTGTTAAGGATAATAATTATGATAAAAGTATAATAATTATGTAAATAATTAGTATTATAATTGTGATAAGGGATAGAATAGAGTGAGCGATATATCTGAATATGGGTGCGTGTTTTACGAGCAGTTGCGAGAAAACTGACGGTGATACAATAGTAGTGAAAATAAAGAGAAATACCGATAAATAGTAGAGAAAATCAATTCATTGGCATCTCTTCTATCCCTTTGACTGTCTTAAATTAATCGTTCCGTCAACCGAGACATGGTGATATGATTCCTGCGACAGTGTTCGCAAGGATTTTCATTTCGTCAATCAAGATACTTCAAAATCAAATTAGGCCGGCCCTGTTTCAATAAAGATTGATTCTCGGGACAAATGCCCAACAAATTACACTTGTTTTATCTCAGCTGAAACGTCAAAGTAATAAAACTCGACTCCCCCTCTTAAGTTTATAAAAAGATACAAGATAGTCCCAAGGTAAAATTACTTGGGAACTTTTATTGACAAAGTGTCCTGGACGTAACGAAGTTTCGTCTAGGGTTGACCAACGGCTAACTTCGGCATCATTTGTTTCTGATATTGAAACGGAATCCTCTGAAGGGATTTGTGTATGGTGCCATATGGGAAGCTCGCACGTATCCAATATTCAAATGTTTTTTGTACGAGGACAAGACGGGCATTATTTGTGGATATACAATATCGTTAAACAAGCAGACTTTTGGAAATTTGTGTAACCTATTTTTCTTTTGTGGTCTATTTTCTAACATTCATACACAAATCACGACTATTTTCCCCCGAGGACTCCCATGCAGTGGTGAATAAACACCCACGTTTCGCCACGTATGTTAGATCTCATATAATAGGGGGCGAGCCTGTTGCTATAATCTTACGGGCATAGTTTAGTTATAATTTTTAGATTTGAAAATAATTCTTCTTTTTCCTTATCTGTTCCCAGTTCATCTGAAGTCAGTGCATTATGTTTTCTCTTTCATTTATATCGGTCAGAGGTCATCAAGTCATCCACTTCCTTTTGATTCATATCATCCATCACACCAGAAAGGTGCTGAATGAATGTCGATTTTGTATTCGATTCGATTTTGAAATACTTTAACGTTAACCGCTTCCGTTGGTCTAGTGATTCGCCCTCCGGAATTAAAATCGCGAGATCCTCAAAGGAGTACAAACAGTCCGAGTACTGTTTGTTGGTGGTAGGACCTCTTTCAAGTCCGCCTGGCTAGCTACCACTATTTTATCAACATCTGTCGCCATAGTAATAATTTTGACATCATTGTTATGTTCCGACAATTTGTGATAAGATAGCCAGTGTATCAGTGGTTGAGGGATCCAGGTTCCAGGTGGTTCCAGGAAGGACAAGAGCTTCCCTGTCTGTCTGTATAAAAAAACTTGTTTATTGTTATTGTTATTTTGGTCCGCAAGAAGCGCAATATTAGCGTGAAGAGTGTAAGTTCGTTTTGTTTTCGTGTTATGCCCGTCGCGCTGCCGGCCGCACGTGCCGATATGATTTATGCCCCACTGAATAAATAACCCGGGATGCTTTTTCCTTTACACCCTCTGGCGTATCCTGTTAATGAAACAACGTCAGATGCTTCTGGTCGTAATGCGCGTTCGCCTCATCGCTGTGTGCTTAGTGTTGAATTTTTAATTTCAATATTTGCACCGCGCAAATTTCGGTGGCCCATCTCCTTTGTTAGGGGTTCAATTTCGTTAGGAGTTGCGGCTGGGGAAAGTGGATTGACAACTCCTTCGGTGTTTTGTTGTTAGCACTTGGAGAGTACGAGGCTGTAAACATTTGCTGTTGATGTTTGTCGAGCGATGAAGATATTAATTACATGCGTACATACATCACGCCTTTCTCCCACAGGGGTAGGCAGGGACTTCTTTCCACTTGCTACGATCTTTAATACGTCTCTCGCTTCGTCTAATCTCATTAATGTCTTCTTGGATGATCGTCGGTTTCGGGTACTCTTGACCTGGCCCTTTTTAATACATAGCTTGGGACTTGTGACCCAAGTCTAGGTTTACGGATCCCCTTCTCAACATTTCAACGCTCACCTGCGCCACCACAACTTCCCTCTCCGCCCAGCCATATTTGATAATATTTTGTCTGCCTAACTGCCGCACTCAGAGACGTCAATTAACTTTAATGAGTATTTAATGTCAAAAATTCTCATTCAAATCTAGACCATAGAGCTGGCAAGAATAGCGACTAGTTTTGAATTGTCATTTTTTGACGTTAAGTTATCATTAACGTTATTTAACGTCTCTGAGTGCGGCAGTTAGACACACGTTCCACTGTAATATTTATACAAGTATAAGTACTGAAAAAGCTATCGCCAAACGAGAGGAAGGCATCCATAATTGTGCACCATAAAACAAATTTAAATAAATTATGCAAGATAGGGGATACAATTCAACTTTATCATTCGGAACGCGAAGCCGCGAACAGTGCCCTATCTATTTCGAGTTCGGCCCACAAAAATGATGCAATTAAAACCGCTCAAGTGTACTGTAAACTTAATGGTGGCAATTCATCTGTATCATCCAATGATATTATATGAATCGGTGGCGATTCCCCTTGATCGCGGGGGATTGCTTGTATACACTGGGCCACCGGAATGGAGCGGTTTGTAAATATTTGATGAACATTCACAGCCTTTGTTCGTTACGGCCGCGAGATTGCCGGAATTATGTGGGACTTTTAGTGCTTTCGGCGTTCAGCTCTTGGAATGTGCTTTAATTTTTACCACGTTCTTGATGCATTTTATACGTTATATTATAAAGTGAAAAAGTTTGTTTGGTTGAACGCGCTAATCTCTGGAACCACTGGTTCAAATTGAAAATGTATTTATTTTGGTGACCCCATCTCTCCCCTGGGTGTCGTACAAGGCGAGGGTAGGAAAGATAGCGAGTAATGGGCAGCAGAATTACAGAATTAGGCAGAGATAAATGAACACTGATCGCAGTCTCTTACAAGCAACCTATCAATTTCAATCTTAAACGTGACGTCATAACTGCGGTTGTATGGCAAAATTACTTCTGCTTCGTTCTGACGCCACAAAAAGTTGTCCTTCGTAGTTGTGACGCCATCGTGTGTTTGAATGCTTTAATTTTCTATCTCTGTAATTAAGTAATATAAAACGGCATGGAAGTTTTTAAGCCAGGATAGAAAAATAAAGAAATTCCTTTTTTATTTTGGGAACTGCTATTTTTATTTTGGAATTGACAACATTTAAAAAACTACAAACGCTATTTATATTTTTGAAATGATTTTTTTTGTTAATTTTGCGTGCACGGTGTGCCATCATGATGTTATTCTCGATAAATTCGAGTGCCAGTAAACCATCCTGTGACAATATCGATGCGTCAGAAATAATAGTTCCGCGCTCATCAAACATTATGAAGCCGAAAGCTGATCCATTAATTTCGATTTCGTTAATGTACCGTATTGACTGGAAACCGTATTACTTTAGATAATTGTCCGCGGTTGTCATGTCAGTTGTGTGAGCACAACAAAAGAGTCCTTTGTTTTTTGGAAAGAGGGATGAGTGTGTGACAAATAAATTTTACTCTGATTTCGTCTTTGCTCACGATATTGTAGCGTAATACATACATACATGTGCCGTGTGTTGACAGCAGAGCAGAATACAATTGTCACCACCCCTTACTTTCTCGTGGGTGTAGTACAAGGCGATTAAGGGCAAAGTCAGCAATGAGTAATGGGCAGCAGCATTCCTCTTATACCGCCTAACAATATACTGCGATCTACGTACCCGATACATGGCAATAGGCTCGCCTCCTATTGGACATGGGACATAACATTTGGCGAAACGTGGGTGCTAGCTCACCTCTGCCTACCCCTTCGGGGATATAGGCGTGATTTATGTATGTCTGTTATACATTAATAAAGGTCCTTTCTCCCATAGGGGTAGGCTATGTTTTCACTCACCTCCGCCATCCGTCTTTACTGTCAGCCCAGCCATATTTCATAAGATTCTCAACAATACGATTTATGATTATTCAGAATGTTTTTCAACCGAATCTACCCAGAACTATGAAGTACTGTTGTAATTGAAATTACTATCATGTGAGGGTCAGAATCGTGTTGCGTTGATATTATATTTTAATTACGTTATGAAGGGTTCGAAGAAACAATTAGAAGGTAGCATTGATATGGAGATAGTTATATTATTATGTTTTAAGGGATGGTATTATTTTGATTGTTATTTGAATATTATTTGAAGGTGAGAAGAATTATTGCAAACTAAAACTGGTCGGAATAATTCGAAAAATTAATGCCCTAATTCGGAAATCGAACCCACATACTCCTCAATCCGGGCGGCTGCCTATATCTGCATGTCATCAACCCTTCCATTCATAGGAGAGGCTTGAAAGGGATGGTGACGATAAAATTAAATATATTTAGTCTTCTTTTTCTCGCTGCCCAGTTAACCGAACCCAAGCTTAACCGAACGCACGGTATTTGTAAAAATATCTGCTTTGGAATGTTTGAAATTTATTTCTACATTGCGAGGGTACCCGTTGGCTTACAACGTGAAGTGTAAAGGTTAGAAGAATTTCGGCAAGTTAATTAGTATCTTGGGTGGCCGAGCGGTCAGGCACCTGCCCGGATAGCAGCGGACGCGGGTTCGATTCCCGCCTCAAGATCATAATTTTTCGAAATTCTTTTTCTAACCACTAAAATCTTTGCCCTGTTCCCAGTCTATCTGGGGCAGTATGTTTCCTCTTCCATTCATAACGGTCCAACGTCATGAAATCTCCCTTTTGATTCATATCGTCCATCACAACGGGAAGGTGCTAGTAATAAATGAATATATAGAAAAGTGATGGAAGACACCAAGTTGAGAGATCCATTTCATGCTGCTCAAGATATTGGCTAAGCAACGCATCCTTTACCGTCTACTACTGAGTATTTCAAATTAAAAAGTTGTATGTCTGAAACATCGCCAGTTGTAACATTGTTAAATTAATCCGAGAGCTTGCACGCAAAAAGTATCAACTAGTCGTAACATTACTAACCTCTTTTTTATTCTGAACAACGCGAACTCATGTCGGGGCACTTTTTATCGTTCCCTTGCAAACAGGGAAGGCATGAAAGCGGTGGCCGTCGTCGGCTCAAATTAATGTATCGGGCTTTGAAAAGAGAACAGAGTAGCAAAAGGAAAAAGAGCAAAAATGGTCGGGCACACTGACCAAGTAAGCTTAAACGAGTATGCTGGACTGAATACGTCTACTAAAATGTCAAATGTTGCTGCTTTGAAGCGCCCCCTCGAGCGGCAAGGGTACTAAATTTGACGTTTGTTACTTGTATTTGACATAACAAATGGATCTCTTTTATTAGTTCCGTGGACGTTCACCTTCGTACAACAGTGCCATCACCGCCAAGATGGCGATAGTCAAATTGGCTTAATTTTTTGGATGACAACCTTCAGTCCAGCGTACTTGTTTATTAGAGGTCAGTGCGTACGAAGGTAAACGACCACGGAACTAATATTAGAGATGCAAAAGCGAAAGCGATGGCCGTCGTCGGCTCAAATTAATGTATCGGCCTTTGAAAAGAGAACAGAACAGCCAAAGGAAAAAGACCAAAAATGGCCGGGAACCAATGAAAAAGGTCGCAGTGGACCGCCGAGTGGTTTCTGCTCGGGTGCTCGTATAAACACGCTCCGTACGTGGGCGATTTCAGCCAATCGGCTTCGGTTCTTCAGTCAATTAACTAGTTGGCACCGGACAACGTATTGTCGATTGTCGTTGAGAGATAACAAAGACGGCTTGGTAAGCCATAATTCGCTTCTTGAATACAAACGGACACAACTCTTATTTGCATTCATTCAAAAGTAAGTATTATTATCAGATATTTAAAACACTGTTAATGTTTCCAAGTATTTTTTGAGTTGCGTCTTTCTTGTAATTAATGAGCGTATGGCAAGTTCAGAAGCTCACCTTAGAAAAAGCCAAGCTAAGCCCCGAGTTTGAATCCTATTCATCATCATCGTCATCAGCAGCCCTTTAATGTTCCCTCCAGGGGCATAGGCCTTTTTCTGTGGATGGAAGAATATAGGGAGAATCGGTCAGAACCTAGAAACGTTGAGTGAAAAGAGAGTGACAAAAAGGACTGAAGCGAATGGGGAAAACGCAGCCGTCTAGTCAATGTCTAGGCGAAAGTACAGTACAGTCAACGGGTCTTCAGATTGCCCAAAACTGTCAAATTTCTTCAATCGATTGTCAACCTTATCTTGTTGGCAGTAGAGCCAAAAGTCGACTGAGAAAATTTTACATTTTGTGGTAGTCTGACGTGCTGTTGTGTGTACCTATATTTAAAATAATCAGGGCAAGAGTATTCCAACGGGCATGCGTAAGGACAGTAACGAGATTGGATGAAGCTAAATAAGTATGTTAGAATCGTTCCAAGTGGTAACAAGCGATCTCTGCCTACCCCTGTGGGAGAAAGGCGTGATGTGTGTATGTATATATGTATACTTTTGTAAAAACACAAAGGCTGTCAACCCCGCGACCATGAAATGGAAAGCTTAATAACATCTATCTGAAAAAGCTTCTCATCAAAACATCTCTCCAATAACAAAAGGTCTATTGGAAGCCACCGTTGAAAAAGCCCATTTCAGCCTAGATCAATTTGCAATCCCACCTAGTTCTTAACTCCGTCTCAGACTTTTCATATTGCTAAGGAAAGTGCTTGCCAACTTCCATATTCATGATCGGCAATCCGAGAGAAACTGAGTGTAGGAACAGCCTGTCTGCCGTGCAAACAAATCTAGACTACTATGTTATTCTGCATAGAGCGTTTCACTACTATTTTTCCTTGTACTATTGCAGGTAATCATAACTAAGAGTTTGATATTAATTTGTGCTCAAAGTGCCTAGTTGAAAGCTGACGCATAATTGAAAGAAATTGATGTATCCAATATCTTCTGTGTATTTGTTATTCTTCTTTTTCGTCTTGAGTTTTGACAGTTTTTGGTAGTGTGACTGATGTGCCGTTTATTTACCGTACGTCAAGCTATCAAAAAATGTAAAATGTAGTCTGATATATATATATGTAATATATATGTAATTTTTCCTCTGTAATTAAATACGCTGACCTATAGGACTTAAAAATCTTACTAGGGCCTACTAGGCATCCTAAACATTATATTATATAAAAGTTAGAAAAATTATCACAAAGAAAATTTTGATTAGAAAAAGTTGGAAAAATTACAGTGTTGAATTCTTGATGCGCGAAACGAACCCGCGTCCTCTGCATTCTGGGCAGGTGCCTATACCACTCGGCAATATCCCGTAATTATTCTAGCCACAATTTTCTTTGTAACTGTAACCATGTTAAATGTTACCATTGGAAGAGTATTAGACCATTTTCACTCCACAAACCCGACGGTACAGGTCCCGTGTAGACCGATTTATTAAATGTACCAATTGAAACAAACGAAATCCCAATTGTATAATAAATTATATTTTATAGCCTTTGTTATGTTATTGGTTTCCTGTTTCTACCGGTTATTATTTATTATTACTTGAGTATACTTCACACAGAGTATTTATCTTATATAATTATTATTTAAACTTTATTGTACACAAAAGTTAGAAATGGCGGACTTAATGCCATAAGGCATTCTCTACCAGTCAACCGGAAAGCTGGGCACAGAAATATTAGTTGGCGGTGCAGAAAGTGAATAAATGATCTTATATCAAAACTACCATACAAAATTTATGATTACTTATACTTACATGAATAAGTTAATATACATAGATTACTTAATAAATACACATATGTTATGCATATACAAGTACTTATAATTAAAATAATAAATACGAACTATATTTATAATAAATATAATAACTATACATAATATATATTTATGTCAGATAATTATAGTGAAATTGGTGCCTCAGATTCTAAATAGTGATTGCGCACCAAGTGTTTAAAAGCATGTTTTTATTTTTTTGCTCTTTGTATATGAGGTGGGAGTGCGTCGTGTTGCTTGAATAGTGAAGGAGTTGGAAATAAAACCAGTACGGTGGAAAGGTGGAAAGCCGTGTGGTGACGGCAGAGTAGAATACAATTGTCACCACCCCAAATCGCTCCCGTAGGTGTCGTACAAGGCGACTAAGGATAAATTAGCGATGAGGAATGGGCAGCAGCGTTCCTCTTATACCACTTAGCAATAGCAATGTACTGCGACTTTTGTGCCCGATAAATGGCAATAGGCTCGCCACCTATTACATGGGACCTAACATAATTGGCGAAACGTGGGTGCTAGTTCACCTCTGCCTACCCCTTCAGGGATATAGGCGTGTTTTATGTATGTATGTATGGAAAGGCGTTGAGAGTGTAAGGTTGCTGTCTGACCGAAGGTTACGGCTACGAGAACCACCCAGATATTGAAACTTATATTTCAAGTATATTACTCGCATCTAGGGCATTCCAGCCCAGCTAGCATGACCACCCAAACACAATATGATATAGCTATTTATCGCGTTGAACTTACAAAAAGCGATAAATGGCTATACTATAAAGCATATTTGGCAATGACATGTAGTTATAGCCATTTATCGCTTGTAACTGTCAAAAATTCAATGTTTTTTGACTGTTCAACGCGGAAAATAGCTTTAACATAGCATATTTCGGTGGTCATGCTAGCCGTACAGGGGTATGATACCTAAACAGTCTGCGACCAATACTTATGTATCGATAGGTATACCTACATTCGTCAACAATGTATACCTATGGATATTTTATGTAACTACTTCATATTGTATTAGCCTCCATTCTTTTAATACTGACATTTATTCTCTGCAGTTTTCAATGACTTATTTTTGATCATCCGTCATCAAGTCATAACATTAAATAAATTGCATAGAAATCGTCAGTATTCTTAGTCAATAAAATATCCTTAGATAAATTTTATGAGTGTACTCTAATGTATTTTGACGATTAGGCATGTAAACCAACAGCTGGTACACTATCATCAAGGCGTTCACCGCCCCAAACACCGTCGAAATTAATTAACTGCGGAGTTCACGCGAAAAACACAATTAGCATTATTGTGATCTTCGCAGTACGAGCACAGTATACCCAGAACAGTAATACGTCTCAATACGAACTGGCCGCTGCCCATTAGAATGTGTGCCCTTTTATAATCCGACAAGTTAGTGCACGACCCTCCTGCGGTATGAGGGGCGGTGGCGGGAATGGGGCTCTCCGGATGTTGGCGGGGATGGGGCTCTGGATGTTGGCGGGGATGGGGCTCTCTTGATGTTGGCGGGGATGGGGCTCTCTGGATGTTGGCGGGGGTGGGGCTCTCTGGATGTTGGCGGGGATGGGGCTCTCTGGATGTTGGCGGGGATGGGGCTCTCTGGATGTTGGCGGGGATGGGGCTCTCTGGATGTTGGCGGGGGTGGGGCTCTCTGGATGTTGGCGGGGGTGGGTGATGCGTGGAGGAGGGAAAAATAGCTCCTCCTCGCCTCGCCCGCCCCCGCTAGCATCTACTGTTCCCCGTCCCCGCCACTGTCTCGTACCGCAGGAGGGTCGCGCTCGAAGTTGTCGGACTATAGTCGGCACCGTGTAGGCTCGCACTGTAACGCACAAATTGACATAAAATCTTATTGGTTGGTGGTAGCACTTCTTTCAAGTCCGCCTGGCTACCACCGTCTTATCAAAAATATGTTGCCATGATAATAATGTTAACAGAATTATTGTGTTCCAGCCAGCCGCTCTGTGGTTGAGGGTTCCAGGTGAAGCTCGATTCCATCTTCGGCTCTTATCGTCACTTATCATCAGGTGACATGAAGGGCAAGAGCTTCCCTGTGTAGCATAAAAAAAACGTGGACATAGGCGGCAGTCTGGGCCGTGCGTTCGGTGTGATCAGACGTGTACGAGGTGATTGCACGTTCGCTCGCTGCTCGTTCCGCTCCTTTCGCCCGGCACATACACGCTCACAGCCGCCGCTTTTGTTACAACCCTAGCGTCACGCAAGAGTAGGCTAATAACTCGCCGACAGGTCGCAGATAAACTACCTACTGTTCTGGGTATACTGTGGTACGAGGCAGGATTCGTGTCGGGCTCATCATTGAATCCATCACTCGTCGGATTACCCAATTAATTCCCTGTAATCGCCCGCCCCGCTAATTAATAACCCACTTCATATGCGAATTGAAATTTAATAGTTTACGCTGATTATCAAGCGGCAATTGTTATAATGGTGGTGGGTGGTGTGCGTCGCTCACAATGAAAAGTGTTTATTGATGTTCCGTTGTAGAGAATCTGTCGATGTTGGCTTCAAGGACCAAGGTAAGATTTAATTAGGTTGCCAATGACATATTCGTTTTTATGGCCGTGAGGCAGAGCAGAATACAATTGTCACCACCCCATCTGTCTCGTGTGTGTCGTACAAGGCGACTAAGGGTAAACACAGCGACGAGCAATATACTAGGATTTACGTACCCAATAGATGGCACTAGGCTCGCCACCTATTACATGTGTCCTCACTTAATTGACGAAAAGTGGGTGTTTAGTAAACCCCTGCGTACCTTATCGGGGATATAGGTGTGATTTATGTGTGTATGTAGTACGAAGTAAAAGTGTGTGATCTTCCCTTTTCCGCTGAGTATGCGGCGACACTACCGCATACCAACAAACGTTACAAAAATAAAAAGAGATTTGACACTTTGTGGTCAGAACGACTGGCCTGAGCGAAAATGGCTTCGTTTATGCAAATGCAGGTGCTAGTTCCTACACCGTTGGGCTCCTCAAAATTCTTTACATAACACATAACAAAACCCTTGAGACTCCATCAATATAAAACGGCACTGAACATACAAAAGGTAAAGAGGTGTACACACAAATTTCGTCACTACCCTCAAGTGCGGAACGTGCGCAGTGTTTAACATTCCCCTCGTATCACTAAACTTGGATGGGGCTCCAAGACAAGGTGACGTCACAGGTAACTTAACGAGACCTCTATTAGGGCCATTAGCCTAATTACTGGCCCCAAACGGTCGCAGAGGCCCCATCCTCGTTAAAGGTACCCGCGATCCGAAACCCTGGGGATACGCCAAGAATTCCCAATGCTTGTCAAGAGCAAATATTGTTACTACCCAAATTTGTACTTCGATGTATTCTTCGAATGGATGCTTCGATCCGCTTCTGGACTGTGCGTTTTAATGATGGAATTGCGATCGTTACAATTTTAAAATGTCCATTACATGTAATCAATTTCAGTAATGAGGGAAGAAAGAATTCTGTTGCCCATTCCTGAACAGTAATTAAGTTTAGCCCTTAGTTGCCTTGTACAAACCCGTGGGAGGGTTTGAGGGTGCCGACAATTGTATTCTGCTCTGCCGTCACCACTCTTCAAACGCCGCACTAAATTAATATCAACAAAATCCGTCGCCAGAGCATTACAATTGTCACCACTCCCAATCTCTCCCTCGGGTGTTAAATGGGACTAAGGTTTAAGACAGCGATGAGTAATGGGCAGCAGCGTTCCTTTTTATACCACCTAGAAATAGACTGCGAGACACATGCTAGATAATTCGCAATCTATCAGTCTATGCAATCTACTAGCCTATGCAGATATATAGCACAGGCTCCCCACCTATTACATGGGACCAAACATAATTGGTACTTTGCTCATACAACTCTGCAGCCCCCTCGGGAATGGATAGACATGATTTATGTATGTATGGAAATGTCTTCTGCATTTACTTAGGCCCCTGGCAAACATTACTTTCCATTCACATTCAGAACTTCAGCTTTAGAACAGAGTATAATGAAACACAATGGCCAGTCAGCTGAAATAGCGTGCCTTAAAAATTGTAGTCATCTAGTTCGTGCATTTTTACTGGACCATGAATTTCGGCTGTTGCCGGCGAAGAATTATTGTGCCGCGTCTTTGGGCAACGGTTTTATGTTTATAATGGGTCCACTAGAAACTTGATGTTTTGTATAGCTTATAAATAGTGTTTAATTGCTAAATATAATATACTGGTTAGCCAGAAACAATGTTGGACTAGAGGTGTTTCAATCAACCGGAGTGATTGCGAAAATTAAATAATGGTTGGTGGTCACTGGATGGATTTAAAATTACATAATCTCAAAGCAAAGAGAGGTCAGAAAATATTCAAAAAATTATTTGCCTGGTGCGGGATGCGAACCCGCGTCCAGCGTGTGTCCCGCATGGGGACGGCCAAAGCCGCAGCAGTAGAAACATTATAGGGCTGATGGTGACGATGGATTTAAAGATATATATGCATTGATGAAGAATAATAGATGCCTTAATATGTGAACTTGAACAATTGTGCTAAAAGTACAGTCCTACAAAAATATTCTGGTGTTTATATTGACACCTAAAAGTCAAATTCTGAATTCTGCCAGCAACTTTGTAAATGTGGTTCAGATCTTGCTAGCCTTTTGCCTTACCACAATAGACATTAGGTCTAGTATCGATTTGACAAAAATGTAATTTGTTACACTTTTCTCTGTGTAACCATGTCTCTTTCATTTCGACAACAGTGACGAGTAATGAGCAGCAGCAACCTAGTACAACACCGAGTAATACTGCTGTTAAGGTTAAATACATCTCTGCCTCTGATTCCTGAATTTTCAAAATTTTACATTTAACGCCTTTGAGAGTTGGCGGCGCTTCCCACCTTCCCCATTACAGTTAAAATTGACTCATAAGCTTTATATATTTTCCTTTCTCCTTGAAGCCAGGTAAAAGGTTTTTTAGATTAAGCGATGCAGCTTAATGAAGATAAAGGGTCGCTAATGTTGTGTAGCGTCCACAAAAGAAAACTGTAAACTGTGTAGTGCTTCGCTAATTGGCCCACGATTTTGCTCTTTGGCAGATTTATTACTTCATTATTCAACTTGATCGAGGCCAACTAAATTTGCTTTGCTTTGCTTTACTCACGCCTCGCGGTGTATGTGTTTTTAAACTCCTTAGTGGTCTTTATTGGAGCTATAACTCCGGCTGTAGCCTCAAAGAAGGTGATTAGCTGGATATTTATTTAGTGAGGTAGTTGTGCGGTGTTTAAGTTCGCAAATAACTTAGATGCGAAGTTGGTAGAAAGAAGATAGGGCAAAGAAACTTTAAGTATAGAAATCGTTTAGGGAAACGCGGCAATAAAATAAAGTTAAAACAACTTTTACGGATTAGACTCGCGTGTATTTAGACGTTTGGCATTATTAGTGTAGTGCTCGTGCAAATATAAGAGGACATTAGAATAAAGTTAAACTTTCTATAACAAGTAAATTTGTAAACCAATGTGTAGATGACGTATAAAGTAACTGGTGGATAAAACCGTCCAGTATAATATTGCATCAGAAAATAAAGTACAACTAGACGTAGTGAGGGCGTTAATACAAGTTGTGTTCTGGTTACTGAAATAATCTGAGGGTCAAGTTCAGAGCTTAATTTTGCAAATTTTTTTTCTTAGCCCTGTGAACAATAAAGACGAATATGGCTGAAATATTTATTTTCAGTGTAACAGCTAAATTGATATTTTTACATGGCTCTCACGCCGAAATTAAAGTGAATCAATCAAAGCGAAATTAGTAACGGCTTGCAAAGAAATCTGAATCAATATTGTAACTTGCTTCTACATTTGAAGGATTAGTCATAAAATAATAGTGATACTCTTATAGACTCAACTCAACCCCAGATTAGACTATATTATTGTACGTTAGAACAAATAATGTAAACTTTGACGAAATTCCCTCCGACCGCCTTTCGCTGGCGCTAAAAACAACAGTGTTTTCGAACTATTAATTTGGCTTGAAAACAATCTATTCAAAATAATTCTTGGTAAAATACGTTCTTCGGGTTTCAAATTAATTCTCATTGGCCTAAAATAACAAAATGCTACAACACTGGCGCAGCTGTTGATTGTTAGATTTGTTCACAAAAAAGGAACTCGAACTAAGAAGAGAACTCGTTTAATTGAATGAAAAATTATGCTGACGGAATTACATAGGTAGAATAAAAAAAAATGTTGACCAGATATTTTGTTTTAATTGCTTTAATTTTGATCGTGCAAACAAATTTGTTTTTAAAGCTGAAATAACGGTTACGGAAAAATATTAATTTTAGAGGCTGCTGTTTTGGATAAATTACCGAGGCCTTGGTTGCTTGCAGGTATTCAAATTTTGCTCATAATAATATGAATATTAAAAACTATGTCAACATATGTACATATCTGAAGATGTGGCAATTATTGAGGATTGTGTCACCTTTCTTTTCTTTGTTTTGTCTAACGCCACCAAGTTTATTTACGAATTTTTGCCTTAAAAAAACAGACCCACGTCTTGATTAAAAACCGCTGCGTTGCATAGGAATGTCTTAAGAAACTCAAAATTATTTAGAAGGATAGCAATTTTTCGATAGAACGTCAGAATTATCAATAACATATTATATTTCACGGTTGTCTATACAGACCACCCTATTCTATGTTTAAAATCATTAATGTAATTGATAGGATACGTTTAATTACAACTATTGGCGTGACTCAATAAGGCGATTCGCAACGCTAGCTCTTATTCGGTATAACATTTTCATTACAACCATTATGTTAACACGAATACGTCCTTTTCTATTACTTTCTGGCTCACACCATTATCGACAATGTTTCTAACTCTCAACATTGCCATTATCGTCTTCAGAATTCTGGTTTACACGTTCTGCTTTACATAATAAAACGTCGTCTCAAGAATCCGCTCATCTCGCGTTATCTTCAACGATGGCATTATAATTTTTGAAGCCGCGAAATCGCTAAGCAAATTTGATGCCCCTATTTCACCACGATACAGATTGCACAATGGAAATAAGACGAGACGGCTTAGGCAAACGGTTGCGTCCCGATCCATTTAAATTCGCCGGGCTAAGACCGCGAGTAATTGAAACGAAATTCCGACTTGTCCCGGCGCGGGATCGGATAATGTGCGTTTGTCTTACAGCGTTTTCGGCCTGTGAGGTTTCGCTCTTTTCTTTTCTCTCCTTTCACAGCAATTTTGTTGAGTTAATGGAACTAGGCTTTGTAGTTGTGCCAGAATAAATCACCGGCGGGATTATTATTTTTACACGGAGCCGTTGCTACTGGAAAGGTTTCGTGGTCGTCGTACTTCACTACTATATTTCGTGGTATACTACCCTCACGAAGAACTAGCTAGGCATAGCGCGCTTGGCCTGCGATTGCGTAAACTAAGCAATTCGCTAAGGCCGGTCATTGGATGGTTGACCAAAAATGTATTAGGTATCTCGAGTTCCTCCGTGCTTCGCAATGCACGTCAAGCCGTTGGTCCCGGCTGCATCTGCAGTCGTTAATACCCACCGACCCGCACTGGGCCTGCATGGTAGGTATTGGCCTAATCTCCCTAAATTCTTCGATCCATAGGGAAGGCCCGTGCCCCAGCAGTGGGGACATTAAAGGGTTGGTGATGTGATGATGATGACTTCCTTCATGAAGTGATCGTAACTCACTGACATAAAAATTATATTGACAGGCGTATTCGGAATGATGTAGGCAGACAAGTTAATTAATTACTTATGTATCTAATGGTGGCGTTGAAGTAATAAAGTGTCACTATTCACACATCACTATTCACTGTGGTTAAACTCTGAACTCCGACTAAATCTAGTCTTCATCAGTTGTAAATTGATGAACACTAAATTTAGAATACAAAAACCTAGTACTTATTTTATTTGTCGGAGTAGGTAATGTAATTTCGGAGTGGCGTGGGTCGGAATTGAGGTCTTACTCTATTTACTGTTCACCAACTTGTAGCGTCTGACAATGGGACAAATATTTATCAATACATCAAGTTTCTTAAATTATACTTTCGGAACAAACTGTATTACAAATATATCGCGCCTATTCTATTCTCGAAAGTGTAGGCAGCCTAGGCAGTAGTAGTGTTTTAACACGAACGTTTTGCCGACTATTTTATCCCATGTAATAAGGGGCCAACCTATTGTTTTGTATATCACAAATCGTCGATGATATTCGCTACTAGTATAGGTACTCGAAAAGGTATCCTTATATGAGAAAACGGCATTAATTATTATGGTTATATTGTACACATATGATTATATTTAGGTATACACCGCTGTTGTTGTTGATTACATATTTCTTATATTTCAACAACAAAGAAATATTATAAAGCTTTAAGACTTATTTTTGTTTCATTGTATTAACCTTTTCTTCCGTTGACTCAATTGTTTTAAAATCGAAATTTGTCGAAAAAGTTTGAATGGTGAGTTCATTCGCTGAAAAATCAAACAGATCGGGCATTCCGCTGTAGTATTTTCAAAATTCATCATGTTATGGGCATGCAATTCGTAAAGGTGAAAGATGGAATGGGGCCATTTTTCAAAATATTTTTTGGAACACTCGCAGTGTTTACATGAAATTCGCCCGACCGTACATTCCGTCTGTAAAAGGCTTGCCATTGGATATGTCCATGTTTTATGTGAAGGCAGCGTGGACGTAAATCTAGGTTTACGTCAGATTATGGCCAATGTTGCAGGTATAGGTGCGCATTGTTGACTTTCCCCTTATTTTAAGGTGTTAAAGATTATTGTCGCCTACATTAGCTCGTTTACAAAAGTACGTATTATTTTAAATTCGTAATAGGACACATTTTTCTATTTATTTTCAATTTGACAATCTCGACGAATAGGAGCTGAGCGTAATTCAACAATATTGCAAAAACAGGGAATTAATTTAAAATAAATAACTTGTGTATACATACACAGCGAATACATACACAGCGAACAGCACATCAAATTGAAAATAAATAATGATACCGTTTAAAGACATTATTCGACATCCGTGTGGTGACGGCAGAGCGGAATGAATACAATTGTCAAAACAGTTTTGAGGAATGGGCAGCAGCGTTCCTCTTATACTACCTAGCAATTTACTGCGATTTTCGTGCCCGATAAATGGCAATAGGCTCCTAAACTATTATATGGGACCTAACACAATTGGCGAAACGTGGGTGTTAAATCTGGCTGGTGGTATACAGACAGATGGATGGTCGAACAGCGGAGTCTTAGTAATAGGGTTCCGTTTTAACCTCTCTGTAAGGAACCCTAAAACACATTGAATCCGCCATCTTGCCGGCCTACTAATACGTGCTAAATAGCCTTAAAATACGTTCGTTTTAAATCTTTTCACGTAAGCCGCGGTACGCTATCTTGCAACGGCAAACGGAACAGCAACTTAACATACTTCCTGAAGCACGATCCAACTAACTACCAACTGCTGGACAAACTGTGTTACCTATATTCATTTATTTTGCCGTTCCTTGGCACTTTAACACTGGAGTGACCTCAATTATTTAATACTCACTAAAAAGCTTCTTCCTGCCCTGATCCCTGTTTATTTGGGGTCGGCGCAGTATGCTTCCTCTTCCATTTATATCGGTCAGAGACGGCATCAAGCCATCCACTCCGTTTTGATTCATATCGTTCGTCGGAAAGGTGCTAGTGATGAATAAATGTATAGAAAAGAGACGGAAAATAGATACCATGTCGACATACATACATACATAAATCACGCCTATATCCCCGAAGGGGTAGGCAGAGGTGAACTAGCACCCACGTTTCGCCAGTTATGATAGGTCCCATGTAATAGGTGGCGAGCCTATTGCCATTTATCGGGTACAAAAGTCGCAGTAGGTACATTGCTGGGTGGTATAAGAGGAACGCTGCTGCCCATTCCTCATGACTGATTTATCCTTAGTCGCCTTGTACGACACCCACGGGAGAGATTTGGGGTAGTGACAATTGTATTCTACTCTGCCGTCACCACACGGCCGATACCATGTCGAAAGATCGATAAACGGGGAGAGTTATTTAAATGACAACTCGACTTTTACACCCCTGACACCCCTGTGATGAGTCTGGGCTGGCACATTCTACTATATTTTTTCGCTCCCAGGCCAGCATGAAAGACCTATTTACTGTATATTATTATGTGAAATAATATTGTGCTCATCAAAATAAACTGAACTGCACGCCACATTACAAAGTAGCGATTTGGTGCGCTTATAGTATTTTTGATGCGCTTTTCAGGTTTTTTCGTTGGTTGAGTTAATATTATGGTGATTAATAAAATACAACTCTGTAATTATTATGTGTATTTAATTCATCTAGTATTCATATCACAAGTGCTTATGTTCATTTTATTTTAACAACTTACTTTGGGCTAGAATCGGCTAGATATTTGGACTATTTTTCCACAAGTCAATGTCTTTACGATGTATTGTGCGTTTGATTCGTTCCTTGTTCATTAGTTGATCAGTATTTATCTACCTTTTTGTTTTCATAGGTTTGAGTGTAAGAAATAATAAAAAAATTGTACTGCATCCGCATGTTGTTTTTAATGCTAAACTCCTAAGCGGATATTGCCGAAAAAGAGTCCCCATACCAGGTGCACAGTCCACTTATCGCTCGTAACAAATAGTGCCGCAATGAACTTCGCACCTTCAGGAAGCCAGCCAATATATCAGCCCGATAAGACACCGGGATAGATTTTATTGAGTTGAATAACTGCTGTAATATTTCGGCTGCAAATCTCTCTATGTGCGTTGTCTTTTTACTATCATTCTTATAAATTACCTTTCGAAGTGCTTATGCTGAGCGTATTCTCGCGTTAACGTATATCAGATACGACATTTAAGTTGTATTTTTTAGGGAAGCAAAGCTTGAAATATTGCATTTTACATTAGGATTTACAGAGGTCGTATACAATCTGACCTAATCTTTTTTGTAATAATGTAACTAACATTTATATGACGTTCAGATAACAAATAAACAATATGCAATTATCAATCGCTATCTAAAAAGTGTTCTACTGCCTTGTATCCTGACTCATTACCAACAGGGATGATGTCCAAGCTCCCCGTTGATAATGGAACCAAAAATATAAGCAGAATCCCTTTGAAGTCAGCGGAGGCAGCCATCTAATTTATATAATACACGATATAGATTTAATTTCGATGGAGCACGGTATCCTTTTATTCGAGAGCCGGGGGAGGGGCGACGAAACGGGGACACCGTAGGGCCGCTTATCCAAATTAAAGGTAAACTAATTCCAGAAATGGAAGTGTGAAAGGAGTCTGCAGCCGCCTTAATTAATACACAGTTTTCCGTTGTGTTTGCCGATTTATCTTTGAGGGAGTGGGGGTGGTGCTTTTCTTTTGTTTTTTCCTTGTAATTAACCTTTGCTTTGACAGATGCGGGTTGATGTGCTGAGACGAAGTGACTGGGCCGCTGTGAACGTTTGCAGTTGGTTAATTTGTTTTGTTTTGAGGCCCGGTCGGTTGAGTTGTTTGTAGTTGTTTATTCGGGGTGTCCCAAGAATGGAATTGTCAATTGTCGTCATGTCTACCAGTCTTCGATAGCTCAGTAGCTTGGCGCGCTTGGCCTGCGAATGCGTAAACTAAGCAATGTTCGCTAAGGCCGGTCATTAGATGGGTGACCAAAAATGTATTATCTCGAGTTCTTCCGGGCTTCGAAAGGAACGTTAAGCCGTTGGTCCCGGCTGCATCTGCCGTCGTTAATCCGTCGTACCAATACGCACTGGGCCAGCGTGGTGGGCTGTGCCCCATTCTCATTCTCAAAAAACATTAAAGGACTGGTGATGATAGTTTACATAACACAAGCACTTAAGACGCTTAGGTACTTTGGTTTACATGATAGGTGTGATTTAACAGAACATATATTTATTTATAATATTGCTGCTCTGATTAACTCCTTTCTCAATGAGGGCCGAGTTGTTTCGGTGGTCAAACCTTCAATCTCCATAATCCGCCCATCTCCATTCAAAATAAAAGGGAGGGACGCAATTATTCTAATCGACACACACGACTCGAGAAGTGTGACAGCCATAGAAAACTTTGCGACGCCAATTTGAATATTGTAATTAGACTTATCTGATCTCATAACAATTGTTGAACAATGCGAACAATCCTGAAGTTGTAATTGGTATTTGGATGTTTGCATATTCTGTTATGTCCCCTTGAATTCGTAGTTTTAACCATCATCATCGTCAGGCTTCTATGCTGGCCTGGGAGCGAACAAATAACGTAGAATGGGCAAACCCTGACTCATCCCATAGGTGTCGTAAAAGTTTGCCCGGTGTAGATCAATAAGCACCTTGGGGCACCGAAATGTTGGAGGGCAAACCACCAACAACAGCATACCCAAAGAGGGTTGGTGTCGGGCAGGCGGCCGGCTGTAAAACCTAAGCCAAAACCTTGAGCAGTATGGATTGGAATGTTGTCATTCCAAGCACTCTCTCCGTTCATCAGTCTCTCGACATGGTCCGTTCCGTCTCTTTTCTATACAATCATTCACCAATAGCACCTTTACGGAGCAAGGGCAAGAAGTAGAAGCTTAGGTTTAATTCACGGCAATGCATACCCTTATGCAGCGTGCCCGCCCTAGGCTGCCTTACCCTATAAGGGAATAACGACGGCGCCATAATTAAATGGCGACCGCTTCCTTCCAACAAAATTAGCCTTGTTCCCCGTGAAGTGGTGTGATAAACTCGAAAATCCGTTTCGCGTGTCGACCCGCGGTAGTTTAATTAAATCTGATAGTTGTGCGACGGTTTCACCTTTACGGTGTGATGGATGATATGAATCAAAAGGGAGGGGATGGCTTGGTGGCGTCTGACCGATGTGAATGGAAGAGGAAACATACCGCGCCGGCCCCAGATAGACTGGGAACATGGTAGGGAGAATAAAAAGTTTTGTATGCCTACCGAGGTCGTCCGTGAGTGACTTAATTATCTTGTGTTAGGCCTTGAGATTTTTTCTGGGTTTATAATTTATTTAATTGGACGCCCGTGCCTTTAGCCAAGTGGTAAATGATCAACATATTTCTCGAATAAATGTAAATTTTTGACTATTCTAACATTTGACACGACGCCATGGTGTTTTCTCAGTAATACGTAAGTTTCATACACTTTTATTCTACCCACCTGTTAGTAGGTCCCATATAATAGGGCGAGCCTATTACAACATACATACATAAATCACGCCTATATCCCCGAAGGGGTAGGCAGAGGTGAACTAGCACCCACGTTTCGCCAATTATGTTAGGTCCCATGTAATAGGTGGGGAGCCTATTGCCATTTATCGCGCACAAAAGTACAAATCGCAGTATATTACCTGGTGGTATAAGAGGAACGTTGCTGCCCATTACTTATCACTGTACTTGTTTACCCTTAATCGGTGACAATTGTTTATTGGCAAAAGTTTCTTGAAAGGAGTTCACATCAAATACAAAAAACTGCTTAAGGTACAATTACTGGTCCTTAGACACAAAGAAAGAATGAAATACGTATTATCCTTGTGTACACAAATAAATAACCTTCGTGCTTCTTAAAATCAGACTGGCACTTGTATTCTGGGCAAAGTTATTACTTTTTCTTAGTGAGCATTTCTTCTCGGCCAGACGCTGTTGAAAAAGAATGGCGTCACAGAAGTTTTAGTTCGCTCTTTGGATGGAATGGTGGTACTCAGGGCCACAATTACTGTAATGAACTAGTCACGGGTAATTCTAGTTCAAGAGAATGGTGTGTTTGCTGAGCGAACCGAAGTTCTTACTGAGGACTGTTAACCAGACCTGCTTTTGAAACTGGTAAATGTTAAGAAGCCACCTTACAAAGCAAGTAAAGATCGCAAGGGCCGGTCTTCGGATGGGTGACCGAAAGTACTTATTTTAATAATAATAAATATTTTTACACTCACACCTATAAAATAGCCCAAAGTAGCCTGCGCACCTACTAGATTACATTTTTTTTAATATCATAAAATGTATGTACTTATATAAATGTTTTAAATATACTGCCGTGTGGTGACGGCAGAGTAGAATACAATTGTCACCACCCCAAATCTCTCCCGTGGGTGTCGTACAAGGCGACTAAGGATAAATCAGTGATGAGGAATGGGCAGCAGCGTTCCTCTTATATCATCTAGCTATTACCTACTGCGACTTTTGTGCCCGATAAATGGCAATAGGCTCGCCACCTATTACATGGGACCTAACATAACTGGCGAAACGTGGGTGCTAGTTCACCTCTGCCGTGATTTATGTATGTATACTTTATAAACACTATTTACCGCCGCAAATAAACTACTGGTTCTATACCACAGTATAGAACCAGTAGTTTATTTGCGGCCTGTCGGCGAGTTATTAGCCTACTCTGCGTTGACGCTAGGGTTGTGCGAACGAATGGCAATCACCTCGTACACGCGCGATTACACTGAACGCACAGGCCCCTGTATTCCCCCGTATTTTATGTCAATGTGTGCGTTACAGTGCGTGCCAACACGGCGCCGAGTACGAAAGCACACATTCTAATTGGCACCGGCTAGTTTGTATGAAGACATATTACTGTTTATACTGTAACTATACACAACCGTGACTCGGGAACAAATATTTGTGTTCATCACAAAATTAGACCAGGATTCGACCCCGGGACATCTTGGCGAATACCCAGCGATCTGAGCATTCGACCAAACGAACAATGTAAGAGCATTAACAAATTAATTATAATATTAACAATGCATGGAACTAAAGAGTTTTCACTGATAATGCACGTCATGTAAAGTTTAAATATTAAATTATTAGTTCCATGAAAAGACCTTTTTAGTAGCGTGCTTCAGAAGGCACATTTAATTTTTGATTCAGTGTATGTGTAACGGCTTGCATTATTGTAATATTATTTATAACATGTAACGCAACATAATGTTCAAATAATCATTAAAAAACAAACCCAAGCGAGTGAAATTCCCGAAATTTAATTGACGTCCTGGTTGTTGTAAACAATTAACTGGATAGCGGAAGACGCAGGTTCTATTCCCGCTTCAGGGCATGATTTTCCGAAATCGTCTTGGCCTCTTTTTCTTTATACCATAGCTAAAGTTTACTGTGTTGAGCAAAATCGATTCTTGTATTCATAAAAAATGAACCAAATCCCTCTATAGTTTATTGTATAGATACAGCAATTTAATATTTCATTAAAATAATAGCTTGAATTCATTAAGTGGATGTCCAATGTCACAGCAAGGAGGCCATTATAAAGTGGTTTTTCATTGTTATGCATGAAATAGGCCGATACAGAGTTATCAATCATTATAAAAGATAACTCGAAGAAGGAAGAAAGAAAGTAGTCTGGCCGAAATCTTATAGCTGACGACTGTAGATGCAGCTGTACTATCTGATTGTGAAGAAAAATAACAAGCATAAAATAAATAGTCATAACATTAGTAAAAATTGTTTAATTTCAAGTGTAACAGTTACCCACACCACAAATGGAACCGACAACAAAATATCCGTAAGTCCGAGAGACCTCATGAAGAATTATCTAAACACTAATTAAACGTCATAGAAATCATAGTTGTCTTTATAGGTCAGTCTGAAAATATTTCACTGTAGAAAATATACAATAATTTGAGAAATTTATCTAACCTTTTTTCTTGTTGGTTATGCAATGCATATAATATTCCAAATCCTTGTGCTGGAATTAATTTTCGCAAAAAACTTTTTGAGAATTGTAATGTCATGTTTGCATTCGATGAAACAGACTACATAGCTAGCTCCGATGCATCCCCAAAAGGTTAAGAAAGGGCGGCCCACATGAATGTTGTTAAAAACATGGCATTTCCTTTTCCATCAAACGAAAACAACTCGGCCCGACATGCTCCTCCATACGTAATACTTGTTTCTCCCAGACTCATTATCCGTTTGGTCAAAACACGCTAAATAATTGAGAGTACACGCTCAGAATTCAGAAACGGCAGACATTCTTTCCGCTGACAAATGCCTGGGGCCACAATGCTCTTTAGTATTCCACGGACGGCCCCAGCAATATAACTGACACAGAATTTTATGATATTATAACAGGCTTCATAAATCCTATTATTAGTTTAATTACGGTGACATTATTTCCGGCCGCGCAATCATTTGGATGTTAATTTTTAAATAGGCTCGAGCACGTATTTAGAACCTATAATGAAGAGATGTTCTATTTAAGGGAACCGTAAATGTCAATAGTATTTCTTTCTTAATTTTAAATTAAAGAAGGGATTTTGAAATCAAGGCCTTTGGTCAAAACCTTAAAATGTTAGCTCAGTTTGATCAGAAGATGAGACCAAAAGAGAGGAATGATTGGCGAATGAAGAGGAACAGCCTCAAAGAATCTTCAAAAGTTGATGTGAATCAAATCGCTGTTACACCAGGTAACTATACACTGCTATTTACGTACCCGATGCTTGGCAATAGACTCTCCCACTATTATAAGGAACCGAACATAGTAGGCCAAATGTGGACGTCAATACACCTCTGCTTACCCTTTATCTTTATCCCTGTGAATGTGAATAGCAAGGGCGTAGAAGATTTTATTCTAAAGGATTCACAAGCTTTTAAAACCTGGCAAGCGAATGATGTTGATCGTTGATTCTTCGTAACGCAATTTATGCCTATTTCTTCATAGGTCGTTCAATAATATTGTCCAATTGTCTTAATGTATGTGTAACAAGTTTTGACGTATTAATAGTCTTGTTGAGGCCATTTTTAATCTGAAATACGTGCAACGACTCCAACGAGTCGATGCCTACGCGGGATTTGGCTGGGGACAAATTTTCCTGAAACTTATTTATATTAAGGGCATTTGCCCTCAATATAAAGCTTTTTAGAGGCCCCAATTATTGTCGAGTGTATTCTCTCGGGAATAATGATGGAGCTGGTGTACTTGAGTATTTGCTGATAAGTTAAAGAGTTCGTTAGGATATTGATTTAAAAAGCGGTCGTTACATAAAGCTTATTAGGGTATTTTTATCTTGCACAGGATTCAATCATTCAATCACCAATGTTTGTGATGGAACGATTGAATCCTGTGCAGTAAATGTCCCATTGTCTAGTGTACGTTAAAGAAATGTTTTAGCTGGCTACTCTGGATCAGATGGTATGTGCGACATATTAAGAATTTAATTACTAACTTAACTATTCTATTCCTATTTACATAAAGTGCAATTCTTCCGAACCAACACTTAGTTCGCAAATTGGTCAATGTGATTTGCAGTTCACTGTACCTACATAAAGCCGTTTGTGCAACCACTCAAGTTCCCACAAAGAACAGGCTTCCCCCAACTATTTAGGTGCAATAAGTTTCAACTTTGCAACCAAAGTTTCCGGCGAGTCTATTGAAAATATATTTATTTTTTCGCCTAAAAAAATACTGTGTACATTCTATTCTCCCCCGCGCAGTTACCGGCTAGTTTGTATGCGTATTTACCGAAGTTTCCACTTTATTCTTCCTATAAAAGGCCGTCTGAAGTTCTCCAGCGAACTTTTAATGTATGTAACAGCTTCGCCCCTTTTTGTTGCTCTCTCGAATATGATTCTTTGGGTGTTGCCGTAATTTATCAGTGTTCTCAACGCTATATATATACTGAATTTAAAATAATAAATTTTAATGAAAGTACTGATTTAACAACGTTTAGATCTCTTTACTGCTTTACCTAAATAAGTAAATAACACCAGGTGTACGTCACTCTCACACATTAAAAATCCAATAAAACATACCCCAACATAGTATAAGTTGGTCAAACCAGAACTGACCACAAAAATCGACAATAAACATAAAATGTTCCCTAAAAAGCAGTTGTCATTTACCAACGTAAATGAAACATCTGACTTTGGATTTGTAGGATAGAACCCATTACCAAAACGAATTATTGAAAAATCAATAATGGCTATTACAGAATACTATTCCTCTACTAACACATAACGGCACCTTAAGATCCGGCACCTTAAGATTATTTTTGGCTTATTAATCTTACAGTAACTAGAATTTCAATGTGCTATAATTCTGTGAATATTCACTGACAGGAGGACTTGTATAGTGAACCCTTGTGCAAAATGAAACAGCGAGTAGTAAAAATAGAAAATAGAGATAAATTGACTTACCCCCGAATACAGAAACGCTACTCAAACTTTGAGCACTGCTTAAAAAGTTAAGTGGACAATACTAATTATCAGAATTTGTATGGAAAAACGTCAATTTTGACAATACTTAAATTTTAAGCAGGACTCGAAACTTTGAGTAGCATTACTGTATTAGGGGATTACTCCCCGGAAGCAGATGTCTAATCTTAACCAGCCGGAAAGTGTAAAAGCGAACCACGAGAAACTGAGGCAGAAAAATATACGCGGGTGCTTGTCCCACCACACACTAAAGCTGTTCGCCGGACGCCAGAAAATGGGTTCTCTGGAGAGACGTCTGAATCAATCACGCGATGCAGTTGAACGAGCATTTTTACGATCCCGATCCACACTTTTGTTTCGTTCACTGAATAACATGAGAATTACCGGTTTCGAACCAGGTTTCCAAATTGATGTTGGACTAGAAACTTCTTTATGGTCCCTGTTCGATTTCTGAAGCCAATATTCCGGCCCAAACTTTTTCTTCTTGGCTATTTCCAAATACTGCTACACTGAACAGGCAAAATAGATTTTTGATTTATTATTACTTTTTTTTCATACTTGTAAATCACGCAGTTGCTATTATAATAGCTTTTAATACAACATTTTAATAAGTATATTAATATTTCAAGTGAAAGAAATGCTTGAGTCTCATTCGTGCGTTTTCAACATTCTTCCAAGCGAACACTAAAATAAGAGGGATCCCTTCCAAACATTCCGCAACTATAAGGGATTCCTCTGGCTCCGCTCGCTTTCCGTTGACAATCCCCTGACGTGGTTTATGGTCTAATTTAAATTGCTTTAACGCGAACACGGCAGTTACGTACCCAAAATGGCCTCCTGAATACCGTTTTTCACTTGAGCAAACCAAAATTGCACGTCTCGGTTACACTAATTGTTTCCGAGTGTTAATAAAGACTCAACGTTTTAGGACCCATAAAGTTTTTCGGTGTCTCCCATTTTTTTTCTTCATTTTACGCGCCATTGTCCTTTCTCGGAATGGCTTGTTTAATTTTCATTTCTATCTGCTTCCGTTGTAGAGTTTTAACTTTGTGTGTCGAAATCTATTTCGAGCTGAAAAATAAATCACTTGAAAATGGACTCCGCAATATAAGATCTGATTTGGTTCTCATCGAGAAATGTGGTCCTAAATGTAGAGTAAGTAGAACAAGAACAAAACAGAGTTATCACAAAATTTCATTCGAAATAAATTATCAATAGATGTTAGGAAATAATCATAAGCGATACCGATTTGCTATCTGACCTATCCTCATTAAGTTTCGTACGTTATCATAATTATTGTAATAATATGTACTCCTTCCAAGCGCACGATGCTGCATGCTGCTTAGAGAAAAGAAAAGAATAAAAGCCACTTTTATCTCAAAATCGCTACGTAGTTCATAAAGCTGAGTAATTCATTTAAATAATTACGAATCTTTATTATTTTTTATAGAGATTATTTGTCTCAGCTGAAGTCAAATACAAGCTCGTATCTGCTTCTGATTTACGTTATTTACGTTATTTCTCATCTGATTTACGTTATTAGATACTCATGAAATATTAAACAAATCTGTGGATTGGTAAACTTGTCAGCCAGACGTAGACTCTAAATAATTCTGCAGTCTGCCCTGCGGTCTAGACGCATTTATATTAATTTTTGAGCACTAAGCTTTGTATATATACTCGTTCAATGCTATCTAATATTTTAAGTTAAAATGGCTTTGACTGCTTAATGCATTTAGAATAGATAGATAGAATCCTTTAAAATTGCTAAATACTGAATAACATATAGATGGTAAAATATTCTTAATTACTCAATTTTACCACCAACCAAGTCAAGTATTCTAGATTATTATTAACATACCTAAGAACCTAATTATAACATTAATGTACTTACACTTGGATTCTGTGACTGCGTTACTGATTATGAACATCATTCCTTTATGTACTCTTTGATGGGGTAGACTTACGTCAAGTGACAGGTACATCATTGGAAAATAACCTAAGTGATTAACGGAATAAAATAAAACATTTATGCATGATTGAATATTTTAAAGCACCCAACTCCGAACCAAATTTTTGCCAGGCAAACAATTCATAGTCATTGTGTCAACAATTCTTAATTTTTGTAAAAAATCAAATTACCATTTCGAAAACTCTTGTCCGCTCGAAAATAACGAAGCAATATTAAAAGTACCCGATGCATGCACATTTAACATCATTCCATTTTACTCCAATGTATCAGAATTTAAAGGTGAAAAATTATTCAGACAAATATAGCGGAACGCCATGAATCAAATTTACTACTGCCTCTGTGTCGTCCATAACTTTGTTTTTGGGGATATATTTCAAAATTGAAATTATGGGGGCCGGCTAGCCCGAAAAATCATCAGATCATGCAATTTTGAACCGAAGCTGACGCACATATTGGGCGCATATTAGTCTTACTTCTTCAAGATAAAAATATTTTAGGTTATGAATATTTTTTTCATAACCTAAAATATTTATATGATCCTATATGACACTGTACATAGGATCATAATAAATAAAAAGGTTCCTTTATTGCAATATACAATATCCTTATGAATAAATAATCAGAATCTATTTAAAATCCACTATATTTGACAGAAAAGGACATACCTACTACGTTGAATATGTTTAGAAACTTAACCAACCTTCGTATAACCCTTTCAACGGCAAACTCGTCTATATCTGATCGATCTTAGTAACTCACAGCATTTTATTTTTCATCACCCATTTTTCTTTGCTCTAGTACCTAACTAAACTTCTGCAATTGTAGCCTTAATGCATTAGTCACTTACGCTATAATGCTCCTCAATGCCGCCTATTCTTCAATAGCAATAACTTGAAACACCAAATTTTGGTGCTCTTAACCAAATCGTGGCGAAGTTCTACACAATTTTCCCAATTTCCCCATCTTCCTATCGCACGAGTGAATGGAGTAAATGTATTGAGTAAAGTTTTATTGTGCAGCATCTACTTGCGCCATTCTAAATCTTGATTCAATTGTTATTCTTCTATTTCCACGATGCAAAGATAGATAGAAATGTTTGAAGACAGTAATTCTAACTTATTCTATTTATGATTGAGATAGTTTTAGGGACCTTATCAATTTTGTTGCATTGTTGCTGTTTTTAGCTTTTTTAGTTACCATCCACAATTTTTTGAAACTCAATATCAGCCTCATCTATTTCTTATTACATATTACTTAGTAACATTAAACTTATGGAGTGTATGTATCGGGGTCACATAGGCGGATCGGATCATGTGTGTGTGTTAATAGCTTTGCTTCAATCCATGAAGCATACTCCATTAGATATCCTGGTTTTCTTTATTTAGCGTCTGTACGATTTCGTATCGTATTCATAGCAGATATGAATAAATTACTTTTAAATTTTACGTTGTCTCTTCTGCCCATCTCAGAATTTTAATTTAACTCTAACGATTTTAAGGGACTACAAGTTCTAACTTGAACACAGTATTTGAAAAGTTCAAAGATTGTGTTACGATTCTCTCAAGTTTCCTGGCGAGCTTAATCTTTCATTCTGGACTATGACAGATGATTTAATTTTATTATGAAATTATTCACAGACTCGGTAATTTAACGTCAGCCTGTGGACCTAATTCATTTACAGTAGTAGGTCACAAAATAATTGCTCGATTTAAATTGTAAATAAGTATTGAACCATTTATTATATGATAATCTGTTTACATACATACATAAATCACGCCTATATCCCCGAAAGGGTAGGCAGAGGTGAATTAACACCCCCTTTTTGCCAATTATGTTCGGCCCCATGTAATATCGGGTACATAAATCGCAGTACATTTATATTGCTAGGTGGTAAGAGAGAAATGCTGCTGCCCATTACTCATTGCTGTCTTTGCCCTTAGTCGCCTTGTACGACATCCACAGGAGAGATGGGGGTGATGACAATTGTATTTTGCTCTGTCGTCACCACACGCCTATTTATCCACATTATCTGTTTATGTGTTTGAATTCGTTGTAGATATTACGTATAGCTTTACATGTTTTTTCGCTCATATTTGTAGTTCTAATCGTGTATGTAATAAAGGCGTATCTTCAAGAATCACTTACCAGGCTTTTACAGTTTTTCAACATAACGGGATAATGTGTATCTCTAGCTAGAAGTAATTCTTGGGCTGTTCTAGCTTAGGAATTACTTTCAGCTGGAGGAAGAAGCCGTGAATGAAATATTTACTCTTGTTCAAGACCATCTTGTATTCCAGTGACGGATTCCAAATTCCAATCGGCTCGCGAAACTAAATCCATTTCCGCAGTAAGGCTTGCTCGCCGGAGCGGAGTGAATTTGGAAAATTGAATGACAAAAAATACGTGATACGCGGAACTGTGAATGCGCATGGTTGAAGAAGACGCGTGCGTTTAAAATGGTTTCGGCGTGAAGAAAATTCTGTCACTTAAACACCGGAGTCGCAGTATATTCACTTTTCGTGTTTCATCACTATCATCGTGCTTATTATGATTTGTTCATACTAGAGTGTTTTTTATTTCATCGGACTGTTTATTAATGTTGTAATAGCGACTGTGATTTCGCTTGCTTCGTCCCAATCATAAAAACTCAATTATTCTTAGCCGAGGAGAGCCATATCATTTGTTGCAATCCATTCACCGATGCCATCGTGATTAAGTTACAATATGACACATCGAAATATTAGAAGAATGCAATCAGTTCTACTAAGATTAGATTAATTTAGATATATGATTAAAAATTTACTAGTAGGATAAGACGTAATTTTTGGTAAATAGCAGTGATGCATGTATCTTACTTACACCACTGTTTCGAGATTTCTTTCGTAAACTGATCATAATATTGATTAATTATGAATTATTTTACTGTTTTAATATTTTTACACTAGAACATTTGCAAAAACTAGCATGATGAGCTGAAATAATAATATTCTTGACATCATCATCGCCCTGCCCTTATCCCATCCTATTTGGGGTCGGCGCAGTATGTCCTCTTTTTCCATTATCTTCTGTCACTCGTCATCTCCTCATTCACATCCATCACCTTCATATCACACCTCACACAATCCATTCATCTTTTCAGTGGTCTTCCTCTACTTCGACATCCATCAACATTCATGTCCATAACTTTCTTACTCACATTCATGGCATCACGTCTCATAACATGTCCATACCAAGCTAATAAGCTTGACATAATGAGATAATCATGTAAGTTCATTGCTATTAGAGAAATACCTATCTGCCTAAAGAAAGCAGACGATATAATAATATATACAAGCAAGATAGACTCCGGGAAACAGGCGGCATTCATGACATCGTCGCCTCGTGATAGCGAAATGTATTCAGATCAGGATTTCGCGCCATCTCTCACACTCAACTTTGCTCCAAAACAACCACGTCAAGAGTCGTCAATCTTGCACGTCAGCAGACTGATGTAGGGAAAATACTTATTACCGTTATTAGGACGGGAATATTCCTGAGATCGCTTTTTTGGTAAATTTACTCCGTATTTTTTTCTTTAGCACACATGACGCTGCGTCTTGGCACAACGGGCTGGGCTTAATAAGCCGTAACTTGAACTGATTATAGGAACACAGCTGAGAAATTTGATAGAATTTCGCTTGAAACTTAGGCAAACATTGTGAGGAGATGATTCTACAATAATCGTCTTCCTTTGTGTACACGGCTTCAGAGTTTACTGTCTTGACCATTCACACGTGAATTATAATTATACTAAGGCCCGAGTTCACCAAAACGTAAAACAAGTGATTAAAAATAATCGACAGTTGACATTTTATCATATGGAAGAACTGTCAAAAACTGGCGGTTATCTTTTAATCGGTTGTTTACCGTGTTGTTGAACTTGGGCCTAACTATCAACCTGATATTTTCATTTACCTATTCTTCCAATAAATATCGTATCGTCATTTACTATGTTCATAAGGTTAAATAAATGTTTTCCACCGTGAACGAGACATGTGTCTGCTTAGGTTTATATAGAATCTTAAAGTAATGTAATAAAATCTATATTCAAAAAGCGGGTAATTTAGTTTCGTTTATTTTTTTCTTCTGCGCATAAGAATTATACCAAAAATTGGACGAAATCCACGGTAGAACAATGACAAATATTAATCTCCATTTTTTTTCTATTTGAATGCAAAACTGACTAGGTTAGGCTTAAAAAGCAAACATGGCATTTGTCATTTCGGAGCCTAGGCACAATAAAAATTAACAATGCAAATAGCGACTACACTATTTGCGTTTTTATGGCCGGCTTAGTCTGATTGTACATACATACATACATACATAAATCACGCCTATATCCCCGAAGAGGTAGGCAGAGGTGAACTAGCACCCACGTTTCGCCAATTATGTTAGGTCCCATGTAATAGGTGGCGAGCCTATTGCCATATATCGAGCACAAAAGTGTCGCAGTACATTGCTAGGTGGTATAAGAGGAACGCTGCTGCCCATTACTCATCACTGATATATCCTTAGTTTAGTCTGATTGTCCATAAACAAAATTTCAATATGTGCAATATTGACGCAAGGACTTAAATACTGTAGCCTTGGATAATAGTAAAATGTTATATCCTTTGTGTTTTGACCAGGGGCTCACTGTTGTACTGAATTTTAATTTTTTTTCAGCAATTTTTCGGTAGTTTTGTAAACAGTTCACTCACAAATGACTCCAATTTAACCCCGAAGCGGTAGACGCGCGTCTACACCCACACTTCGCTTAGTATACCATATCCCTTGTAATAGGGGTCGAACCTACTGCCGTCTAGCGGGTACATTAATAGCAGGTATCTTTATTATCGACTGCAGTTGCAGCTAAGACCTGCAACTGAACATAGCTTTCAAAGCACGGAGGAAGTCGAGACAATGTATTTCCAATGACAAGCCTCAGCGATTATTGCTTAGTATCGCGGGCCATCGAACATAATGAATTCCTAACCATTATTTTAAGGGATGGTGATCGCAATAATATAATTCTCTCTCAACTTTTTAATTCATTGAAGTTTCGTTTCGCTTCGCATTGAGTGTGCCACAGCCCTTAATAATTACCGCAAAAAAACAGCATCTTCGTTATCTACTCCAGGAACGGCATATTACTTTACATTATTAAAAGCCCTAAACGAACACAACAAAAGGGCCTTAAACAAAACAAATCTCAACAGACAGACACACACGCCGATGAGACGGCGACGGCGAAATTTGCTGAAACATAATCGGATATTTCGACGGTCCCTACGTAAAAAAGGACATGTCGAAAATGGCCAATTTTTCTTATTACACATATGGCCTTAGATTGTCATATAAGATTTTTTTTTAATTTTACTACATTCACAAACCGTTTAAGAGAACGAGTGTTATTTTATGGAATTGGTGCCGTAGATGCGGATATCTATTCTTGTCCTTTTGTACTGTGTTTTAAAATTCGCGCCACTCGGTGCAAGCACGGTCTTGCCAAACAAACAAAACGTATAAACAGCTATGTCTTTATGAGTTTATTTTTCGTTTTATTGCTTCCTTGTAAAGATAATTTTATTCTAAGTTTTTATAAAGTTTTACTAACATTTTGTTATACAATATTGCATTATTTCTTCTTACGTCTGTATAAGTTATCTTAGATTTGTCTGACGTGGCTTAAACAGTTTATAAACTGATAATGAATAATTATCAGTTTATAAACAGTTATCTATCAGTTTTTCAAAGAAAACGTACATTTATAAATGAAATATGTGTAAAATCTATTAAAAACTTGCTCAATATAACAAAACATTACGCGAATATGCGAACAATAATATTCATAACCCAAAGATTTTTTTCTAGCGCGATTCAAACTTTTATTTCACTCTCCTGTAAACCTTAGTTTTAGACATGTCCTCTTATACGTAGGGACCGTCGATTTATTTACCCGTTGCAAATTCGACGTCTTTTCAAAGGGGACCCTGCGTAAGGAAAAGAAAGAACGGTGTTCCGAGGAGGTGTGGCGGAGCGTGAATACAGAGCACTTCATTAGGACCCGTATGAAGCCCTCCATTTCCCCCCACTAACTCATGTTTCAGAAACGTTGCATCATTAGGGAGGAGCTCGCTAGCGCAGTGGCGAAGCGCGCTCGGCCTGCGATCGCGTAAACTAAGCAATCTTCGCTAAGGCCGGTCATTGGATGGGTGACCAAAATTTTATTGTCTTTATTGTCTACAGGGACTTGCCCGCGAGTATGCCTGCAGACATGCCCGCAGGACGCTTCTATTAGGTCTGTGCGATGTTTGGCTAGTGTAGGACCGTCACATTTGGTCTGACCTGTGACCTATTATACAAACGAGATCCGCGCGGGCATGTCCGTCGGGCAAGTCCGTGTAGTGAATTCCTCGCTTTAGAGTGGTCCTGCACACGTACTGTCGACAGCACGTCAGGCTCAACAAAATAGAATCTACAATCGACTTTGGGATTTACAACAAACAAGTTAAGACTCTTTAGTGCCGACCCCACCTAAAGTGGGATAAGGGCAGGAAGAAGAAGAAGAAGTTAAGACTCTTTAGACAAGTGGTCAATTTATTCAATCGAATAGAATACAAATATCAATTTTCACACACAACAGCTTCTCTTTTGACACGACGGTCGTCGCCATGTTGTTTACTCTGTAATACGTCAGTTCCATAAATTTGTATTCTAGCGAAATGTGAGTGTTAGTACCTACTATCTCTCACACTTCGCTAACAGCAACTAGATATCTCTATCCGCACATTCGGGGATAAAGCGCCATTTTCGAAAAACATTTATTTTATTACACTAAATTAAAGTAAGAGCCGTATTAATTGCTGCCGGCTGCCTTAATATTGTCTAAACTTCCTGAAATAGGCAAACTACAAATATTTTATTTTTCTTTGTTTCAAAGCAACACTGGGCACCCGGGACCCGAGTAATTAGGTTGTTGTAAACATTTTTATTTTTATTTCCGTTTTAATACAATATTAGAATAAGAACGGTGCTTCCAATTACCGCTGTTTGTTTTATAACGAAAATGTTCCAGATTTCTAGTAACAAAGCGTTGAAATTAGTATACCTATTTCTCAGAAATGAAAGCGAGAGAAACGTTTTAATAGTGTAAATATTATGGCCGTATGGAAAATCGGTCTAATTATTAACACATATTCTTAGAAGATAAATAGATAGAAAGCATACTGCAAAACATGGACGTAAACTGCTCGAGATGGATGGTTGCGGGGTAGGCCTTTGCCAAGCAGTGACATCTAATAGGCTGATAAAAAAAATGGAAGAATATAGTGTCTATTGAATGAGAGACAAGTGTAGCTTGGGTCGCTCAATAATTTGACATAGTTAGGCTGAAAGGATCCAACTCAATAATTATATACACAAACAAATTAGTCCCGTTTGTTCCCGAAGGTGTTTTAGCACCGATATTCGGCTTACTGCATACCTTTATAGAACACATTTAAAAAAACATTTGATTAAAGAGGAGTGACTGATAATAATTGTACACATCGATACGATACTTATGATAGGTGTAAAATAATTGTGAACACTAAATAACATATCGCTTAGTTCTCAGTATATGCCGTGTGGTGACGGCAGAGTAGAATATAATTGTCAACACCCCAAATCTCTCCCGTGGGTGTCGTACAAGACGACTAAGGATAAATCAGTGATGAGGAATGGGCAGCAGCGCTCCTCTTATACCATCTAGCTATATACCTACTACGACTTTTGTGCCCGATAAATGGCAATAGGCTCGCCACCTATTACATGGGACCTAACATAACTGGCGAAACGTGGGTGCTAGTTCACCTCTGCCTACCCCTTCGGGGATATAGGCGTGATTTATGTATGTATGTATGTATGTTGGTTCTCAGTGTACCTTACGCTTTATCCGTCGTAATCTCTGACCTTAGTAAATAACATAAAACACAGTCAATATGAAATTACGGGTATACACAAGCCCTTAAATAAACATTTGTCGTATACAAATTGTACCATAATTACACGCAATGGAATACAACCATCGATTTCCGATGTCACACCGTTACAGTCAAAAGCATATCAGCTCCAGACTTAATTCCAACCTTAATATCTTTGTGGTAATGTGTGAAATCGTTTAACGAAAGCTCGCCTCAACTAGGCACGATATTATTGATATCTGGTTCGTGTTCGTGACGTTACAATTGCTTGATGACAATGTATATTCCTATGAGAATAAATTTAAATACAAGAAAGGCGTATTCGATTATAAGCATGTTTATTGTTAATACAAATATTCCACTCAAGGGGTTGAAAAATAACGCAGATGTGCTAGTCTCGACTTTTACTAGTGTTATTGCAAATGTCGACTAAGAGAGTTTAACCACCTTAGTGAACCCAAATCGTGGAGGGCAAATCACCAACAACATGATAGAGTAAGTGTCAGGCCGGCCGTAAAACTCGAGTCTTTAGTATCATAATGTTGTTCATTCCCATCACTCTTTCTATTCATCGGTCTTTCAACATTGTCCTTTCCATCAGTTTCTACATTCCTGTAATTTGGTTTCAGTTAATTTATTTGCCAATGTTTTGCAATTATTAATGCGATGTGAAAAAAAATAATAATTACCTATCTGCCGCACTCAGAGACGTCAATTAACTTTAATGAGTATTTAATGTCAAAACTTTTCATTCAAATCTAGACCATAGACCCGGCAAGAATAGCGATTAGTTTTGAATTGTCATTTTTTGACGTTAAGTACTCATTAACGTTATTTGACGTCTCTGAGTGCGGCAGTATATGTGTTTGTCCTGACAGCTTTTAGACACCTTGATGTTGTATCGGATGTACTGACAAAATTTTCCTATCCTAAAATGGTTTTCCGATAATTCATCTATGTGGTGGATATTAAAGCGGCACACGTTGTAAATAGTTATTTATTACAATACATATTAAGGACATAATCGTAAATCATGAAAACCAATATGAAGTGATATCCTGCGGAAAATATCCCGGAGCGCCACTATAGTCATTAAGTGTTCAGGGATAAAGGTCATTATATGGTAAATAGCAATTTAGTTAAAGATAGGTACCCGCTTCTTCATCAGCACACATGCTGAGTTTAGCAGCTAACATATCCATTCTGTGTGTATTAGCTTGGGCAATAACACTGCAACGGTCTTGTATAAGTCAGATTTTTATTATTTAATATTCAACAACGGTGTACGAACATCAACTACGGATCATTAAACAATAGCAATTGATGAATCATTAATAAAATCGTGATCAATCCATTAATTTTATTCCGGGGGTCGTCACAAGTTTCTAGGGGGTTTGTTAATAAATATAGAAGTTAGTAATGACTTGAGCTTTTAACAGGGGCCTTACCACCAACTCTAAACGCGACTCAATTCCCATTGATAAGGTGAGACAACGCTATAAGCCATGTAAAGCGGCGTCCCGTTTTGTCACCCGCGTTTGGATCGCTCTAATACTTCATGTTACGGCCACTGTTACTGACGCTACAAGGATAGTTAGATATATTCAACAGACTATGCTTAGAGAAGGATAGCTTTTCATTAGTAACGAACAACCAACTGTTAAACAATTTTGTCTATATGTTCATCGTCTCAATGTAACCTTCACCAGTAAAAAAGTATTTAGGTATTTCTTTTTGTAATATAAAAGTACCCGTGTCTATTCAAATCATGCTTGCTATGACAAACTATGACCAAAAGTAAGAAACATTAATAAATCAATATAGTCAATCTTAAGCCTTTGTCTAAACCACTTTTTGGAATAAACCAGAATTATCTAATACCATGCGACGGACGTTGATGAGTGTATCAGAAGCAATGTCGACCACGTGCCCTGTTATAAAATATCTTGGACAGGGGTATGTAAATTGTACTCCTCAATCCCTGGCCATTGAATGTCCATTATAGTCTACCTACCTACCATACCTGCATATTATCTGAGTTTGACAGCTGCTAGGATTAACCAATCAGCGTCTACGGTGCAAGTGGACGTACTTACTGCAATAGTTGGCTATAGTATGCATATCGTAATCATTTAGGTATGAAGCTTAATCTGATATAGCTTCTGAGAAATTGTCAACGCTTGCCTTACCTCGTCGACAGAATTCCTATGACATGTCGATGCCCAATTACGTGTCATAATGTGCTTGGGAGTCACTTTCAGGGTTACCACTACTCCCTTTCGCCTCCTTTTGTTTTTCTGTCTACCAATGAGATATCGTCTTGAAGCACACAATTCTTCGGTTTTAAAAAACCTTAAGAAACTTCTCCAGAAACCTAGTATAGTAGCACCATAAAATAGACTCTGTAGGTATTAAAAAGACTTAATGTAATTAAATATTTCGCAACGACGTAGCTACTACGCAATTTGCTAAACGACAAAGATTTCATATCTCCAAAGGTCCTATTCCGGAAATTTTAATAACCGTAAGAGCTTTTTTTCATTTGCGATTTTCTTTTCGGACCAACACCTGCTCACCTGAATCACATGTTGTCCGTACCTACATTATGTATGAGTTCCATTTACTTATTTCGTTCACCTAAGTCGCATTATACGCAATATTTCGACTTGACGGAAAGGGGCGATTTCATTGTTGTCGAATCACGACTTGTACTAGAAAGAATTTAGAATGTTTCCCTTCAAATACACGAATTCCGGGAAAGCTATGTTTTCATATTTGTGAACTTATAAACTGTCTGGTTTAAGGGCAAGTATTGACCCAATTCTGGAAAACAATAAATGGATCAAATCTCAAATCTATAACTTGGTTTGATGCCAAGTTGTGGGATACAATTCCTTTTCGGTGATTCTCTTAAGCATACTCTTTTTATTTAATATTCTTGACCAGCTCTATAAACGCAAATAAATAAGATCCTGTCTATAATAAGGCACGAGTGACGCTCGTTTCGTTATTCGTCGCTCGTTAACAAGAAGTATTTCATCATCTATTGGCTTCAGGAACTGCAGTAGATGATGTGCTAAAGTCCCGACAACTGCCACAGTTAGCTCTTATGAGATACTAAGGGGGGCGGTGGAAACTACATGGTGCTCCGCCGTAATTGTATGCCAACTGCTTCGGCCATTCGAAACAAAACAAGAACTTTCGTGACATCAAATCGTTACTTCTGTATGGTAATGCATTCGGCGGTAAATTATTGTGGCGTTGGCCAGTTTCGTTGTAAAATAACGCGGAGCCACATCAAATGTACTAATAGCCGTATCCTGGAATTAAACACTATTTACACGAACCTTCGAAAAAAACACGCGCCAATAATGGTGGTGCATAATTAAACTGTATTGGGTGACAATGGTAATGCTGTGTGATTGGTCTCTGGCGGCTTTTATGGCGACTAACACGAGGCGAGACATGCTATATTTGTCCCTACATTCATGATATAAAAGTAAATAACTAAACTAAACTCAAGTTGATTTTGATACCAAAATTATTGTTCATTATAGGACTGTTCGCACTAACGGCAAGCTCCAAAATAATGATTACTTCAGTGGATTTGAACACTAAAACCAAAACAACAGATGCCCTAGATGAATCATCTTTTAAGTTTCTACGATCTGTATTAATAAAAACTCAATCAATTCGAAGAGTTTAAGCCTTCTAGTATAGCATATAAATCTTGAGCACTATATCTGCCATTGTCGTTGGTATGTGTCGGATTTTTCCGACACATACCAACGACAGACGACGGTAGGATCTTGTAGAACATTGCCATCTTTAAAGACTTCGAATGACGCTCAGTGAAAACAGAATCGAATGTTAATTCACGATTAAAATTCACTAAGAAACTTGCAATCGGTAACAGACACCTATCAAATATATTCAGTTTACATTTAAAATGCATATTTATAATACATTACTTACATTTTTTAAATGCATAATTCGCCATCAAGCAGTACCTATAATTTATAATGATCTCGATTTTACGACCGAGAGTAAACGTAAACGTGACTAGATAACGGAGGTCAATGATTTATGCCGCCTATGTTTTTAATAACGCATGACCAGACATTATCATCACAAACAAATATATATAATCGAATAAAGGGAAGGGTGTCCTTCAGCGATAAATAAAAAAGGCCAACACAGATACACTTTACAGCGCGCTCTAATGAGTTAAGGGGAGTTCTGGGGGCAAAATTGAAACCGTTTCCTCCAATAAACCATTTGTATTCAAACGGCTACTGCCGGCCGCATTTTAATTTACTTACTCAAATTAAAACCGCGCGTGATACGAATCCAATTGAACCCACTTCGATACTTTATTTTTATCGTTGATTGAAGACGTCCCCGGTTAAAGATCAAAACACAATGGTGATTAATTCTGAAGCGAAATGGATTTACATGGTACAATGGTCTTCGGAAATGTGGATTTACATTGCAAACATTACTTGTTGGACATAACGATCAACGCACCAACCCGGACTGGGCCAACGTGGTGGGTTATGACCCAGTCTCCCTATATTCTACCATCGATAGGGAAGGCCCGTGCCCCAGCAGTGGGGACATTAAAGGGCTGGTGATGACATATCGAGGGTATTCTTTCAAAACCGAATAAATGGAAGGTTTTAAGAAAATTTAGCTACATTCATAACCATACTAAGATTTTTCAGCTCGTTTTATCTGACAAACCCGTATAACTGCAGGAGCTTTACCTGCGATTTTATTTTCTGTGCAAAACAATTATCAACCACTCTCACACACACTCGAAATAGAATTCATTTTTCTCTTAATGACATCATCATCACCCGCCCTTTAATGTCACCACTGCTGGGGCACACGCCTTACCTATGAAAGGAGGAGAATAAGCCATAACCCACCACGCTGCCCAATGCGGGTTTGCAATAATTATAGTTCCGAACAGATTCGTGTATGATTGCAAAGTAACAGACAATCTCGAACAAATCTTAAATGAGAAGGGAATTGAATAATGATCCGTGACAAAGTTAGTGTATCGCTCCCCTTACTCGGCTCTCGCTGGGCCGTCGTCGCGGATCCAATTGGGTATTCAGCGGGAGCGCTGCTCTACATTTCCTGGGGTCTATAAGGCCCGGCGCACATTGGCGGCACAGCAAGGAATCCTTCGGCATCCCTACATGTAAGCACACACTGATGGTAACAATGCCGTGGTATCCTTATGCGTGCCGAGGCGTCCTTAGGCATGCCCAGGCGTTCTTAGGTCTTGTCTTGTCGCGGTATCTCTCGGTACCGAACACTGCCAAAGCATACCGAGGGATGCCGAGGCGTCCCTAAGGCTGCCGACACGGCATGCCTAAGCATCCCACGGCTTTATTTTTGTACCTACGACCTGCAACATTGAAATTTCAACTTTATTTTCATACTGTTTAGCTATGTCACCTAAAAATACCCTGCCATGCCGTGCCGCCAATCTGCGCCGGCCCTAAGACATATTTTGTAAATTGACTATGATAACTTTCTCGTTATGAACCCGATTGTCTTCGGTCGTTTATTCTTTCAATCTTCGTATCGCGAGACCTGTATAGGATGCCTAACATGTTGCTGTCTGTGTTGCGTCTATAGTCCGACAACTTCGTGCGCGACCCTCCTGCGGTATTATAGATGGGTGTTTGGAGAAGGGTGATGAGGGGAGGAGCGAGTTTTCCCTCCTCCCCGCATCACTCGCGCCCGCCAACATCCGGAGCGCCCCGTCCCCGCCACCGGCTCATACCGCAGGAAGGTCGCGCACGAACTTGTCTGACTATAGTTCAAAACGCATTACTGGCTCTTACATGCCTCTAGCTAGTGTAATAGTAATAAGGTACCTGGGTGTAATATTAGGTTACCTGTATATCAGAAATGGCAATAGGCGAAGAGCGGGTGTTTAAAGACCTCTGTCTACCTTCCCCGAAGGGGTAGGCAAGGCTGAACCAACTCCCACGCTTCGCCAATCATGTTAGGTCCCATGTGATAGAGGGCTTATTGCCAGCTTTTGGCCACGTAAATTGCAGTAAATATTACTCGGTGGTATAGGGGGAACGCTGCTGCCCATTACTCAGATGTGTATTAACCCTTAGTCGCCTTGTACGACACCCGGGGTGGGAGATTAGGTATGGTGATAATTGTATTCTGCTCTCGGCCACCACACGGCTCCGATTTATATATTACGCATGCATGTATGTATTGTATGTATGAAACGTCAAAAAAAAAACTTGGATTCGCAAATACTATTCTCACCTTAACGAAAACAGATTAGACCCACCCATATTCAGAATTCCGGCCGGTATCGTCGCGTTCAATGTTTATATTTGCACAACAATTGCGGAGCGCTGCAAGCGCTTTGTTGTGGTAATTTCATTAGGCGAAGTCGCCACTGCTGCATATTAATTGGTGACTCGGCGCACTTTTGCCCGCGCCTGTACTCTCTGCCGGACGCTCGTCCCGGCATTAAATTGTTGCTTTGCTCGCTCCCGGCGCTAATTTGTGTTTGACGCCGCCTTATGTGATTTATATTAAAATTACACGTTTATAAATCACAAATATTAAAACTGCCGTTACTAAACATTTTTTTTCAAGAATTGAGTAAATAATGCCATCGATCTCAAATTCTCTAAACTAAAAAAACTCTCGTGCCACAGTGTTCGTTATTGAACTCCACCGAAACGGCTTGACCGATTATTATGAATTTTTTGTGCATATTTGGTAGACTTTCTCTAACTCTGACTTTGAGACATGCTCTACTCTCGTGTATAATTTAATCTTTGTTTTTAATATCGGTTATTTAATGGTTTAAGTGTCTGTAATCTGTTTTGTACAAACATACATAAATCACGCCTATATCCCCGAAGAGGTAGGCAGAGGTGCATTAGCACCCACGTGTCGCCAATTATGTAAGGTCCCATGTAATAGATGGCGAGTCTATTGCCATTTATCGGGCACAAAAGTTGCAGTACTGTTTCAATCTGTTTAGTGTTATCTAATAATTATTCAGCGATAGAGATGATTTCCTTTTGTGTCGTGGGCTACTACCCCTAGACCAATTACTACATTTTCTAATATTTTTTCCCTATGGTGTGAAAATAATGGAGAGACCTTCGAAAATGATGAAGGATGAATTATGGTCCCACACGTATATCTAAAGGATAGGTGAGATACAAATAAGCATTAGGGTTGCCAATATTCATAAACACTACTTTCTGTATTATATTCTGTATTGGACTGGTTTTAAAGTTTAAATTTCTTTGTCTTATATACGCAAAAATATGAAATGTGTTTATGTAGTTTTAACAGATATGCAAATACAAAGCTAACCTGTTGAGAACTTCAATTCAAACAAGTTAAAGTTGAAAATCTATTGGAGAAACCTGAAATCTGAAGAATGAATATTTTAAATAAAGATACAGCTCAAAGGTCGTCGTCACCAAGCCAAAAACCTTTAAATAAAAGTTCAGCCGCCCACGTCTAAAGTGTAATTTGGACGTCTTGCCTTAAATAATTTTCAAGAAAAATCAAAGAGTTCTAGTTATTACTCAACAGTTGTAAAGATTCCAAGGTCGTAGTAAGTCCATTACCTTTTGACGAGTCAGTCTCGTACTTATTTGCGAATGACAATCCATCTACCATTGCTATCGAGAACGACATAAATATTTATGTGCACCATTTCACCATTCAAATGTAGAACAGCATTCGAAGCTTCTTTCGCTAAGAATAAACAAAAGTAGCCAGTTGAAGTCGAGCAAAGAGTTCATAAAAAACAATTGGCGATGGTAAAATAAAAAAGGTTTCATGTTCCACTCAACCTTCGCCGTATAATTGAATCGAAGGAGACGCTTGTATTTTTAGAATGGGATAGTAGAAAGTTATTAGTGCTGTGCAGGGCTTGAAATTGTCAAAATGACGTTTCTAGTTAATTATCGGATAATTATCAGATAATTCAAAATCTACGCTTTGGTCACAAGTCCTAAGCGCTGCCACTGCTAAATTCACCGCTGCGGGGATATAGGCGTGATTTATGTATGTACAGTTCCCGGCACGTAAGTTGAACCAAAATGACGGTCGTCTGCGCAGGTATAATTGAAAGAAAAAAGTGTCTAAACTAAATTTTGAACACGCGAAAGCGGGTAACCCTACTTTGCTATGGTTACAGATGTCGTACCTCATATAGAACCTCAATTAGTACTCGAAAACGTTTTTCTGCGCTGCGCATATGTCAACTTATGTGCCGGGTATTGTAATAAGTATGTATAATTTTCATTATAATATATAACTGGCTGACCCGGCATATATTGTTATGCCATATAAATTATCCCGTAGAAAGCAGTTTATATGGGAAAATGAAATTGTTTTTTTTTTCTATTTTCCTCGAAATTTTTCCAATTTTTTCTCACCAAGGCGATCATTCGAAGGCGAGACAAACGCACAGCAATCCATTTTTATATTTATAGAAGATAGAAGATAATAATAATCCTTTCGAACTCTAGTGCTGTGACAGCCCTGAATACCGGCAGAATTACGTACCCGTCGTCACGGAAGGCAAGCAGGCGCTGGCATCAGGTGGTGTTACAATGTAATGCCGGCCATTGTGGAGATATCTCAATGGCACCTAATCATTGCCAGTGGAAGACGATTCATTTCAATAAGCACACGGCAGTCACTGAGGCTCTGTAGGAACCGTCGGCTTCTTATGCAATACATACATACATACATAAGGCACATCTATTCATCCCAGTAGCGAATTAACACTCATGTTTAGCTAAATATGTTAGGTTACAAGGGAGCGAGCCTATGGTCATCTATCGGACACAAAAATCGCAGTACATTGCTGGGTGGTATAATACAAACATTGTCATGCATACATACATAAATCACGCTTATATCCCCGAAAGGGTAGGCAGAGGTGATTTAACACCCACGTTTAGCCAATTAGGTTAGGTCCCATATACCTAATAGGTGGAGAGGCTATTGCTTTACGAGGTGGTATAAGAGGAACGATTAAGACCATTACTCATCGCTGTTACCCTTAGTTGCCTAGTTGTGAGTGGTGACAATTGTATTCTGTTCTGCCGTCACCACACGGATTGCTCAAGCTTTAAAAAGCTGCACTTCAGAAAGACACTTTAATTTCACAGAAACCACTAATCGCGTTTAAACCCTTAACTCATATTTTTAATGCACGACGAAAGAACTACTGTACCTACTATAACATAATTTCCTTCTTCCCACCTTTAGCAAGAAAATCATAAGTATTCTTCACTCACATCAAAAGCTGTAGCTGCTAAATTAATAGAACATAATTATTCTCTTACTAAATAGTAAATGTCTAGTGAGCACTTTGGGATGAGTCGTCAAACAAATTCATCCCAACTCGTCCCACAAGAAATAATACTGTAACGACCTCAAAAAGTTATAGTGACGAGGAATCACCTAGCCGCGTATATTTTAGAAGCACAAACTTTGACATGTTATTGTCTCTCATGCAATATGCATGGTAATACCCTCCCACCTCCCCATATAGCGCTCATCTCCTCACGCCCACATAATTGGTGGAAATCAACCCTCCACCCGGTGTTCGCAAAAAATACGCGGTTCCCATCATAACTTAGACCCCCCAGCCCGCGTGGGGACATCTCAGTCACGGATCAAGTGACATCGGTCGTCGCAAAACAAAGTGGGACCAGTTCTTTGTTTATTGTATTATCGGGACGTAACCTCGGCCAGGTTTAATTTTATTCATAATAATAATAATAAAAACGAACCGCTATTCTAATTAAGGCGCGGTTCGGAATTTAATTTACTCCCTGGACGAAATACGTTTATTTGAGCAATTGCGAGAAATCCGATACCCGCTCGCGGGCCTTTAAAGTGGAAATAATGTTGCTTGCCTTTTTCTTACTAATTATAGGCAGCTATTAGTGAATATGGAGCTTGTAAACTCAGTACGAAATTCATCCATGGTTCTTAGAAAGACATGTAAAAGCTATAGAAGTGTCTTAGAAAGTGTCTTGCCTTATATGTTTTTATTTTTATAGTAGACAGGGAAGCGAAGCTGACAAGAATAATACAGTATTAAAATGAATTTATTTATATGAGTGTACGTATGGGCAGTATCTCCACTCTGAGCCACTTTCCCCTACATGGGACCTAACAAACTTGGCAACATCTAGGTGTTAAATACAATGTCAAAATGTTTTTCGGTTATTGCATGTTCCCCTTGTTACCTTCTAACGTTATGTAATTCTCTCCTATGTTCTCCTAGAATAGAAACAGTGTAGGTAGGCACGTATTCCCTATGCAAATACCTCTCCAATCCATCCGTAACAATAGACGCAGTAAGACGTAGTACTGTCGCGTTGACAAAGCAAACGCATTATTTATCACTACATCATTTAGTATTTGCTAGCGTGTTGTACATTTGACAGATGAGATTAGATATACAGCTACGAGAGCAGATAATTCGCTTATTAAATAAAGAAACGACAAAAGTCATACAAACAAGGTGTGTTATAAACTTATCTTTTATTCTTGCAAAAGTTGGTTAGAAAAAGTTCTAGAACTATTCGATTTTAATTTTAACATTATATAAATGTTAGAAAATTTTGAAATTAAAATCGAATAGAAAAAAAAATGTTAGAAATTAAAATCGAATAGTTTATAAAGCAAACCCAAGCTTAACCGAACGCACGGTATTTGTAAAAATATCTGCTTTGGAATGTTTGAAATTTATTTCTACATTGCGAGGGTACCCGTTGGCTTACAACGTGAAGTGTAAAGGTTAGAAGAATTTCGGCAAGTTAATTAGTGTCTTGGGTGGCCGAGCGGTCAGGCACCTGCCCGGATAGCACCGGACGCGGGTTCGATTCCCTCCTCAAGATCTTAATTTTACGATATTCTTTTTCTAACCACCAAAATCTTTGTAAAAGTTCTAGAAGTTATGGTCTTGATTTTGCCCTTCTTCTTGTCATGTTCCCAGTTTATCAGGGGTAATTGCAGTATGGTTCCTCTTCCATTTATATCATTCAGACTTTAAAGCCATCCACTCCCTTATTATTCATATCATCCATCACACCGGAAAGGTTGCTAGTGACGAATAAATGTTTAGAAAAGAGATGGAAAAGATGTCGAGTGACCGCTGAACGAAAAGAGTGATTGGGATGACAACATTCCAATGTCTTACTGCTCAACTACACCGGGCAATAGCCCTTAGTTGACTTATACGTCAACCCTGGGTTGGCGGGCTAGCACGATCTATGTTATTTTTTTGCTCCCAGGCCAGCGAGGAAGACTGTGTGAAAGTGTGTTGTAAACATACACATACATACATACATACATAAATTACGCCTATATTCCCGAAGGGGTAGGCAGAGGTGAACTAGCACCCACGTTTCGCCAATTATTTTAGCTCCCATGTAATAGGTGGCGAGCCTATTGCCATTTATCTGGCACAAAAGTCGCAGTACATTGCTAGGTGGTATAAGAGGAACGCTGCTACCCATTCCTCATCACTGATTTATCCTTAGTCGCCTTGTACGACACCCACAGGAGAGATTTGGGGTGGTGACAATTGTATTCTACTCTGCCGTCACCACACGGCGTTGTAAACATCATTGACAATTATTGCGATACTAATATTCAACGTGTTTTTGAGTTGTGTCTCATTTATATTTAAGATTAAAATGTAAGATGTAAATGTATAATATATAGATGTTCGATATATTATAGTTCATTTTTTAAGAACTAATAAAGGAAAAATGAATCGAAAGCTTTCTGTTCTTTCTGATCAGCTCAAAAGTCCCAAACGGTTTAGTGAACTCTAACTAGGGTAGGTCTCTGCGAGCACAAATAAATTCTATTAACTCGCAAAGGCCTTTAAGGCCGTATGAATAAACTTTTATCACACGATATTACGTTACTTAAACACATTTCCTTTGTCTTCGTAACTTGCGCACCATTCTAGGCGATGCTCAAACTTTTCGTTGTAACTGTACTGTGAATAGACTATTTTGAAGTAATATTGTTTATGGTAAGCAGAAAATCTTGTCACGGCTTTATTCGACAGTTATACGTATATTCACAGAGCCTCGTCTCTCTACAAGAGCTTACGTTCGAGACATACAGGCTTATGAATCGTAAAACAGGCAATGATCTTGGATTATTTTGAAACATAATAATTTTACTTCCCTTTTGTTATGCTACAAATTCGCCTTCATACTTTGTGATGTTGAGCTCGTTTCGGTGGAGGAATGCTTAATACGATCCGAATTTAATCCGATATTTGTCGCATCTCAGGATCACTTTCTTGACTCAACAGTATTTTTGGAAAGGAAATAACTCTTAATATTATTCAAATAACGCAATGTTATAGGTATAAATAGTTATTTTTTACCTTCTTTTAATACAATTTACAATAATTAAAACAGAACTCCTATTTATTTTTAGTTTTTATTGAGGTTCTCTTAAAATTGACGATCGTTAACATTATTGTTCACGTGAGATTTGCACCATTCGGTTGACATGACAACATAGTACTGTATTTGAAGGACTTGGCGCTTAATTTGATTTTCTAAATATTACATAAATAATTGTGAATAACAATATACTATTAAATCTTTTATAATAAAGTTCGTTATCTTTATTGAACTTTTCCTAGAACACAATTAAATTTTAAAGGCGTGGGCCTTTAAAATTGTATTGTTGCTAATGTTAATTATAACCATAATCTGTGTTACCAAACCAATTGATTATTGTTTGATGGTATTGAAGTGGATACACATTAATTATATACATTTATAATAAATTAATAATACATAAATAATAATACATTATTATTTACCAAATATCTATAAGACAACACAGGTTACAATATAATAAAATAGATATCAATTGATAAAATAGTTGAATGCCATTATAGACTAGTTACACAGTGTTTTGTCTCTTTTCCTCGTATTCAGAATCACATTTGAGAGACGAAGACAAAACGCGGAATTGCTATACCAATGTTACCATCAGTTTATTAATAAGGCACTATAAGTATAAGAATATTGTTCTCTGTATCGAGTAAATTAAAATAGGTAGTGGAAACTGCAGCCGTACTAACAAGCTTGCTTGCTAAACTAGACGACCGTGTGTGTCTTTTCAAATATAGTAACAGCGAGAATGCGTCTTCGTAGTAGTTATTGTCCCACATAGTCACGTTTCTGGAATTCCCAAATAATGCCATAAGTTTCTTGGCACAGCCTCAAATTCGCAATCTTTATAAGACTAAAAGAAAACCTTGTAGCTAGAAAGCATAGGGAAAACGAATACCTATACATATAAAGAATTCAAATTACTATGTGAATGTCAAAGAAAACACGTATGATGTGATATATTGTCAGTTCGTTGTTCTATTTTTAATATTTGTAGCATGCTTAAATGTGTTATATATGTAAGAATGTAATAATTTAAGTAAAATGATGAATGATGACACAGGACTTAAGGTACAAGCCACACCAGACTGAAACGACATCGCCGATGTTTCGTAACTTCTATGGGCTCCTCACAACGTGCACACTTGACGGTAAAACTACGATGTGATATAATATTGAATTCTACAGGCTGCACAGTTACACGACACAATTGCAGATCGGCGACGTAATTGCAGTCTGATTTGGCTTGGAAAAGCCGTACAGAGAAGAGCAAAACGGAGTGACGCTATGTAGAAATTAATCAATAAATTAACATTTTATAATAACATTTAATGCTAATATTGAATTTAACGAAGCCGTTTCACTCCGTTTTCCATTGCAGTGGTATATTATCTTTAACGTTGGCATAATGTATTATCATAATTTTAAGCGAGGCATATTCATTAAATTTAAGGTAAAGAAAATGTTAGCTGAAAATATTTTTCCGAAAATTTATCTGAAACTATAATCAGCCCAAAACTGATTTGGAAAATCCTTCATGTTCGCAAATCACAACACTTGACCAATTATTTTTTTCTTTGAACATTTACTTTAACTGCCGCACTCAGAGACGTCAAATAACGTTAATGAGTACTTAACGTCAAAAAATGACAATTCAAAACTAGTAGCTATTCTTGCCCGGTCTATGGTCTAGATTTGAACGAAAATTTTTGACATTAAATACTCATTAAAGTTTATTGACGTCTCTGAGTGCGGCAGTAAGACTTAGAATGTCTAATAACCTAACGTCCTGCTTTCTAAGCCTTCGGCTGCCAGTTTAGCTACTTTCTGTTTTCGTAAAAATGACTGAAAGAATCTTACTTGGTGAATCAATTATATATATTAAAGTTGTTGTACACAGCATAGACAAGAAATAAGTATGTGGTACTATTTCTTTACCTGGTATTGTTTGTCCGCAAATACCTTAGGCCTTCTGCAACTTCAAATAAAACCACATAACATTTCTTTGTAATATTTGTAACACAACTTGTAGGTAGATACGATGAAACCTGAACGAGTAGCGATAGTACTAATAAACTATTGTAAGCTTAGTTATTAGTGTAATGTTCAGTTTGCAGAAATGCGATGCTAATCCCCGGGGGGCTTATAAGAAAAAACGTTTGAGTTCCTCTGAGCTAACACTAAATTTACGCTATCAAACCCAAGTCACAGGCAAAGCCTTCATCACTTAAGGTATTTTCATCTCTGAACTCCGTAACAGCTCCCAGAGTTCCATGGTTGCATTATTCCTCCAGCATCGCCTGAGGTTGTGCAGTAAAATATTTTAAGACCTCTCAAAGTGCACTCCCTCTAATGCACCCCATCCCACCTACACTGCAACAGACATATTGTCTCTGGGAATCTGCGAAGTTAAATTGGAATTCTTGTGAAATAAGCTCCAGGCTTCTTCTGCCTGCTATTCAATGTTATCTGATATAGCCGAAAAGGGACGTAGTAGTATTCCCGTCACAAGTGAATATTGGACTTTTACTCTAAGATCGGCATTAGAAAACATGACTCGTTTAAAAAACCAATTTTTGTGCGATGTGTTATTTCATTTATTTACCGCATTTCATTCGATAACGCTTAATAAGTACGTCTATTGAAGCAGAAACCACTTACAATTTCCCAGCCGTGAATGCCACGGCGACCGCTAATGAATGGAGGCCAGACGCCGTACAAAAAGGTTAAAAATAAACACACTGTGAACAATACTCGCTAAACAAAAGCCCGCCTCAAAGGAGTTGTGGCGAAAAAGAGGGGGAAAAAACAGTGTCACAAGCGCTTGAAGTTGAAATATATGGTGTCAAAATCGCCACTGGGGCTTGGTGTGTGGATTACGGAATTTTTGTTTTGTGGAACTTATAAATCTTTCCGTACAAGTTTTTCTGTAAGAGTGGTGATGCCGTTAATGTGTAATGCACTTGTATACAGTAAAAATGTTTTGGACCTGCTATGACCGTAGTATAGAATGAATAAGGCAATGAATATCAATTTTCTTGGAAAAAAATTATTTCCTAAAAGCAATGCATTTTCGTCTTACGTTTCCGCAATAAAATAGCAGCCAATCTTTAAAAAAAATTCACATCAATCTTAACGATCATTCATTGCAAAGTTTAAAGAATTATTTGTTGAGTGGTCCCGTTTCTTCTTGATAGCGTTAAATACTTGATTACATTTTGCAACTTTCATAAATTGTCAGCGAAGAGAAACTTTGTAAAAATAAAACTTTTCGGCAGCCGAGATCATTATAGCGAATTGACTCGGAGGAGAGCCATCGTTCGTGGTTAATGGTCCCTAAGGAAGGCTCTATTAGTTTCCTACGATACCCCTGAATTTATAGTTCAATCTCTCATCTCATGTATGAAACATGGATTTTTATAGTCCCCTGTCTGAGATACGGTGTTACATTGTGCGAGGTGGGCCGGCAGGTATCAAGTATATGGCAAGCGGTTATTATACTTGGATAATTGTTTGAAAGTTCTATTATTTTGTGCATTAACTCCGCCATTCTTTAGTCAATCTACATTTATTCAAGCAGTTTCTATAGAAGTCGTGATTTCTGTCTTGCTTATATGATTTTTGTCTTTGCTTTGATAATATTATTCTTCATCGTTGCAATTTGTTTATTGTAGCTTATAGTCCGAATGGCATAGAATCCACTTTATAATCAAAGATGTTTAAATCTCGTACGAAGTTACCGACCATTAATTTCCCTGTTACTTTCTGTCATTTGTTATTGCTTCAATATCACCTACAAAATTTTGGAATAAATTCGTCATCGTAATTCATCTTCCCTGTATACATGTTATCTGTACTCGGCAACGTTAGTTATATTCTTCCATACAGCTCGGTCACCCGTAAAATATCACCTACTTCCTTGTTTTTCTTACATACCATCTTTCCATTATCCGTCCATTTCTTTTCAAATGGTATAACATGCATTGTATTAGCAAAACATATATTATGTGAAGAAACTATGCCGAAGGAAAAAGTCGAGATTAGTAAACCAATCACTCGCAAGTCCAGAGAAATATATTGTTTTGTTTCTTGAGCCAATTCTTCTAGTTCAGTTTTTGTTCAGTGTTTATGTCTTTACTTGGTTAAAGAGGTTAGGTGTCAGGTAAGCGACTACCTGGCACCAAGAAGACCGAAATCTAACCCGAAACCTTAAGCAGTGTGGATTGGAATGTTGTCATCCCAATCACTCTCTCCAGTCATTGGTCTCTCGACCTTTCCATCAGTTCATTATTCGTCTTTAGCACCTTTTCGGTGTGATGAAATTTTTAATCAAAGGGGAGTTGATGGCTTGATGACGTCTGACCTATGTCGACGGCAGAGGAAACATACTACGCTGACACCAGATAAACTGGAAATAGGATAGGATGATGAGAAGATGTTGGCTGAGGAACGGACCTGTCAGCTTGAGGAACTACTCGAAAAATTGTAAACAAAGAAACACATCACGACAGCGAAGCGAGCGCGATTCATATTAATGTAGGCTATTAACCAGCGAGCGATAAATTCCCCGAGGCGATCGAGAAGCGATTTGTTCCCATATCGAGCGGCGTGAAATATCGGGGACGCGTGCTGCCCGCCGCCCGCGCCCGCCGCCCGAGCATTACTGTGATCGCGGCTTTATTGGTCAGTATTAATCATAGACAGGTCATTAGACAAAGATAGATGAAGTTGTAACAGGATATCGGTTTGAGGCGGACGATATGTCACGCTTATGGATCGTCATCTATGTTCTGGATGACGCAAGTCTTTCGAGTTCCGTCGGAAATGTTACGTTTATTCTCGTGTTGTGGTCGTTTACTTGTGGCATTGTTTATTTATGAAGATCCTTTATTACATCACTATAATAATTACATTTTTATTTAATTCTCTCTTAATTACATTATAATTAGTTATTTATTCGTCGTTAGCAGATTCTTGGCAGAGTTATGACACTATTTTGTTCAAGGCTAGCATCACAGTACTGCATAAAACATTTGATTAAAAGTAAATATTCGATCCCCTGACGGAAACAGTCCGTACTCATACACGTTGCTCGTATAAAACTTCAGAATGGTGATGTGAGCTGTTTTAAAGTTCATAAATTCCTACCAACAGTCAACACGTGAGATCTACAGAACATTTTACGTCTTTAGGAACAGTGAGACGGCGCATTAAGTCAGTGCATCATCGTTGCATACTAAATGTACGCCGTAAAGCTGGATTTCATCGCGGTTCGGGCATAATCTTCGAGATTTTGTTTATTCATATTCCAATTTGGCGGCGTCGTTGGGATGCGTTTTTATGGACCAAGTTTTTAGAGTCTACTGGCTGTTATCGTGTTTTGATCGCTCAAGTTTTATATCTGGTCTGCCGTACATTGTATTGCGATTCCGAAGTCCTCCTTTTAAAAAGAAAGCAATTATGATTCGATTTTTATTTGAACGTTACAATTATAAATGTTAGAAAGAATTAAATTACAAATAAAATAAAGTCAGAACATTTTCGAAAAATTATTCGTACTGGTGCGAGTCATCTTTTTAAGTAAATTGAATTGGATCAGTTTTTCTTAATTATTATTCTTTTACCAAAAAAATTCTTTTACTGCCAGCACACTATTTCTACTTTTAACGCAATGGCCTACGACCTAAGCACCGTCCAGATTACCTTATAAATTAGCAAGGTAAAAATACATACATTCATAAATCACGCCTATATCCCCGAAGGGGTAGGCAGAGGTGAATTAACACCCACGTTAAGAATGACTAGTACGATATACAGTTTGGAACCAGCTATTGTTTCCTCTACATTCCTTCCTCACCCACCAACAAGCGCTTTGGGTTTCATTTTCTCAGACACATATTAAATTAGAGTCATTCTATTAGCAATTAAGTATTATTTGAACATTATAATAAGGCGACTAAGGATAAATCAGTGATGAGGAATGGGCAGCAGCGTTCGTCTTATACCATCTAGCTATGTACCTACTGCGACTTTTGTGCCCTATAAATGGCAATAGGCTCGCCACCTATTACATGGGACCTAACATGACTGGCGAAACGTGGGTGCTAGTTCACCTCTGCCTGCCCTTTCGGGGATATAGGCGTGATTTATGTATGTATGTAAAAAAAAAATATTCCAAAGAGAAACTGGACAATATTTTTTCGAACAATTATCGAGATCTTTTTCTTTGTCTCTATACTGGCTCACAGTAATAAAGCAATTATTAACTCTGAAGCATCATTATTATTTTCATATACTCTTAATCGACTAAGACAATCTTGTGGAAGCACTCGCATTGTTCACCTTTCACTGCCCGACACGAAATAATAGTCAAGTGCTTGACAACTCCTCGATAGCAGCTGAAACAGTTTTAAAGTTCATAAATTCCCGCAGTACCCCGTGTGCGGCGAGGGTGTTAACGGGACCACGTTTTATGACATACATCAGGTTGCATGCGCATCATGACCTCTGAATACTAAAAAGGTTATCGCGGCGGTTAAATGGCTTTATCGCGCATGATGCTCTGTAATATTCCTGGTCGTAAACAGGCAGGAGTTTTAGAACCGCCTTAGAAAGTAGCTTGAAAGTCTTTTGTGGTCGTAATGAAAATACACGGTCTCAATTAAACACCATCCAGAGCAGCATTAGATACCGCAAGCCTTTATTGTTGGGATTGTTTTCAAATCTTCTCACCACTCTTCATGCTTACTTAGTATTAAATGTCTCAAAGTATTATCTTCTCTTCATTTAAATTTTACTTTTAACTTTATCGAACACCGTACTGCGTTTGCCTTCAATTAAAAATTTACTGATGCGTTATAACCAAATAAATAAATCGTTTCGAGTAAGAACTCGAAAAAAGGTGAATATCAAGCTCGTCTGTTCGGGCCCGTGCCAATTTTCTCACAATTTTCAACTTCTACAAATCACGATTTTTTTCCCCAATAACTCCGCCAATGTTTTCAAAGTACCTCCATTCAATGTCGTTTGTAAAACAATCCAATTTTTCGCAAGTGAGTGCTGAATTCAATTCAGGTACATAAATCGGCCATTTCCTCTTAATTCAGCAGGCATTTTGCCACTCTTTGTCCAATTTTAGTAAGATCTTATTGTTAGAAAAATTACATTCTATTAACTCTGTGTATGTATCCTTTAAACAACGTTTAAGTGCGATAAAGTTAACAAATATCTTTAATACTTATTGTTGTTAAAGAATTTGGTGAATTTAAGGCACTAATTTCAAAATCATATTGTAGCTTACATTAAAAGTTTAATTTACTGTCATTATCGACAGGAAATGTTACAGTAATCTCTATAATTGTCAACGGCTGTAATGTTTATAGATCATTTTAGTTATGATACTGACGCAAATCATACGATACGATCATATATACTTTTTGTAAAACTTTATAAGTAAGTTTTTTTCTTACATCTGTCGCAATGATAAATGCTTTGGTATTTAGGTAGATGACTTCTTTATAATTATCATATCAAGTGGTATTAGCAAAATGGGGCCGCGTATATTACAAAATATTCAGGACATCATGCAAATCATCAGACATCATTGTGGGTCTGCCGTGATCGGAATCCAAAACAGACACATAAAATACACATTAGCAAAGCAAAAGCGAAACTAAAAACCAACTAAAAATGTTCGAAAGATTGGAGTGAAAAATTAACTGCCTAACAAAATGGCACAATTCGTATGTGCATTACTGGCACGGCGCCTGTATGACAATGTCACCGATCGTATTCTATTGTGATAGAATCTATTTTTGTAGCGCACTCCGATGCTGGACAAATAGACGCGTTTGTTACCGCGTGTGGTGTTGCAATTTTTTATCGCACGAAAGCAGTCAATGGCTCTCAACAAAAGTGCAGCTTGGAGTTAGAATAAACAGTGATCCGATGTTGAACCGCAGGAGGATTTTACAACAAAAATAAACCCTTGTTGAAAGCTGTATAAAACATATTTTATTTTATTATTTTATTGAAGAATGTATGCCAATACTCCGATCTGCCAATACCGAATATCTCCGATCAAAATAATCCACTTTAGGCTAGCTTGACATGCTTTAATGAAATTAAGACCTCTAAATGTACCCAAAATATTTTGTTTTATTTGTTAAAAACATCTTATTAGAATTTCCTTTAATTGTTTCTCTTTAATATCTGTCTGTAAATTTAATTTGATATACAACATTTTTTCATCTTGTTCTAGTGGGTGGGTTTCCTCCCCAATAGTCATTATTGACATTGTATATCGATCTTCCTACTTTTCTAATAAAAATCTTCTCAAGAATACAATAGAAGCCCCGTTCGTTTTATGAAGGCTGGCTTCGCAGAGCTTAAACATGGCTGAAAAGATTCCTCAGGTCAATATAAAAGCATCTCCATTATCAACTTTTATCGTATCTCCATACAATAGTTTCCGCGATATGAATAATGGGAGAACTATACACGTCAGACAGAACTGAGATATAAATCTTTCAGTAATCGATGTAGCTTGGATGTGTATTTATTGCGTCGATGCTACAGTATCGAGTTCTCGGAGTTTTTTCTCTCGGTAATAACAATGGGTATGATTTATTGTACCAAACTGAACTGCCAGGCCTTTGTATTAGGTAAATATTTTATTTGCACTATCGAAGTAACTGTTAAATACGAGATTGCTTGTTCGGCGCATATCCCTCAATCAGGGTGGTCGGCACGCTCATTGTATGTGTAATGAAACGTGTTTGTTTTATTCGAAAAGAATGCCCGTCTAGAACTTTGCGTAACAGCTTAGTGTGGCTAAATGAAGTGAAGTAGAAACTAATAATTATCGGATCAAGAGTGACGAGTTGGAAACTACCAAAGTCAATCCGTATCTCAGACATTGCCAGCTACTGAACAATGACAGATTAAGACAATCAATCAGTTTTTGGCTATACGGAAGTCATCCATAATATGGAACGACTTAGACGAATTATTAGACGTGAAAATTTTAAATAAATGGCAATAGGCTCGCCACCTGTTACATGGGACCTAACATAATTGGCGAAACGTGGGAGCTTGTTCACCTCTGCCTATCCCTTCGGGGAAAAAGGCGTGAATTATGTATGTGTGTAAATATTTAAACGATTGTTTATTGTTTAATTATTTGAATTGTTCGACCCTAAGTGCTTATTAAACTTTTTGATTGAGAAAAGTACTCAATCTCTTCTTTTTCCTCTTCTTCTTTTGAATAAATTTTAAACTTTTACCAAAGATGCTTTGAAGGGCGGGATTCTATCATTATTAAACAAGTATTGTTATTTCATAGTTACTGTTGTAATGAATATGCCTTCCATTTCACAAATTTTCGCATAACTTGAATTTGTGCCGTTAAATCTCGATATTGGCTGAATGAAAATGTTTATAAGTGTATATTTGTTTGTTAGTCTGTAAATGAGTTTAGTTGATCGTAATAATTGTTATTTATATTATAAGATATTTAAAGTTAATATTTGATGATTAGTCTTGTATCGTCAGTTTTGAACGAAAAAGAGATATCATTTACGTTACGAGTACATAACCGACAATGTTTTTGTGATGAAATTTCAAAATGTACCAGTGTTATAGTACCAATTCCGATTTATTTTTCTGTCATGTATTATACCTTCCCCTAACAATGTCACGGGAATTTATCAATGTTATTATCTTAACTCAGAATACCAGGAAATAGAAATCCCAAACTCAGACGACTTTTCACAACTCAAGAAATTTCGGTGCTTGAAAATATTTCAAGAATCATCAGCACAAAAACATTGTCGTTATTACTTAATAGTCCTCATAAGCTAGAATATGTTGGTTTTTAAATTTAACACATAAGGTAAAACCGAAAACACATATCGCAACCAAACTTAGACGTAACGGAAACGAAATAGGCCGACAAACATAGAAACGATTATAACACAAAAATACGACAACTGCGCGTCTCAAATGACACCTTCTCGGACAGACGACGTCACAGAAGAAACCGAGCCGACACCAGAACTAGTGACAGAAGACGAGCTCCTGCACATCGTGTCACCGTCGCCGACCGCCAACGACACTGGAAACATATTTATTCGTTACCTAACACGTAAGTTGATGGTGTGCATTCTTGTGTTGCAGGTCGCATACTTCGGTGGTGAATTCTTCGTGGTCGCTGCTGCTGAATATGTCATACTGTTTACATTTGCATTTTTCGGTAGAATGCTTCTGTTAATTTTCTTTGGTCCAACTGTAGCTCTTTTCACAGAATTCCCCTTTATTGATTTTGAAAATCAAAAAGTACGAAACAGTGACATGAACTATAAGAATCAATCAATAATGTTACCAGCAATACAAGAATATTGATAATTATACTAAAACGATGATAATCCATATCTAGACATCATTCTAAACACACCTAATCGAAGCAAATACGGTCCATGAAACTTAATAATGTAACCAATAGCTTGCCTGCAGATCTAAATATTTAAAGTAAAATGGGTCCTAATGGCTGATTTCCATTCGGCATCGAGACTCCTTTATTCCAGAGATTTGTCACAATGAAAACAAGATACCCTAAAATCGTATTGTGTCGAACAAATAATAATCCATAATAATATTATATTAACGCCACATTCAAATGGGTACTAAGTTTGATTGCATTTAAGGATTTGAAACGAATATGCAAATGAGTATTAAATCGCCTAATAAATATCGCTTAAAGCTCGCCGGCACATTTACACAGCCCACGAAATCCGTTATTCGACAGGTATATACAGATTACTGTCATAAATTTTCGACGCAATTATACTCAGGCGTATGCACATTTCGATTAACAGAATTTCGAATTTTAATGAAACGTTTTGAAACCGATAAAATGTAATTCGTTGAAAGTTTAAAGCGATTACGAGACTATTATAATAGTACCCGATTTTCGCTCGATAAACATACATAGATAAATCTGCCTTTGCCATCAATGGACTGCTAGATGAAATAAGAGGAACGCTCCTGCCCACTACTTGCAATGTAGTGTCTTTATTCTTTGTTGCCCTCTACGAAACCCTCGGTGGTATTCTGCTCTGCCATCACCACACGGCTTGATATTCGCATATGTATTTATGACTAGTTCAGTTGTCGACTTAATTCATTATCAAACGTGATATATATTTTTGGTGGTCACTAACAAAATCAAAATGGGGATGCAGTTTGTCCAATCATATTGATTATTATCACAGCACACCGCTGAAACTGTATTTGTTTCCCGGTAATAAATCGCCAATAGCAAACGTCCTGATCTAATCAAAATCATTGAGCTGTTGTATTCGAACCCACCTGGTTCCATTGTTTCTCATAACACCGCTATTCTAATGAAAGCCAGAATAATAGTCAGCAAAATACATTGGATGCGGCCGCGATTTGTTTTCTCTTGTCGAGGCATTTGTAGACTTAACTGTATTGTGGGTAGATTTAAAATTCGAAATAACGTGATTTTGGATTTTTTTCCTTTTCATTTCAACTTTAGAGGATTTGCCCATCTTTCCAGTTTGGACTTGTTAGAATTTTGTGAACGCGGAATATTTTCAACTCTGGGATTATACATATTTATTATACATCAAAATATTTAATTGTAACCTTAATGACCGAAGTTGGATCAAAATACAGCGTATAATTGATGGTAACTAACTTTAAACTAGTTATTTTGAAGTAATACACGTAATAGTAGTAATACACTTTTTTGAAGCGTATCTATCAGACAAACAAATTGAAGCTACGGTCTTAGTACACAGACTATGAAGGCCAAGTACCTAACACTTCTAAAAACCGGTCATCAAATGGATGAACCTTTTTTGGATAAACACCAGAATTTGTAAAGGGCTTATCTAGAAAGTTTTATGAATTGTTCTGTCTACATGCTAAGTTAAGATTAGAGACTATCCTAGATAAAATATGTATAATTTATCCACCCCACACACGACTTAGTTAAATCGCTTTCTGCCGCACTCAGAGACGTCAAATAACGTTAATGAGTACTTAACGTCAAAAAACGACAATTCAAAACTAGTCGCTATTCTTGGCGGGTCTATGGTCTAGATTTGAATGAAAAATTTTGACTTTAAATACTCATTAAAGTTAATTGACGTCTCTGAGTGCGGCAGTTAGACTTTTTTAAACCTGATACAAATTTTCGCGTAAGCGTCGCTTTCTGCAAACTGTTCCCGGAATTGTCCAGTCGATGACCAAACGATTTCGCATCGCTGAGTAATGAATACTCGCCAATAATTGATAGCAATATTCTGCTGTTGTTTCCTTGCATCACAAACAACGCTTTTCACTTTTTCCGACGGTTAAACAAGGTCATGCTGAAGTTGAAATATCTGTGTAATTTTTTGTCCAATTAATGAATGAAAGGAGAACGACAAGTATCTGAAAAAGAGATTTCTCTTAAACTATCTGAAAAAGAGATTCTTTGAGATAGCATGAAGGTTGTATAGTAAACCCAAATTTGTTAGGAAACAGTCAACCTATTTGTGTGAGAACCAATTTCTTCAGCTGAGGTAAACTAAACGTATCCTCGTTCACAAAATTGTGTAAGCATTTGTATCTAAAAAAACTTAACTGGCATATAACCGGAACTCCTTGGGAATATCCCGGATTCAGATATTCGCCGATGTAGTGATATTATCAGCGGACGGAAGAGTGTATTAGAAATCCCACTCAAAAGGGTTGGTTGGTCCCTTACTAAACGGTCGTCCGGATTGAATTCTGGAATGTGGACTAAGGGAATTATTCTGAAAGCTCTCTTCTCTTATCTTCTTGCGCGATATGAGATAAGTAGGTGTTGTTGAAAGGAAACGGGTGAAATACATTAAATTAACTAGTATGTATTTATATATAAATGCGTTTATTATTTAAAATATAGTCAAAGAAATAGCAATATAGTCTCAGTATTTTAAATTTTTACTGAGTTTTATTTCTAAGTTTTCTTTAGGACCACGATCTTTCTTTATGCATTTAGAGGATTTTACTTTTTAAATGACACTGTTGAAATATTTACATCTTTTATATCTGTAAGATGTGAATCCATCACTAAGGATAAAATTTCAATCACTAAGGAAAAAAGTTAAAAATGGCGCGGTCAAGATGTATCTACGTCTTCTTTATCTATATTTCTAGATTCACTAAAATACATAAACAACTGTGACACTTCACACCACCGACACATACAAAACGTGCCTATCCACACGAACCAGGCTAAGCAAATATACAGTTATTTGTACCAGTGGTTCTGCCTATGCTCGCATGATTTAAAAACAAACATTTAGATCGTTCACCTCGTATGTTCTGAAATTATCGTTCAGCCTACTGCATACTAAATAAAACAAAATACCACACCCAAAATTTCTATTTCGAAATGCGTGCTATTAAAACAATGGCCCTTGTTTTTGTTTCTAAAATCTACTTTTTGTACATCGCTGTCTGGCATAGGTTTTATTTTTAATAACTTTTTGTACGCTAATGAAAGAGGGGTAAAATAAAATAATATGATAAAATATAGGGAAACAGATATATTTACATTTTATAAAGTAACAGTACTGTAAAGACGTCGATATAATCGTATTAATTTAACATCGAAAATAGGCACATGCGATTTAAATCTGTTTTTATTGCTTTATTTTAAAAGTACCTATAGTGCTGTAATTCAGGTACTTCACCAATAGTTGATACTTCACCGATCCTATGGAGTATCTATTTGACAGACTGAATACAAAGCTCACTTATCATAAATGATACATAAACAAAGTAATCCGACAAGCGTTCCAGTTTCCCAAGCACGCCATAGAATATTAGACGGCGTATTCAACGAAAACACGCAAATTATGAGTTTAGGAAACTTTTACGTTGACTTCACTTAAAACTTTCGTAAGTGCTCAAGTAGGAGGCGATGATAGAAGTTAAAACTACGCGATTTCAATAATGCCTGGTCCCCTTTTATTATAGACCATTACGTATTTAAATAGTTGCGTCATCTGTTCGATAAGTTTATGGTTCTTATTTAATTAGACGTAATGATTGGTTCAATAGTGCATTAAGACCTTTTAGGTTTCTAGTTCAAAGTGTTAGATAAGAGATGGCGCTGTAATATTTCTAACGGTTCAGTAAATTTTTAAAATGTTCAAATAAAATCAAACTGTTAAAAACAATCCCTAGTTAAATTTCAACCAATAAAAATAATATAGTGCAACTTGGCAGAAATTTTGGAACTGCAAAACACTCTGATTTTAATGTATAGTATGGTATGTACCTAACCCGTTTTGTGCCAATAGTTGGCACTTCTTGAGTTCAGATATAAATCATTTAGGGCCTGTTTCACAATCGACAAGTAAGTCTAAGTAGCTTACTTCGCAGATCATTTGACAGTTGTGATATGAAATATATGTCAATTGAACTGCAAAGTAAGCTATTACGAACTTACTTGTCGGTTGTAACACAGGCCCATAATCTTGTAATAAGTTTCAGTCCAGAAACACGATTTTTTCGTCAATAATAGATATTCCCTACAGGTGGGCGACAAAAGTCTAGAGATATCAAAAGCACTACAGTGCCATTTTAATATAAAGTAGGGACGTGCCTTCTCTTGTTATTGCTCATAATTAATATCCCCCACTTATTACTCTTAGAGGGTCCGTTATCAAAGCTATTTCATAACTTAATTAAGCAACGAATAAGGTTTGTGAAACACTAAACTTGAAATGCGCAACACAAGCATTGGGTGTGTAGTTGAATATTTATGTTAAGTTATGTGTTACAGCGCTCTTTTAAGTTCTGGACGAAAATAAATATACGGAACCATCTTTCAAGGTGGACTTCTGTTAATTGCTTTGAAACTCCCATAATTTAGGGTCCCCTTGATGTCAATTAACTTTAAGATATCGAGTTCGTTCGATTTGCATATTGCTGAGTGAATAATGAATACGCGCTTTGCGAAATTTGCGACGGCTACTTTTACAAGCCTAGGCGTCAATCGGTGTTGTGTTATTGTTGTTTAATTGCATGAATTAAACTTACACTCTATGTACAGTCATAATATTATAATACATAGTTCTAGGTTCTAGTTAATACACAACCCTAAATTAATCTCTTGCGCGGGTGTCGTGCAAGGCAACTAAGGGTTAAAACAGTGATGAGGAATGGGCAGCAGCGTTCCTCTTATATTACCTAGCAATAAACTGCAAATTAGGTGCCAGATAGATGGCATTAGACTCGCCACCCATTACATGGGATCTAACGCAATTCGTGGATGATAAATCACCTCTGTCTACTCCTTCGGGGATAAATAGGCGTGATTATATATATGTATATGTATACGTAGAATGTATACGTAGAACATATCGGAATAAACCCGTAATTGGACGCGGAGTGCGAGGTCATTACGTCCCCGGTCGCACACCGCATTTAGACGGCGTTTTTTTTTATTCGGCGTCACAATTTACGCAATTCATACTCGAGGTCCAATCAACCCTCTTGTTTTATTACTTAATTGAAGGGTTAAGTTGTGATTTGGCCGGGGTGTCAATTAAAAAGTCGTTGGCCATCTTTGCGTCCAACCACGTCATAATTGTTACCCGCAATGGCTAATGGTGCTTCTACACGGTGCATGTAGCTTGCGCATGTCGAAGCACTTGCGATTATAGTGAGTCCAGCGACTCGAAGATGTACCTGCACAAGTAACATGCGCAAGTAGCCTACGCGGGCATCACATTGCGCGGGTAGCTTGCACAGACATGCTGAGAGCTGAAACGAACAAGACCCATGCATAAAGTACTCACGCGGGCAGAATGCACGTGTAGCAACTAACTTACGCATGCTGCTTGAGCAAATAACTCGCGCCTTCACTTGCTCTAACAGTCCAGCTACTTGCACCGTGTGTAAGCACCATTAGAAACAGTTTTTTATAACTTTATTGTGATGCTAACAAAGCGGTTGGGGTAGTTTCTGTTCTGTATAAGTGGCGTCGTTGTTTTATTTCCACGAAGTTTAATCACGCACCATTATTTATAACTCGTGCTAAGTAAAAGTAAAAGAGAGTTCCTTTGAGAATCAACTTACGTGATTGTTAGACGAGCCTGCGGGACTAGTTAGACAGAAGTGTTGCTGAAGTTTCTTAGTGCACATAGTCATATTTGTTTATACACTGGACTACAAATCAACCAAGTCGTCGGCTATCTTGGAATTATATCTGTACTTATATTATAAAACTTAATAGTTTGTTTGTTTTTATGGTTAAACGCGCTAATCTCAGAACCTACTGACTCAAATTGAAAAATTATGTTTGTGTTAGATAGTCCATTTATCGATGAAGGCCATATAATAACTGACATTAACGCGAGCGAAGCCGCGGACCTCCACTAGTTCATTCATACACACATTAATCCAGCCTATTTATCCCTAAAGGAGTGGGTAGGGATGAAATAACAGCCTCGTTTTAACTCTATTTGATTTCTCCAAGAGTACAAGACTTACGTCTACCAAAGTTATACCTAAAGGAAGCGTCGGCTTAAACTAAAAGAAATACAAGAAATAACGATCTTCAATCATTCATTCAGCGTATTCATCATTATTCATTAACAGTATTCATTAACTATTCTAGAAGAAAATAATGCTAAACGCGAGACCTATTTAAATGGGAGCAAATAGCAAATCGTTCGCATTCGTGTTAATTAAAACGAATTTGAAGGTACTTTGAGATTAAATTTACATTGAGTGTAATCGTTATTAAACGCTTGTTTTGAAGGTATAACTCGGATAGGTGTAAGATTCTAAGGTAGCTGGTGACCCGGCTTATTAGCTGTTTAATTTATTTCATCATTATCATTTTTACTACTGAAGTCTTGATGACTTCTTTCTTAGATAATCAGTCTAGCAACATAATTGTTAGGGCAAATTAGAGTAAATTGAACCTCTTGCCTATGCAATTTTATTTCTATTAATTTCTTGAGATTCTCCAAGTCATTTACGGCGATATAATTGGATGAATGGTTCCATTTTCCCAACTTTTCATTAGATAAACACAAAATTATGTTATTAAAATATTGAATACACCTCATAGAAATGTCACTGAGCATTTACAATCTGGTTTTATTAAAAAAAAAATACCACCAAAATTACGATCGACGAAACCATCAATCACGTACCGGTCAAAGTACATGCAAATAGAGATCCCCCCTTTTCAAAGAGTGCTAATCTCCATCGACCACCGCGACGACCTGCTCATGAATATTTTAGCTGTGCGATAGTCTCTTGGCAACATGTAACGCGGATTCGTTTATAAATGCTACAGGGCCCGCTTGGGGACCTGCTTCGACACCGACCTGTAGACAGGAATTTATTCGGAATTCACAGTTCGACTCTGCTTTTTCATGGTGTTCAGCGTTTAATAGATGTTTCAGTGTAGTACTAAGAATTGTTGCTTTGCACCCCATAGTTGCAACTAGCTCTCAATATTCGATGGTAGCTTCTGATCACAATTGGTGCTACTTGACCGGAAATTATTATAACAAGTCCGCCAGGAATTAAGGAGCTAATGAGACGTTGTACTTACGCCACTTAATAATAGAAAATAAGCAGAGTGAAGAAAGACCCTATAGAACACAACAATTCGAAATTAGATCCAAAACAGAAAACAACAACATTATTTGGATTCAAATTTACTCATGGCCTGTCCTAGATGCAAACTTTGTTGCAAGCGCTTTAAGCTCAAGCTAATTTGCATATAATATGGCACAATAATGCCGCACGTCAAAAGTGGCGCTAATAAGAAAGCCCGCAGCGCCATCTAGTAATTCCAGCGAGAAACAAGTCTTAAACTGTAAGAACAAAGTTCAGAAGTTAGAGGCTCCGCGACTTTTGGTGTAAGCAATTAAATTCGCATTTACCGGGTTGTGGAGCCAGCTAATAAAGTACGTTGTGCATTGGCGTGTCCCCGCCGGCTTGTAATTTGGCTTGGGATGCTGTTATTTGCGTCTTTGATGTTCACAAGCGCGAGTCTTTTCAATATCAATATCTCCTCTCTGGTTCTGGCGTTCTTGTATCTTATATTTCGTACTTTTTCCGAGATGACTTCACGGCAACCGAGGTGGTGGATGGTTTGGTCTAAATTTGAGAACAGTTAGACCAGTAAGAATCTCACTAATCCTAGCTTCGTGAAGCAAAAGCGTGTTTTTGGCTACGATTTTAGGGGATGATTTAAAAATCCACATAATACAAGACTGTGTGTATCATTTTCAATTTGTTTTTTCAATTATATTGATGGAGAGTATTAAATACTGTGTGCATGATACTTCGCAGATAAATAGGCCAGATTTATGATTATTTGAAAGTTTGTAAAACTATGGAAAACTAAAAATTAAACTAAGTAACATTAGAAGCATCTCGTTTGTAGCGTAAGTATTACCACAGTAATATAATATTGTATCAACATTATATTTAGCACAATATCTATCTGTGAAAGCTAAAAGCAATAGGAATAACCACATAGAAAATAGTACTTAATGAAACAAAACACTGCTTAGGATTCGTCCGTCTGCAAAACCGCGAACGCTAAGCGAAACTCGACTTGCTTGGTTCTTGCAAAAGTTGCCAGAAGTTTGAAATTGAACAAGAAACGAATGCTCGTAATTATTATCGCCACAACACAATTTGGAAGCCTTAGTTTTTGCAAATTAAACAAGAAAACAATTAGTTGTGGCATCGAACGAGTGCAGAACATGATGTTCAGTAACCACCGTTTTTACGATCTGGGGGCCACCGCCTAACCCGATTGCTAAAGCAAAAGCTATAGTTTATGACGTCATTCTTTCATTTCGCACCAAATGTACCTAAACTATTAGCGATAGCTTTGAACGAATGATCACCTAATGATTTTTTGTGAATTTGGCACAAAATCCGTGCCGCCTAAAAATTCAGGATTGCTGCTATAGCCGTAAGCAGTGCATTGCAATATAGCTATCATCAGCAATCGAGTTAGGCGGTAGGCCCCCTGGTATAATTTGAGTTTGGAATAAAAGTTATTAGTTGATCAATGAATTTATATTTTATATTTATTGAAGTGGTTGATAGAAATGTTATATTGTTGATAATTGTGGGGGCATCTTCATGGTTGGCAAACGGATTCGCAAGTTAGCCGGGCGGAACTATAATGATAGCCGATGAAAGTCCTCAAATACGTGCTTTTGAGAAAACCTATAGGTCCAGCAGTGGACTGCTGATAATAAATCGACTTACCCAATCCCTATCAAACAACTTTCGTACTTTTTGCTGATCAACCATATTTCTAACAGCTACAAAAGCTACGTCCTTTTAAAATATGTATTTATAAATAAATAAATATAAACTACCCACGTTTTTGTTGGATAAATGGATGAATGGAAGAGAAAAAATACTACGCCGACCCCAGATAGACTGGAAACAGGGCAGGGAGAAGAAGAAGTTTTTGTTGGATAAAATGCGATTGTGAACAGTGGCAGTAATTAGAAGTGTAGAGAAAACAACAAACAGCCTTCTGTACTCTTCTAATAAGTGTTTTTTGTCTCCTTGCAGATCCGCCCGAGATCACTATTCGACCCCGCAACCTACAAGTGCGCGCCAACGGAATCGCTGCCTTCTACTGCGCTGCAAGGGGCGACCCTATACCCAACATCCAGTGGAGGAAGAACGGAAAACGTGTCTCAAGTAAGTATCGGTATTATGTTCCTTGACATCGATGATTTAAACGCTTTACTAAAACAAAATTAGTATATTACCTTGTCGGGAAACTACTGTAATTTATTGCAGTTTTTATTTCCAAGCAATGCCTAGTAAGTAAGTAAAGAAATGCCAATTATGAGGATTTATACTTTTATCACACTGCTCCATCATTTAACTATGTTTTATGCCCAGTTAAATAGAAAGAAACCTTCAAAGGAAACGCTGGAGTGGGTGGTACTCAATCCCACACGAGAAACCCTGTGTATGCGATGGATATGCACAGGCAAAAAACTTCTTAGTCGCCTGTTATGACAACTAAGGAATGTGAAAGGTTTATAAAACTCTGTCTCATTGTTTGAATCTAATTGTCTCTCTTTCACTTGACACCAATTTAATGTAGGACGAGTAGACGTTTACGTCTATTCGTTCGCCTCATGTAGAAGCTCGATAGCGCAGTGTCTTAGCTACCTATATTCTTCCTTCCATATGGAAGGCCTGTGCTCCAGCAGTGGGGACTGGGTACTTTAAAACGGCTGATGATGATAGAAATTTCCGATTCCCCCATCGCATACAACTTACAGTGACAGAGCTGATGACATAGGACAAATAACCGACAATACAGCACAAGGAATATGTGTGAGGATAGAACTAACAATCGCCTGTTATGACAACTACGGGGTGTGCCAGGTTTATAGAACCCTGAAGAACAATGTGTGTTTAGGCTTAATCGACTCTCTTACACCTTCACACAACTTCAAATGAGTGAGTGAGACGAGTAGACTTAAGTCTATTCGTTCTCACTGATCGCATACAACTTTCAGCGTCAATTCGCGCTTCAACAGATGATAGAGCTGATGACATAGGACAAATAGCCAACAATACAGCACAAGGAATATGAAATGAGATAGGTGATCCCCATTACTCTTTTATGAGCCGCTCTATATTGACGGCGGATAACATTTTTCATGGCAGCGGAATAAAGCGTAGGATACACAGTTTAATGGGGTATTAATAATTCATTACTCGATATTTGCGGCAGTAGTGGCCCCTGTATTAATAATATGAGCTTCCTGTTTTATCGGCGATGATACATCAGTTTTAATTTCCTGGGAGGAATGGGTAGATGCGTTCGATTAATAAGTATCTACTTGTAATCATTTACGGCACTAGATTTATTTAAGCTATGCGTGTGATTGCTGTATGATTACGCGTGAATTTAAGAGAAAACTTGAGTCATATAGTAAGCTATACAGATGTATATCATACATTGTCAAGTCATATTAAAGAGTAAAATATTCGTTTGGGGACATCGAATACTGGGTAAAGAGAAAAATTGGCATGACACACTCCATTTTGATGCAAATCATCCATCTCGATAGAAAGGTGCTAGTGATGAATGAATTTATGGTAAAGTGATGAAAAGTGTGAGAGACCGGACGTAAATATTGATTAAAATAACAACATTCTATACCTCTATCTATACCTACTGCTTAATATTAATTTAGGTTATACACGAGTCATGTACTAATAATTACACCCCTTTTTGGGTATTTTATTGTCGGTAGTTTGCCTTCCACAATTCGGGTCTCCCCTTATTGGTCTACACCGGGCAATATAAAGGTATTAGTGATGAAATATTCGTTATACTCTACCGTCACCAATTTATCTCGAAATAATTTCCGAAATATTTTTTTAGGTATTCCTTACATTTTTCGCCCGACAACAGTGTACACCGTGCCTTAACGCGTAAGAGCTAGTGTAGGGTCGGTAGCCGATACGTTTTTTGCAGCTCATTGCCCCAAGCTTATAGACGTCATTACCGGTCCCAGATATTTATGGCCCAAAAAGGGGGTTTTACATTTCAATCACGAATAAAAATAGTGAAAGTAATGGCCTGTGTTCCTCGCAAAGGGTCCATATATCGGCGAAACTGTTTCTTTCGCAATATTGAGTGACCTTGGGCGCGTACTTACATTAAAGCTTTTTTGTGTTACTTTATGACAATGTTAAATGATAATGCTTATGGCTCACACGTGCTGAATCGGAGAAATGTGGCGGTAAATCTAGATTGTGGTTCGATGCTGTTTAGTTGCTAAAATGATTTTATAATAATTATTATTTGAACATTATATAAATGTTAGAAAATTGATAGCAAAGAAAATGAGGTTAAAAAATTGTTGTCTGAGTTCACCGACACTTAAACAGGCGATTATTATTCAACCGTCTCTTTTTGACATTTTACTGTATGGAAGAACTGTCAAAAACTCATGGTTATCTTTTAATCGCTTGATTTACGTCTTGGTGAACTAGGGCCTAAGGCTGGTGTTCACCAACACATAAACAGACGCTTATTGTTTAGCCGTCAGTTTTTGACATTTGTCTGTATGGAAGAATGGTCAAAACGTTTTAATCGTTTGATTTACGTGTTGGTGAACTCGGGCCTTAGTGGTATAGCCGCCTCGATTGCGGAGGAGACTGGTTTGGTTCCCGGCATCATGGCAATATATTTATATTTTTGAGAACTCTTTTTCTTTGCGATTGTAATATAACAAAATAGGTTGCTAATAAAACAATCTAAGGCAAGAACCATGACATTTTTTAATAATGGTACCTAATGATTATAAGCGTTCGGTATCCATGTGTGCGTGAGAGCGTCTGAGTGTGTTTATTTTAACTTTTTAAAAACAATATTTACTTAAAATTATGAATCACATTAGGTACTAGCCCTAAGGGAGAAGATAGTAGATAGAGATACATTTTGCCAAGTATGATAGGTCCAATGTAATATTATATAGGGAAAGCCTATTGTCATAAATTAACGGAATTTCACGTCATATTTTTAACGCTTAGTTGCCTATACAATACCCCCGGGAGTAATAGAGGATGCCTAAAATGTGTCTACCCAAACCAATTACGGGTACAATAATAGATCTTTCAATCTACAGCCGAGTAGCAGAGGACGCGGGTTTGGTTCCCGCATCAATTTCCTTTGTGATATCACACATGTTAACATTCCCTTAGGTCGCGTTGTCATCTGATAACAAACGAAAACTATGATCATCCGTCTCTGCCGCGCGTCTCTTTCTGAGTAAGGACGTGAGTCTGGAGGAGTCATAAAATATGAGCGAGCCCGCTTTTACTCGCGATGCGATCCATTAACAATGTTTACGCTGGAATCGTAAATCAACATAATCTCGCGAAGATGTTTTCATTGCCCGGATTATGATGTATTCAGAATCGCGTGTAATGGCACCGCTTAAGTCACATTTTTCAATGATAACACAATTTGTGTGGTGTGCATAGCATTGGCTGTAGATTACTTGCCTCCCGAAGGGGTAGGCAGGGTGAATTAACACCCACTTGTGCCGATTAGGTTAGGTCCCATGTAATAAATAGGTGACGAGCCTATTGCTATATATCGGGCACATAAATCGCAGTATACTGCTAGGTGGTATGAGAGGAATGCTGCTGCCCATTACCCATTCCTGTCTTTACCCTTAGGGCCGGTTTTTTTATGCATAGTTAACTGTTAACCAATTTTTACAAATTGTTACTTATCTTTAAATGTCACTGATATTTAACCATTAGTAACAATATCAGTCTGATATTTATCCATTAGTAACTAAAATTGTTCCTAATGGTTACATATCAGACTGATATTTAGCAATTAGTAACAGTTTTTAACAATTAGTTGAGTTGACTACGGATCAAAAAACCCGGCCCTTAGTCACCTTGTACGACACACGCGGGAGAGGTGGGCGTGGTGACAATTGTATTCTGCTCTGCCGTCACCACACGGCACATCAAGTAATTAGCTAATCAACATCCATTTGGTCAATGAAAGCGTCTGCCTCCCAATAAACAGCTAGCAGTACAAGACCTCAAATCGTTTGATGAATAACTGTGCGTCTTAATAATGACTGTGAGGTCTACAGCGGACCTTTGTTCGCACAAAGCCTTTGAAACCAAGGGTCATCCTTGCCTTTTCAAGTAAGACACTTAATAAACCCTTTAATGTGGTAATTTGAGCAAGAGACGACGTTAGTTGTTTAGAAATTGCTTAGTAATTATAGCATTAGAGCTTCCTTGGGGTGTTGAAACGTGGCTGTAATTTTTTAATAATATACATACATACTTAAATCACGCCTATTTCCCCGAAGGGGTAGGCAGAGGTGAAATAACACCCACGGTGGCGTGCCTATTGCCATTTATCGGGCACGGAAATCGCAGCACATTGCTAGGTGGTCTAAGAGGAACGCTGCTATCCATTACTCATTGCTGTTTTATCCTTAGTCGCCATGTACGACACCCGCGGGAGAGATGGGGGTGGTGACAATTGTACTCTGCCGTCACCACACACCATATAAAAACTATAATGATATCGAATATTCAAAATTGCTGAATTAACTTTAGAATTTCCCATACATTTTGCTTTGCTGACCGAACCGAATTTTTGTGGAAGTAGATAAAAATGTAACAATTTCGATATTTTATAACACTATAGTATAATATTTTCACTGTAAACCAAAACCAACAAAAAATATAAACCAACAAGCGATCAAGCGTAATAATACCGAAATGTTCTAGCATTTTACATTGCCGGATATTAAAGTCGGAGTTTTAGTAAGAACTCAGCGGAATTCTTTATGTAGGCAAAAGACATAACAGTTTGAATTATTAAGCAGTGCCCCGAGTCTTGGATTTTTGATTTCCTATTTTTAAATACAGTCCAATTCGTAAAGTTGGAGGATTGTTGCGTCTGTTGTTGAAATGAAGATGCTAATACAATAATATATATAATGCCTTGGAATATTTTGCAAAAATTGAATGTATTACATTCTCAGAAATTTCTGAAGTCCACTAAGGGAGATCGTTCCAATGGTGGAGGGCAAACCACCAACAACAATAGCCTGTAATTCTACCGAGAACCCCAAATTTAAAGTTATTGACGAAACAATTAATACTGAAAACATTGACAAACAATTAATACTGAGAACAAATTAAACAAAAATACCTCTCCATTGTTAAGATAAGGATTGTTCATCATCCCGCCATACTATGATTACCATGCCCATCGGATTGCAGTAGATCTCCCCATTACATGGGACATAGGCGCGATTTATGTCTGTATATGTACCTGGAACATGGTTGAAAATCGATAGCAGTCTTTTAAAAGTTCGCTACGCCATGATGCGTTGTAACCTGTACGTGAAGATTCCACAAATCCAACTGCGTCAAAACGCTCACCGTCTCTAACGGCAATAATTAGCAGCGAAAGAAAACAACGCCGATGTAAGTACCCGATGAATATTTAAACGCCCTCTGTCCTTCGGGCGCTTTGTCGATCGCTTTCCCAGGTCAGCTCTCACAATATACACACTCGCGCATAATATATCATGTAATTTATCACTAGGAACACTTATAAATGGAACACTTAGACGGAAATCGTCATCATCACCTTTAAGCTCTGTTCCTAGGTTATGTGGGGTCGGCGCAGTATGTTTCCTCTTCCATTCAACCACTCGATTTTGATTCATAACTTTCATTACATCGCAAAGATACTAGTGACTGAAAAATAATAATAATAATAATTTTTTATTGACAAAACTTAGGACTAGAACAGTTAATGATAGTTAAAACATGAATAAACTGAGGTAAAAATTATAACAATATGCCTGAACTAGGAAGATCCTGTGTTTCAGGCGGTAAAAGATCAGCATATTTATTTAAATTAATAATTTATAACCAAATATAAGTAATTACAATCACACATTTTCAAAATAAAAACATAAAATGATCTACTTAAAATTATATAATTACAATAATATTTTTAAAATTATATAATTACAATTATATTTGCCGTGTGGTGACGGCAGAGTAGAATACAATTGTCACCACCCCAAATCTCTCCCGTGGGTGTCGTACAAGGCGACTAAGGATAAATCAATGATGAGGAATGGGCAGCAGCGTTTATCTTGTACCACCTAGCAATAGCAATGTACTGCGACTTTTGTGCCCGATAAATGGCAATAGGCTCGCCACCTATTGCATGGGACCTAACATAACTGGCGAAACGTGGGCGGGCGTGATTAATGTATGTATGTATGTACAATAATATTTTATATTTATTCATAGTGATACAGACGCATCTTACTACATAGGGCTTACATTATAATTATCTGACATACAATGAATGTAAAGTAAAGAGACGGAAAGAACCATGTCGAGAAACCAATGAACGGAGAGTGTGATTGGGATGTGAACATTATTATCCATATCCGTGATGACTTTTTATTATGTGAGGAAAATCAAATAGCATATTATAATATTATTATTGTCAATAAGTGAATACAATGGCCATATTGCTACGGTTCGTAGCTTACACAAGCGTTACATACGTAGCATTGTAGCAAGTCGGTACGCATTAGCTACGAACTCTTACACACAATCAGTATGTAATAGGATTTTGTGATTAATATAATTATGTGCTCAGTTTCTCATTGAAGGACATAAACTCTGAAGAATAAATTTCTATGAGCTTAATATCAATGTTAAGTTAATTCCAAAAGCAGTGAGTAGGGTGTTGTGATTTCGCTTCCGCTGCAGCGTGACAAAGAATCTAATTTGAACACTGATAAACATTGTAGGACCGCCGCCGTACAGATTGCTTGTACCGACCACGGTTGAAGAAAGACAACGATTATTCTCACTTGTAGTGAAATACATTTTCTTGGCACTTACCACGAGTGGCGATTTAGCTCTGTCGGCCCACATTCTTCCAACTTTGCAGACTTCCCGTAGAATTAGCCAGCGTTCGCCAATTTCAACCTTCGCCCCCGGACTTAGGAGTCGCGGCGGCCGCATAAAAACCGAAGTCGTTTTTTCGTTGCAATCTTGAGCATGGAAGAATGCAAAGTGCAAGGACGCCTTACAAAGAAGAGGCACATTAATACGGACGCTTCTGGTTTTTCGAGAAAATTCTAATGAATTTCCCCTCTAACTTGATGCTAAGCGCGTGTATCGTGTGACTTGTATAAGCGCGTATACGTATTATGTATAATAGGTGAAAAATGCTTTCTCGAGTTGCAAAAAACGTAGAAAAGCAACGCTGTGGCCTTGTTATAGTACTTTTTGCGGGCGGTCGGAAAATTTAAATAACTAAATCTCAAAATCTGCTGTTAACTAAAATGGTAGCAGGTGCTTGTTTCTTTTGGACATAGTAATGAGGTTGTTGACATACATCGTCATCTTCTGCCCTGTTTTCAGGTTATTTGGGATCTTTCCCCTGTTCCCTATTCCATTAATAGGAAATTTTGTGCCTTCCTTACTCCTTAAGGAAGCATCCAATCATGCTGGAACGAATATATCCATTTTCAAAATGTTTATATATTTTCAGGCAGTATTTCAGTTTTTCAACAGTGGCGACGAGAGGATAAACGTGCTATCATGCACTGAGGCATCCATTTAAAACTATATTATAGCCTCCATCTTGTTGAGCCATTAACGGGTTAACTGCTTCACTTTATTTTCAATCTAAAAGTCTTGTAGTCACTCTGTAACGTTCAAGTACATGTTTCGTTTACATGACTAGTGCACTTTGAAAGAGCGGTTAGCAATGAAAGCGTTCCAGCTTTTAGTACTATGTCACATTAATTATTAAGTTACTTGGGTTGGCGACAGACACCGGACAAAAACTCTTATTTATTGGTTCTGTCACCAGCCCTTTAATGTCCCCACTGCTGGGGCACGGGCCTTCCCTATGGATGGAAGAATATAGAGAGTGGTTAATACCCACCAACCAGCACTGGCTCAGTGCTGGTTGGTGGGTATTAACCACTCCAGATGTAGCCGGGACCAACGGCTTACCTTCTTACGGCCTACTTCTGAAGTACAGAGAAACTCGAGATAATAAATTTTTGTTTTTTTGTCACCCATCCAATCACCGGCCTTAGCGACCGTTGCTTAGTTTACGCAATAGCAGTCCATGCGCCCTATGCGACGAGCGAGATGCCACTAAACTAAGCTAGTGAGGACGTACTGAATCTTAAAAGACTAAAATTGTAACATTTTAAGGAAACGTTATCTCTCGGGACCAGTAGGTATTAAAAAATGAAATATAGGCATTACGCGCGTCGCGTATCGGCACCTCACAATCCCCTTAATATATCTGTCGTAGCAAGATCTTAAAGTTAATCACTTCATGGTGTGGCCGACCATTTCATGAAATGAACAGATAAAACTGATTATATAACAATAAACATGACAATAAATGTTGTCTTCAAGTCTTGATGAATCAAGTCGATCCACGTTTGGCCATATCATTAAAATAAATGTAGTCAAGGTTCGGTTTTTCACAAGTACGTTCTCCGTTCCCAGGCATGCAGTCCCGCTACCAAGTGTTCAGCATGGAGGCGGCGGCCGGCCCGCGTGCCAACGGCGCGGTTTTGCGCATCGAGCCGGTGCGCGCGGGTCGCGACGACGCGACGTACGAGTGCGTGGCGGAGAACGGGGTCGGCGACGCGGTCAGCGCGGTCGCCACTCTCACCGTGTTCGAGGGTAAGTCTAGAACTAGGAAGGAAACATCGTCGGAAAAGTTCCCTATTGACTAAGTTCCGTATTGATTAAGTTCCCTATTGACTAAGTTCCCTATTGACTAAGTTCCCTATTGACTAAGTTCCCTATTGACTAAAACCCCTATTGAGAAAGTTCCCTATTGACTAATTTCCCTATTGACTAAGTTCCCTATTGACTAAGTTCCCTATTGACTAAGTTCCCTATTGACTAAGTTCCCTATTGACTAATTCCCTATTGACTAAGTTCCCTATTGACTAAGTTCCTTATTGACTAAGTTCCCTATTGACTAAGTTCCCTTTTGACTAAGTTCCCTATTGACTAAGTTCCCTTTTGACTAAGTTCCCTATTGACTAAGACCCCTATTGACTAAGTTCCCTATTGACTAAGTTCCCTATTGTTGGCTTTACCTGGGTAATGATATACATGCAGTATTGTATCTTGATACAAACGGTCGGAACGTGCGTCATGCTTACGCTTCGTCACCCTAACTACTGCACAGCACGCCTAGATGCGCGCCTTTAGACGCACCATCAGTGCTGTTTCCAGAAGATTTCAAAAGTAGCGTTGTACCTACTATATATAAAGCTGAATAGAGTTTGTTTGTTTGATTGGTTGGTTGGTTAAACGCGCTAATCTCAGAAACTACTGGTTCAAATTAAAAAAATCTTTTTGTTTGGATAGTCCATTTATTGAGGTAGGCTATATAACAACCTACATTAAAGCGAGTGTAGCCGCGGGCGACCACTAGTTATTTAATATTTATTTATTTTTTTTAATCTCGTACATTAAGCACCTAATTGAAAATGACATCATCTACACCATCAATACTTCCGCCTTCTTAATATTTAATTTCAAAAATAACTTATATATTTATTTGATTTTTATTTGATCATTATATGAATGTTACAAAAAACACTGTCCCGCATCAGGGCAGCAATTATTCGAAAATTTTCTGTCGCTTTTTATATTTGCTTTTTATGATTGCTTATAAATAATAATTGAATCTTTTTTCGTTTTCTCCGTCTGTACTGCTACTTGTTGATAAACGTCGTATTCCGTTTTAAATACAACCATTGGCGTCTATAAATACAATTTCGGAATCAACGGAGTTAAGCCCGCAAAATATTCGCTAGACCACCCTCGGAACAGGCGGAGGGATGCTCGTATTTCCTGGTTCCTTTGCTCTTTATAATGTAATGATTACAAGCGAAGCGGCAATGGAATACCTCGCCGGGCAATCCTTCCGCGAAAGGTTTCTCACAAGGGCTCAGTAGAACGACCCATAAAACACGGCCCACGCAGACACAATGATCCCCCAGAATAACTCCACTGGCCGCGAAGACAGTGGACTTCAATAAATAAGCATTAAACCCCATTGGAGTTTCCGATAACGAGCAGCCTAAGAACCCTTTCATTCTTAGGCGTGTACCGGTCGCACCGGCGCATTTTGTATGAAGCTACGCAACAGGCAACACGCGGAACAATGAAAGCTACTATGAAGCTTCGTACAAATTGTGCCGGTCGCGTTCACATGCATCCGGCGACACGCCGAAGTATGTAAGGGGCCTAAGGGCGTATACCCGCAGCCCCCCGTAGCACGAGACGTGGACAAAATCTCCTCGGAGAAAATAAAAAAAATAATTGTCCTCTTGTTCTCTTACTAATCACTTCCCAGACAAAATACTGTCGAGTGGTGGAGAGAGATCTGGGGGCCTAGACAAAGTAACATACCGACAAAGATAACGAAGTTCGATAAAGCAAAATGTATGGGATTTGACGTAAGTCGTCGTCAAATCACGTGACCAAAATCGTCTTCGTAAGTTCCTAGTTATGTTGGTAGCGCAAGCTAAGACGCTGTAGATACCAAAGTAATATGGCCGATCGTGACGAACTTCGACACGTTATCGTTATGAAACGATTGCCACTTGGCTACGGGCCCTGATCTAAGCAACAATCCTTGGCCTATCAGCGCTGATCGGGCCACGTCGGAAATTGTCGGCGACGCTCGGAGCTCATCGGCGCCACAAAAATATGGAGATTACCGTCTGATCGTGCGGAGCCATCCGCGTTTGATCGCTGTAATCCCACTGGACCAGACACCGCTCATCGAGCAAACCCATATCATCATTCCCTCTAACCTCCTAGACCGACCATCCCCTCTTCTTCAAACCCCCTTTTCTAATAAGTAATACCGCCAGTCTGCTGCCATCAACCGCCACAGCCACTCGACGATTGATCAGTCGCGCTGTCACAAATTCGGACAAGCACTGTGCAAGCGCTCCAATTAAATTACAACCAAGACATTACCAACAAAACACCGTTACAATTTCCGTTGTTGTAAGTAAACGTAAGGAATTATTATCGTGATCGCTCAAGTTCCCGATTTAGGTGAGCGCGGAGGCCCGCCGGTAATTGACGATTAAATCGTGATAATTACGTCATATTTCAACTCGGCTACGGGACACATTTAACTCCTTTGCATATATTTGCCGGGAGTTAGTGGAGTTGTTTCGACTGAAGGGGAGCCCCTTTCCCGCGTAATTTAAGAGGCGAAATTTTACCGGCCTCCTCCCAGTGTGCGGTGTGTCATTTTTGTTTATTGTCGGCCCGTTGCGAGTTGGCAGTTGGCACCCTTCGAGGCCGTAAAGCGTGCGGCGCGCTTTATTTCCAGAAGTCTGGAACTGCTTGCCTCTTTCATGTTGTAGGCGCGTCTACAAGTATACGGTAGGTTTCAATATTCTATCATATTTAAATATAAATATTTTTAAATTTTTATATATTTTTTTTACACTCACACCTATCATCTAGTAGCCCAAAGTAAGTAGCCTAAGCACTTGTGTTATGGATACTAGATGACGGAAATATTTTTAATATCATAATAATTATGTATATAAATGTTGAAGATATACTACATAAACATATACACAACCATGACTCGGGAACAAATATTTGTGTTCATCACAAAATTACCAGATTCGAACCCGGGACCTCTTGGCCAATACGCGATCTGAGCATTCGACCAAGCCGGTCTTCAAAGTGCTTAGGCTACTTATTTTGGGCTACTAGACGATAAGTGTGAGTGTAAAAAAAAATATCTACAGTTAAAAGTAAGCGTACTAAAGTTAAAATTAAATACTAAATTAAGGAAGATGCTAAGCAACTAAGCTGTAGTACGTCTGTCTTCAACTGTTGACAGATTATTATTATTGGGACCCGCCGCAAGTGTACGACCATTTTTGTATATTGGAGGCTCGATGCGAGTTTGCAACCTCCTCAGCCGTAAAACGTACAAGAGGAGAAAGAGGCCAGAATTTTCAGAAGTCTGGAACTTCTTGCTTCTTTCAAGTTCTAGGAAAAAAAATAAGCTTCTGACTACTTCTGACCTAACTAACACACCACAGTGTTGGCGTACTTATATTTTTTATTGTGAGAAAGTGTTTAATGGACTTTATAGGCCAGCTGTTGCACACCTAGCTGTTTTAGGTTCGCATGCCATATAGCATGGGAAAATGTGAACAATTTTCAAATGTCAATATTTTATCTTACCTAAATGATTTTTCAGATTTTTTATGACATTCAGTATGATTTATAGTCGACATAGAAATAAAAGTCTGCACCAATGAAATCCCTGGAGCTATGTGAAATCCCGGCGCTTCTAATCAGACTAGATTAAATTTGAAATCTTTTACCAGCGCTACCCTGATGTTTTTTATTTTAAATAAAAGGCTTTGTTACTCTCGTTAATAAACTAGTTTTATCTTTATTCTGGGGCAAAAATTAAACTATGTTGTCGGTTATACAGCGATAAAGCCTTTGTTGTATGAATGAACAGCCTGAAGGGAAGCCATTTTGAACTTGTGCCAACCGTGTAAAAATACACAAACATTATTTTAAAAAGTGAGCTAGTAAATAAAAGCTTATTATTTGTATCTGTGCAAAAGAGTTCGATGTACAGTGCGTTCACAGTTATTTTACCTCTGACGCTTCCATTTACGTTCTATTTGAGAGAAGGATACAAATATGACATTTCCATATGTTAGAGCAGGATCATGACAAGTGTCAGAGGTAAAATAAGGGTGGACGCACTGTAAATCTATACGTAATAAGTGTCAAAAAACTGGATGTGAATGTGGTAAAAGTCCGTGGGGTCACCTTTGTATTAAGGTAGTAGCGAAACGGTTAAATATTTGCAATTACTACTACAATTTGAACCGTATTCATTTGTGATACGGCTAAAACGAATGATAAAAATAAGGAATTGCCCTCTGGCTAGGGCTGGTGATGACAATGGTGATGATGACGCTATCTACAAAAGGTTCGATGATACAATGAGGAAAAGTGATTTCTTTACAAACATTTCGCTAGCTGCTTTGACATTAAAATCAAACGGCAATAAAAGAGATGGGAAAGCCTCTTTAAATAAGCCCAATTTATGATGCCGTTATGAATAATTTGTTCCATTTAATGGCGCGGCCAAGAGCTCGCTTCTCAGATTCCTCGTTTATGTGTTATCGAAAAGCATTTTTAGTAGCTACCTGTCGAATTGATATCTTACATGTATACTTATTAATAGAAAGCTGAAGGTATTGTTTGTGTTGCCAACTCTCGTGACGTCATGGATGGAAAGGCGGGCGTTATCTCTTCTTTTTACCGCCCCAATGGTCTAGTGGTGTGTCGAAGTAGTTGTCGAGTAGTTCGTGTAGTAGTTGTCGAAGTAGAGGAAGACCACTGAAAATGGTAGATTGTTTTTACGCAACTATGCGTGAGCGGTGTACATCCCTGGTGCGTAGGGTTCGCGCCAGCCCTAGCAGTGTCCTCAGATTATTTGCTAGTAGATTTGACTGTCACTACCTGAATCATGCAGCCATGATACATGTAGTGACTTTATAACTATGTATGTAATAATTTGATTTAATTGTATTGTATGGATAATTTATTTATTTTATCAGTATTAATGTTTGTAATTAATTAATTTAAAACTTATTGTGATCCCTGTTGGTCGGAATAAATGAATTATTATTTTTTTTTTTCAGCATCAACTAAAGAAAAAGATGGATGGACTGTGTGAGGTGTGATATGAAGGTGATGGATGTGAATGAGGAGATGACGAGTGACAGAAGAGAATGGAAAAAGAGGACATACTGCGCCGACCCCAAATAGGATGGGATAAGGGCAGGGCGATGATGATGGTCTAGTGGTTTGTTCACCGGAATTAGATCTTGAGGTTCCGGGGTTGACCCGCAGAGAGGTACAAATTCGTGCTCGGTTTGGTTAGTGTCGTTGAGGGTTTCAGGCGAAGCTCGATTCCAACTTCGGCCCTGATCGTCACGTTACCATCAGATGAGATGAAGGCCTAGAGCTTCCTTGGCTATCATAAAAAAAAACACAACTTCATTTTAGTTGGACAGCCGATATGGTCGATTGGCTTAGATCGCTGGCCGTTGGACAAGAAGGTCCTGGATTCAATTCCTGGTACGGGCAAATTTTGTTATGAACACAGATATTTGTTCCCGAGTCATGGTTGTTTATGTAAAAAAAAATCAATATTTATAATACTAACTAACTTTTAACTTAATGGATCCGCCTCATCAATTATGAGGTTATCCATGGAAGAAAGATAATACTAAATCAAGAATACGATTGTTTTCATTAGTGATATTATTACATTGATACAGATGACAAAGTGAAACAAATTCCTGTAAGAGCACAGTTTTTCTGCAGTTTTTATCGGGCACAAAAGTCGCAGTACTTTGCTAAGTGGTAGGTATAAGAGGAACGCTGCTACCCATTCCTCATCACTGATTTATCCTTAGTCGCCTTGTACACAAACATTATGTTAAAAAGTGAAAATTGAGATTTTTATACATTAGATTATTCTGTGTATTTGTGTGTTTAGGTGTGGATGTAAGAAATATTTATTTAGTTATTTTATTTTCTAATACAACACCATCCATCACACTGTAAAGAAGCAGTTGTGGTCACATTGTATTGCAGCCAGTGCCGGCGCGCTGGGACGAATCGCTGGCTCCCTCTGGGACAAATTGAATTCAGTTATTTAGTTGCAAGTTCCAATACAGCGTCCGGTTTTGTTCGACCGTTTTTCGTGTCGTATTTGCGCATGTAACTGACCACCAAATTAGCCGTCTCGGGGCGGATTTACTGGCTATGAATTAATAAAATCATCTGATATCGTTTTTCTGATGATAAATCAAACAAATACCTAAATATTTGTTACACTCAAACCTATCATCTAGCCCAAAGTTAGTAGCATAAGCACTTGGGTTATGGATACACTGGATGACGAAAAATCGACGGCTTAACGTGCCTTCCGAAGCATGTAAGAACTCGAGATGATAAAGCCATTTTGGCCAGCCATCCAATGACCGACCTTAACAAACATTGCTGAGTTAACTTTGAAATCGGTAGCCAAGTCACTGCTCTATGGAGATCCTCGTAAACCATCTAGCAATGTATTGCAATTTGAATGCGCGATAGATGATAACAATAAAGTTAAGTATCATGTAATAATAGGTGGCGAGAAACCTTAACATGAAACCTAGCATTATTGTTGAAACATAATATTACAAGTATTAATGTTAGAATTTCTATGTACGGCCTATGTAGCAGAAACAAAACCATTTTCGTTTCAAAACACAACGTTACGTGTTTGGTTGCGAAGTGGCAGTAGCCTATTAATTAACGCATAAATTCTGATGGTCTCTCCAATAACTGTCCTTATAGACTAATTAATAATGAGTTATAGAACAATTAAGTCGGCTATCCTGTCAATGTAAAGTAGTCGTTATGCAATGCTGATGGAAGAGTCGAAGTCTATTGACGCCACAACTGTTAATGTAGTGATGTAACTGGGTATAAAGAATGTCGGAACGTAATAAAGTTTTTAATTAAACTATTACCTACATTTGTTTGGTAATTGTTTCGCCTAAGCTCTTTTGAGCGTGTGAAACACGTCAGGTGTCACACGCAACTTTAACGTTGTACTGTCAACAGCATGTTAGGTTACTACCAACATAATATATATTCATACATATCCCCGAAGGGGAAGGCAGAGGTGAACCAAACGTCGATTTTTCGCCAATTAAGTTAGGTCCCATGTAACAGGTGGCGAGGCTATTGCCATCTATCGGGCACGAAAATCGCAGTACATGCTAGGTGGCATAAGAGGAACGCTGCCGCCCATTACTCATCGCTGTCTTTACCCTTATCCGAAGATTGCAGGTTCGAGTCCTGCCACGGTCGCCAGTTGTTGTAGCCCAATATAAACGACAAAAACTTGGAAATATAGAGTTGTTTAATAAAAGAAGGTTTTAAAAAATTAAAATATTATGTCACACACAGAAAATTATTGACAACTTCACCATTTAAATTAAGGAAAAAAACATTGAATTAAAAACCTAAAAAGAGGTTCGCAACAGTCGCCTTGTACGACACCCGAGGGAGAGATGGGGGTGGTGACAATTGTATTTTGCTCTGCCGTCACGCCACGGCATTAATATTATTATTAATAAGCAAAACAAATAAAATCAGGAACACGTACTAAATCTCCGTCATACTATCGTACGGTTTCCAACATCACGAAGTATCGTATGATACAAAGTTATCCGCATTAGATAACGACTCGATGCGAATACCTACAACTATCGAATAATCGAATCAACTCCGACGTATAACATGTAACGTATCCAAGTTTATAATTGTGTGAAACGATCTTCATATTGTGTATTTATGCTAATTCAGCATAAAGCCGGGTTTCCAATGGTACGGCGAACGGAACAGACGATTTTGTACACTAAAGTTGAAAAACTACAGTCTACTTTCAAGTATGGTGGTGCCGCCGTGTGGTGACGGCACAGTAGAATACAATTGTCACCACCCCAAATCTCTCCCGTGGGTGTCGTACAGAGCGACTAAGGATAAATCAGTGACGAGGAATGGGCAGCAGCGTTCCTCTTATACCACCTAGCAATAATACTGCGACTTTTGTGCCCGATAAATGGCAATAGGCTCGCCACCTATTACATGGGACCTAACATAATTGGCGAAACATGGGTGCTAGTTCACCTCTGCCTACCCTTTCGGGGATATGGGCGTGATTTATGTATGTATGTACTTTCAAGTATCACCATCCTCCTACCTTGCTCCATTCATATCGGTCAGCTGTTGTTGGTGGTTTGCCCTCCACCATTCGGGTGCCCCGAGGTGCTTATTGGTTTACTCTTCTTCTTCCTGCCCTGTTCCCAGTCTATCTGGGGTCGGCCAATTATGTTTCCTCTTCCATTCATAATCGTTAGACCTCATCGCACCATTCGCTCCCACTTGATACATATCTTCTATCCCACCAGAAAGGTGCTAGTGATGATTAAGTTATAGAAAAGAGACCGAAAGGACCATGTCGAGAGCTTCATGAACGAAGAGAGTGATTGGGACGGCAACATTCCAATCCTTAGGTAGGTACTGCTTAAGGTTTTGGCTTAGGTTTTACAGTCGGCTGCCTGCCTGACCCTCTTAGAGTATGCTGTTGTTGGTGGTTCGACCTCCACCATTCGGGTGCCCCAAGGTATTTATTGGTGTACATCGGGCAATCTCCCTTAGTAGTATTTTACGACACTCCTGCCCCCGTGACACGGGACGTGGACACATCTCTTCGGGGGAAAGAAAATCTTTTCCTCTCGCTCCAACTCGCACTAAATGCGAGATGGAGAGAGACTTGTCCACGTCCCCGTGCTAGGCCCGCTGGAGTGAGTCGGGTTTGGTACTATCTGTTATTATTTCAGCATGGAGGACACTACTGGATACGGTATTGGTTTACATCGGGAAATCTCTCTTATTCGACTTTTCCATACTTCTCATCTCAAGGTTTTTAGCTTAGAGCTTACAGCTGGCAACCTGACTAGCATCTTTCTTTGTGTATACTGTGTTAATTCACATCAGCTATGTTAGTTCATATCTATGTATGTATTTCAAACAGACACTAAACTTGCAGTGCAAAGCTGCTCAATCGTACGGCAAATCAGTGAAAGCCTGGCTTTATGTTGTATGCCAGAGAATCTGCTCCAAATTGCTGGTTTAATTGTGTATCGGATCAGATATCAGTTAGCCAAGTGTCTTGGCAAAGCGGGCCTACGGCGAATTATCGCTGTATTATACGGTGTACGCAGTAAGTTATACTCAAATTAATGTTTGATGTGTTCTCTGAAATCCTATGCGTGGCTGATTTATAGGCGACTTTCGTGTTCTGTTCTTTAGGTAAGCATTTGTTTGGTCCAATGGCAGCGACTTCTAATATTTTTATTTAGAGAACTTTCTAAAACATTTGGACTTTTCAAAAAGATTGTGTGAAGTATGGTATGAAGGTGAGAGTCCGAGGAACTGTATCGAACTTGCCAGTATATAATAACAAATGCTTATGTAATCTAATGTAAATAAGTAGATAGGTACAGAAAACGACACGACAAATTATCCAAAACTGTTGAGTTCACCTTTGTATGTTTGTTGCAAAGTGCTTGTGGTACAATTTACGAAATCTTAGAAGAAACTTTTTAGGAAGACGGTCTCTTGGTCAACGACTTCTTATAACATAATATAAGGGCGGTTCTTGATGCCTAGACAATACAGGCGTCATGGTGCTACCATTACTCTGGAACAAATGTCTGCGGCTAAGAGGTCCCTGTTGGCCAATAGCCAGCGATCTGGCCATTCGGCCGAACCGTCAATGATTTCCAGACCTTTCCCGGCTTCTTTGTTTCACATTGGGCGTTTTTCCACTCACCGTTCCGGCTTCGGCGCCGACGTCTGGCTCCGGCACCGGCGTCCGGCACCGGCACCGGTAGGAGTCAACGCCGGGTCGATGCCGGAACCGGTGGTGAGTGGAAAAACATGGCCATATATTTCATACATTTTTGCTTCCCCGACAGCCGGTGCCGAAGCCGGACGGCGGGCCGGTGCCGGGCCGGATAGTGGAAAAACGTCCATTCGGAACTAAAACTCGAGTTTAACACTGAGCGCGGCTAAGAACCAAACCTACTTGCTACTAAGGCATAAAACTGTTACGACCGTGATAAGCGAAAATGGCTTCACCCTCCGTGGCGCAAGATAGCTTTTCCTGCAGGAGACATTTTTATTTCATCACTGGCTCACTTGGCCCGTTATGTCATCCCGTGGGAACCCAATCCTTTCTGGGAAGGCCCGCGTCGCGATATATTTGGCCAGCTCCCCTTTAGTCCGAGTCGTATAAGGATTACGATTCCCGTGGGATATGCCGAGTTCTGGACTTAAAACAGCCGTGGTTGTAACACTTGTTCCAAGATCGTCAAATCACTTCTTAGTTGGATTTGTACTTTTTCAATATTTTAATTAGGCTTGCAATTCTTGCTTATTTGTTCTCAAATTAATTGAGATGCTGCAGTATGTCTATCTATGTCCTTCTATGCTAGTCTTGCAGTGGAAATGTAACGTAGAATGTGCCAGCACCGACTCACCCCAAGTGGGCTCTAAAGGAGATTACCCAGGATTTTCAATAAGCCCCTCGTGACCCCTAAATGGTGGAGGACAAACCACCAACAACAGCATATCTAAATAGGATAGATGTAATGGATCTAAATAGATGTTAGGCAAATGGCTGACTGTGAAACTTACCTATCATCCATCAGGTAACAATATTTACCATATTTTTCTAGTGTATTTTGCACTTTATGTTAAATACGTTAAGTTTGTTAACAGCAATCACGTTATTAATACATTCTTAATTGTCACGCCTTTCCCCCACATCTTTTTACAACTGTTACGATCCTTACATAGTATGTATGTATATATATGTATGTATATATCTTTCGCTTCATCCAGTCTCATTAGGTACTGCCTTCATGCATGCTGTTATTAATCACATACTAATAACGTTTAATTATGTCAATTACACATGCCCATTACAATAATTATTTTTATAGCACATTAAATATTTGATTACAATAATGTCAAAAAACAATATTCTTCAATTTAAAAACAAATGAAAAATACAAGATTTAATCTAGGCTACATTGTTTTCAATCCACTACTAAACACCTTTAGGAGAAAACGGCTATTATTGAAGTAAATTAACTTGGAAACTAAGAAAGCTCTCACTATTTTCGTCTAGTAATATCAAGTGCAGAGTACACTCTGCGCTCTCATTGGACAATAACTCTCATTAAGAAGGGTTTAGGTGCAAAAGTTAATTGACTAGTATTGCAAAAGTTAATTGACTCTGTAGTACTGACGGTTAAACCAGTTTTGCGTTTAAGGAATTTTGCGCAAGTTGTGTGTTGAATGTTTTTATTTATTTTTAGTCATGGTAATTCCTAGACAGCCGCCGTCCTATCATCTTTTTTCATGAATTTAATCGCAGATTTGCTAGCGGGCTTACCTACCAGGAAAGCTATTAACTATTGAGCTATCTATTTTGATAGTTGGGGGAAAGTAGCCCAAAAGCAGGCATATCGCATAAAGCTTTTGTGTGTAGGTGTCAGGCAGACAGACGACTGTAAAATCCAGCTCGAAGGGCCAAAACTTTATGTGCAGTTTCGGCGACTCACCTTAACCATGCTCTCCTCACAACCATTGCAACCGAGGGTTCGGCAGTGGAATAAAGATGGCTTGAGATCGTCAGCTCACTTCAGCCTATGTATCACACACTTGGTCTATAGGTACATTTTAAATGTTAAGAAAGAGTAGCACGGACTTGGATCGCGAGCGCGCATAGCATGACACCCCTGTCATGCGCATATAGCGGCTGAAATTAGCGGATTATCGCATAAGTGTGGGTATGCACTCAGGAGCGGTGGCTTACCAACGGACTTACAAGTTTCGAGAACATTTCGCTAGCGGAACCTGCATTAAAAAAATAAAACAATGTAAAAAAAATCTATCTCTATGTATTGCCACTTAAATAATAAGATGTCGTAAGGAAGGAATAGTGTTTGGAATATCCTATCCAATACATTTCAATCACTGAATCCAATCAAAAGAAACCGTACTGCGCCGACCCAGATAAACTGGCAAAATCACAATCTACCTGGATTGCGATTTTAATGGTTAAACATTAGACACAACGTTGTAAAATAAGGTTGAATTTCCAACGGAAGCCTCTCCGGTCAAGGTTGTAACTTACCGTCAGCCATCCGATATTTCAGAGTTAGCTGCTGGCTATTCAAACTACCACTGAAATCTGTAGGTTTTCATCAATTTGATAACTTAAATTAGTTGCGGTTATTGCTGGAACTTCTTTGGGGTTGGAAGCTGTATTGTATTTCAGCACCCGTTGAAATGGACCAGACAAAATAATGCTGGTAAATGGTGAATTTCTGGTATGACCATATTGATTGGGCTCTCTCCCGCGTGTGTCGTACAAGGCGAGGTTTTAGGTTTTACAGCCGGCCGCCTGCCTGCATAATTGTGTGAAACGATCTTCATATTGTGCATTTATGCTAATTCGGCATAAAGCCGGGTTTCCATTGGAACGGCAAAAGGAACAGACGATTTTGTACAGTCAACGGCTCTTCAGACTACCCAAAACTGTCAAATTTCTTCAATCGATTGTCAACCTTATCTTGTAGGCAGTAGGGCCAAAAGTCGACTGAGAAAATTTAACATTTTGTGGTTGTCTGACGTCTGTACACTAAACTTGAAAAAATACAGTCTACTTCCAAGTATCACCATCCTCCTACCTTGCTCCATTCATATCGGTGAGCTGTTGTTGGTTGTTTGCCCCCCACCATTCGGGTGCCCCAAGGTGCTTATTGGTTTACTCTTTTTCTTCCTGCCCTGTTCCCAGTCTATCTGGGGTCGGCCAATTATGTTTCCTCTTCCATTCATAATGGTTAAACGTCATCGCACCATTCGCTCCCTCTTGATACATATCTTCTATCCCACCAGAAAGGTGCTAGTGATGAATAAGTTATAGAAAAGAGACGGAAAGGACCATGTCGAGAGTTTCATAAACGAAGAGAGTGATTAGGACGACATTCCAATCCGTAGGTAGTTACTGTTCAAGGTTTTGTTTGTTAGGTTTTACAGTCGGCTGCCTGCCTGACCCTCTTTGGGTATGCTGTTGTTGGTGGTTTGCCCTCCACCATTCGGGTGCCCCAAGGTGTTTATTGGTCTACACCGGGCAAATACCATTAGTCTACTTTTACGACCCCCATGCGATAAGTCGTTATTTTTTTTCGCTTCCAGGCCAGGATGGAAGACCATAAAAATTAAGTAAAAATATTTTCGAAAAATATTGACAACCTAATACCTATGGAGAGTAAAAACAAAGAAATATAACTATAAATAATTAATGATCTATTGAAATTTTCTTATTAAGTTCATTAGATCGTACACAATCACGATCTTTGTTCATATTATGCGCAAATCCGGCTATAATCCTCCCAATTTCAATATTCACACCGCACACTCTCGTCTGTAGTGCAATACAAGTTTTGATTGAGCAAGACCATGGAATCCGATTATCGACCGAGTTATAATGCGGCTTTTGCTATTGAAGTAATTGAAGCATATGGAATTATTGATACTGATCTCGGAAACTAATGATCCAATATACCCATGGGTGCCCTGATCAAGGGCTTGTGTGTGTTTGAATACGAACAAAGAGTAATTCGGAGCAGTTAATTAGTTAAATAAAGTCACATACAAATAAAACGAACTTTAGCCGCAATTTTTTGGCTAGTGGCAATTTTTTGATGGTTGAAAAAAATATCCTTTTTGATACAAAGATTCTTTTTCTAACCACCATCTTTGTACTAATTTTTCTAACATTTATATAATGTTAAAATTAAAATCAAATAATCCTTTTTGATGTTCGCTTACATTTTTCATTGGTTAGGGTACTATGGTGAGTTAACTAACTTCATTAATATCGAAAGTAATCTTGCAAAATCAATAACCCATAAATCACATAATTAGGCTATAAAGTTCACCAAGTAAACAATTGTTTAAACAATAAACACACAGTTGTTTAAAATAATAATTTACAGAATCAGTTCCAGCAGCCTTTGAGTTTTAATGAAGCAATAATTTTAATTTAGTGCTGAAACAAAAATAATTTGGTATGGTATTAAGATTTTAATCGCCTATAACTCAATATCGGGGGTCATGCCACGATGGAATTTATGAGAGTGGAATTATTGTTCTAAGTAATAGGCCACAAAATTCGTAATTATACAAATGAATATACATCACTAGTTATTGGTTATCTTTCATAATCAAATTGAAAGTCTATTATTGCAAAGGGGCCAGGTCAAGAGTACCCAAAACCGACGGGCATGCATGAAGAGATTGATGAGACAGGATTAAGCGAAAGAAGTATGTAAGGATCGTAGCAAGTGGAAAAAGGTGATCTCTGTCTATCCCTGTGGGAGAAAGGTGTGACGTATGTATTTGCTAGTTACCAATGAAGAGTCCCTGCTAAGGCAGTAGTAAATAATGCGACATTTCTCGAGCAGCCATTTATTCAGACTGACTTGATACTTGATAACTGTCATATGTACTTTCTAAATAGAAACAGTAAAAACTTAACCTAAATAATAAAAACTTAACTACATCTTTACGAGATCCCAAACGTGCTATGGGTAAAGACATCCATATAATATTTTTATATGTGAACATTTTTATATGTGATAGCTTGTCAATAGTTTTTAGGCCTGAGTTCACCAAAACGTTAAACGGGCGATTATTATTTAACCGTCTGTTTTTCGATAGTTCTTCCATACGATAAAATGTCAAAAACTGACGGTTAAATAATAATCGCCTGTTTGAGTGGGGGTGAACTCCAGCCTTGTAATATTACAAGTACTATTAATTCATAACATTGTTAGTAAGTTAGCTGTTAGCTATCGGCAGAAAATAAAATAATTCACGTATATCCCCATCCAGAGGTAGCGAGAAGTAATTAATCACCCAGGTTTGGCGTATTATCATCGAAAAACAAGCCAAAATATCAAAGTACTTGACACTCAAAATTGTCCGCTAACCGTAAGTTATACGTTGCCGGTATATTGGAGTCCGCATAAATCCAGATAGTTGCATATTAGGATCACGTGCCCGGTATAATAGAGCCTGAAACCAACACTCCACCTGCCGGCTTAATCTGAATATAAATTATCCATAATTAAAGAGGCTTGGACACCACCGGAATAAATGTGGTCACTTGAAACAAAGCCTAAGGGCCCGGTGTGAATTATAAGCGACTGCTCGCGGAGACCGATGCTTATAAGGCTCATTTTGCGGTGGCGACGCCGGACCGGACTTAAAGGCTATTGCGGTGTCATTATTAGATTGTGGCTCTCCATCTCGCATTTGATAGTACGCTCGGAAGCACATCCGCAATAGCTTCGTCGTGTTCGCAATACGATCGTTGCTGAAATGCCAGTAACGATTGTGTTGCTAAGTTTCGCTTCGTTATCTGTCTTTTTTAACGGTATTTTGTTGATCACGGTTACAACGAAAAATAGGTTAAACATTTCTAAGGGTGTGTCCAACATAGGGCGGTAATATTGTGCGACAACCGCGTGCGTTTTTTTTACCATAGCCTTGCCATGGATATGCGGAAACTTGACTTCATGTAAGGCTTTTTATTTATTATTTCAGTCAGATGCCAGATATTAACCAGTTGAGATGGTGCAAGGATATCGATACAGGTTTCATTCCACATCAAAGACCTACCCAGCTTTCATGGCTTGATAGACGAGCCGTCTGCCCCTCTATACAAGTGGTCAATCTATTCAAACGAAAAGAATACAAATGTATGAAACTGACGTATTATAGAAAAACAACATGGCGACCGTCGTGTCAAATGTAAGATATGCAGTCATAAATTGACAATTGACGCTTGACAAATTTTAGTCAATGTGTGCTAGCCTTTAGATACAATCGGACCGGTGCTTTTCGAATGAGAACGCTCTGCTTTTTCGATACAGCAATCGAATTTACATGTGAACGAAAACATGGTTTCAATAGCTTTCTCGAAAATAGCTTTTCAATTTTGAATTTCACTCTAGACTATTTAAATTGAATATTGTATTGGAGAATTATATTCGAACTCTATTTTCGTGCAAGTAATTTTGCTTTTCAACGTTCCACGTCGGGAAAGCGAGAATTATGTGAAGGCAGAGCAGAACACAATTGTCACCGCCCCCATTTCTCCCGCGGGTGTCGTACATGGCGACTTAGGGTAAAGCAGCAGCGTGCCTCTTAAGTCACCTAGCAATGTACTGCGATTTACGTGCTCGTTAGAAGGCAATAAGTTCGCCCCCTATTATAAATGGGATCTTTTCTTCTTCTTTCTTGGATCCAACGTGGGTGTTTCACCTCTGCCTACCCCTTCGGGGATAGTTGCCCTTTGAGTGCCTTTGAGCCTTCGTTTGAGGGTCATTGAGGTAAATTGTTAGTGGAGTTGTAAAATTATCAACGGCCCAATCCATCCAACTCGTTACTGCTTGTTTGTACAGAAGCCGACTGTTTGTCCTAAGCCGAGTATTTGACGAGCGCCGCACGCACGTGTGTCTTCCTCTGATTACCGCCTAATTAGGGAGCAGGATCTTCGGCGCTTGATTGTGTTGCTGTAATCGATTGCACAGCGCTGTGTGTTTCAATGGGGCGTTTGAAGGCGGATAGTTTGAGCGCTTTTTGCTGTAATGACTGGTGATCTACCAGAAAATTCACCTATGGGTAATGCGTTGCGCAGAACAGAGCCATAAAAAGGCCCTTGACCTCCTTCGTCATCGCCCAGGTCGGACTTTTCCAAGAAAAAAAATGTTGATGCCGTGTGGTGACCGCAGAGCAGAATACAATTTTGAGTATTCTGACCAATCCCGAACTCTTCTACGTGTGTCGTGCATTGCAACTTAGTGTTCAAACATGAGTAATAGACAGCACAGTTTCTCATAAGCCACCTAACAATTTACAGTAATTTACGTGTCCGATAGATTAGCAATAGGCTCGCCACATTTTAAATGTGTTGATTCACCTCTTCCTACCCTTTCGTGGATAAATAGATAAAAATAATCCGGTGGTTATGGTCTTATGGTTCCTACACCACCCTCAGTGGTTCGAGTATCAGCCCGATCGAATAGTCACGATTGGCGGTAATCTGCCGTGGGCCGTTAAACTAACAAGCTTGCAGTGACCCCGACTACAAGCCCCTGCGGATATAACAGACATGTACACATTCTCGCGCAATCTCTGTTTTCACTTTAAAGGTACTTTCCTTTTGCTTATAAGCTGTTCGGCCGTCTCGAACGTAGGCGGTAGCGTCTTTAGTAATTAAATAAAGATTTAATATTTTTATTTGAACATGATATATATGTTAGGAAATACCAGCCGCCTTCTAAACTATTTTGGGGAGGGGGGAGTGGTGTCAATCGCATTCTACTCTGACATAACCACATAGCATCTGTTATTTTTTGTTTTTATTGAGATAATTGCAATTAAATGTAATAGTTGCGCCGTGTGGTGATGGCAGAGCAAAATACAATTAACACCACCCCCAACTCTCCCCGTGGGTGTCGCACAAGGCGACTAAGGGTTAAGACAACGTTGAGTAATGGGCAGCAGCATTTCTTACCTCTGCCTACCCCTTATCTCATAGGCGTGATTTTTGTATGCATGGATTATGAAGAAAAAAGTGCTCAGAAAAATTGAAAAAAAATCTATATCCTTGGAGTAATGTTAAATTACGTTGTAGAGTGGGGTTTAGACAGACTGCTTATCTATGACCCTTTCCAATAAGTTCAGTTATGACATTCGTAAATAAATAAATAATAAATAAATAAATATTTTTCACTCTCACACCTATCATCTAGCCCAAAGTAAGTAGCCTAAGCACTTGTGTTATGGATACTAGATGACGGACATATTTTTAATATAATTATGTATATAAATGTTGAAAATATACTAAATAAACATAAACACAACCATGACTCGGGAACAAACATTTGTGGTCATCACAAAGTTTACCCCTACCAGGATTCGAACCCGGGACCTCTTGGGCAATACCCAGCGATCTGAGCATTCGACCAAGGCAGCCGTCAAATTGTACGTAAATCTATACTAATATATTATTATATGGGCCTGTTTCACAATCGACAAGTAAGTTCTAAGTAGCTTACTTCGCAGATTATTTGACAGTTGTAATATGAAATACATGTCAATTGAACTGCAAAGTAAGCTACTTCGAACTTACTTGTCGATTGTGAAACAGGCCCTAAGGCTGAGAGTTTGTTAGTATGTTTAAACGCACTAATCTAAGGAACTACTGACTCAAATGGAAAACAAAATTGTGTTGAATAGTTCATTTATCGAGTAAGGCTAGGTTATATAATAACCGACATTAACACGAACGAAGCCGCGGGCAACCACTATTATTCATATTTTCCATCCGCATTCAAAGTCAAACCCGCCATCTCCTCCAAACTCGGACCAGCCCGTCACGATATTGCGAATCGCAATCTTCTTCTCTTTGAAATTGTTTGTGATTACAGCAGTTGCGCTCCAGCGAGGTGTAATTTGGCTTCCTATCAGTGGAGCGGCTTAACGTCTACTTTGTTATGTCATTTCGTATTAAAATACCGTCGCAGACAAACATTGAGTCGCTCCACTGTCCTCGTTTTGTTGTCAATAGCTTCTGTGTTGATATTTTAGAGGCGTAAAATTGTTAGACGAGAAGGTAGATAAAGCAGGCGTGTGAGTAACCGGGGCCCTACCGCCTAACTCGATTGCTAAAGCAAAAGCTATAGTTTAAGACGTCATGCTGTCGTTTCGCACCAAACGTACCTAAACCATCAGCGATAGCTTTGAACGAATGATCACCGAATGATTTTGTATGAATTTGGCACAAAATCCGTACCGCCTAAAAGTTCAGAATGGCTGCTATATCCGTAAGCAGTGCATTGCAATATAGCAATCATCAGCAATCGAGTTAGGCGGCAGGCCCCCTGTGGCCGTACCATGAAGTATTAGTGCGATCCAAACGCGGGTGATAAAACGGGACACCGCTCTACTCGGCTTATAGCGTTGTCTCACTTTATCAATGGGAATCGGGTCGCGTTTAGAGTTGGTGGTAAGGCCCCTGATCTCTTAACTTGGGTGACGCAAAGGCAAATCATCATCATATTCCTTCCCTGCGGGCCTAGCCAAGAAGACAAATCTATTCGAACGCATGCAATACAAATGTATGGAAACAGAACAGTATGGAAAAAGAAGTATAAGGATCGTCGCAAGTGGAAAGAATATAAATAAATATATCTTACACTCACAGCTATCATCTAGCCCAAAGTAAGTAGCCTAAGCACTTGTGTTATGGATACTAGATGACGGACATATTTTTAATATAATTATGTATATAAATGATGAAAATATACTACATAAACATATACACAACCATGACTCGGAAACAAACATTTGTGATCATCACAAAGTTTGCCCCTACCTGGATTCGAACCCGGGACCTCTTGGCCAATACCCAGCAATCTGAGCATTCGACCAAGGCGGTCGTCATATGTGATCAATATGTGATCTCTGGCTACCCTTGTGGGAAAAAGGCGTGACGTATGTATGTTTGTGTCACACCTGACCATAAAGAGGAGTTTTCTGCCCACTACGCGTACGGATAATCCCAGTTTCTGCTCAGAGGGTGATATAGAACTATGATCTTACCTTGGTCGATTAAAAGAAGCCTCAGATGACAATATATTCTTTGTTTTATCGCTTTTGGCATATATCTACTAATAGTTAATAAATACAAATTAATTGCCTGACCACAACACACCTTATACAACGCTTATACAGCACGAGATTGATTGTCTGAGCTCGACCATCCACTATTCAGTGATCAAACGGACTCGGATTGACACACGGCTCCCCTGAGCTGTCGCTAGAAGGGACATCTCGTCCCAAGACGCTTTACTACAAAGGATTTAATATAGGATGAAAATGTTATTAGTACGCCAGGCAAATGCCCAATCGAAATCAACCAAAAGCAACGCTGCGCATATATTTTGGAATGGGGAAATTTTGCATACATACCTCATTATCACCAGCCCTTTTTGATGTCCCCACTGCTTGAACACGGGCCTTCCCTATAAATGGAAGAATATAGGGAGATGGGGCCATAACCCACCACGCGGGCCCAGTGTGGGTTGGTGGGTACTAACGACTGCAGATGCAGGGGACCAACGGCTTAACGTGTCTTCCGAAGCACGGAGGAACTCGAGTAATATATTTTTGGTCACCCATCCAATGACCGCCCTTAGCGACCATTGCTTAGTTTATGCAATTGCAGGCCAAGCGCGCTTTCTCCTCCAATTAGGAGGGGTCCCATGTAATAGGTGGCGAGCCTATTGCCATTTCTCGCAGTGTATTGCTAGGTGGTCTAAGAGAAACGTTTACACTGCCCATTAGGTAACACTGCCCATAACTTATTGCTGTTTCAGCCCTTAGTCGCCTTGTACGACACCCGCAGGGGAGATGGGGATGATCACAATTGTATTCTGCCCTGCCGTCACCACACGGGAAATTTTAACTTAGACAAAATAATTCATACTTTTATAAGCCTCCATTGTATTTATAGCCCTCAAAGTATTATTCGAAATAACTCCGAAAAACAATTTTGCGTACACCTACTTATGCTAATAACGTAATAAAACCGTATGAATGTACAAAAATATTGAAGAGTACGCGAAGCCTCGTATGTCACAGAGGCAAGTAATCAGTTCGATGTAATATTAAAGAAACCTTCCCAAAACGCGTAGGCACATTTATCAATTTTAATCACGCGTCCTTAGCACCTTTTCTTTATTTTCATTAAGGGGAATATAATGTCAAAAAATTCGCTTTTTCGAATACTTATAACACATAAAAGAAAGAAAATTATGTCCTAACGTGCGAATCGAAACCGCTTCCTCCGCAATCCGGGCAGCTGCCAATACCATCCGGCCAACTGGTTGCCCGGTTGGTTGAAAATTCATGGAATCTTTTACAGTTCAACGCGATAAATGGCTATATCATATCGTGTTTCGGTGGTCATGCTACCAGCTAGCATGACCGCCGAAGGACGTTAATTAACTTGCAGTTTCTATAAGCTACACGGTGTAAGGTCAGAGAAATTTAAGGCCCGGATTGTGCAAGACGCTTGTTGTTTGAACATTACAAAGCATTTTAGATGATCAGATTAAAATACCATATCGAGATACCGATGAACAGAGAGATTGATTGAGATGACAACATTATTAATACAAAGATTTTGGTAGTTAGAAAAAAAAATTCGAAAAATTATGGTCTTGATGCGGGAATCGAACCCGCGTCCGCTGCTATCCGGGCAGGTGCCTGACCGCTCCGCCAACCAAGACACTAACTAACTTGCCGAAATTCTTCTAACCTTTACACTTCACGTTGTAAGCCAACGGGTACCCTCGCAATGTTGAAATTAATTTCAAATATTCCAAAGCAGATATTTTTACAAATACCGTGCGTTCGGTTAAGCTTGGGTTTGCTTTATAAACTAACTGGATTTTAATTTTAACATTATATAAAATTAAAATCGAATAACATTATTAATAATCCATACATACTGCCCTAGGTTTAGGCTGAGGTTTTACAGCTGGCTGCCTGCCTGACACCAACCCTCTTTCTTTTTCTTTGCTAGACAGGGAAGCTCTTGGCCTTCATCTCACCTGATGGTTAGTGACGATAAGGTCCGAAGATGGAATCGAGCTTCAACTGGAACCCTTAACCACAGAGGATGGCTATCTTATCACAAAATGTCGGAACACAATAATGCTGTTAACATTGCATGGTGACAGATTTCGATAAGATTGTGATAGCTAGCCAGACGGACTTGAAAAATGTCCTACCAACCAAACCGAATTCAAATTTGTACTCCCCTGGGGATCGAACCCGGGACCGCTGGATGTTAATTCCGGTGGGTGAACCATGGAGCCGGCTAAAATATAGTAGCTTAATAAATAACATACATACAGAAATCACGCCTATATCCCCGTAGGGGTAGGCAGAGGTGAACTAGCACCCACGTTAAATATATGTATATAAATAAAGCTTCAGAAAATAGGCGAAGTTAAAAAGGATCCGAAACACCCGCCCAGAACTTTACTGAGAGACGAACGCGGACCGGATTGGATTTGTAATGGCGTTATTTTGAGAATAACTTTTTGCATGAATGCGGAAGCGAGTTGGATCTCGAGGCGTAATAGGAGGCGCGTTGTCATCCCTCCGCTGGGCCAATCATATATTCTGCCCGGTATTCAGACGAACCAGGGCGAATCATAGAAGTTTCTGGAAAAATCGATTGCCCAAGGCTTCTGGGAAACATACAAACACATTCGAAGATAATTACGCTTAGAAAGAGTTCGAAAAATTACAGTCTTGATGCAGGAATTGAACCCGCGTGTATCTTTTATTTAGCCACACAAATAAAAACAAAATCTTAAGGAAATGTGTTTTGACAGCAACGATGTCTTACAACACGAGAAAAAATCATTTTCCAGCACAAACAAAAATCTCCCTTAACAGAATTCGATACAAACAAAATCTGATACGACGTAGCTTAAATACGTTTCATCTTTCACACATCTCAAAAGCTTCTCCAATCCGCTCATGACTCTTAAGGGCACATTATACCGTCTCCTGTTCGAGTGTCGGGGCGCGTCACTGAATAAATCACCGCTGGGGTTCATTAAAAAATCAAACGTATTTCCGTTGAATTAGAGCCGCAATTAGAGTGTACTCGTGGCGCTGGACGAGTGCTCTTGGGCCTCTTGTCTCCTGGCGTCCTCCAGTCTTACGGACATGGTCTTTGCATTTAGACAAGTTGGAAATTCACAGCTGGTACTTGTTTTAACTAGGAGCAGCTAGCGTGGACTAAACTAAGCAATGTTCGCTAAGGCCCGCCAAGGGCTGGTGATTCTGATGAGGTGACTTGTTTAAGCCACCAGGCTGTCACGTTGAGACCAATAAGCACCTTGAGGAACCCAAATGATGTAAAGAAAACCAGCAACAGTATAGAGGGCTGGTGTCAGGCTGCCGCGGCCAGCCAAAACATAAAGCAGTATGGATTGGAATGTTGCATCTCAATAAATCTCTTGTTCATCATTCTCTCGACATGGTCCTCTATTAATTCATTCCTCTTTCCGGTGTAATCATAATCATCACTAGCCTTCTTTTTTACATCCGCACTGCTGTGGCACAGGCCTTCCCTACGGATGGAAGAATATTGGGAGTAAAGTCCCTGTCCCTCTCTCCGGTGTTATGGCTGATATGAATCAAAAGTAACGGCATTATTCTTAAAAAAAATAGTATAATTTTGAATATGTAGTTGACAGAGAGACCTTTAAATGCTAACTGAAGATTTTTTCTTTAAAAAGGCGAAGACGGAATGCCCTATTTATAAACGTAACAGAATTACTCGCTTTTTATTAAAAAAATAAAATAAATGCTAGTCACAGTTCAAAGTTCAGTCCATTCCGAGAAATAAACACGAAGTGAAAGATCTCCAAACATAAATCTCTCTTGAAAAATATACCCGGGCATAAGGCGCCGCGCTCAAATTAGACAACAAAGAAGGTTAAAAATTAAAACAACCTACTAAATTAACGCCCGACTGTAAGTAAGTACAGTCGCGAGCAATAGGGCTCGTGTGAAAATGTCTTCCGGCGACGACGAACCCGGTGACACTATCTCGGTCTGCCAGGCGCGGTACAGTCGCGCTCGACTTCCATTGTGGAATCAAACACGTTGTAACCATAGTGACAGTGTTTTGGTCGTCTGTTTTCCTTGAAAAATATACTAAGAAACGTTGTTCTTTTCACTCTTTGGTTATAGCACTGTGTGTGTTCTTTTATGACAATAAGATTTGTAGGAGTCAATTTCAGTTGTCTATTTTTATTTAAAAAGTTATTTATTTAATTATTTCACTATCTTCTTTATGCCATGTTCTCTACCTGAGGTAGGTCAAATATCCATAACACCGGAGAGGTGCTAGTCATGAATCAATGCAACCATAGATAAATAAGTGATGGAACGGACCAATGAATGGAAATTGTGGTTAGGATGACAACACAAACTGTTTGCTCAAGATTTTTGCTTACGTTTTACAGGGTTCTGTAATATTACATGGGACTGAAAATTGTTTGCGAAACGTGGGTGTTATTACACCTCTGTCTAATGCCTGATTTGTAGGCGTGATTTATTTATGTTTACAGGCGGCCGCCGATCTGACACCAAACCTCTATGGGTGTTATATATTTATGTATGTCGATATGTTTGATAACCTAGATAACACGCTCTTATAAAACCAAGGGGCGCTCTTTCAGATAGTTCGATTAAAATTTCGAAGTTAAAAAGCAATCCCAATGGGCCCTATAACCACACGTCCCACCCACACGACCACGTCACTTGTTACACCTTTCCGATTCCTGTTCGCTAGAATAGGAAGCTCCTCGTGTGTGCTCGCTTATAACAGGAAAATGTTGAGCACCTCTGCGCCCGAGTGTACACGTCCAACGCTGCCAAAGTGCCCCCCGAGTAATGAAAAGAAGCGAGTGTCCCCCGGAACAGAAAAGCTTGCGTTACCTTATCTTTTGCTGCTTTTAGTTGAAAAATTAAACCGCCTTACAGGGAACTTGAGCTGTCGGAAACACTCGGGAAAGAGGTTGGCCAAATAAAAACAATGTTTCCCTTTATAAAAAAAGACAAAAGGTTGTCTGCTACTGAAACACAAAACAAAACAATTGCGTTCGCCCAAAGAGCGTTTAAATGAGTAATGTTAATTGTGACTTGCTCACCGGTGAAAACTGAAATGTTCTAAAAGTTGTTTGCTACTTTTTCCTACACGCTTCGGGGATTTTCGGGGTCGAATTGTTTTATATCTTTTATTTTTTCTCTTGTGCTTAATAAGCTTGTCACAAAAATTTTATTGTCGCTTAAAAATTAAAATTATTCGGAGGAGACAGAGGGGTTAATTAAAACGTCCACTAAGCTGGACTATATTTTTAAAATGGCAATTTTATTTGTAGATATTGTCTTGATAGTCTTTCGAGAGAAGTAGCCTCTCCTTTACATAAAAAAATAGGCAGAGCCAAATACCGCCTTTTCTAACGCAGATGTTAGACATTATATATTTAATAACAAAAAATTAAATAAATAAATGTGATGAAGAAATGACAGTAGCATTCCTTCTAAATCTCATACAATACCACGATGCGGAGGCGTAAAATGGAATCCATTACATGGAATATAAAATAATTAGTAAAATGTCAGTGTTAGTACACCTCCGACTACACGTTCAATACTTGTACAAGTGTGATTTATGTATGCAAGTAAAGCTATATTATTGTGATATATTATTCTTGTGTTTAATTTTATTTTTACCGCACCTAAGGCAACATACTATTAAATAAATCATACCTAACAACGTATCCATTGTCTAAATTATTTCAATTATACCACCTTTAGATGGTGGACCCGTTTTGGGTTTCTAACCCCTGTGCCCGTCTTAACAAACATTTTAGCGACATATTTCTCGCCCGACAGCTCCACGGTACGAAGGAGCCAAATTAAAATTCGCAAGCGCTCAACATTTTTAATTTGTCACAACAACAATATTAACACTGGCACGCTCCGCGGGTTTGCCCGGGAAGAAACGAAAAAGCTCCGCACCAAATAAATGCGCGCTAAGCCTGTTTTCGAACAGCCATACGCTTTCAAGAACGGCATCCGTCGTATCTCTTATCCTTAATCAAATACAAACAGCTCACGCGGGTTCGCTTGCCACATAAATCTTATAACGATAAACAAGACTGGAGAGTGCGTACAATAGCGTTAGGCCCCGTGCAAATGTTTTTGTTGTGTCGTGTTTGAGTTCGCGGGAAGTTGCCGCTCAGTTTTACGCGGGTTTCAATAGAATAGATTAATATTTATTTTGGCGCGCGATTGCGGCCTGAGCGGTGTTTGCCTGCGTACAACGGGGAACAATTGAGCAATTAAAGAACCGGCTGCCTGGCCTAGTGGGAAACGATACAAAGCGTTTCTGTCGAACGAATGTCAACTTTTGATAACTACTTTACTACGTTTCTATCGAATGAGTGTCATTTTTTTTATAAAACCACTCGATGCAACGTTTCTATCGCTGACACATGACACGGGCAGTTACACAAATGTCCATAACACAAATGCTTTTAATAATATGCTGCACTTTCGGCTAGACTCAACGCTGTCTTTGCCCTTACGACACCACCTCGTACGACACCGGTGGGATATGGAGAGTGGTGAAAATTGTATTCTGCTCTTCCGTCGCCATAGGCTAACTTAAAATAGGGTTTTGTCAAATATCCTAGACATTTCACGGATTTCCGATTAATTTCGTCTGGTTTTTAGGAGGAATTCTGGTGCGTAGGATGCTGTTGTTTGACAATGCAAAGTCACGTAGCGTGCCCGTGAGTCGCAGTGGATAATCCCCTCTAAATATTCATACGAAGCGAAGCTAAGCACACGCGTGCATTTCGTGTCCGTGCGTGGCAGTGGATTGATGCCCTTATTGAGTGTGTGTGACGTACTTACTTCACACACACTCAATTGTAATAACTTAATTTGTTCCTCTTATTTTAGCATTCATATTATTATCTATGACGGCCGCCTTGGTCGAATACTCAGATTGCTGGGTATTGGCCAAGAGGTCCCGGTTTCGAATCCTGGTAGGGGCAAACTTTGTGATGACCATAAATGTTTTTCTTTCCAAATTTAGCCTTTTTGATTACCCTTTTTGGTGTTCGTACTGCATTCTCGGCAGCACCGTTAGATGACGGGTGATATGGTGCTGAAAATAAATGAAATAAATGCTGAAAATAAATACCAAGATTTTTAATAAATAATTTAAACTCATGACTGGTGAAGGGTGGGCCATTGTCAGTTACTATTTGTCGCGGTATCCCCGATCGACTCCATAAACTTTCTAACCTTTCAATAGTAGAACTTGCCCCCGTACTTGTCGCCAATGAAGAGTCCCTGCTAAGGCAGCAGTAAATAACACAACATCTCTGGGGCAGCCATTTATTCCGACTGACGTGACACTTGTTAACTGTCATAAGTACGTTCTGAATAGAAACATAGTAAAACCTTAGTGTCAATACACTACAGTTTGATGGTCTGAACGAATTCCAAAAATTTTTGCAGTGACCAAAAAGTCTCTTAGTATAAGCCTATAGCCGTCCTCAATAAATGGACTATCACAAAAATAATTTTTCAATTTGAACCAATAGTTTCTGAGATTAGCGCGTTTAACCAACCAACCAGCCAAACAAACAAACAAACTCTTCAGCTTTATAATATTAGTTTTAGCTTAGGTTTTATATCGGTCGCCTGCCTGACACTAACCCTCGTTAGTGTTTTTGGTGCATTGCCCTCCACCATTCGGGTGTCGCAAGTTGCTTCTTACAGGCAGAGCAAACGGCGGTAATATTCCAGCATCCAACAACTTTAAAACAGCAACCCCTATTAAACGTGATTTATGTAAGAATATTGAAAAAAAATACTTTCGGATATGATTTTACGAAAAATGTGTGACTTATTTTTCGTTATAAACTCGTAGCCTTGATAATTATCGGTCACGAAATGCTATGAAGACGCTACTACATACAAACATACATAATTCACGCCTATATAGTAGGTATATAGTAGGCAGAGGAAACTAGCACCCACGCTTCGCCAATTATGCTAAGTTCCGTGTAATAAGTGGCGAGCCTATTACCATTTATCGGGCACAAAAGTCGCAGTACTTTGCTAGGTGGTAGGTATAAGAGGATCGCTGATGCCCATTCCTCATCACTGATTTATCATCACCTTAGTCGCCTTGTACGACACCCACGGGAGAGATTTGGGGTGGTGACAATTGTATTCTACTCTGCCGTCACCACACGGCTACAAGACGCTACTAAAAATACTTAAAAACATTGTGTACCTATTCTAAATTTGTGATAGTGAGTCTTAGGTTCTGTTGCATGTTGAATGCTACGGAGAGGAGAACTGGTAATATTCCAGCATCCAACAACATTAAAACAGAACGGGCTATTAAACGCGAATCCGTTATTTATCACATTCGTGACAAACATTTGTAATTTTAATCTGTCCCAAGCGCGGCGTTTAGTTCGATGCCACACTCCGATCTCCGCGGATCCGAGTGGGAAACACGGGGCTTATATCGCGCACACGAAATGCATAATTAACTTTGTATTAACATACGAACGCGCGACAACAGGCCGAGCCGAGATTAGATGGGCTCTGGAGATGGTCTTTGTCACATTACTGTCTTTATAACTGGGAACATTGGGCTCTTAGTGCGTTCTACCTCGGAATCCGAGCGAGATTACCGCGACTCGGAAATATTGCGCGCGTGGGGCGTAGACGTGTGCGCTGGTTATGAAAATCGTGCTCGTAAAACCGGTATTTGCGTAAAAGATGATGGCCGTGAGTGACTACCCTAAACATGCTAAGGGCCCGTATGCGAGTGCGTACAGGCCCAGATAAAGCTCAAAATGTTTGCCCTCAAAGAGAACCCATTACATACGTATTAAGATCTCGCGAGATATGACTGAAGCAAGCTTGTAGTTCTGGATTACCGCGGAGATAAAGCGAATTATTTCCGCTATTCTTGGCGACGACTGTTCAGGAAGGTAAGTCTGCAAAAGTAAAAGTAATGCCGATATCTCTAGTCGTAGATAGGTACTAGCATATTTTTTGTGATCTAGAATATAATGAGAATTACATTTACAAACCCCAAACCCAAAAGGGTTTGTAAAATTAATGTAGCAGTAGCAGTGATAGACAGTTTCTCATGTGAGACATTTATGTGAGATTAGTCCTCTCAGATTTCACAAAACATTTGTGACCAGCCCCCGTAACACGGGACGTAGACACATCTCTTTCGGGGGAAAGAAAATATTGTCCTCTCGCTCTAACTCCCACTAAATATCGAGAGAAAACACTGTCAAGTGGTGGAGAGAGATTTTGTCCACGTCCCGTGCTAGGCCTACAGAGTGCGTAGCCAAGTGGCTCATCTATGCAAACGCATAGAAAATAAAAATATGAAACTGACGTATTGTTTTCTTTGTAATACGTCAGTTTCATACATTTTGTATGTATTTCCCTCGTAGCTAGCTTGCTACCGCTCATTTGATGCTAAAAAGACGCAACTAAAAATACTTTAAAACATTGTGTGTTCTAAATTTATCACAGCAAGACTTACTGTTGCAAGAATGCAATTTACAGTTGTAGCGTCTTTTGTATTTGAGAAGCGTTATTGTGTTAAGCCAAGTAGATCACAATGTAACGCCGCTAGAATTTCCTAATTTCATGGAAACGGTAAACTGTTTACCCAAATAATATATTATTTGGAGTTTACAGGTCCAGCCACGTATATTTACGAAAGAAATATTGCTCTTTTCCCGAAAAGGTGGCCTATTGTCCCCAAAGGTTACGCCGCTATTGTGCCCACCACAATTATTTCACAGACAGATTTACGCGTGTTATAATAACTACTGGAATATGTATATTTTTCCCCTTAACTCTCCAGGTTATTATTGTTTATTTAAACAACATTTTTCTCAACATAATGGAAAGGGAAATCGATAGAAGATGAAATGGTTCCGGATTCTCCGAAAGTATTTTAAAGTTCAAAATGAAATGAAAACTAGATTTTGAAATATTTTTTTTTGTCATACATTAGTTAACATAATATCTATAACGAGGATTGGGCAGAAGCGTTCGTGGTGCACCGTCTAGCTAATTACTGCGATTAAGGTTACCGGTGAATGGCAATAGGCTCGCCCACTGTTACTAGGTACTTATGTCCTATGACATGAAATAAGCTAGCGAAACGCGGATGTTTAAACACCTCCGCCTACCTCTTAGGAATAAAGGCGTTATTTACGTATGTATTTATGTACGTCTATTTTTATTTACTGAACGTTAGTTTATAATAATTTTTTCTCTTCCCCAATTAAACCCTGTCGTAAAATTGCTAACTATTTACTATCATACAAAATTTTGTCCTAAATTGTTTTCATTATAAGTTCGTTGCGAACCCTCAGTACCTACGGTTCAGTAAAAAGAAAACCGCCCGGAACCCTCACAAAAATCCCTGCCGGGCTCGTGTCACAGTTATCCTTACATGCCCGCAGTGCCGGCGTAACAAAACGCCAGTGCCGAAGTCAGTAATCCACTGGAAAACGAAAAATGGCGCGCAATAAAAAGCATCCCCCGTCTCGTGTCGTCTCCTAAAGCACCTGTATTCGTCACTGTGACTCGTAATCCTGAGTTGACGAGAGGCCAAAAATTGTTGGCCACGTCCCCCGGTTATTGTTGAGATTTGAACTGCGGCCATTGTGCGAGATCGCCTGCCGGTGCCGCGTTTGAACGCAGCTCGAGTAATACACCTCGCAAGCTCCGGCTCGGGCGCCCTGTGAGGCTCTCCGCGGCAGTATACTATGTCCCCCGGGAGATGCCGATGAGCTCGCTATAGTCCGACAACTTCGTGCGCGACCTTCCTGCGGGATGAGAGACGTTGGGGTTGAGGTATTGTATGCTATATTGCACGATTTTTCCCTCCTTTCTGCATCACCCATCCCCGCTGACGTCTCGAGTGCCGCGTCCCCGCCACCTTCTCTCACCCCCCAGGAAGGTCGCGCACATCTCGAGTGCCGCGTCCCCGCCACCTTCTCCCACGCCCCAGGAAGGTCGCGCACATCTCGAGTGCCGCGTCCCCGCCACCTTCTCTCACCCCCCAGGAAGGTCGCGCACATCTCGAGTGCCGCGTCCCCGCCACCTTCTCTCACCCCCCAGGAAGGTCGCGCACATCTCGAGTGCCGCGTCCCCGCCACCTTCTCTCACCCCCCAGGAAGGTCGCGCACATCTCGAGTGCCGCGTCCCCGCCACCTTCTCTCACCCCCCAGGAAGGTCGCGCACATCTCGAGTGCCGCGTCCCCGCCACCTTCTCTCACCCCCCAGGAAGGTCGCGCACATCTCGAGTGCCGCGTCCCCTCCACCTTCTCTCACCCCCCAGGAAGGTCGCGCACGAACTTGTCGGACTATGACGCAGTGACATAGCACGCTTGGCGTGCGATTGGGTAAACTAAGCAATGTTCGCTAAGACAGGTCATTGGATGGGTGAGCAAAAATTTATCATCTCGAGTTCCTCCATGCTTCGGAAGTCACGTTAAGCCGTTGGTCCCGGCTGCAGGCAGCCGTTAATACCCCCCACGCTCGCCCAGTGTGGGTTGGTGGGAATACCCACCAACCCGCACTGGGCGAGCGTGGGGGGGTTATTGCCCAATCTCCCTATATTCTTCCATCCTTGGGGAAGGCCCGTGTCCCAGCAGTGGGGACATTAAAGTGCTGGTGATGATTATGAGATGCCGTCCCCCCTTGGGGGGAGGCCTGCTGCGGAGGTACCTTCACAGGGAATGCTCGACTACAAGACTAGAAGACAAGGTCTTCACCTTGCCCAAAAAGCCCGGTAGATGCTGTAAAGGCCTCTCGGCCAACAGCATAATCCTTCAAAAATAAACCTTATGTTTGTAATGTAACTCGTACGAAATACCCTGTCCAGAAGTACGCGCGAGTGAGACTCATTACGTTATTCATTGCTCTTCTTAAAGACCTTAAGTAAAATTGTGTAGCGTCCTTCCAGTAATGTATTTGAAATCACTAAGCTCCATCTGAACAGGCTCTTAGGGCGCGACAGAGAAAACAACATGGCGACCGTCGTGTCATTTTTTTTTTTACACTCACGCCTATCATCTAGCCCAAAGTAAGTAGCCTAAGCACTTGTGTTATGGATTCTAGATGACGGACATAGTTTTAATATAATTATGTATATAAATGTTGAAAATATACTACATAAACATATATACAACCATGACTCGGAAACAAACATTTGTGGTCCCCACAAAGTTTGCCCCTACCAGGATTCGAACCCGGGACCTCTTGCAATACCCAGCAATCTGAGCATTCGACCAAGGCGGCCGTCAAGAGTAAGAGAAGTTGTCAAAAATTTACTGTTGTAATCTATTCGCTCGAATTTATTATAATTGGTTACTTGTCTAGGACTTGATCCTTTAAATTCCGGCGGACGGAACGAACTAACAAGCCGACTGGCAAGCTAAAACGGGCCAGCCCAAGGTGAGAACATAGTAAATGGTAGGATTTCTCTAGCGCGTTACATGTGTCAGGCATCATTCTTCGCAGGCTAATGGCTCGACCGTTTGTCATACATAACGTGTATACAGCCTTTTGTGACAGGCTAAGAAGTCCGCGGGGACCATTGTAGTTCTTTTCGTTAACATTGTTACGTACTGTGTACGCTTTCGAGGGTTTATGGAGAGCGCCATTAGGGCGTTTGTAAAAATACGCGTTTGTCACTCGTTATAGGGTTCATTATCGTTCCAAAAAGGAATTAGGTGCCTTTCTTTGCACGGTCTTCTGTTCTATGCGATACAAAGAAAGGCAAATTAAGCATAATTGAGCGAATTAGTGCCTTCATACGTTACGCGGCCAAGGTTCCACTATGGGGCGTAAAGCTTTGAGTACAGGGTGGAGTTTTATCTTGGATCGCAACGTACTTACGCGGAGTGACTTCGCGTTCTGATATTTATTAGCAAGAATGTAGTTCTATTTTTTTAAGCTACCAATATGAGAATATCTTTCAGAGTTCACTGAATTGAATTGAGGGAGCGATGGTTAGGTATACCAGCTAAATCAAACATAAATACACCATCAGTAAAAATTTCCGAATCAGTGAAAGCCGTGTGGTGACGGCAGAGTAGAATACAATTGTCACCTCCCCAAATCTCTTCCGTGGGTGTCGTACAAGGGGACTAAGTATAAATCTGTGATGAGGAATGGGCAACAGCGTTCCTCTTATACCACCTATCGACTTATTATATTGAATTATCTTTTGTGTCCGATAATTGGCAATAGGCTCGCCACCTATGACATGGGACTTGACATAGTTGGCGAAGCGTGGCTGCTGGTTCACCTCTGCCTACCCCTTCGGGGATATAGGCGTGATTTATGTATGTATGTATGAAAATTTCAACTGTCTTACTATCACGGTTCTTGAGATACAGCCTGATGACAGACGGACGGACGGCCGGACAGTGAAGTCTTAGTAATTCCCGTTTCACCCTTTGCTTACGGAAACCCTAAAAATAATTCGCCAATCCCCATTACAATGCAATCCTCAACACCCACTCCGCTACTCATTACGCGAATCGCAAAACAATGCAATTAATTTCGTTCTCAATAACATACTCGACTTCTCTCCGATACCAAGCATCGTATGTTCCACTCCTTTCGGGGATCTCCTGTGTACTTTCGCGTCAAAATTGAGCGGGAAAATATTTCATCACAGCCAATTCTTAAGCCGGAATCGAGTTCTCCAATAAGCATATTACTCGGATATCTCAGAGAACCCGACCCTTGCTCCAAATCTTCACTCCATAGAATAATGGACTGCTCCGGCTCAAAGAAACGGGACCCCTATTCATTGGGTCTTAAGGTTGTAAATGGAAGCACGTGGTGTCAGGACACTAATGCCTGGAGCCGTTTTTTGTTTGATGCAAATACAGGCGGCATCATTGAAATAAAGACACCTGATAATATCGGAAACTGCAAGTTGAGTAAATTGTGGTTATATGGATCATTCAATACTGCTAAAATTAATATAAAAATAATATCTAATGGATGTTTTTATTATAATATTATTACAATATGCTTTACTTTTGCACTTTGCTGTAGAACTGTGACCGCGTCAATATTTCCCGCGGGTGTCGTACAAGGCGACGTAAGATCACCTGATAAGGAATGTGCAGCTGCGATTCTAATATCTGAGGGATAGCAATAGTTTCGACACCTATTAAGTACCAAATATGATTGGTGAAACCTGTTAATACACTTTTTTAATTCTCTACTATGCACACTTTATTGGTTAAGTGGTTAAGCCGGCTATAAATACACCTTCCCTCGAAGATCACGCATTCGACTTTTAGGGGAAAGTGATCCAGAACGGACTAACCGCCGAAGTCGCAGAATAGATAGAGCTAAATATTATTTTGTTAAAAAAAAGAATCCTAGATTATCGTTGCCGAGATAAAAGTTAGAAAGCACTCTGGTAACTACGGCGAAATAACCGGATCGAAATGGCCGATCTTCCATTTGGATAGGGTTTCTAATCTACTAAACGTCCTTAGTGCCTGTTCTGTTAGTATTTATTTTCTTTCTTTTAAGGTTCAGTTTAGTTCTATGAATTCATAGAAGTCTTATCTGCTTTTATCGCGATCTTAAAGTTTTGTAACTTATCGGCAATACGAATATTTATTCTTTACTGATTGCATTGCTTGGGTACTGTTATTGAATTTTTACTAGGATTTCATTAACACGGTGGATTATGGGTAATAATATTGGTTTAGCACGCTAGCTATAGTTGAGGGATGAAAAGAATGGAATGGAAAAAAAGACCGCAGAAGAGATGGATGGATTACGTGAACAATGACATGTGGATGAGAAGATGACAGCTAACAAGAGAATAAGAAAAACCATACTCGATCGACACCAAAAACGCAATGGGTTAAGGGCAAGAGGATGTCGGTGCAGTGTGTTTCTTCTGAATGGAAGTTACTTCTCCTGTTAGCTCATTAGGTTTAGAGGAAGAGGGTCTTTCTCTATATTCATCAACATACGAGTTAACGCTCTTTTATTTACATTCATTTCTTCGCTTCTTCTATTTCAAATTTAGGTACTGTACTCATTCAAATATACCCACCAATCCACCCTGGGTAGTGGGTTAAGACGTATAGTTCCTTATATTCTTCCAGCAAAAGTCAATGCCCCTGTAGGTTATTAAAAGGGCTGGTTATGCTGATTAAGAGTCCCGGGTATACGTAAGCGGTATAATTCTGAACTGCTATCACCTATCACATCAGGAAAATCCTCATTATTAACATTAATAGTAATCAAGTCAACTTATCCAAGACCAATGCCAGATGATTCCGCACCAAAAGATATCTCTCCCGGTAAATGACTACTTCCTTCCACAATCCAGTTCCCAAACATGAACAATGAATAAATGAGAATGTCTGCGAAAACTACAGTAATTACCGCAATTAATTCGGCAAATAAGCAAGCTGGAGCTTCGTGTTCCGTGTCTTAAGTACGACGCGACGCTTAGCAATGGTAATTAGCGGAGAAAAAGTGGAAAATTATAATGGACCGCTGAACTAAGACCTCCCCAGCTGTGACTCCAGTAAGCTAAGGCTAGCCTTTGTGTTTGTATGTTATTTGTTCTTCTTCTCCCTGTCCTGTTCCCAGTCTATCTGGGGTCGGCGCAGTATGTTTCCTCTTCCATTCATATCGGGCAGACGTCATCAAGCCATCCACTCGGATGCATACAAACCTACAATTTGGTATTATAATAATTTAATTTTTTTTAAATTTTTGCCTAGCTACTTCATAACAATTTACTTTGCTGTTTACAGGTACAGTTTAAATTTAATTTAATATTTTACTGTACTATACTCCTGGTCTACCTATAGGTAGGTACTATGTTATTTTACCACATTTACAAACGCTACACATATATTATTGTCGACTGCATCTTAGACATATCGTATCATATGGAGTGGATATGGATGGAGATGCGCGAATTTCCGCATGTCAACAACTGGATGACATTTGTGCATCTTCATACATATCTACGCACTCGTCCAGAGTGACGAAACAGTCACGTTGACAAAGATAACCAGTGCGCGCTACGTCTAAGGAAATTGAAATGGGCAGTAATTTGACAGTTATATTGTAGGTATACGCCAATATACGTCGAGGCACGCCGCGCCGCTCGTGTTACGGACAGGTGTGATACGACACGCTCACACTACGGGGCATTTGTCAATTAACTGATTGACATATTAATTCACTTACCCAATTTAATGTGATTGTGGTTCGTGTAGCAATTTAATAATCGTCAACTTCACTTGCAGGAACAAACAGACATTAACGTTGAGCACTAATTAAGTTTCGATTTTATATTTTGAGCTTCGCGAATGAGTTGGGCAATGCGTGCCTGGAAATTAAAAAATGGTCTAAAAATTATGTCTTGGTACAAAAAAAAACATCAAACAAAAAATCTTAATCTTAAGCGCCTCCGTGGTCTAGTGATTCGTCCAAAGGAATTGATCCTGAGGTTCCGTGTTTGACCCCAAAGGAGAAATTTCTACTCGGTTTTGTTAGTGATAGGACTTTTTGCAAGACCTCTACTACCATTTTATCAAATCTGTCGCCATAGTAATACTGTTAACAGCATTATTGTGTTCCGACAATTTGTGATAAGATAGCCAGCCCCTCTGGTGAGGGTTCCAGGTGAAGCTAGATTCCATCTTCGGCCCTTATCGTCACTTACCATCAGATGGGATGAAGGTCAAGAGCTTCCCTGTCTAGCATTAAAAAAATCCTAAAGCATCGTTTCAAACCTACAGCGTCGCGATGAAGACACATCTTTCGAAAATTCAAAGACATAATATTTTCGACATTCCCCGTAATACCGCGTAACCTTCCGAAGACACATTGGAACGTGCTCCGCGGAAATTTTATTATCCATAATATAGCATCATGAAACAAAACACAATAAGCCAAAGCCGGTCCCGAAGACAAATGACGTGAACAATTACGATTGGGCGGAAAAAAAACAAAACTTAATTATTATTCCGAGAAGGAAAAATTTCTCTCAAAACAAGATTGAACAAATTGGCGTAGTATCAAAGGGCGGGATTGAGATAACCTTGTTCGGCCGTTCGACTCGTGGATCGATTACTTGGGTATCTATAGATTTTAGAGCTCCCGCGTTAGTGGGATATTTTTTTTCACAATTATCCGTATCGGGGCTTTGAAGAGCTCGATAGCGCAGTGCATATCAGTTTGTGTCAATATTTCATTGAAATACATACATACATGATCACTTTTGATCTCCTGGGGGCCAATTCTTCGAAATTAAATTTCGACCGCTGCCGACCATTCGAAGTAATTCGAACAGTTTTCCTTCGAAATAAATTGTTCTCGATTTGTCCAGAATAGATTGAAAATCGAAAAAAAATCGAATTCGAACTTTATCTCGAATTCTAAATTATTTCGATTGTGCGAGAATTGGCTCCCGGAAGGAGGCGGAGATAAATTAACATCCACGTATCACAAACTATGTTAGGTCCCATATAATAGCCTATTGCCATCTATTGGGAGTATAAATTGTATCTAATGGATATAAATTGTATCTAATGGATATAAATTGTATCTAATGGATACAATTTATACGCACGATATTACATTTATAAAAATAGTAAGTACTTAGTTCAATCAATCGGCCTGCGATCACGTAAACTGAGCAATGTTCGCTAAGGCCAGTCATTGGATGGGTGACCGAAAGTTTATTGTCTCGAGTTCCTCCGTGCTTCGGAAGGCATTTCAAGCCGGTGGTCCCGGATGATCTGCTTTGGTTAACACCCAACCAACCCGCACTGGGCTGGCTGGTGGGTTATGGCCCATTCTACCGGTATTCTTCCATCTATAGGAAAGGCCTGTGCCCCAGCAGCGGGGAAGTTCAAGCACTGGTGATGATGATGGTGGGGCTTTGAATACCCAAAGAGTGTTGGTGCTTAGCGCCATGTACCTAGTTGGTGCAATGCTTCGACATATTATTATTTAAATTTATCTATCATCAATATGTTGGGTGGTCTTCCATTGTGGCCTGGGAGCGAAAAAATAACATACAGTGTGCTAGCTCCGACTCACTCGCACATTCACATTCTAATTTGCTAACCCATTAGTATTTTGCTCAGTAAAATCGGGTGCTAAGAATTTCACGACCACGACGCTAGTTGTCAGAGGTGGAAAAACATTCCAAAATTTGCTCTTTGCAGAAAACTAGTCTCGTACAATCTGTTGCACAATAAAAGAGGCACGAAAGCAATATTAGTTGCGGCGCGCAACCTAAAGGGTATTACAATATATTACAATTTGTGGCACGAACTGAGCAGGCCGCGTAATTAATATCAAGTTTGCGATAAATTTATGAGAACGAGCACCTTCCTCTTGGACTCTCGACCTTGCTGCTGTCGACTTAAGAGCTATACCTATAGCAAACTATGTTTCGTCGCTTTAAGCCGTGAGCTTGGGATTTTTTGCGCAAAGTGACTTTGCTGGCGTTAATGTCTTTATTGCGACGTGTTTGGATTCGGCTTTCGTTTGGGAAGCTGCGTTTTTTGACGTTCTATTAACAAGTAATAGTATATTATTAGATTTGTCACATTTCTAGTCGTCTTGCTATGTGGTGGCGGCAAAGTAGAATACAGTTAGTGTAATCCTTTACCAAGCGTACAGAACGCCCTTGGTTTAACATTCAAAAATCAGTAATTTTAATTCAGAATCAGAATTTAGTTCTTGATTTAGCCAGGAGGTACAAACTCCTGATTTGGAACTATTGCGAATCAAGAAATTGCAGTTGCGCTGAAATCATTCCAATCCATACTGCTGAAAGTTTTGGCTTAGATTTTACAGCCAACCGGCTGCCTGACACCAACCCTCTTTGGGTATGCTGTTAATAGTGGTTTTCCCTCTCTTAGTCGACTTTTACGACACCTTCTGATGGCAGGCACGTGTTATGTTAGTTTTTCGCTCACAGGCCAGCATGGAAGAAACAAATCTCCAGGCTTTATGGTTTAATATTCGACCTGCATTGCACCATCTCTGCGATCCAATCATAAAGTTGAAATTGAAAAAGACCTACCAGAAGTCTCCCACCTTTTCTTCAAATTTCAAATTCAGTTCGATCCGGTAGCTCGACGTGGCTCAGCAGCGTCTTGTCATATCGCATCAACACAGCATTGTCTCCAAACTCACCTTATAATCGAGTTAGGCTGTGGTACGAGTGAGGGACTGATTCCCATGGATAAAAACATTATAATTCTTATGCATGAAAAATGAAATTTGACACATGATGGCGTCAGAGCAGGCTACAATATTCACCAACCTCTTTCACATCTCCATGGGTGTTGTGAGTGGCAATAAGGTATATTTGAAAAACAAAAAAAATATGGAAATATAATATCCTATTGCAGGATTTGATTTTCAGCATGAAGACATTTTTAAGACTTTTGCTGGTCTATCGTGGTATGTATATCTTGGGATTAAGATTTATATTATTCGTAAGACGTACCTACATGGTACTATAATCAATTGAATGAATTCAATGAAATATCGTCGCAACAACATATCAGGCCAGGTACATTTACCAGGTACATTTTTCGCCAAAAGATGTATTAAACGTGACTAGAGAAAACTTGATGACAGAAGACATTTCAAAAAAATGGGTTACACAATCACATATATGTTTACTTTAGCATTTAATAACATTGTTACTGTTCATGTGTGTTAATTCGATTTCCTAGTTTCTTTTGACTTGGCACACTCACCATTATCTTCAGCAAAAACAATCTGAGATAATCTTATTGCGTATGCCATAAGGAAAGCGTGTGTGTTCTGGGTAACCTAGGCGACTACGAATCCACCTTAAAGAAAATGAGTTCCGTTATCAAATTATAATTGACACCTACACACCTGAAAACTGTCGCTCGATTCGGGAACTCTCAATCGTATTTAAGAATTAGGCTTCAATCATACATACATACATAAATCACGCCTACATACCCGAAGGGGTAGGCAGAGGTGAACTAGCACCCACGTTTCGCCAGTTATGTTAGATCCCATGTAATAGGTGGCGAGCATATTGCCATTTATCGGGCACAAAAGTCGCAGTAGGTACATTGGTAGGTGGTATAAGAGGAACGCTGCTGACCAATCCTCATCACCGATTTATCCTTAGTCGCCTTGTACGACACCCACGGGAGAGATTTGGGGTGGTGACAATTGTATTCTACTCTGCCGTCACTACACGGCGTTTTCAATCATGTATGTATGTTTCAATCATGTATGTATGTTTCAAACAGGTATGTATGTATATTTTAATATCGTCATCATCACTAGCCCTTTAATGTACTGCTGGGGCACGGGCCTTTCCTATGGATGGAAGGATATAGAGAGATTGGGCCATAACCCACCACGCTGGCCCAGTGCGGGTTGGTGGGTATTAACGACTGCAGATGCAGCCGGCACCAACGGCTAAACGTGCCTTCCGAAGCACGGAGAACTCGAGATAATAAACTTTCACCCATCCAATGACCGGCCTTGGCGGCCGTTGTTGCTTAGTTTACTCAATCGCTAAATAAGACGCTATTTTATCTTAATTTAATGTACTTCATCCTTTATTAACTAGACGCTAAGAACATTTTTGATTGAACTATCTAGACGACTCGTTGGTAGTCCCAACCGGATTGAAAGTCGAATAAAATTATGCAATACAGTGGCGAGAATTTAACATCTAACACGTCACGATCTGAGGGCTTTAGGGCGGTACATTAATAATGGGGTCAAATATTATGTCTAATTGGGAAGAGAAGCGTTGATTTGTCGGCAACTTGAACTATCCTCTTGGGCAGAGAATATACATATTCATTACTCGAGGTTTCGACATAATGGTTATTAATGTTTAACCCAATTACAACATTACTGTATACCTTATACGCGGCCGTGACGGCAGAGGTCAATCTATCTTTTCAGTGGTCTTCCTCTACTTCGACATACATCAACGTTCATGGCCATAACTTTTTTCCTCACATTCATGGCATCTCGTCTCATAACATGTCTATGCCAAGCTAAACGGCTTCGCTTCATCTTTTCTGTCACTGACGCCACTTTCAGACTACCTACTATTCCATCTTAACCGTCTTTATCACTTCGCACATCCATCTCAACATTCTCATCTCTGCCGCATACTAATGAACATTATACAACCGTGACTCGACTTCATAATCGACCAACTACAGATTCAAACCCAGGTCTTCTTGACCGTAATGCTTGTGTTTGTTGCACGACACAACCAATGTTTTCTTTGCAACACAGCAGCTGTCCTTTACCATTCAAAATGTCCGCTAGTACCGTAACAAAGACCCATTAATTAATATAATATTATCGTCCAGTTCGTGTATTTGATTTTCTTAGACAAGACAACCATGATTTTACCCTGTTTAAGTTAAGTTCTCTCAGACCTGTTAACAATATGTTTGTTTCTAAGTAATAGTTACCCTTCTCATCGTAAACACCGGCGCTTTAATCATCTTCAAAATAGACGTTATCAGGAGACGTCAAATTGTTATTAAATCTAAAACCGGTGTGCTATCAGAATCAGAGTTATTCCGAGATCAAAGCGGCTGTGTTGATTTGGGCTTCGTTTTATGCCGTACTCAAATATTAACATTAACACAACACAGTTGCAGTAATCCACCGCAGAATCCGATGCTGAAACAGACAAAGCCGCTGTTTATTCAATTAATCGGGCGGAGTTTTACAAGGCAATAAATTTTATTCGCATCTAAAGTTCGCGAAACAATCTACTTCGCAACGAGGCCGTCTCTCTCTCTCTCTCACTACCACCAAAGCCAACTCGGAATCTTCGAGAAATAATGTCAGTCTTGTAACTTAATCAAATTTCGTTCAGTTTGGTCGAAAGACCGAGGGGAATTTCATTTAGCGAATTAACATTTCACTATTTGAAATTTTACGGGCCTTTAAGATTTCCGCAGAATATTTCTGCGTCGATTCGCACCCTTAGTATTCTACGAGAGGACGATAACTTTGCCTTAACTTTCACCTGAAGATATGGATCTTTTCGGGAAATTAAATGTAATATTAATCCCCAATTAACTCCTAAAAGTTTATAATTTTGTATCTTCATTTTAAGTAAGTCTAAATTAGAAATTTGACGAATGGATGAAATGGAAAGCACAGATGATTAAAATTTCCTTATTTTCTCCTGTGCCGCGCAATTGAGAAATAGAATAAGCTAAAAGAAATAATCTAAATATTCATAAAGTGTGCGCAGATTCTAGAAGGAAGGATTAGATTATTTCAATGAGAACACTTAGCCGTCTAAAATATATAATCTTTCCAGTCAATGTCGAGTCAAAAATGAGAACCAGTTAAAGCTACTAAATATTTCTTTCGACATTAGATTTACATAAGAATTTGTGTTTTTAAAAACGTGTTTGTAAGCGATAACATTTACTAAGTTATTTAAAAATGTCTTTTTAAATTAAATAAAAGTGCATAAACCAGTCGATTACAGATTGAAAACGTTAATTTAATTTGACCTATTTGTGGATACTTGTAATTGGCTTCGAGTTTCATCGAATATTAAAAATCTAGTGACAGTGTGTGTTTGGTATCGAACTCCTTCGAAACTTGACCTATTTTTATGACATTTTTGTGCATATTTGGTATATCTGAGAACAGGTCGTAGGCTATTATTTATTCCCCTTGGTGATACGGTCAAAGCAGCGTTTGCCGAATCAGCATTTTAACATTATAAAACATACCTAGTTGTATCAAGCATAGCTGTAAGTTTTCAAAATGATACTAATTGTATTTTTCTTTCTAGTTGAAAAAACCCCGCCCGGATTCCCGAACATCGTGCCGCCTCCATCGTCCACCATGGTGGTGGAAGTTGGACATCCAGCGACCCTGCCGTGTCAGGCTACTGGCAACCCCACGCCGAGGGTCAAATGGCTTTGGAACTCGCTACCTCTGGACGTCGCTTCCAACCCTCGATACGCGTTGCTCAATAATAAGATGCATGGTAAGTATTTCATGTATGTTTATAGCCAAGATATAGATATTTATAGCCAAGCATTTTCATAACCAAGCAAAGGTTTTCTGTTTAAAATTTGGTTTTGCGTTCTTAGTTCAGAACTGTTTCCAGAAACGAGAATTTAATTCCCTTAAACCACTTAACAGATCAGACAATATCTTAAACTCTGAATTAGGTAAATAAAATTTTCTAATGTTTTGTCATATTCGTCAGTTAACCAGATTCTTTTATCAAAATCTATTTAGAAACAACGCAGCTTAGCAGCACAGTTTTTAAGAACGTAATTGGGGTTCATCCAATAACAGTTAATCTACTATCTTGATAGATTTTATGACTTAAAGCTTTATTTATAATCAAAGTTAACAACGTTCTTATTAACAATTTAAAATGAGGCAGAAGATATAAAATTAAACGTTTATTACAAGACAATATCATTATAGAGAGTGACATTAAAAATATCTGAAGCTGTATTAAACAGTTGAGAGAAATGATATCCTTTTAGTACCTAACTATAGAGAGGTTAATGTCTAAGGTCGCACCACAACAACAGCCAAGTGAAGGCCTTAATCTGCATTTAATCTAAAATTGAATCTTCTCATCCATCGGAAGTCCTGTCACACTGAAGCGTCAACACTTTTGACTCAAGAATATTCGCCAATATCTCTGTTATTGCCTTTGCTGTTATTATTATCATTTAGTTATTATTCTTGCAGAGTTCCATATTAATCTACCGTCCTAAAATATCCTACGGACTGCTGAAAGTTTTGTGAGATTTTGAAAGTTCTTTGCGACTAAGATTTTGTAACTTCCACAACCTAAATATACAGTTTGAAAATAAACTTGTTTCTTTAGTGACGAAGCCACAAGTTCTTAGAAAAGCTATTTCGTGATGAAAAGTAAATTATTCTTTTGTTACTTTTATCTGCGGAGGGCGTCTTGGTTTTTCTAAGAAAATGTTGTTTTATTACTAGACGTCTCGTAGTATTAAAACATATAAATTGTATATTAATTATACCTACCCGAGACAACAGTACCTTCACTTGGAATCGCCGAAACAGACAGAAGTTAATAAAGAGGCGGGATTTGCAGGAATTATCCCAAATAACGCCCCAACTTTATTAAACATCCCCGCTCGGAGCCTTTGTCCGTCATACACTTTATATAAGCCGATTTGTATGTGAAGATTTACTGAAATGGATTAGGAGTTGTTTCAACTTTGACTAGGAAATGCTGGTTTTGGATGTAAAAAGATGTTCAAGAAGCTCTGTAGAAGAAGACAAGTGAAACAAACAATAGATTGTGTGAAAGAAAAATAATTGTGTAACTTGGACATCATCTGTTAAACATCGCTCATGAGATGATTGATATCTATTTGAAACGTACAGAATGTACTTCGATATCGTTAGCTTCTAACTTTTCAATCACTGTCAACTCATCTGTTTACTTTTTTATAACATTTGCATTCATCCAGACATATTTGAAATTTTTAACACACTTATAAATTGTATTAATTCTAACGCTCGAGACTAGAGTAATGTATTGGACAGTTCTCATTGACAATGTTGTTAATATTCCAGAGAGTTATAAATTAATTAATTAATTAAAATGTGATGGATGATTATGAATCAAAGGGGAGTGGATGGCTTGATGAAGTCTGACCGATATGAATGGCAGAGGAAACATGCTGCGCCGATCCCAGATAGACTGGGAACAGACAGGGTAGGGAGAAGAAGAAAAAGAAGAAATAATTAATTACAAAAAAAAATATTCCATAGAGTATTGTTGTGATGTACGAACTTGATTTAATTATATAGTTTCGACTGTAAAATAACCATTCAATATAATGTAATTAAAAATAAGGCAAACTACAATTATGGGATCCAATCATATGGATCTTCCAACTTGAAAAGGGATATAATGGGATGATTACTGAACAACCCTTCCTTTCTGTATTAAATTTACCGCTTCACGGCGCATTTTAATAGCAAACCTATCTCTTTTTAAAATCTCCCTTCAGTTCGCTGATTTAATTCGAATTTAGATTTATTTTTATAAAAAACTAGTGGCCGCGGCTTAGCTCGCGTTAATGTCGGTTACTAAATAGCTTACAGCCTTCCTCGATAAATGAACTTTCCAACACAAAAAGATTTTTTCAATTTGATTCTGTAACTCCTGAGATTAGCGCGTTCAACCAACCAAACAAACAAACAAACTCTTCAGCTTTATAATATTAGTATAGATGGGTAATCAGATTAATTTCATAGTTTTGCGCGTATACTTTTGTGCCCGATAAATGGCAATAGGCTCGCCACCTATTACATGGGACCTAACAGAATTGGCGAAGCGTGGGTGCTAGTTCACCTCTGCCTACCCCTTCGGGGATATAGGCGTGATTTATGTATGTATATGTATGTATTTGCGCGTATACCTACTGAAAACTAAAGTGAGGAAATGGTAATGCATTTCTATACAATGCAATGTCAGCAGGTGGCCTTAGAAACTTGTGATAATATATTTTGGTCACCCATCCAATGACCAGCCCTAGCAAAGATTTCTTAGTTTCCGCAACCACATGCCGAACGTGCTAAGCTACTGCGTAATCGAGCTACTCTTTGGTTCTGGCTGCATCTGCAGTTGGAAGTTAATAGTGCATTGTTCCTATATTCTTCCATCCATGGGAAGGCATGTGCCGCCGCAGTGGGGATATTTAAGGGCAGGTGATGTTCCCCCCAACCCCAAATCTCTCCCGCGGGTCGTACAAGGCGACTAACTGCCGCACTCAGAGACGTCAAATAACGTTAATGAGGACTTAATGTCAAAAAATGACAATTCAAAACTATTCGCCATTTTTGCCGGGTCTATGGTCTAGATTTAAATGAGATTTTTTATTCGATTTTAATTTTAACATTATATAAATGTTAGAAAAAATATAATGTTAAAATTAAAATCGAATAGTTTATAAAGCAAACGTAAAGTATTTGTAAAAATATCTGCTTTGGAATGTTTGAAATTTATTTCTACATTGCGAGGGTACCCGTTGGCTTACAACGTTAAGTGTAAAGGTTAGAAGAATTTCGGCAAGTTAATTAGTGCCTTGGGTGGCCGAGCGGTCAGGCACCTGCCCGGATAGCCGCGGACGCGGGTTCGATTCCCGCCTCAAGATCATAATTTTTCGAAATCCTTTTTTAACCACCATAATCTTTGTATGAGATTTTTTGACAATAAGTACTCATTAAAGTTATTTGACGTCTCTGGGTGCGGCAGTAAAGTTTACAACAGTGATGAGTAATGGGCAGCAGCGTTCATTTTATACCACCTAGCAATGTGTACAAAATATTTTTTACATTGAGCCTTTTACGTTAGCTCCAAGCAAAACTTCTTGGTAGGTACTTTTAAGTCTGTTTTAAATGTTTGTCTGAAACCGACCAACTAATGCTATAACGGAAAGTTAAACTCTGCTGCAATCTTTTATCGCTGACTGTATCATTTTTATCATGCAAATGGCCCCTTTACATCGAGATATAGCCGATTAAATTTATTCTTTAATGCGAAAGGTTTAAAGTTTAAAATTATACGTAAACTTTTGGCTACCCTCCTATATTATTATGATTATATGTATTCTTTTAAATAATGTAAAATTGCGTGTGCAATGGTTGGGGACGGAGTAACTTTCATACTAAAGTGCCACAAGAGAGAAATATATTTACTTTAGTAGGGAAGTTATTCAAAAAGTATATAGACTACATTCTTAGGAGGAGCTCGATAGGGCAGTGGCTTGGCGCGCTCGGCCTGCGATTGCATAAACTAAGCAATTTTTTGCCAAGGCCCATCATTGGATGGGTGACCAAAAATTTATTATCTCGAGGACCTTCGTGCTTCGGAAGGCACGTTAAGTTACACCAATTCTCACTGGGCTAGCGTAATGGGTTATAGCCCGTTTTCCCTATATTTTTCCATCGATAGAGAAGACCTGTGCCCTAGGGACAATTAAGGACTGATGATGATGATGGACCGCATTACAATTCATCACATAAAGCTTTGAAAAAGAAGAAGTTATTGTTCCTAAAAAGATATAGGGACGACGGGTCATAACTATCCCCATGGAGATTGGTGGGTAATAAACGCCGACCAATGTAACCACCAACCAAAAGCTTATCATGCCTTCCGAAACACGGAGAAGAATAATAACACATAGTAACAGAATTTAATAGCAGCGTGAAATAAAAAACCTGACTCACTTGCCTCACCTAGGGAAATTCCGCTATTAGGATATTAATTTTGTTTCATATATATTTGGGCTTCCCCTCTGAATCGTAATCCGCACCAAACCCCCTATTCTACGCCGCAAATTACCCAAAAAAAGTGCCAACCGTATTGCTTGATCTCAGGGCTGTCAGTCAAACCCCGTCTATGAACCAGACATCTTAAGGGCTCGTGGATTTAATAACAGTGGTGGTTATTTGGTGAAATAAAAAAAATATTGCTTTAATTTAAATCGATTTCCGATTAGAGTAATACCTGTGAGAGACAGAGTCAGTACAACGGTAGTCTCCTAAACGTCATTTTCAATTAACGTAAGAGCTACGCATAGAAACCGATACATAGCTTATTTAATATTTAGCCCTGAAGAATAGGCAGAGGTGTATTAACACCTTCTTTTCGGCAATTGTCCCCTTGTGATAAAGTGTCGAGCCTATTGCCATCTACCTATCAGGCACATAAATCTAGACTCCGTCGCTCCTATTTCAGTTCTTGCAAATGTTATTCGTCGCACCCACAGCTTGTATCTCTTATTTCTGTTTTACTTTTCCACCGAAACTTTCCTGGGAGAGGCTGTGAAAGTTTTGATTAGAAATTATACTTAATAACTAGTGACGTCAATTGCCTGAAATAGCAGAGTTTGTGTATCTCAAAAAAGTTTTAAAGAATTTATGCGTTAAAAGTGGATTAGGTGGAAAACTTTTGATTCAGTAGCCGTTTTTCATGTTAATAACGAAACGAACTTCGGGCTTACAAAGATATAATAATAATTAAAATGCTTCTGCATTATAATCTGAAAAAATGTCTGTTTTTTAGACATTTTTAGTAAATAGACCAATAAACATTGAAACTCCGTTTTGTTCGTTCGATTCGATCGTCTTCAAAAATCCATCCTAAAAATACCAATCTAATAATTCATTAGCTTTAGCGACAAAAACTTAAAAACATTAAGTACGAAACTGTTTAGCAGATCAGAAAAAAATAGTTGTAATGTACCTGAGACTATTTAGTCCAGAAAAAATCAAAATCAAAATCCCTTTACTGATATCTGGTAGGATTACAATACACTTATGAATCGTTAAAACCCTAGACATCGAAAAACTGTTCATTTCTTTCTTTTAAACTGTTTAAGCGTACACTCTGTCAAGCATAGTGAGATCGCTAATTTGAGAATATTAAATGTCACCTGTTGGCTGACCCAAAGTAAGACGAGCTTTCCCTCATGTGTAGATGACCAAGCGCTTCTATTGGAATTGGTTTCACATATCCATTCTCGGGCCTTTTTAAATGCTAACTTTACTGACAAGTGACTATAGACTATTAAACGCATTTCAAAATACATTGCAGTTTTACTGCTTAAGAAAAACGTACGTCTCATTGACAAAGACAAATGAATGTTTCACAACCGTCCTCCGAATTTTAAATGGGTAAACAAGATTGTTGTAAGATGCTTGAGGAGTATTTTAGGTAACACTTGTTTAATACGGCGATTTTATCAATGGTACTTAGATACTACTGCCTTACCTTCAAAACAAATGGCACAATCTTCGTAAGCAAGGGCACTTGCCCTTATATTTATGCTTTAGTCAATAATAAATCATCTTGATATGACAACGCGAAACCCCTTTGACAGACTGAGCTTCTAAATCTTCCTTTATTATGCTCCTTTATTCCGTCTAAAGACAAATCCCATACACAGCCCTGTTACACTTACCTAATATCTTACAACGCGTCCAATCCATTGAACCGTTCGTATGAGATAAAAATCTTCACAACCGATTGGCGTTGGTAATTGCGCTCTTAGTTGTAGCGGCTTAGCTAACAGCCCGGGTGATGCCGGAACAACTCCCGCTAACACCTCGACACAGAGGGACAAACTTGGTGAACGAGACAAATTGGGTGTCTTAATTTTGTCAACGTGGATGTACTCAAGTGGACATCATGAAACTGAAATAATTGAAGAGGAAATTTTGGCTAACGCAGTAATAAACCTAACAAAAATCTATAAATTTTTATTAACATTTTTTGTTCAAATATACCACGAAGTCATAAGACTGTTAACAACGATACTGGTAACGTCGATTTAAAAATGCCGAAACATTTGTAAAATAATCAATTTTAAGTTGGTATTTTACCGCTCCACTCCAATAATAATTGTTCGTATCACCCACGTGAACTAGAGCTACGCTATCAAAATTAAAGTCATTGTTAAAACAACTAATGACGGTAGTCTTTACTGTCAATTGCTTCATCGTTATCTTTAATTAAAAGCCATGTAACAGTAACTATCACACATGAAAAGACGAATGTTTTATTTAATTATTTGAATTTTATATTTAGCAAAGTTTTTTTTCTAGTTTCTATTCTATTTTTGGACATGAAATGTTACTTTCATTGAGTTCTACCACAGAAACTGCTTCATTTTTAAGTAGTCTAGCTCCCGGCTATTGATCGATACTGCTGACTGTACACTTTTCGTTGTATGTCGCTTTACAAAAGATTTGCCCCGTTTTACTGTGGCATTTTCTTCCCCTCTAGAGAATATTTCCTTCTGTGGGGATATTTCCCTTCATTCAGGTAGGCTATTGATGCATTATTTAACTCTACTTCTTCCTACCTTGTTCCCAAAGGATTTGTGGCCGATGTACCGTGTCAATTGACATAATATACTTCTCTAGGATTAGGCTATGGGCAAATGACCCTGATGCGTTTGAAGGCACGGATTCTGAAAACGTAAACTTAACTGAGGTGAAAAACTATTCTTTAATGTAAGGCATTATTTAACTTAAGCTATTAGAAAAATAAGATAATATTAATTGCCAGATCAAGAGGTATTAAAATTCAGAGCCTCATCTAGGGCTCCAAAAATTCTAATAGGATATTGCAGGGAGTCCTGTTTTTGCCGAAGCACCCTGATATCCATGTCACAGTGTGGAACACCCGCTATTATGCTCAGTTCGTAATTCGGAACTAACGTAATTACGATAAGGCAGTATATTGAAATAGTTTTAGCAGCCATCGACTTATCATCCTCGGAGTTTCCACGTAAATAACTACTAATATCGGTAATTATTCTCATGTGTAAACATGAATAATTAGGTACTTGACCTTCATCTTTATAGACAGAATTTTATTACCTGCTCAGGCACAGATCTTCACTGTGTTTAAATAAGTAGTGTAGTTGATTTAGTTCAAGTGTTCATACAAGAGTAGACTTATTAAAAAATTTTACTAATGTGTGAGCAAAAGATTAATGAGACTTAAGTGATTGTTAAGAGAGAAAAAGGATGATGATCTCCTGAAGGCCTGAAGCAATGGCTGGATCATGTGTAAAATTATATAAATTGAAAAGTAGTTAGATGATCTTATGATGGCTGACCGAGGTATATGGAAGGATGACTGACTGCGCCAAATTTGAAAACAGAGCAGGCGATATATTATTCAAAAATACCCACTTTAGCATTTTCCAGTGGCAATTATTTCAATTGCAATTAGGAAAAAATTAAACCACTTAAAATCCACTTACCAATATTGTGACAGGGAAAAATTAGTTGATCGTTAATGTAACTCCGGGCGTTTTCGTTTTAAACACGGAAAGTTAATTTGACCTCCTCGCCGTGACACTTAGGACTCACCTATAATCAAATTTAATTAAAAGAGGATAGGTACGATTAAAAAAACGTCTCGGGACGAATTTAATTTGCACATTTTAATGAGACTCGAGTTTCTTTCCACAATAGTGAGGCGAGAGCGCGGGATTTGTCTGGCGAAATTGCTGACTTCATCCAAAGCATGGTCCACTGTTGGTGTACCTTGAGAGCTTTGGCGTAATGTTACTTATCGTCTGAACTTTAATGGGATTATGCGGAAGCTTCTTTTTTCGAATTCTGTGGTGTCCATATCAAGAGGAGCTGGATAGCACACTTGATGTGCGATTGTTTAAACTAAGGGGTAGTTTGGGCAACCTGTCATTGGATCGATGACCTAAAATTTATTACCTCTAGTTCCTCCGGAAGTGATTCGAAAGACGTGCTAAGCCGTTGGTCCCAGGTGCATCTGCAGTCTTTAATACCCTAATAAAGGCCTGTGCCCCAGCACAAGCACAGCAGTTTTCAAATAACACGATCCCGGACGAGCATGCTATAGCATTCGCATTGGACAGTTTAATTATGTCCCGGATGCTATAGCATTCGAAGGTTATTGGGTTTTTTTTTTGTCAGATATGCTTGAGCAGTTGCTTTATCCCTATAAAATATAAGTAGTCTATTTCTTATTGTCACTGCTGATACATGAGACAAAGATAAAACAGTGTTTACCCCTTCCCCTGCACCTCGCCCGGCGTACACCGCGTGGTCACGTATGCTATAGCATGCGTCAAATTAAGAAGTCGCACTTGATGGTGTTGGTTGGTACCTATTATGACGGAAATGCTAGAGCAATCGCAAAAATCTCATACAAAAAAATAGTGCTAAATTAGGGTGACTCACTGCCCGGGAACGTGATAAAATACCGTTTGTCACTTTACGACAGATGTGTAAGAGACTACATTTCACTAAGATGGAGGATTGCCCAATCACAGCGCTCGAAATGTCCGCTCCTCTTAATTTGGAGCACTGTGATTGGTCGAGCAGTTTTGCACCGCTATAAATCACGTCAACTCCAGTTAGCCACTCTTCCCCCACCGTGAGCTTCGAAACGACCCGAAAACTGCACAAGACTCAATTTCCACCTTATTCCATGAAACGAGAGAGAGTTTCAATACCCGTTAAATTATGAGCGCTCCTTGCCAGCCGAAATGTTAATAATTTCAATTTTAATGTCATTATGCACTTCACGAGAGGTGAAAAAGTAATTTATATTCAGTTAGGGCGACACCGCGGCTGACTGCCGGGGCTGTTTAATCTTATTAATTTTAATTTATTCCCCCGGATTACTTCGCCTTAAATGCGCCTGCTTCATAGTTTCTGATTGTCTTAAGAACTTTATTATAATAAAATAATGTTTATTGTATAAATGAAGGTGACGCTTTCACGGCTCTTGAGGGACAAAGTTTGTCTTCCTTTATAGTTAAAAGGAAGTTAAAGTTTGCATCTCAAGGTGTTTCTTTTTAACATACAGTTCTTTTTGTATTATTACTGGTATTTTTCGAGATACCTCTTGTAATATGAAAGCCTTTTTCGCCCTACAATTGGCGTGTGGTGACGACAGAGCAAAATACAACCCCTAATCTCCCCGCAGGTGTCGTACAAGGCGACCAAGGGTTTAGACAGCGATGGGCAGTGTATCTCTTATGACTAGCGATTTACGTGCCCTGTAGATGACAATAGCTCACCGCCTATTAACATAATTGGCGAAACGTGGGCGTTAATTCACCCCTGCCTACGACTTCGGGGATAAAAAGTCGTGGTTTATATATATCTTTACCCTAAGTCGCCTTGTACGACACCACAGAGCACAGGCGAAGGTCTGTTTTTGCTGATAATGTAGCATATGTCTGATTGGACCGTTTTTTACCGATTTCTTCCCATATCTTCCGCCCGCATAGCATTACTCATGATCATACGGCAACCACGAATCCTTGTCTATCTAATACTCCGATAATCGATTTTGACACCACAATGAATACGGATTGATAAAAAGATCGCCGAGCAACTTTGAACTCTAGGCAGCGGTTTTATAAAGATGCTTTCTAATTGTCGCAAGGGGACTGTAAAGACTTCTCGTGTCGATTTCCAACCTTATTGTCCAACCTTATTGTTGTCCTTATTGTCTTTTCAAGTTATTCCAATCTTATTTCAATTTAGAGCGCCAACAAAACTAGCGTAATTGAAATTAAGTCTTCTTGAAATTAAAAAAAGATAACAAAATTTCAGAATATTTAATTTACCAGAATATAAATTGAAATCTCAGCTTTTCTTTGTGCCACAGTTCATGTAAATCGGAGACGAAACAAAGACGGTCGCTTAGGCGGTTTTCACGCCATAAAATTAACAACTAAAACTTGTCGGTTGGTTATAATCCGTTACGAATACAAAACGACTAGATGCGACAGTGTAACATCTGTCCTTTATGTGTAGAAAATAAATAACTTACATTGGTCAAGCTCCACTGGCTGTATCAAAACATACTATTTATTTCCAATTAAATATTCTAAAAGTGAGGGGCTTGATGGCACAGAGGCTTAACGCGCTTGACCTATCTAGAGATAGGTAAAAAATATAAAAACAAAATGGCGACGAAACTTCTGGGTGCTCCGCGCTGTCTCCACGAGCGAGAGAATCCCGGCGATATTATCGTCGTGCCAGTATTTCTATATGCTCTCTATGAGCGCGTCTCCAAACGGCGATGTAATCGCGACGATGCGACGAGTGGCAATGTTCGCGCTAACGTCTCGTCATATCGCCGCGGAACGTTGCGCTCTCGCAGCGAGCGCAACTGATTTAACAAATAATAGCTCAACGCGTCGTCGAGAATTCCGTCACGAGCCGTGACGATACGCTGACGGAATAATCGCTCGTTCGTGGAGATTACCCGACGATAGAAGCGCGGACTCGTCGCGATTCTCTCACTCGTGGAGACAGCGCATTCGATTTAAAGTAATTTTTATACTGTAAATATAATCTTTTGTCTTTAAAATTGAAATAAAACATACGGGTACGAATTGAGTAACCTCCTCCGTTTTTTCGTCGGTAAAAAAAAGAACATTAGTTTTTACTTTAAATAATAATTATCTAAATAGGCAATCTTCGAATCTCAGGCCTGCATGGACTCAAACTCGTTTAAGCACAATGTATTCACTGACATAAAACCCTTACAGCAATGAACACGCCTTTGAATAAACACACAGTCCCATGACACTCGTGCAAATGTAATGCACGAACAAAAATATTGTGTGCCAAACTGACAAACTCCAGAGTATGCAAATGGCATTTGCATATGATTTGGCATTCGCGTGTAAGTAAGTAAACACGCGGCGGAAACTAGATAATTCCTCTAAACAACATTGCATAGCTGTCGACAAGCTTAAAGCCTCTTTTTTTCTTGACTAACCAGTGGGCCTAGGGCCAAGTGGCTTATCTATTCGAACGTATAAAAACAAAAGTATGAAACTGACGTATTGTTTTCTCTGTAATACGTCAGTTTCATACATTTTGTATTCTAGCGTTCGATAGATTTGCGACTTGGCTAGGGGGGCTGGAGTTACAGGGGTAGCTTGGACCTCTCCTCTTCTTAAAACAGAGTAATAACTCCATTCAGGTTATCTTACTTTAGTCCTGATTAATTTACCATTTCCAATGCCGTGTAATGACGGCTGAGCAGAATACAATTACTATCGTAACCCATCAATCGCCCCCGCAAGTAAACAAAGCGATGGGTCATGGGATGGGCAGCAGCGTTCCTTTTATATTTAGCAAAATACTGCCAATATGGGGCCTATCATGATGTCTTAATAAATAAATAACATAGTTTGTTGAATTTTTCCAACCTATTCCTCTTCGTTATTTACCTATTTATCAGTTAACACTCTGGATATCCTATTGGCCTCTCGCGACTAGAGGCCAATCTATTAAAAAATGCGAAATCGCATCTCCGTGCCACTTCCAGTATTACCGCATCGGTGTTCACCGCCCAAAGGGGCATGATACGCGCCGTGATTGCGACCTACGGGTGAGATTACGATTCATTTACATACAAATGCGGCGTCCTTCCAAGTTTGAATGGGACGCTGCTCCCGACTGTTGTTCCAGCAAAAAGCGGGCCTTAATTCGAACAACAATAACAGTGGTGCGGCTTGATTAAGGGTGCCTCTTTAACGGCGTACGCCTGCCGCCATGTCCAGTACGTCACATTTGGGCGTCCGTCTGTAATGACATATCTTCATGGGGGAAGGGTTGGAGCTATCGGGCTATGCTGTCCTAATAATACAGATAGAAAAAAATCTAATAAGCCTTCGGACTACGCTGCCATAAAAAGGCAAATGGCGGTTAAAAAAAATCTCCCAGTTTTATTATGATTTAATTTAAACAAAAAGTGCTCACAGGGTTTATTTCGATTGCGAGGGAGGGTAGGACGGAGCGGAAGACGCGAGTTGCTACCTGCTATGCTTATAAAAAATATTTATCAAATAAAAAATGCTCATAAAACAATAATGAAATACATACATACATAAATCACGCCTATATCCCCGAAGGGGTAGGCAGAAGTGAACTAGCACCCACATTTCGCCAATTATGTTAGGTCCCATGTAATAGGTGGCGAACCTATTGCCATATATCGGGCACAAAAGTGTCGCAGTACATTGCTAGGTGGTATAAGAGGAACGCTGCTGCCCATCCCTCATCACTGATTTATCCTTAGTCGCCTTGTACGACACCCACGGGAGAGATTTGGGGTGGTGACAATTGTATTCTACTCTGCCGTCACCACACGGCCCATAATAATAAAATAACGAATAAAATTATAATTTTCATTTTATTTTTCGAATAATGAAGTCAGTCTTTTTTTATCAATATTACAAAAAGCTGATGAACAAACACCACCCACATAGTATTCAAAGTAATGATCCACAATAATTATTCATGAACACTTTCCCCTCCCAATTGAATATCCAATTTCCGTCTAGAAATGTCCAATTCTCAAGAAATTTAATTTCCCGAAATATCCAACCCTCTGCAAACCATGCTGCATTGTTAAAATGTACAATTCCTAAAATGTTCGATTGACTAACACGGCTTAACTCGGTCCATAAACCCTCGGAGCCTTTCTCAACTAAATAAATTCTAGAGCCACGAATTAACGGTCTTTACTCGTAACTCTGCTCAAATATTTGTGATAGTGTCGTATTACCCATAGATGTAAACCTAGAATCTCATTTAAATAGGTTTCATTAATGATTCTTCTTCTTCCACTCTCTATTAGACGTCCCCTATTCGTCATTTATCTTTCACACAATCCATCCATCGCTTCTTTGGTCTTCCTCTCAGTCTAGGTCCATGCACATCGATACTTAACATACCTCTTGTTACATAATATTAATCCCTTCTCATCACATGGCCGTACCACCTAACCTGTTACTCCCTAATTTTTCGATCATCGGCGCTACTTTCAGACTTCATTTAACGTACAATAATTTACCGAAAGGTTTTTTCATGTTAGGGGCGTTATTCGAAGCTCAATAGAATTCTTAAAAGTATAAAAGGGTCGCTGCTGCCTATCACTCATCGCTTTACCCTTAAATAAATAATACGTAGGTAATAAAAACCAAATACTCAAACGAACATTAGCAAATCACGTCACGACTTTCAAAGTGACTTTAGTTTCAACTTTGTGTGTGTACCAGTGACAACACTATTGTCTGGCGGCGACTTTCGGAACAATACACTGTCCCTTTTACCATTTATCCAGCAGTTTCTGTCACCGTCACACACACACACACACACGAGACAGAATATGACAAAAGGGCGCGTGGCTGCCGAGCCGTGGGTTTATTCGGTTTATTCGCGGCCTACATTAATACCCTTTGTTGACAGGACCCCGAGACTAAGTTAGACGAAATTTACCAGAGGTCTCAAACTTTCGGCGGGCCAGAAACGATTTTCAATCGATTACATTGCGACGACGACGGTCCGGCGATTGTCGTCACTCGTTTTCGGTTGAAACTGAACAAACAGCGGGGCTTATTGGAAGATTTCCAGTGCTTTGTTCTTCTTTATAATTCTTGTTTTAACAAGAAAGAGGGGCGGAGGGAGTTGTGTTTTTAGTTGCCTAAGGGTCGATTCACACTGGGGCGCAACGCGATGCGACGATGCTTGAGAGGCCAGTGGTTCAATCACTACAATTGGTGATTAATCTACCCACTTTTTGCCAATTATTGTAAGTCCTTCGCAATAGGTGGCGGGCCTATTTATTGTCATTTACCGGGAACTGTAATGGAAATAAATTGCAATATGGTGCACCGGGAACGCTGCTGCCCATTCCTCGTATTACAACTCTTAGTCGTCTTATACAACATCAAGTGAGAGGTAGGGGTGGTGACCGTCGTATTCTTCTCTGCCGTCACCATACATACAGACGTCACGCCTTTCCCCCACAGGGGTAGGCATAGATCAGTTCTTCTTCAGATCAGATCCTCACATACTTCTTTCGCTTCATCCAATCTCATTAATGTCCTCATGCATGCCCGTCGGTTTCAGCTACCTATTCTTAACCTGGCACTTCTTTTAAAATACTTTCATGGCTTTATATGATATATTTTTGTGTAGTAAATTAAATTATATTTTGTATCGCTACCTTAAAAAGTGCACGTATAGGTATGAACCGACCCTAACTCGAAGGCGAGGAGTCTGCTCGGACGTTTCGAGATTCCGTTTGGTGAATTATGAATATTGTTTCGAGTTGTTGCCGCGTTTTTTTTTGTCCGCTCGTTTTTGAGAGCGTACTTGGTGCCACTTCTATGTGTTCGTGCTCGTTGTATTTTTTATTAAATTTCAACTTGCCCAATAGTGCGGAGCGTGACGAAATAAAACAAAAGACGACTTAAAATTTTCCACAAAGAGACTTGGGTAACTTATATTTGTTTTAATAAGTTACATACATAGATAAATCACGGCTATATATCCCCGAATGTTCACCCACGTTTCGCCAGTTATGTTAGGACCCATGTAATAGTGGGCAAGCCTGTTGCCATCTAACGAGTACGTAAATCGCAGTATATCGCTAGGTGGTATAAGATGAACGCTGCTGCCCATTACTCGCCGCTGTCTTAACCCTCAATCAAAATCGTGGGGACAATTGTATTCTGATGTGCTTTCACCACACAGCATATATTACGTAAAAGCATTATGAATGTCAATATTAAATCAAATAATCATAATATCACATAATATCGCTAGGCAAAGAGAAGTCATGATGGCAAAGGTGATTGAGTGTTGACTAGTTGTGAAGGGGCGCCCCGTCAACCCACACTCGGGTCACAAGTCCTAGGCGCTGCCACTGAATTCCCTCTCTGACACATAGACCCGGCAGCCGCATGGTGAATCCATGGAATGCTAAGAGTTAACTGCCGCACTCAGAGACGTCAAATAAAGATAATGAGTGCTTAATGTCAAAAAATGACAATTCAAAACTCATCGCTATTCTTGCCGGGTTTAATGTCTAGATTTAAACGAATTATTTTGACATTAAGTACTCATTAAAGTTAATTGACTTCTCTGAGTGCGGCAGTAAGTCTCACACTGATGTAACCCAAAAAATAATTATAATTATTTTGTCTGTGACGTGTAGTGTAACGGTGTGTGAACTCGCTCTCAATCAATATATTTCTAATAATCGTTTCGTTGGTTCACAACGTGAAGTGTAAAGGTTAGAGAAATTTCGGCAAGTTAATTAGGTTAGCCGAGCGGGTTAGGCACCTGCCCGGATTGCGGTGGACGCGGGTTCGATTCCCGTATCAAGACCATAATTTTTCGAACATTATCTAACCACCAAAATCTTTGTACTCATCTACAGTGGTTTCAATCCTTTGAACCCCACAACAGTCTCTGCAAACAGTGACTCTTTACACCATGGTAAAAGTCCCCAAATTTAAATGGAATTTTAAAAACACCGAAACGTATTCATCCACGCACATTCATCGCCCCGAACAATGTGAAAGTATTCAACTGGCAAAGTTCTGGTGCAGTTTTTCAAACAAACCCTGCCAGTGGCACCGCCTGAATACACTTTATCGTTTAAAGTTCGCTCTCGAATATATATCACTGACTGCTGTTGCGAAATTGTTGTATTAACACAACTGGGAGGAGAAAATTGCATAAAATTATAATTGTTTATGGGTGACGAAATCATTTAGCGCCTTATGGTGACGGCAAAGCAGAATACAATTTGGCACTACCCCCAATCTCTCCCGTGGGTGGTGACAATTGTATTCTGCTCTGCCGTCACCACACGGCTTATTATTACTAGTGGACGCCCGCAGGTTTGCTCGCGTTAATGTCGGTTATCATATAGCCTTCCTCGATAAATGGACTATCCAACACAAAATATTTTTGTCAATTTGAATCAGTAGTTCCTGAGAGTAGCGCGTTCAACCAACCAAACAAACTCTTCAGCTTCATAATATTAGTAAAGATATCATTAAAAAATATTGAAATATGCGTCATTTGTGTATATAAATAGCTATATTATTTATTTAGTACTTGAGACCATCGAACCATCTCACAAAATTACGACTAGATTCCGCAAAAGTTGTTTTTATACGAAATGTGTTTGCTCGTACTTAGGAAATGAGTTGACAATATTACTGACGATAACTAATAGAGCGGCTATCCGCTGAAAGGTCCTCCACACACACTATAATGCGAGGGCGTGCCACCCCAAACGGTATTACATAAAGGTAAATCCCCGTCACATTTATTCATTACGGAACGCTCATTAACTGACTAGTCGTCATATATGAGTGTCCAGAAAATGAGATCACCTTACAACACTTTATCAACCTCCGTGGGGCGTAAAGTAAACCGGCCTTCCCTCTTGTCTTTGCCTTAGGAGCTGGGATTAAATGGGGCCCTGTGATAAAGCCTCTAGGTCCAATATAAGTTGAGCCCCCCCTGTGTTCGCGCTGGGACGGAACGGGGGGTCAAGCGCGGCTGGTGGCAATATAAGGCCGCAACGGCCCGTTATTCCGTGGGACGTTTATGAATGGCGCTTATTTTTCTTTTAATTACAACCTCCGCTGTCGGCCGGCTCGCTCTGTCACCCACCATGGTTGGTAGGGGTGTGCTTTTGCAAATATTGTCAGTGGTCTCTCCAAGTTTGCTTGTTCAATTACAATGATAGTTCTCGGCTTGTGGTTAATTGTACAGGTGAAACTGACTGATTTGCTCGATCTGATAGCGGAAACTAAGCAATGTTCGCTAAGGCCAGTCATTAGGTATGTGACCAGGTGCATTTACAGTCGTTAATAACCACCAATCCGCACTGGGCCAGCGTGGTGGGTTTGGTGGGCCCAATATTCTCCATATATTCTTCTATCCATAAGGAACGCCTGTGCCCCAGCTGTGGGGACATTCAAGTGCTGGTGATGATAATCTTGGAATGATTTAATCTCTCCAAAGCAAGCCATAAATATACCGCCAAAGCTTCTAAAAACATAAAAAGATCTACGACACAAAATGTCGCAAACCAACAAACAACAATATTATGATATCGTTTTCATTCTTGTCTGTGTTCAGAAGCCTCAGATATAAACAAAAACATCGCATTTACGAGGCCTTTGAGATATCAAACGCACTCAAAATACCACAAAAACGTCAGTAGTGAGTAAGTAAGTACAACCTTTATTCACGGATACTCAAGCAAGTATTAGCGAATTGACCGGTACCTTATAATAATTATAGGAACTGAACATTCCCAAGGATAAGGGCTAGTACCGGTACGGTGCGACGTCGCATCGTAATAATCTACTAGCTCCCACTCCGCATCGCAAGAACTTGCTAATTGATACGTATCGCGCATTGAAATGAAATGAAAAATATTAGATTTTTAACATTTTAGGGGTTACACAATACTTTAATTCCTTTAATTGGCGAAAAGTGGGTGTTTAATTCACCTCTGCCTTCCCCTTCGTGGATATTGGCGTGATTTATTTATGTGATACTGACATATTCTTTGCAGTTTTTCAATACTTGTCAATGTCAATCTCACTTACATACGTACATATATATATAATTATAGTAATATGCGTCATTACTCATTACATTGAATAAATTGCATAGAAATCGTCAGTTTTTTCAGAATGATCGCCGATAGAACTTAAGTTAGGTAAAGTCAACTATTCGATTTTAATTTTAACATTATATAAATGTTAGAAAGTTAGTGTCTTGGGTGGCCGAGCGGTCAGGCACCTGCCCGGATAGCAGCGGACGCGGGTTCGATTCCCGCCTCAAGATCATAATTTTTCGAAATTCTTTTTCTAACTACCAAAATTTTTGTAGGTAAAGTCAATAAAATATCCTAAGATAAAGTTTATGAGTGTTTGTATGTATGCATTACCCAAAATGTTCCATGAAAATATCGATTTGATCAAACGTTCGATCAAAAATCTAAATTGGCAACATTGGCCACAAATCACCGAATCCCTGAAAGTCTGGTCGTAAAATGGCCTGTATTTCGCATAGACAGTTCTTTATCATCCGTCATGAGAAGGGTTCCGGTGTCCCAGCGAGCGAGCTCTATAGAATTTAAATTGCCCCAAATCCGAGTGAAATATTTGACAATTTATTTCGTACAGGTTTTAATTAGGGCCCGATGCGACTTAATTTCGGAGTAGGTACAGGTACCAACCAGATCGGCCCCGCGATAAGATTATTTTGCGTTCCCCGCCAGATTACATGGGGCTTGTTCGTGTACACAGAGGTTCGCAAACTTTTATTTCTCAGAGACCTTATTCTTCTATGCTGGCCTGGGAGCCAACAAATAACGTAAAATGGCCCGACTCACCCCATGGGTGTCGTAAAAGTCGACTAAGGGAGATTGCCCGGTGTAGACCAATAAGCACCTTGGGGCACTCGAATGGTGGAGGGCAAAACACCAACAACAGCATACCCAAAGAGGGTTGCTATCAGGCAGGCGGCTAGCTGTAAAACCTAAGCCAAAACCTTGAGCAGTATGGATTGGAATGTTGTCATTCCAATCACTCTCTCCGTTCACAGGTCTCTCGACATGATCCGTTCCGTCTCTTTTCTATACATTCATTCATCACTAGCACCTTTCCGGTGTGATGGATGGTATGAAACAAAGGGAATGGATGGCTCGATGGCGACTGACCTATATGAATGGACGAGGAAACATACTGCGCCAAGCCCAGATAGACTGGGAACAGAGCAGGGATTAGAAGACTTTTTTTATTTCCATCATCACGGCCATGATGATGCGCCGTGGCTTAACGCCCTTGGCCTGCGATTGCGAAAACCAAACAATGTTCGCTAAAGTCAGTCATTGGATGGGTGACCAAAGATTTAGTATCTCGAATTCCTCCGTGTTTCGGAAGGAGGTTAAGCCGTGTATCCAGGCTGCATCTGCAGTCGTTAATACCCACCAATCCGCACTGGGCCAGCGCATGGATAGCCCATTCATCCAATATACACCAGAGTATCCGCTTAATAATATTTTCCATAGAGCGAAGGAGACAGATGGGGATTCCAATCTTCACATGTCCTCTCAAGAAAGGAGTCAATAAGTTATGCATCCATTTTGAAAATGAATTTACCTGTTCATGCTGTCCGTTTTGAGCCTCCAGTCCCTACAGCCACTGCTTACACAAGAACTAGTCCAAAAAACCCAGCGAGCACATTGAAAACGATCTTCATTGCCAACTGCCAAGGGAAAACTATAATCTCGGCTGATATGCAAACGGCCCATATTTCATATCGCGCCAAAAATCGAACAGGTCCGAATCCAAAGCTGAGTTTCGAGATTGGCGGGGCTCCCCCCTTCCGACCCTTGTTTCCACGTCCCTTTGAAGCCGCCGAGATAGCCTTCTCATATTTCATTTCGTCTGTACAGGGCCGGCTGTCTTTTGTAAGGTCTCGATGTGAACACTTTTCTCCCGTCTAAAGTTTCGGTAATTCGGAATGTTCTGGTGATTTCTACATAATATAGTACCTATTTAATATGGTGGTACCTACACTGTCGGTCAAAGGTCTATTATTGATTTTGACTACAACACGGCCGAGCAGAATAAAATTATTGTTAATGATTTATGTGGTGGAACCTACACTATCGGTCAAAGGTCAAAATTTTTTTTTTATTTGAACATTTTAAAAATGGTAGAAATTACATTACAAAGAATGCAGAGCTTAGAAAGGGTTCGAAAAAAAATTATAGTTTTGATGCGGGAATCGAACGTGGTATGCAATCCGCAGCTCCGCAATAAAATTTCGAACTATTTCTAACCACCATATCATATTCTTCATTGGGTAATACTAGGCGACTAAGGGTTAAGACAGCGATAAGTAATTGGCAGCATCTCTTATCCACCTAGCAACATACTTCGATTGTCCAACACAATTTTTTTTTACTTTTTTTTTTCAAATCAATCAAGTTTAAGTTTAGTTAAAATAAAAGTAATAGAATCAAAACGTATAGGTAATGTAAACATAATTAGATATTGTTTTTCTTTCTTTGTAAATACACTTTTTTCGAACATTAAGCTTATAATTATTATCTACAATCTGAGCTAAAAATCTATTATTAGAAAAACTAAAAACATTATGTATATTTGTCCGTATTTCAAAACTAAACATTGTCATGACATATTATTCCGTCCAATACAATTAAAATACTAACCCTTAATAAAGTAATATCATGCGGTCGTAAATATGGCAGTCAAATTTAAGCCAGGCGATAGAGGAAGCATCAAAGAGATACGAATATATCTGAAGTTTACCCGTCATGGACTCCTTTGGTGAAAAGTGTGGCCCAAGCTAGAAGCGAAGGGTATAATTTAGAAATAATAGTTAAATTTACATTATCGATTTAAGGCTAACTTTACCTGGGGGCCTAGCCAAGTGGCTTTTCTATTCGAACGCACAGAATATTACGTTTCGTTTTCTCTGTAATACGTCAGTTTCATACATTTGTTTTCTATGCGTTCGAATAGAGTGGCCACTTGGCTAGGGCCACCTGATACACCCGTCACAAACAATACTTGTATAAGTAAAGAAGCAACACTGTGCGAAGTAAGTCAATCTCAATGCGTTTTGTCGCTCAAGTATTGTCTATGAATTGGATTTTGGGATCCTGTGCGTTAACGCACCTCATAGTAATGTTTATGAATACGGGTGTTAGCGTACAATACAAGACAGATCGTCACATGCCAGTTCTACATGCTGGGCTCACCATCACCAGCACATCAATGTCCCCACTGCTGTGGCACAGGCTTTCCCTATGGATGAAAGAAAAGGTGTAGCTACTTTCCCAATGGAAAGAACTCTGAAATCGTGAAAAAAAACACCAGTTTAATACAAAATTCCAGATGAACCTAGCTGGATGCATTTAGCATAATCGCGCTCGAATAAAAACAAGTTATACTCGTTCATTGGTGCTTACCAGGCCTAGTGAAGGTCAAATCACTAGGGATGGCTAACATCGCTGAGCGCCGTGCCTCCAGACCTGGAGACAGCACATTTTAAACTTAATGGTGTTTTGGGCAACTGTAAAACAATATGTACAGACAACAGCACATCCGGTTACTACAAACTGTCAAATATTCCAATCAATTTTGAACTTTATAATAAGGATGTTAAGGTTGATAATTTATTGGAGAAATTTGACAGATTGTGGTAAAACGATGTGCTGTTGACTGTACATAATTGTGTGAATAAATTAATAAATGGGAGTGAAGACGCAACCTCACTCAATTCCCGTAACCCGCCTCTGTAGCGTTCTAGCTAGACGAATCCGATCATAGAGGTTATAAAACCACTATCCGCTTTTCAATTGGACCACCGGCTGAGACGCTAAGCAGAAAGCTTGAGGATCAGACCGGTCGAGCGGCCGATCTTTTTTATTTCAATGCCTTTGATGCACGTCGTAACGGATTCGATTTTGTGAGACTATCGATGATACGCGAATAACTCCGCCGTATAAATATGCAAAGAGAATTCGTTAATATGCCTCGCACAAAGAAAAATGACTAGTATTCGATAAGTGACTCTTTGAGGTAGATCTAGTAGGTACTAATTGAGAAACATACGTAGATCATGCCTGTTTATTTTGTTTTACACCGTAGACTTCGTCTACATTCAAAACTTTGATTTTAAACTTTATAAATACATATTACGTAAAATACAAAATGCTTAAATAATTTTGACAGTAGGTACTAGTTTTGATATAGTTTTCTCAATTAATATGGCATTCTATATCAATCAGTGCCTGAAAGACCGCTTTTTTTATCTAATTATTACAGTATTCCTTTTGGAATTAGTTTTTGTTACCAATACAGAAAATAACAAATACATTTGGTCAGTCGTTTGTTGAAGTTGTTATTTTCTGTTTTAGTAACAGGAACAGTGTGAAAAAACCTCAGACCAACCGTTAACTAATTGGCTAATACTAATATTATAAAGCTGAAGAGTTTGTTTCTTTGTTTGGTTAAACGCGCTAATCTCAGAAACTACTAGTTCAAATTGAAAAATTATTTTTGTGTTGGATAGTACATTTATTGAGGAAGGCTATATATATATATAAATCCTGGATCGTTTGCCACTGGTGATGGTGGTGATGTCGATAATATCGTCGAGAAATGACAAGTTCTATTAAGCTGAAATCTTTATGGTCGTTATACGCTCAAAGCCACTATAAACACGAGCAACGCTGCCCTAATGGCCACAACAGCTTGTTATTGGCCCATAAATCTTCGCTTATATTTAATTCCCTCACTAAGGGCCGGTTTTTTGATCCATAGTTAACTCAACCAATTGTTAAAAACTGTTACTAATTGCTAAATATAAGTCTGATACGTAACTATTAGTAACAATTTTAGTTACTAATGTTACTTATGGATAAATATCAGTGATATTTAAAGATAAGTAAGAATTTTTAACAATTGGTTTACAGTTAACTATGCATCAAAAAACCGGCCCTAAGAAACCGCTATAGGTAAGCCTCGTACTAGCTACGGTTTTCAACAAAAATGTCTAAAGCGTATTTGAAATTACACTTTCTTTTTATAATAGAGATTGTCGCGAACATTCCTCAAATAATATTATAATATTTACTCGTCTGTGGTGGTTACATTTAATTTGCGTCACGGAGGGAAAAAAACACACTCTTGAATATAATGAAAATTAGTCAGCACGAAATTGCATTGTGCTCTCGCTATTACTAAACTTATGAAATATATAATTATTTTCCATTAATAATTTACTTATAATAACCACCCATAGAAAAAGATAACATAAGTGAATATTTATAACGGCCCTTCAGAATATCTTAATTGACAGTTCAAATGCGTTATTTTCACTCTCTCACCCTCTCTCTCTATGGAAAAAAAAATTATAAATTTTATTATTTCAATAAGTTCAACATTGTCATCGTGCCTGTAAAACTACATTTTACTAAATTAAAAACACAGAAAACATTTCGCTAACCCAGGGTTTGTTTATTTTTTTTTATTTATAGGCACATTAATGCCCTTTTATTATGAATTACCTGAAATATTAATTTCTCTTGTCACCAGGTACTTTACAAATAGTGAAAAGCGAAGAAGAGGACCAGGGGAAATTTGAGTGCGTCGCCGAGAACGCCATAGGAACTGAATTCTCCAAGCCGACTTCGTTGTATGTAAAAGGTAAGTGTTTTAAATAAATAACTGTTTTTTATTCTGTAATTGTTTAGGAGCTTTGTTCTAATCAATCTAACATGTTCGAATCTTCGAACATGTTAGATTGAGTCTTTTAATATAAAATACAAAAATAAAAATTTGTAGTTAATACCTATTTCTCAGTCACTAATAATTTTGATTTTCTAAAATGGATGATGCATTTTAAAATTATTATTTTTTATTTTTAAATGCGTTTTGTCGATAAAAAGGTATATCCAAACTGTTTACGTTTTTTACCTCGTTATAATGGCTAGAGTATACTGCTGCTGAATTATGCACATATGAACGTATGAACACATATGAACGTGCAACAGATATAGATAGATATATGCCACGCTACACCCGTAATTGCACTCCAAATGATATTCGAAACTACCTCCAAATCACTAGACCGAAATTCAAGCCTGCCGTCCCCAGCTCATTACGTCTAAATAGCCCCAAATAACGGCTACGTGGAATAGCCCAGCCCGCATTAAATATTACGCGAGGTGTGAGTGACGGTGAGCCAGTGTCGCCTCTGCTACGTACAAAGTGAAAGATAATAATAATCCTACGTACAAAGTTAACGGTACTAGTGGTCGCCCGCGGCTCCGCTCGCGTTATTGTCGGCTGTTATATGGCTTATAGCCTTCCTCGATAAATGGACTATCCAACACAAAAATTCCTGAGATTAGATCGTTTAACCAACCAAACAAACAAACTCTTCAGCTTTTAAATATAAGTATAGACGAGTAAATAGTAAAGTGTAGTACCCGCCAACCCGTACTGGGCCAGCGTGGTGGATTAGTCTCTCCTTATGAATATAAGTCCATCCATAGGGAAGGCCCGTGCCCCAGCAGTGGGGACATTAAAGGGCTGGTGATGAAATAGTACAGTCTTCCAAGCTAGCCTGAGAGAATGGCCTGGGAGAGAAAAAATAAACGTAGAATGTGCCAGCCCCGACCCATCCCATGGTAAAGTCACTAAGGGTTTCAGGCATGCAGCCGGCAGAAAAACCTAAGCCAATACCTTCAGCAGTATGCATTGGAATGTTGTCATTCCAATCACTCTTTCCATTTATCGGCAATCAATCTGTCTCTCTCCTTGTTCATCGGTCTCTCGACATGGTCCGTTCCGCACCTTTCCGGTGTGATGGATGATATGAATCAAAAGGGAGTGGATGGCTTAATGACGTCTGACCGGTATGAATGGAAGAGGAAATATACTGCGCCGAACCCAGATAAACTGGGAACAGGACAGCGAAAAGACCATTATGTACGAGTAGATCTACTGTTAATTTATTAAATAAATTATATTTTGCACTGCAAATCAAATACAAGTTACTGTAATCTATTATCTATGAACCATGTGTGTAACGAATTTATATATTTTTTTCTTACCAAAGAAACTCATCAACCCAATTTTTTTTTACCGCCTTTACCGTTTAATTTTCTCTGTCATGTGAACATTGCCGCATATTCTATTCTTAGTAAGCACGCATAGTACCCTAAAAAAACAAACTTTTCGCAAATAAAATAAACCTATCACACCATACGTAGTCATGTATACGACAGTTATATGACTGCGAAACTAGGCTGCAGTAATATTCACAATATATTTCCGTAGATAGTGTCAACTGTTCTCGCGACATGATGGTAACTTTGCTTAGATAATATATCGCTGAATATATTACCGCATTTGGTGTCGCAGAAGCGCTAATGAATGCAACATAACATAATATTATGCTCGTTATATCTGATGGCGTGTAGTGACGGCAGAGCAGAATTAAGAATGCAGTTGTCACCACCCCATCTCTCCCGTGGGTTGAACAATGCGACTTACCTAACATAATGAAATCAAGGCTTCATACACCTCTTCGGGGATGAATAGTTGTGGTTTATGTATGTATGTATGTAGGTACGAGAAACTTAGAAGATGTATTTTTGATGATGAAGATGTATGTTAAACTAATCCTGAGTCCATGCTAGTGGTTCGCCCAAAGGAATTAGGTAAGATCCACAGGACCCGGGTTCGATCCCCAGAGGAATACAAATTTACTTGGTTTGGTTGGCGGTCGGACTTTTTTCAAATCCGCCTGGCTACCTACCACTATTTTATCAAAATCTGTCGCCATAATAAAAACGTTAACAGCATTACTGTGTTCCGACAATTTGTGATAAGATAACCAACCCCTCTGTGGTTAAGGGGTTCCAGGTGAAGCTCGATTCCATCTGCGGCCCTTATCGTCACTTACCATCAGGTGAGATGAAGGCCAAGAGCTTCCCTGTTTAGCATTAAAAAAATCCCATCATCACCAGCCCTTTAATGTCCTCACTGCTGGGGCATGGACCTTCCCTATGGATGCAAGAATATAGGGAGAAAAAAAATCCCAGTTTTCCATTAAATAAAACGCGTTCGAAAAGGAAGTACTTAGCGAACAGTAGAAGGTTGGTCAGTAAAAACGAAATGATAAACATCAATGGCACATTACCCGGTAATGGCTTTAGACAACAATTCAAAGTGGGCCTGCCCTTTTAAACAAGATTAATCTGTGTATCAATGGCGAGTAACTCACAATTACGGCCCTTTCTACTTTTATGAGAGCGGATTACGGGTCCCGGGGGAGCTCAGTGTGTGTCTGCGTAAAAACTATTTATTTCCTGCCACGCGGTCCGACATGTATGTATGTCAATCGCTCTTGTACAGTCACCAACATAACGCTGATTCAATATAAAAACGGCGCAACTAAAAAAATATTTCGAAACGTTGTGCATTGCCGTTTTAGATTTGTAGCTCTTTTATATTTAAGAAGCGATAAATATATGACCGTGCAACAATATCTGAATATCCACTGAGATCTTAAGTATGTGACGATAATTTTCCGGTAAAAATATGTAGTGCTTTGCGGCATAAACATTGTTTTACTATCCCAGCATAAATATAAGAAGTAAAATGCACATGTCAATCCTATTCCAAGTGCAAACGCCCTGCAAGTAACGAAGCTCGAAGTACGTAATGCTATTTTAATCTGTCTAATAGAATAAAACTTGAGATACACATAATATAATGACTACACTGTTTTCGTGAAGTGTTATAAAATTTCCGACTCTATGGTCGTATTCCGACTATATTTTCAGATCGATGATATATTTTAGGATTTTGTATCATGTCAGACATTTATGCTGGGACAGTAAAACAATCTTTAAGCAGGCCACAAATCATGATATATTTTTACCTGGAAAGTATCGTCACATACTTATTAAGACCTTAGTTACCAATAGGTTATAATATATTTTTGCAGTGCTATCGACAGTCACATATTTATGTTGGTGACTGTACCTCCCCTGTGTGTTAATACTTAAGACGGGGAAAGCCAGCCACGAAAATGTATTATGCGATTATCTCAGTACTTATATTGCTAAGCAAAAAAAAAGGAGAATTATTTTTTTTTAAAAATAATGGTACTTTTTTCACATTATTTCGCGGTAAATGTTAGGAGGTATTCTGTTGAAAGACTCGAATTAGCAATATATTTTCTCTAATTCCTGCTCTATTCGTAGTTCATCTGGGGTCGGCGCAGTTTGTTTCCTCTTCCATTCATATTCATTCTGCGTCTGACCGACGCCATCAAGCCTCCCTTTCCCTGTTTTCATATCATCCATCACACCGGAAAGGTGCTAGTATATTAATGTATAAAAAAAATACAGAAAGGACCATGTCGAGACCGATGAACGGAGAGAGTGATTGGAATGTTATCACTCCAAACAATACTGCATTGAGTAATGGGCAACAGCGTTCCTCTTAGACCACCTAGCAATGTACTGCGATTTCCGTGCCAGATAAATGGCAATAGGCTCGTGACCTATATGGAACTAAACCTAATTGGCAAAACTTAGAAAGAAAGAAAGAAATACATTTATTGACTTCGCATAATAATAAAGAAACAATTGTGGATTACAAAAATAGAAGACACAAAACAAAAGTAAAAGACAATAATTACGTAGGTGTTAATTCACCTCTGCCTATCCCTTCGGGGATACGGGCGTGATTTATGTATAGTATGTATGAAAACTTGATTAAATCAATCATTAATCCATTAAAAAAATTATCATATACGTACGTGAATTGTCAATTTTCTATGTGAAGTCAACCTTTAAAAACTAACTAAAGTAACTACTGTATGATTACAAATTAAAGGCGGAACAACAAAAGGAACGTAATCAACAAATAGCAAAACTTGCAACGGAGACAGCTTTATTGAATTTGTTCCCGAGTTGCCGAAAGGACTCCCGATTATTTCCCCTTTTGAAATCTCCGACTCCGAAAACTCTTTGTGAAGTTTCCCTTTGATCGGAACATTACTTTTTGTCTGCAATAAAAACACGAGCCGGTGCCTTGCAATATTTTCAATTTCATTTTCATCCGCCTCCGAATGAAGGCTGATTGGTGATCAGGAGCTGCGCTTAAGCGAAAGGAAGGATGGTCAGGCCCCGTAGCACACCGTAGCACAGGCGTAGCAAACGCAGTAGCAGTCACGTAGCATTCACCGTAGCTATCACTGTAACAAGAAAATTTTCCTCTCACTCTAGCTCCCACTAAATCCCGAGATAAAACACTGTCAAGTGGTGGAGAGTGATAGTCCAAGTCCCGTGCTATCATCATCATCATCACCAGCCCTTTAATGTCCCCACTGCTGGGGCACGGGCCTTCCCTATGGATAGAATAATATAAGGAGATTGGCCATAAACCCACCACGCTGGCCCAGTGCGGGTTGGTGGGTACTAACGACTGCAGATGCAGCCGGGACCAAGGGCTTAACGTGCCTTCCGAAGCACGGAGGAACTCGAGATAGTAAATTTTTGGTCACCCATCCACTGACCGGCCTTAGCGAAATTGCTTATTTATTTATTTATTAATTTAATATTAAGGGAAGACTAACAACTATTAATACACACTAGTAGCATACAATAGGTAACATACAGCTAATAAGAAGTCTCCACAAATAACCACAAAGTTACAAAAAAACTCTGAGCAAAAAAAACACCCTTAGTGACACAATAAATACACTTAAAAGTATTAAAATTTAACTATAAAAATTTTAACTTAAAAATGAATTAGACTGACTCAGCAATCGCCTGGTGCGAATCACATTTGTATTAAAAATGTGTATGTCAGAATTGTTAACAATCCTATTCATCCTACCGCTCGCCCGGCCTATAAACGCGTTCCGTCTGTAATTTGTTCCTGCATGCGGAATGCTCAATAAGTTGCAATGTCGCAATTGTTTGACTGGTGGGACCCTTAAAGATATTAGAGACAGCAATTCAGGACAGTCGAGATGACTTAGTTTACGCAGGCCAAGCGCGCTGTGCCACTGCGCTAGCGGGCTCCTCTTCCTCATTTCCAGTAGGTCCCGTGCTAGACCTACTGGAAATGTTGGTTGTTGTTTATTTTACTTTTCCTTTTTAGGAGAGAAGGCTTTTTTAAGAAGGGATATAACCAAAACACCCACTAAGCCGCACTGGGCCAGCGTACTGGGCTATGGCTCATTCTCCCCATATTCTTCTACCCATAAGGAAGGCCTGTCCCTAGCGGTAGATACATAAAAAGGCTTGTGATGATGATGATGAATAATATACATGAATCACGCCTATATAAACTAATGACTATTATAACAGCTGATTAGTGATTACGCATTAATACTTTACATTTATCACGGGAGTTATCGGAGCCTGTCAAAGTTACTACTAAATTAATGTCATCAATAACGGATGATAGACAATTGACGTATACCCGATATCCGCGTTATACGATTGTATTTGAGTTGCTGGATACGTTCCTGTTCCTCTTCTCTTTGATAAAAGTCTAAATTAAAATGCAGTAGGTTTTTTTAATTTATCTGAGAGTATTTTAAACGTATATTAATTTTCATTAATATTATAATTAATTCTCTCACATAACAGCAGGCAAGGGGCCTAAATTTAACGCAGCTTCTGTAGTCCATGCTGGTCTGGGAGCGAAAAAGTAACGTAGAATGTGTCAGCCCCGACTCACCCCAGCCCGGCTAGCATGACCACCGAAACACGATAATAATATGATATATCTATTTATCGCGTTAATCTTTAAAAAATCATTGGATTTTAACACTTGAATAAGCCTGAATTGAATAATTAAATAAGCCTACATAGCTATTTCTTAAAGATACAGCAGTTTATCGCTTTGAACTGTCAGAAATCCAATATTTTTTGTAAGTTTAAGGCGATAAATGGCTATCATATTTCGTTTCGATCCATCACCTAGCAGTATATTGCTAGGTGGAAATTTTTGATATTTCTTATTTTCATTGGGCTTGACTGCGAGCCAAAAAATTAATAAGTTTCCTATTGTGCATGCTGTAAGCCTCCATTCCACTTATACGTGTTTAACAGGCAGCCAATTTGCCGTAATCGCTACCCATGTCAGGCTACAAAAGACAATGTCACGGTTCTCTTCACATGCGAGCTAGCAACACCTGGTGCGGACAATGGCCTAACACTCCGCCATTTTGTACAATAAACAGCATACGGATATTCACAAATCTGGCTAGAATTAACAGATTTGCGCTTGTATATTTTATTAAATAAATTAAAAAGAATAGGCAGCGGATCATTGTGATGGGTGATATGAATCAAAAGGGACTGGGTGGCTTAATGGCGTCTGACCGATATGAATGGAAGAGGAAACATACTGCGCCGACCCCAGATAGACTGCGAACTGGGGGCCTACCGCCTAACTCGATTGCTAAAGCAAAAGCTATAGTTTATGACGTCATGCTGTCATTTCGCACCAAATGTACCTAAACTATTAGCGATAACTTCGAACGATTGATCACCAAATGATTTTGTATGAATTTGGCACAAAATCCGTACCGCCTCAAAATTCAGGATGTCTGCTATACCCGTAAGCAGTACATTGCTTTTAAGCTATCATCAGCAATCGAGTTAGGCGGTAGGCCCCCAGGGCAGGGAGAAGAAGGCAGCGGAACATGGCCCAAAACAGGTATCTGCCTAAAGCGGGTACCTACTGTCGAGTAAAAAATTAATTATCAATTCCGTCCGTCCAGGCTTTATCTCATGAATGATAGTTAGACAGTTGAAATTTCACAGATGAGGTACTTCTGTTGCCGCTATAACAACAAATACTAATAAACAGATTAAAATTAATATTTAAGGGTCTTCCCATACAACGGACATGATTTTTTTGCCGTTTTTTCATAGATATTGGTACGGAACCCGTCGTTCGCGAATCCGACTTGCACTTGGCCGGCTTTTTTTGTAATAGCACACTATCAAAACATTGCTCTAACAAATACTTTTTTTGATCGTACGCTTTAAAAATATATAATCCCGTCGAAAGAATCTCAATTATTATTGTTCCGAAGAGAACAGCCATGCTAACTCCGTCGAGACATCGCGACAGAATTGGGTAATGGAAGCGAAGGGACGCTTTGCCAGGCTAATTTTCGGCGAAGCGCAGGAGAAAATGAAACGCGTAAAAGAATTGGGTTAAACACTGATAACATTATTATTTTTCATTTTAATTTAAACGTTATATGAATGTTAAAAAAAATGTGTACCTGCAACGAAAACTGTGGCTAGAACAAGTTCGAAAAGTTATAGTCTTGTTGCGGAAATCCAACCCGTGTCCTCTGCAATCCGAACAGTCGTAAAGAGTATAATTTTTGGTCACCCATCCATTGAACGGCCTTATCGAACATTGCTTAGTTTACGCAATCGCAGGCTAAGCGCTCTGTGCCACTGCGCTAGCGAGCTCTAGTATGTATATGAAAGACCTAATCTGCTCCATCAGTGGCCACAATTCACAATTATTGTAGGCAGAAGGCGGCAGGTTAGCCGCCTGGTGACGGCAGAGCAGAATACAACAAACTGTCACCACCCCCATCGGATGTCGTACATGGCGACTTAGGGTTAAAACAGCAATGAGTAATGGGCAGTAGCGTTCCTCTCAGACCCCCTAGCAATGGACTGCGAATTCCTTGCCCGATAAATGGCAATAGGCTCGCCACCACACACGCGACCTAAGCTAATTGCCGAAACGTGGGTGATAATTCACCTCTGCCTACTCCTTCGGAGATATAGGCGTGGTTTATGTATTTGTTTTATTATGTTATTGTTTTTACACTCGCACAATATCATCTAGCTAGCCCAAAGTCTTAGACTTATGTTATGGAGACTAGATGACGGATATATTTTTAATATCATAATAATTATGTATATAAGCCCCGAATACAGAAACGCTAATCAAAGTTTGAGTCTTGCTTAACATTTAAATATTGTCAAACTTGACGTTTTTCCATGCAAATTCTGACAAATAATCCAGTCAGTCCACTTAACTTTTTAAGCAGTGCCCCAAATTTGATTAGAGTTTTTGTATTCGGGGGTAAATGTTGAAAATATACGACATAAACATATACACAACCATGACTCATGAACAAATATTTGTGTATATGTATGTAATCTGCTCCATCCGCGGGCACAATTCACAATTTTTGTACGCAAAAAGCGGCAGTTCTCTCACGCTTCACTCCCCACGTCAAAGCATTTAATCAGCGGACGCCTTACATTATGCCCGACCCGAATCCTCCGTGTCCCACTCGGGCATCGCTCATTGTCACAATAGACTTACACCGAATTAGTCACCTCTAAAAGAAATTGCATCTTCGCTTCGTTCACAGCAAAAAAAAAGAACTTCAGGTGGAAAAGTTGTCTCTGTCTAATTTTAATTAATCGCGACAACAAAGTACTTTCGCTTTACGGGCACAGTTTTAAATGGAAGAACAATAACTCGACGGAGAGTCGAGGCGTGGCGGCGGCTTAAGGGTGCTTTTCCACTAGAGCTGTGCGAGGATGCGTTGCAAGGAATCACAAGAAATCACTGTATTTGAAAATGAGCTGTGTTTGAAATGCCAGATTGTTAGGGACGAGCTGGAATGCCAGTTTGTGAGCATAACGCGCTTGGCCTACGATTACGTAAACTAAGAAATGCAAGAAAACACTAGAGAATTTTGAAATAGTAGATTTTCCATCAAGTGCACAAAACGAATCATTTTTGTCAGAGACTTTTAGCAGCCCGAGCTGAAGGCGAGGGCTGATAGTAATGTCGAGGATAAAAATCGTTTTGTAGACGAGTTAGAAACTCTGCTTTTCACTTCGATTGCGAGGAAATAGAACAGTAGTTTATCATAACATGTCTTAAAATACAAACTAAAATTAGTACAGTTTTGAATACTGAAGGAAATTGTTTTTCCCATTGATATAGGCTTGGGTTGCAGACCTATACAGCCAAGTATCAAACTAATTTTAAAATAATAATTTTCTTAAATTAATTTAATTACCTACCGTACCTACTTGAATTAAAATTTTAATATCTTTTATGTTTTAAAAAACACATTAGGCAAATAAATTTAAGTAAATAATAAAATAACAAATTTTATCTCTGAATTTCTGATTGTGTTTGGCTGCATGGCTTATTTTCTTTTCCTTAATATAGACACATTTATGAGTAGATACGTTAATGCTCTAGAGCACAAAATTCGATTTTGTGCAGCCTATATCCTGCACAAATAAGCACTTTCAGAGCATGAGAAGTGAAAAAGAACTTTTTTGTGTTACCCTAATTGCTCCGTTGCATCTTAAATACATTAAACCTGCAAAGTTGTCATTCAAATTCTTGTAAAAGCAATCACAATGATATAAGGTATTAAAACACCGAGTTCTCCCTCGTACGCTATCAGCGTAGCCATCGCACGTAAATTACGTCCTTTTTAATATATTTCAAGATGATCAATCAAACAGGCAGACACTTCTATTATTACATATTGCGCAAAGACAAAGCACGGAAGACGCGAAGGCACATCGATCATTTCCACGTCATAAGACAGCTATTTTGATTCCCTCTTCACTGGGTTCTTTAAAAAACCAATCTAATTATACCTACGCTGTTCAAAGACCTCGGCTTTCTAGAACTTCCATAATATCTGTTGGAACAAGCTTCTCTGAAGGGCTGTCATACACCGCGATACAAAGGCGCGACTTCTTCACAACCATAGAGTAATTAATATACAGGTTATTTTAATATGTATTTATTTTAAAATATTAATACATACATAATTCACGCCTATTTCCCCGAAGGGGTAGGCAGAGGTGAACCAGCACCCACGCTTCGCCAACCATGCCAGGTCCCATGTAATAGGTGGCGAGCCTATTGCCATTTATCGGGCACTAAAGTCGCAGTACCTTGCCAGGTGGTAGGTATAAGAGGAACGCTGCTGCCCATTCCTCATCACTGATTTATCCTTAGTCGCCTTGTACGACACCCACGGGAGAGATTTGGGGTTGTGACAATTGTATTCTACTCTGCCGTCACCACACGGCCAATACTAATACCTACCTAATTACCTGTACTAATACCTGTAATAATACCAAAAATACTAATACCTACCTAATTACCTGTACTGTGGCCGTACCATGAAGTGTTAATGCGATCCAAACGCGGGTGACAAAACGGGACGCCGCTACGCCGCTCTACTCTGCTTATAGCGTTGTCTCACTTTAACGATGGGAATTGAGTCGCGTTTAGAGTTGGTGGTAAGGCCCCTGCTCATAATCCAAAACAATGGATTTGCCGACTTTGCGTGTATCAATATACAAGAATATCAATATACCTATATTGTCTTCGTAGTAATTTCATTGAAGACCTCTAATTTACTTAGTAATTTTAGATCAATTTAGATACTTACGCAATACTTAGTAGATTTTCTATAGAATTAACTTGTGTGACAAAAAACCCATTCGACAGATACATACACGAAATACATGGGACTAAAAGAGTGATAAACATGATAAGATGGAGAGGAAGAGGAAGACCGCAGAAGATTTTTATTATTGTATACCGTTACTGGCATGAGATGTTTTTACACTTCCACAATTGAAATACAGAGATACGAGATCCCTTTCGTTCAGTTTGAACAAACATTATTACGTTTTCTGTTCGCGAATGAAATTTAATCGCGATACGGAGGGCGTATTCAATTATAATAGTGCTTAATCAAACATTGAATCCAAAACTAATTTTCCTTGTGCAAACCTAGCGCATACATTTCTTCAATGTAAAGAAATCGCTCAAACGAATCCTTCTGGATTCTCAGTATGTTTTTAATACGCTCTCGGCTTTATTTGCGTCTTACATGCTACTGGCTTTCTGGAAATTAATTAGGAGTTTATGGTAACGGTTGGTGTTAAGAAATGCTGTTTTCAAACAAAAACCTGTTGAATACTCGCGACAACTTCGTCTTGATAATGAGATCTCCATTTATTTAAGTGCAGTTCACGGAACATCGATCTCTATTCGAACCTGTAGATACTTTCACACACGACAGCTTCAGTTAAAACAAAAGTACCGAGAAATTAAGAACCGGTAGAAAAAAGTATGTATTAAATAATCGGCTTCGAACGTTTTCGAACTCTCAATATTCGTTCGTCAAGACCATAATCCATAGCCTTATTATGACTGTGTTTAATTTACATTTAAAAAACGATTTTAAACCCCACATCTACCCTTGACATAAGGTTCAAAACAGAATGCCCTAATTAGATCCTCTCTGTACGTTTAATATCATACAACTACCCACTAAAAGGATTCCTTATAAAGGAATTGGGTTCTTTGAGGAATCTGATTCCGTAATTATGAGCACCGAAATAGACGAGCGGGACGAACTTCGAGATGTCGTGTTATTTGGGAAAAAATCTCTAATCTAATATTTATAAGGTTTCGCTTATGATCCCATCCAATCGGAAGTTTATCCGGGAAAAATTGTTCCGTAGAAGACGACGCGGCCGCGAAGAAAATCAAAGTGACTTCGCAAACCGGTGGGTGTCTAGCCCTTGGTACATAATTACCCAAATTTTAAACGAAAGATGGTAGAGGAAAATATGGATACTTTCATAAGTAGCATGAACACGAGTTAGAATTCTACTGTATCTGCGCTGTTACAGTGAAATATACGTGACGGCAGAGCATAATACAATTGTTACCAGCCCCTAATCTCTCCCCGGGTGTCGTACAAAGCGGCCAAGAGCTAAGACAGCAACGAGTAATGGGAAACAGCGTTATCTTATACTACCTAGTTAGTAATATGCTACGATTTACGTGCCCGATACATGTCAATAGGCTCTCAATGTTTGATATAAATATAAATGGGACCAAACATAATTGGCAAAACGTTAATTCGCCTCTTCCTACTCCTTCGGGGATAAATCATTATCATCTTCACCAGCCCTTTAATGTTCCCTCTGCTGGGACACAAACCTTCCCTATTGATGGAAGAATAGGCCATAACGCAAGGTCCAGGTCCTGTTGGTGGTTATTTACTACTGCATATCCTAAGGCCTTACGTGCCTTCCGGAGCAACTCAAAATAATATTTTTGGTTACCCATCGAATGACCAGCCTTAGCGAACATTGCTTAGTTTGCGAAATTGAAGGTCGAGCCTGCAATTTCCTATTTATCCTATGAGAATCACAGTCATATAAGCTCTATATGACTGGGCTTCTCATGTGATAAATAGATGTTATTTATTGCCGAGTTTCATGCCAGGAGACTTTTTGGTCACTGCAAAAATTTTTGGAATTCGTTCAGACCATCAAACTGAACAAATTTCACAACGGGAGCAACTACAAATTCACGAAAATATATCAGCTGTTTCATACAAAATGATAATACCTACTTGACCCAAATGTATGAAATTTTTTTTTGTGAATTTGGAGTTGCTCCCATAGTGGTTCAGTTTGATGGTCTGAACGAACTCCAAAAATGTTTGCAGTGACCAAAAAGTCTCGTTTGACATGATATTGTCTGTACTTGTGTTTTCTACTTAAATGCAATGGAAATGCTTCAATTTAATACTGATACGGTCCACGCCAACGGCTCAGACCAACCCACGTTAATTACCATAATGGAAGTGGAGTAAATGTTTTTCCACCACCTTTATCTTGTTGTTTCCTAGCGTTTACAAAGTAGCAACACTGCTGGCCCTCCCAATGGGGCTAGGCAAAGAGACAGACTTCTTTTTGTAGACGTTGAGTGAAAAGACCGCTTTTTATTATTAGATTTTTGTACTTTATGGACTTTAAAGACCATTATTAACTCTTATAATATAATATGAGCTTCACAATAATCTTCTTATTGTCAAAATTTATTGTTTTAAATTATTTATTGTTATAAATTAGCCATTTGGCTAGGGCTACAGAAATGCTGGTGTCGAATAATCAGCTGTCGGCCAAGAGGCTCTTGTTCGAATCATGATAGCGATTTTTTGTGTGATGCATAATATAGATACATACATACATACATAATTCACGCCTATATCCCCGAAGGGGTAGGCTGAGGTGAACTAGCACCCACGCTTCGCCAATTGTGCTAGGTCCCATGTCCCAATAGGTGGCGAGCCTATTGCCATTTATCGGGTACAAAAGTCGCAGTACTGTGCTAGGTGGTAGGTATAAGAGGAACGCTGCTGCCCATTCCTCATCACTGATTTATCCTTAGTCGCCTTGTACGACACCCACGGGAGAGATTTGGGGTGGTGACAATTGTATTCTACTCCGCCGTCACCACACGGCTAATGTAGATGAAACATATAATATATAATATAGATGTGTTCTTGATATATGGTCGTTTATATGTTTATGTAGTAGATAGGTTTAAAATAAATAAAATAAATTAGTTTTTACTTTATCGAGTCTGTTTGAGTGTGAGTAATTCAGGAAGGTGTCTTAATAAAAATTCATTCATTTTATTCAAAGCATTTGACCCTTTTTTTTTGTAACAAAATTTATTCGTTACGCATTTACGCATTTTAACGTTAAACATGCTTCTTGAATCCCCCATGACCCTCCATAAGCTTCAATTAGTTGCTTAACCACTTAAGGGACTCGTTAGGTGTCTAGATCAACACTCGCCGCTCAAAGCAAGTCCTTCACACGAGGCCTCATTGTAGTTACCTAAAGTATCTCTTAACGTTTACTTTACTTAATCAGACCATGCGTCGACAGGAAACGCGTCAAATAGCTTGAGCGGTTAACTTCTTTCAGAGTTTAATTTGTCACTAGGACTTTGTGCAATACATACGATTTGCGAGTCATAAAAGTTCTAATGAAACACACAAGGCATAAAATAAATTAGTTGATAATATTTATATGTAGTTATGCTTGTCTTCTATACCAAAGCCTGTGTTATCGATTCCATGAAAATCGTTAAAGAATTAATCATTTTATTTTTATTTTATTTTATTATGTTGCTTCATTCTTGAAAATCTTCTTTCTACCCAGCTCCAAAACTATTTGGGGTCCAATATGTCTTATACTGCGTTAGGATTTGGTGTTAGATTTTGGTGTTGTACCAGGAACGCATTATATTTACAGTTTTTAGTCGCCTTGTACGACACCCCCGGGAACTAAGTGTCTTGAAACAGATTATTTTTGTATGGTATTTAAACCGGTATTAAAAAGCTTTTTGGTAATATCTATTGATCTATCATCAACAGAAAATTGTATTTTCAATATCATCCGTCCAAATATACTTATTCGTTAAGTTGTGAGTTACTTAACATGCATTTGTTTTTCTAGAAAATAATTTAATACAGGTTTCTAGCCCTGGTGGTAACAATTTTTTTATGCTCTTCCGTCACCACACGGCATTGTAAACTATTTGTCTGAACACTCAGTTCTCTATCTATCTTTCATAGCAACTTCGACGTGTTTCACACACAAAAAGTACGCTATCCCCGGGACTGCTATATTTAAAGTTAACGGGATTTGTGGCCGTTACACCCAATGCTTCGCGATCGTGAGCACACACTATAATTACCTCGTATATTACCGAGGGGTTAATCACAAACTTAGAAACGTATGCAGAAGTCCTTTAATGAGGTTTATTTCGCTACGTCGGCAAGTTTTATGTTCCCGTGTGCATACTAATTGGTTATGTTTCACGGGACCTTTGACTGCCTATTTGATATGTAAAGTGTAATGCTTTTACAAATTCACAATACGAATACAAAATACTTAAAATGCATGGAATGCTGACTGCTCTATTACAACTGTATCGTACGTATCTGCGAGATCGGATGGTTCTCAGTAGGTATTAAAAAACATTTTAAAGTAATTCTCAATATTCATGCCGGCCAAATAGCCCACGATTACACGGAAAATTCTCGAAGCAAATTGAAAGCTTTGTTTTTATCAATAAGGTATTGATTGCAGTACAGAAAATTTATAACCTATTATGACATCGTGTAATGGCGCCCTCCGTAATCTACGACGCTTTATCACGCAGCTGTCATCGTAAAAATCGGGTACGAAACGAAATATCCACATTTTTTGTCCGTGAATTCATTCTAATCGGACGTTGCTTAGTAATAGAGCGTGTTACCTGTCCGTTTTCATTTCAAAACTCTGCCGTCCCAATTAGGAATACAGCAATTAGTAATATTTATAACTGAATAAACTTATCCGCCTCCGTGGTCTAGTGGAATTAAGATCCAGAGGTCCCGGGTTCGATCCCCAGGGGGGTTCGTCTTCGGTTTGGTTGGTGGTAGGACTTCTAGCTACCACCATATCGTCGCCATAATAATAATGTTAACAGCATTATTGTATTCCGATAATAGTGATAAGATAGCCAGCCTCTCTTTGGTTGAGGTTTATGTATCTTCAGCCCTTATCACTTTATATCAGGTGAAGGGCAAGATCTTCCCTGACGAGCATAAAAAAACTTCCAAATACCATCAATTGAATCCAACAACAAATACTAAAAAAATCTATTATCAATAAGGTATTGTATCAATTATTAATAACGTTAAGAGAACATTAATAATTATGGAAATGTAACATGTGTTTTCTTTGTCCACAGTGAGACGCGTCGCCCCTCAGTTTTCAATACCGCCCACACCTCGTACGGAGGTGCCACTCGGAGGCAATGTCACTCTCAAGTGTGTTGCTTTCGGCTCACCCATGCCCACTGTCAAGTGGAGAAAAGGTAAGAATACGTAATTTTAATTAGCAGATTTTCATTGACCACCGTTCTAAACAAACCAGTATATACATCAATATTGACGTCTAACTGCCGCACTCAGAGACGTCAAATAACGTTAATATGAGTACTTAACGTCAAAAAATTACAGTTCAAAACCAGTCGCTATTCTTCCTGGGTCTAGGTTCGAATGAAAATTTTTGACATTAAATATTCATTAAAGTTAATCGACGTCTCTGAGTGCGGCAGTAAGACTCTTCGTGATCCAATGACATTTTCCCTTGATTGACCACCATTCTAATTCTAACCAAACCTGTATACAATGAAAATTGCTGATCATCTGATCAAGTTACTTAATTGAACAAACCGTAATAGTCATTTTAAATTTTTACTTAAATTAAGTTTAAACGACTTGAACAAACACAAAAGTATGTTATTAGTTAATGTTTCATTTATTTATTGAAAAAAAAGGTAATAATAGGCGCTTAAGTCCAAATATTCTCTGCGTAATTGCCAAGCAATATTTTTACTCTGATTTACGTGCATTGTTACCAAAACAGTTGCAAGTCAAATTACAGCCAGATGCAGTGGAATCGCAAACGGTACACTATTATCGTCACCCTACTGAAAGACTAAAGCCACCATTTTTACTTTTAACCATCTGACAGGTTCAACAAAATGGCTGACACCAGAAGACAACCCTCCGCTAGGCTTGAACACGCTGAAGCTTGACGACATTAAGGAGTCGGCCAACTACACTTGCGAGGCAGCCAGTGTCTTAGGTGTCATCGAGGCAGTTGCTGAAGTCAAAGTGCAATGTAAGTACCATTATCAGTTCTGTTGGATCACTACTGAGATAGAAAACGGAGACAATTCTTAAGATTTTCGGCGCCATTATCGGTCAAGACTCATGAGACGTCAATTAAGATTTTCTATTTTATTATATTAGATAACTTATTTTACTGTCATCAAAATGAATTTAACAAGGGTTTCACGGAACAGCGATTGAACAATAAGATAAGGTCAGAAAAAACTAATGACAGATTAATTATTGGTGTACCGGTGAATGACAAAAGAGTCAAAAATAAGTAGGTGTTGATAATTTGGATGATTTCAAAAAATCATTAAATAAAATTCATAATTGTCTGATTAGGATCTTCCCTAAACATTGAATATTTTCGTTCAAGGCTATGACGAACGAAGTAACTGAAGATGTTACCCGAAATGTTGTAGACTCTTGAAATGTAGGGCCTGGGCTGTTATCGGGGTCGGAAACGAATTGAAAACTTACGAGAGGCCAATTGAGAATCCCTGCAAAAATATAATGTGGAGACTGCACATAAAGTCCGTTGACACAGAACATAATAATGAAATATTTCAACGCCATTTCAAAGTAGACGCTTGGTGGTCAAATCGAAGCTGTTATAGACTGGCAATCGATAAGCAATGCGAAGACGGTAAAAACCTATATACCTTAAGATGTGAAGCTTATTTTCTTCCTACAGGCAGATAAAAAATGTACCTTACGTTTAACAATTTCGATATTTGGCAGTCAGAGTTTGAACAATAATGCGTACCACCAACCAATTAATTTTTGAACTTGCAAAGGCAATCCACACTGTGAGTGACGCAGCATTATTTAGAAGCACATCCATCAAACGAGCCGGGGAGCATTTATCAAGGAATTAAAATGGTTAGTTAATTGTTTCATAAATCGTTCACCGCTAGCAAACTCTTAGTGCTCCTTAATTAATCCATTAGACGTTTCGCTGAAGTTCCACTCAGTTGAGACGTGGGGACGAGTGACTGAATCAAATTACACTCATAATTTCTTTGGATAACTGTTGCAAATTTATGGTAATAATTCCGGGGGAGGTGGGAAGAGGGATTTAGGAAAATCAATTTGATAAATTGCGGCAAGTCGAGACATCCATTATGAATTAGTGTTATAATTCATAATTGAAAGGGTTGGAAAGTTGCACGGCACCCTGGAGACAAACGAATGTCAGCTTGATTAATGATTAATTATAGTTACTTTACATTGTGCCTTTTCTGAATCCGATTCGCTCGGGATTAAGCTACTGGGCTAGTGCCCGCCGGCGATGCCGCGAATTGATGAGCCTATGGAATTTCTAATTGAAACATTAATAAAGATTAACTAACGGTGTCCAGTAAGAGTTTTTGGGACTGCAAACGGAACGAAATATTCCGGGAAATTAATGGTTCGAATTTGGCGAACGTAACAATATTTAAGCTAGCTGGTTATTGTTTTATCTGGCCGGGTAAAACGGCGAATATTGAAATTAGCCCTCCTCTCTATATAGACATTTGCGGCCTCCAAGTAAATATTGACAAATTATCTGGGATCTGTATCTCACTCGGATTTCAGTAATACACAATCACATCTCCTCGTGTTGACTGACCAAACACATCTGTCAATATTAGATTTGAAAAGCGATTTAGATACGGTTAGAAGTACTTATCAGACATTTACCATTGTGTTGTAGTAAGCTACCTGATAACCTAGATGGACTGAAAAGATAAGTGGATTGTGTGAGGCATTATATGACGGTGACGTGTGAGGAGATGACGAGTGACATAAGAGAGTGGAGAAAGGAGACATATCCACAAAATTGTGTTTAGAAAAGTTCAAAAAATTATAGTGTTGATGTGGGAAACGAACCCGCGTCGTCGTCTGCATTACAGGCAGCCTATACCACTCGGCTATAATTGTTCCAACTTTTTATAGCCACACTTTTTTTTGTTATAATTCTTATAATGTTCAAATAATAGGAGATTATACTTATAGCAAAGGCGATACAACAAAGAATGTGTATTTGATTTGAAAAATATGCGATCTGAGGCTTTGTTTTTTCTCGCCCGAGGCAAGATCAAAGTTTTATGTCACCTCCCTGACAAGGAAGTGCGGTTTTACGTACGCGTAGCGGGCAGAAAAGTCCACTTTATGCTCAGGTGTGACATAAAAATCTAAACACTATAGTCCGACCAGTTCCTGCGGTACGAGACGGTGGCAGGGACGGGGCACTCTAGAGGCTAGCGGGGGCGAGCGATGCAGGAAGAAGCGAGTTTTCCCTCCTCCCCGCATCACCCGCCCCCGCCAACATCCAGAGCGCCCCGTCCCCGCCACCGCCCCCTCATACCACAGGAGGGTCGCGCACGAAGTTGCCAGACTATAGTCAACATTGTTTCCTAATCCTGTTTTCCTTTCGCAGCGTTACCCGGTCCCCCATCTGAAGTGAGAGCGTCGGAGATCACTGCCACCACAGTGCGACTGGCGTGGACCTACAGTGGTCCCGAAGAACCCCAGTATTACGTCATACAGTATAAACCTAAATATGCCAATCAAGTAAGACTAGCTTAATATTGCCTTGTATTTTTAGCACTACACGTTGGAAATAAAAAACTTTTACTGATTTAACTAGTCAAAACTAAACTATTGACAATAAATTGGCTTCAGCCGAAGAATATACATAAACATAAATCGTGATATATAAAAAATAATTTAGAGAGAAGACTTAGAATTTTATTACACACACTCTGTGCAGTATTGTATCTTCATAATAAAAAGTCGGAACGCGGGTTGGTTGTGCCTACGCGCCTCGAGCCATTTACGAATGCGCCGCAGTGACATTACAATGACGGGCTGAGTTACAATACTGCATAGATGACATACATACATAAATCACGCCTATAGCCCCAAAAGGGTAGGCAGAGGTGAGTTTTGCCAATTATTCAAGAGCTACCCTGTCTAGCATAAAAAAAAATATATTAGGTCCCATGTAATAGGTGGCGAGCCTATTGCCATTTATCGGGTAAAAAAGTCGCAGTACATTGCTAGGTGGTATATGAGGAACGCTACTGCCTCCTCATCACTGTTTTATTCTTAGATACTAGATGACATTACCGTGCTTATTCTGTTGCCCCAGAACCACATGACCAGCACGTTTCTCTTGCAGGCGTTCAGCGAAATATCGGGCGTGATCACCCAGTATTACGCGGTGACGAACCTATCACCGTACACCGAGTACGAAATGTACGTGATCGCTGTGAACAACATTGGTCGTGGCCCTCCGTCCTCACCCGCTGTCATCACGACAGGGGAAACTGGTACGTATTGCTATGCCCAGATTAACTAGACTAACAGAATGGCAATCGTAAAGAAACATTAACCCGCTTGTGTAGAGTTCCGTTACGAATAAGCAGGATGGACTGCAGATATTGTCAATAGTGTAACAAGTGCCGAAGATAAAATGCAACGTGAAAGACAAACGCTTTCTCCCTCTCGCTCTTGTACAAAATTTTGTAAAGTATCATTGTCAAATTGGTTCCGTGTAAAATCTCTACAACACGTAACAAAAATAATGCACACCCCGAATCTAACGTAATCATATAAATAATATGGTGTTATTAAAAAATCGAAATTGTATTTTTTTCTTCCTCCATACAAATGCAAAAATTAATTGAACAATTATTTGATTTTAATTTTAATATTATATAAATGTTAAAAAAATTAGTACAAAGATTTTAGTGGTTAGAAAAGGAAAGAATTTCGAAAAATTATGATCTTGAGGCGGGAATCGAACCCGCGTCCGCTGCTATCCGGGCAGGTGCCTGACCGCTCGGCCACCCAAGATACTAATTAACTTGCCGAAATTCTTCTAACCTTTTTTACACTTCACGTTGTAAGCCAACGGGTACCCTCGCAATGTAGAAATAAATTTCAAACATTCCAAAGCAGATATTTTTACAAATACCGTGCGTTCGGTTAAGCTTGGGTCTGCTTTATAAACTATTTGATTTTAATTTTAACATTATATAAATGTTAGAAAAATTAGTACAAAGATTTTAGTGGTTAGAAAAAGAAAGAATTTCGAAAAATTATGATCTTGAGGCGGGAATCGAACCCGCGTCCGCTGCTATCCGGGCAGGTGCCTGACCGCTCGGCCACCTAAGATACTAATTAACTTGCCGAAATTCTTCTAACCTTTTTTACACTTCACGTTGTAAGCCAACGGGTACCCTCGCAATGTAGAAATAATAATTTTCGAAATTCTTTCTTTTTCTAACCACTAAAATCTTTGTACTAATTGAACAATTTTGATTTTTTGATATCACCGTAGGTTTTGTATGACTAAGTTAGCATGAGTAGTGTTCAGGGTGTGCATTCTTTCTGTTACTTGTCGTATATTGATTCTTTAGGGTTTCCATTACCATTAGGCTCTTATTAAAAATAATGACCCACATTCAAATCACATATACATATTATTGAGGCTTCCTCTCCTTGACAACAATTTCGTCGTAAGTAGCAAAAGTCAAACATACTCCTTACATTGAATTGCTCTTGGAAGTTGTGCGATGGGATATCCTCCATTTTTTTTTCGTACCGCACTCGTCAAGGCAGAGGGAACTTCTGAAACGAAAGTTGAAAAGCCGCCTCCCACTTCCCTCGCAATTATCAATAAAGTACCGCGTCCGATATCGAAAAAATTCGCTCATATCCGATCATACGCTTCTTTGGTTTCCTTTTCATTATATCGCTTCATATTCATGCCATCAACTAGACTTACATGCTTTGGATTTAGTAAAGTCGGAATAGGGATGATGATGACACTGATAAAGAATCACTGAAAAAATTATTCATAATAATAATTTAGGATAAGTAGATTCGATAAAAATCACTAGTTCTCAGATTATACTTGTGATTGGTATTTATTTTATAAAAATAAAAATACAAATTTTAGTAATCCGCCATATTTGGTCAAACGCCGCGTGGAGTCTCAATTTTTTCGACACTTTATATGCCAATTAAAATCTCTCTATTCTATAGAAACAGTCATGTTTTACACAGTAGTGACGTCATACAGACGCTATTGCTGTTTTGAAGGAAATTTTAATTTGCATTATTTAAAACATGTTTTGTCTTGTTTTACAAAAATATAATTTAGTTTAAATAGATACGTAAAAACAATGTGGTGTAGTTTTCCAAAAATAAGTCATCATGCCTGTTGTTTTGTTGGTTAGATACGCCCAATTCTCAGTTTTAAGGATTTGTTTGAACGTCTTTTCATGCCTACGCATTTACGCGACCAACTACGATGGCCGCCGCTTCAAGTAAGTTGTGCTTTTGAGTGTTTTTTTCCATGTTTTGTTTCGTTCGCACAGTTTCTCGTGTAGTTCATAGATTTAGTAGTAGTGCCTTTATTTTTTCATGCACCATTTCCTTTCTACCTGATGTTAGGATTGATGTGTCTTGCGTCACACGTTTTATGGTTTTATCTTTTAGATTGTACACCTTTTAATGTTGTTTAAGTGTTTCTTTGACCTCCGATGTATCTATATCGACTAATGCAATGTTTTGTCTATGCTCACTTGCAGTGGATTCCCTATATGGAGGTGCCAGTAAGTACAATTCGATTACTACAATGTTTCGCTGCGGTGGTTTTGGTGTTAAGGGTTTTGTAAATTTATTTAGAGAGTTTATGCTGCACGAGTTGGCAACATTGTATTTTCTTGAAGCAATAGTAAATCAATAGGGGTTTGTATTTAAAATACTTAAACATCGAATAATTACAACAATTATACTATAATTACACCATCTATAACCATCTAAGATTAAAATTGTGTGTCATAAAACCAATGCACATACGACGTTGCCATCTTGGACCCGATAAATTCTCTTGAAAGTGAAATAGCATGTATCATTTACAAACTTAATTATTATAATGCAAGCATGATCTTCGGGGCTTATATTAATTAGTATTAAGTATAAGATATAGGGGAAGGATGAACAAGATACGAGACGATTAAGATACACAGACAGACTTTATTTATCAGCAGATTTGTATCAACACACACTATCATTATCATCAGCCCTATAATGTCCACACTTCCATATAGTACTAGAATATAGAAAGAATGATAAAAGTTTACCAGCACAGATCCGAACGGAATGCCACATGCCCATTTATACATCCGTGGCTCCTGTCAAATCTTGTAGGATGCTATCATTTTTAATTTAACTTGACTAATATTAAATTTGCGTCCGAAACCTTACCTTGGTCCCAAATTGGCGGGCCACGTCACAGGGCGGCGCCGTGATGAGTTGGTAATGAAAACGTTGCTGTATCCAAAATTACTCGTGGATTTTTCGCGTCTTCACGCTTCTAATAAAAGGAAGTCGGCCGACGGGCCAGACCCGAATCCGAACGAGATTATAGCGTTTTAATATTGCACAGTGCCAAAAAAGTTTTTATTGTTTCCCTCCTTTCCGCGTATTATAAACAGGGAGCAGATTTTTCATTAAGCGACGCCCCCCTTTCCATGCTAGAGGCAGCGATTACAAATCCCATTAAGACTCCCATTATACCCGCGACAGTTCTTGTCACGTTTTTATTTTCATTTGATCCATAATTGAGATGAACCGGCTCCTCCCTAATTCGATATTGCGTTGTTTTTGTATTATTCCGTTTATTGTAATAGGATTTGAAATATTAGGTATCTTTGGAGGAAAACGCTCCCAGGGGACTTTTGCATAATATTTGTTTTCAAGTTATGAGCACGGTTGATTTTAATAATGGGATTTTCACAGTCAATGATTTAACTGAATGCCCCACTTTGCTCGCTGAGTGAATTTCTCCGTCTAATGATTTTGATAAATTGACAACAATGAGATCCTTTGAAAAGTTTATTTGTAGTAAAAGAAAATTGAAAATTTAAGTACCTCTAGGTAAATGTCTCGTGGGGCGATGAATTCATATTGTTCATTAACGTTCCCGTCCTGTAAAGAATTTCATTCCATCCACTTACTCCTAAATCGCCTATTGTAGATACTATTCATAAACTGCTCTTATTGAAAATGGCACACGTCTCAAGATCATTATAGTTAAGATCATTATTTATAGTTCATCCTTTATATATTTGATCGATGATGTTCGATCGAATCGATTGCTTACGTGCTTCAGAAGATTCAGAAGACGCTAAGCCGTTCGTTCCGGCTGCATCTGCAGTCGTAAATTATAGCCCGCCACACCGCACTAGGGCAGCGTGGTGGGCTATGGCCCATTCTCCCTGTATTCTTCTATCCATAGGGATAGCCCGAGCAGTGGGGACATTAAAGGGCTGGTGATAATTATTTGTCTAAATCATTCAAAATCGTTTTAGCAATAGCTGAACGTTATAAATATAGACCGATATTTTATGATTAAGAAAATCTGCAAAACCAAATGGTTCCTATCTAAACTACATCCATTTATGAAAACAATAACGTTGATTGTGGTTATAAGTTTTATTTGAGTCAAAATTATATCAGCTTCGTGTCCTATTGGCGCGAGTGAGATGAGCCAGTGTGAATTTGAAATTGTACATGACGTCAAATCGGATACGTCGACATTGTTGGAATGTGTCTCTCCGTGAACTACAGGAGCTATCTGATGAAGCCAGAATTCCGCATAATTGACTAGTCAGTCACGCGTCGGCAGACGTGTGTGAAATGTAACAATTGAAATCTTGTTAACGTTAGCATTTCATTGCTGCTTGCTCGAATATTTTCAATAAAGCTGAGCTATTTAGAACTGGTAATGGGGAATTAATGAAAAATTTTTGTCACGATTCACACTTTCGATTATACACACAGATATTACCACTTTTGTTTCAACGATTGAATTACATTCCAATATTAGTTGTGTTGGCTGAATAATAACACCAGCTATGTGGGAACGACAGTAAAAAGTACAATGATTGGATACCATTGTACTCTCCGTCGCAGGATTCGTGCAAGGCGACTAAGGGTTAAGAGTTGTAAGGAATTTTTGCTGTCGGTTTACTTAAGGGAATAAAAATGTTTTTTCAAAAGTTTAAAAAAGTAAAATTTCTACAATTCAACCAGTTCATTATATTGGTTTAATTTTTATTCCTCCTCTGCCAATTCTTTAAATTAATTTTGCGCTGTATCCATTCTGTACCGATACATGTCAACCTATGTTTTCATTGCGAATATAACCTCATTGTACTGAAAAGATTTTTTAAAGATTTTTTAAAGAATTTTTCAAAGATTTTTTAAAGAACAATATACAAGCTGATGAGCTTGATCGTGCATGCAGCAATTGTTTTCGTATTCCTCTTCCAATAATACAGGATGTTATTCCTCATTACCACGAAAGTACCCGTTTCGGTCGCCCTTCCCCTGTACACTGTCGTCTAAATGATATAAACAGAAGGATGTATGCTATGATCGTAAATCCATAATTACAATAATTTATCAGTAACTAAATGTTAGTAAATTCAATATTGTTGCTTAATATTTATTTGTACTTACTAACTTGCTTACTAAAACTATTTTTAATTATTAGATATGCTACTAAAACTATTTTATATATTTTATTTAATAAGTTCCAATAATTGGAGATAAATGCATGAAACCACCGTTAGCCTTTTGTGCCAAATACCAAAACCTTTTGACAGATAGATATGTCAGCCTATCCCTCTTCAATGTATAGCAAACAAGTGAAAAGTACTCATTGTCATTTTTTCTATGCAATTGACAGCTGTCACAGAGGTCTTCGTGTTTGGAACGGTTGTCGGTTAGTTGCTTTCAACTTTTTGTGGGAATATTTTTTCGGTGACAGCAATCTTTGGTGACGGTTCTGATAACGATGAAGAGTAGGTACCTACTGTATGAAAGAAATAAAAAAATTAAGTCCAATTAAGCTGACGTGTTATGAAGGAGCCCCGTAACCAGATACTTGGGTCACAAGTCCTAAACGCCGCCACTGACTTCCCCCTCTGCCACACTATGGACCCGTGCTAAGATCATTCGTCTCATGATTGTCTCGTTTGCAGAACCCGGATCAGCGCCCCGGAATGTCCAAGTTCGCCCGTTGAGCTCAACCACTATGGTCATCCAGTGGGACGAACCCGAAACGCCTAATGGACAAGTCACGGTAATAGCACATTTCGTTATTTGTGAAAAACGGATAACACTCACTCTTTCTTACACTCAAATCTATCATTTAGCCGCTAGATGATAGGTGTGAGTGTAAGAAATAATTTATTTGTTTATTAGTTGAATCAGAGAATCATAGAAAAGCCCCTAGACAAATGGGTTTTCTATTCGAACTCATAGAACATAAAAATATGAAACTGACGTTTTAATTTCACTGTAATACGCGACGCAAGACAAATGTATGAAACTGACGAGCGTCGCGCGCGCACTCGAACGGCCCATTTTGTATGGAGCTATGCAACCGGCCGCACGCGGAACAAATGAAAGCTACTATGAAGCTTCATACAAATGTTACCGGTCGCGTTCGCACGCAACCATTCAACACTTGAATTTTCCGGATAACCGATAAAAATTTGACTGTTGGTCTGATACTACCTTTGCGTTCACAGGGCTACAAAATCTACTATACCACCGACCCATCTCAATCCCTCCAATCCTGGCAGTCCCAAGTGGTAAGTGCTACTGATTACATTGTAATTATTTAGTCCCGGCTGCATATGCAGTCGGTATTGTCCACCAATCCGCACACGGTACGTAACTCTATTGCTCAATTTCTCGATTGAAATCAATAACCTAAAATAGGCGAATATGTGTTTACGATTTGACAGTATCAGTTGCTAACAGTTCCTATGTGAGAGACTGTCAAATATACATAATCGCAAAAGCTACAAAAAATTTAACCAAGAATAATGTTACAGAAGCGAGAATCTGCTGTTTAAAATTTACACTGCTAACCAATCTTTCCTTCACAGATGGACAACAGCCACTTGACCACAATAAGCGATATGACCCCACACACGGTCTACACGATTCGGGTCCAAGCCTATACCTCCGTGGGCCCCGGCCCTATATCCGCGCCTGTACAAGTCAAGACGCAGCAAGGTGAGATCAAAATCCAATTCGTTTATTCATATCTTGCAAATCAATTCGAATGAATAGAATACAAATTAATGTCAATTTCGAAACCTACTATTCCATTTTTTTATTTGTTTATTATTATAATTGTTAGATCAAATATAAAATCATGAGTTCACCTCGGGTTAAAACTGTACATATTTGATCTGTCAAAATTAAACAAATTAGTTTAACAAAGACAAATGTGGTTAGATAAAGTTCGAAAAATTATAGTATACTCTACAATCCGGGCAGATGCCTATACCACTTTACCAACAAAGACGTTTGTGTTCTTTTGCCGATCTGACGCCCTGCCGGATATTATGTAAAAATAAAATTATTTTCTTTCTTTTTCTTTTGCCGTGTGGTGACGGCAGAGTAGAATACAATTGTCACCACCCCAAATCTCTCCCGTGGGTGTCGTACAAGGCGATTAAGGATAAATCAATGATGAGGAATGGGCAGCAGCGTTCCTCTAATACCACCTAGCAATAGCAATGTACTGCGACTTTTGTGCCCGATATATGGCAATAGGCTCGCCACCTATTACATGGGACCTAACATAATTGGCGAAACGTGGGTGCTAGTTCAGTGAACTAGCACCCACGTTCACCTCTGCCTACCCCTTCGGGGATATAGGCGTGAATTATGTATGTAAAATTATTTTCTGATGAACAGGCGTCCCCTCCCAACCTTCGAACCTCGTGGCGGTGGAAGCGGGGGAGACGTCAGTGACGTTGTCATGGCGACGACCCGCGCACGCCGGCGACAACATCGTCTCCTACGAGCTGTACTGGAACGACACTTATGCTAAGGAGAACCATAGGAAGTGAGTATTTATTCGGAGGTGAGAGTGAGTATTCAGAGGTGAGAGTGTGTAATCAGAGGTGAGAGTGCGTAATCAGAGGTGAAAGTGAGGATTCAGAGGTGAGAGTGCGTATTCAGAGGTGAGAATGCATTTTTAAAGGTGAGAGTGAGTATTTAGAGGTGACAGTGAGTATTTAGAGGTGAGAGTGAGTATGCAGAGGTGAGAGTGAGGATTCAGAGGTGAGAGTGAGTATTTAGAAGTGAGAGTGAGTATTCAGATGTGAGAGTGAGGATTCAGAGGTGAGAGTGCGTAATCAGAGGTGAGAGTAAGGATTCAGAGGTGAGAGTGACGATTCAGAGGTGAGAATGCGTAATCAGAGATGAGAGTGTGTAATCAAAGGTGAGAGCGAGTGTTTAGAAGTGAGAGTAAGTATTCAGAGGTGAGAGTGAGTATTTAGAGGTAAGTGAGTAATTAGAAATGAAAGTGAGTATTTAGTAAGGAGCTCAACAGCGCAGGGGCTCGGGCTGCGATTGCGTAAACTAAGCAACAATCGTTAAGGCCGGTCAATGGATGGGTGACCGTAAACATTTTATCTCGAGCTCCTCTCGCCTCGGAAAGCACGCTAAGGCGTTGGTCCTGGCTGCATTTGCAGTCGTTAATACGTACCAGTATGCATTGGGCCCGTGTGGTGGGTCCATAGTATGGGACTATGGACCCTCCTCTGTTCCATTTTGTTTGCGAGAGAAATAGACCTTGCGGCTCCGAGATCAGCGCCACGTTTCTGTCCAGGCGTATACCAATAACGGAGACGTACACGCTGAACGGACTCTACCCGAACACGTTGTACTACATCTGGCTGGCGGCGCGGTCGCAGAGGGGGGAGGGTGCCACAACGCCCCCTATCGCCGTCCGGACAAAGCAGTACGGTACGTACGGTTAAATGGTGGGTCCTCATAGGCGACGGAGGCTGGCGCGGCGGCATAACTTTACGAATTCGCACATCGAATACACTATCGAATCGGTCATTCACTCGTTTCCTGCGGGTCTAGACAAGCGGCCAGTCTATTCGGTCGGACGAATAGAATACAAATGTCATTTTTGACAACTATTTTTTCCTTTTTCCTTTTTAGAAAAGGCAAAGGGATCCAGCCCATACAGCCATGTCTTTAGTTTTACTTTGTTTGATTTTACATTAAAATATGGGTGTCACATATTTTAATTAATACATCTAGAGAGTTCTTGGCCCAAATTAAACGGTAACAAAGTTCATGATGGCGACTGATGACGACGTGAAAACCACTGTAAAATTCAAACCCCAAAGCATCTATGATAGATTAGTTTAACAAAACTAGAAATAGGTATATTGCAAGCAGTAGGTATCATGCACAAAACCTATAACTTCTTCATTTTACCTTATCAGTGAATGTTATAACATATAATACGATTATATCTTTAGCCGTGTGGTGACGGCAGAGTAGAATACAATTGTCACCATCCCAAATCTCTCCCGTGGGTGTCGTACAAGGCGACTAAGGATAAATCAGTGATGAGGAATGGGCAGCAGCGTTCCTCTTATACTACCGTCCTGACAATGTACTGCGACTTTTGTGCCCGATAAATGGCAATAGGCTCGCCACCTATTACATGGGACTTGACATAATTGGCGAAACGCGGGTGAGAATTCACCTCTGCCTACCCCTTCGGGGATATGGGCGTGATTTATGTATGTATGTATGTATCTTTAGGTAGGTACACCGAGAAGAAGTAAATTTCAATTCCGCCGTAAACCCTTCTCATAAAAGGCTCCCAATATCGCGTTAATTATTCACTCCACGGAAACTTGTGAGATCGCTTACGTAAATAAGTTATTCCTGAAGTTATGCCGGCGGGGCCGCCTCCAATCGCTTCTGGCGTGTGTGAAAGTATGAAACCTTTGTTGGTCTCCAGGTAACGACTCGTACTGTAATATTTCACTTATGAGCACCTGCCCGGCACGCAGCCAGTTAATCAGCACCAAGCACCAAGTTTTATATATCACAATATTAAGTGTTTGTAATCGTAAATTTGTCGAAACGGTAAAGTGTGCGCAGTTGAATTGAGCTCGCTTATAAAGGTCTCTACATACGTAACGGGAAAATACCCCGGACGGAACGTTGTTGGGACGGGGACGGGGCCTCTCTCGTTCAAAACGCCCCGTGCACGTCCCGACGGTGACTCCGTGACATATGTCCTTCATGAACATTTTGTATGAAACGATATTTCTGCAGTGACGTCCCCGTCTGGTCTACGTCCCGTCCGGGATATTTTCCTGTTACGTATGCAGAGACCTTAACAGCGTCGCGTTAATGCGGTGCCGTGCGAGAAATCGGAATGCGCGCACCGTACCCTAGTAGTAGCTTTATGTTGTACGTAGGACCGTTCGGGGCTAAGCACCCGCGCGTCCTTTCCCACACACGCTAACGGCACGAAGACCTGTGACAATCGCTTTGGGGTGATAACCAAAGCCTTTCGTTATAGCGTTACATTCGGACGAATAGAATACAAATGTCAATTTTCGACAACTTCTATTCTATCTAACTTTTTGTATAAATGGCCTCTGTCAAATCTAAAATTTCTGCCACTACAGGTAAATTAAATACATAATTCTTCGTGCCGCTAGTTCGGAATAATGCCAATTTTCTTCCGACAGGACACGCTAAGGGGAGACAGAGTACGGGCCAGCGGTTTCCTCACTCACACCACACCACGAAATGTGCATGCCCGAATTTATTTTACGGCCCACAAGGCCCGTTCTGTTCAGAGCACCACACTTGTTTTTTTTTCTTTTTTTTTTGTTTCACTGTTTAAGTTTACCGCATTCAGTGAGTCGGCGTGGTCGGTAATGGCGCGGCGTGGCCGGCCCATTTGAGTTGCAGGCTGTTCACGTGTGAGATTTTAGTGCCAGGGGCGCCGCCTATGAACGTGACTGCGTCGGCGATCTCGCCGACAGCGATCAGGGTGTCATGGCAGCCGCCGCCTGCCGAGCGGGCGAATGGCCGCATCGCATATTACAAGCTGCTGTGTGTCGAGTCTGGACGGGGCGACTCGGAGGCGACCGTAGTGAAACTCAATCAGACGTCGTTCTTGCTGGACGAGCTACGCCGATGGACCGAGTACCGTATATGGGTGCTGGCTGGCACGAGCGTGGGCGATGGACCGGCGTCCTACCCGGTCACAGTTCGCACGCACGAAGACGGTACGTGTCGAGTTGAGAACGATCTTTCTTGTAACACACACACAGACACTGTTCTATGGCCTCGACGTTGTGATCATTGGTTCTCGAAGATTAGAGTTATGATATTCGAAGAAAATTAAGTCAGAATTGAAAAGTCAAATTCAAAAATTGTAACTTAATATTCTCTGTAACGTTTAAAAAATGTTTAAATAAAAATCGAACCATTATATTTTGGCTTGATGAAATTACAGGTCCAAAATTACAGTTTTGAGTTTAAAATATCATCTTCAGAGCGACTAATGGGTAAAAGTAATAATGAATGAAATGCATCTTTTAAAGTGACTATCTTTTTATTTTTTTTGATGATGGGATTGGAAAATATTTATTTTATTATTTTTTTCATGATATTTCAATACGAAGTTCATTTAAAGTACTTCATGGTCCTTTATAAGCCCTAATTGAAGCTCTATTGAGTCATACCTAAGCCATAATTGAAGCTCTATTGTGTCATATCTAAGCCATAATTGAAGCTCTATTGTGTCATATCTAAGCCATAATTGAAGCTCTATTGAGTCATATCTAAGTCATAATTGAAGCTCTATTGAGTCCTATCTAAGTCATAATTGAAGCTCTTTTGAGTCATATCTAAGTCGTAATTGAAGCGAGTCTACATTACTCTGAGCCATTGTTGTAAAACAATCACTTGGATTTTTAATATTGATTGAACATAACCATTGACAACTTTTTTTAACATAACATTAATCAAATGTCAATTACAGTAAATTCTGATCCAACATCCATTTGGATTTTCACATTGACATGATTACTGTCTTAATAAACGTTTTAGGCAATGATCATAACTTTGAGGTAATAATAGAATGACACACAAAATACTAACTACAAATAAACATAATAATAATAACATATTATATCAAAACAAATTTTCTACCACGTAATATCCGGAGAAAATTATATTTTCAAAATAAACTCACAGTCAATAAAGTATGTTTAGTAAAGTGAATTCAATATGGCTATTTTCTTCTGATATTACGTTTAACGAACTGTTACCGACTTACAATATTATAACAGCAATGTAATCATTAATTCTTGCACAAACTGGATGGTAAAATTATGGTGGAAAGTATATAAATTAAAGTCATTCATACTGTGTGCTGTGCCGGAAACTGTAACCAGTTTAAAAGTCAATCGCTTGATAATGTTCCGGACGCCCTGTATGGACGATTTTATTCAAGATATTTGGTGAGATCCGGTCAAAATTGGAAAATGTACTTTTAATATAATTCACTTTACCGCAAATGGTGGTGCGATTTCAATTTCGACCGAAGCACTCTATTCTATTAATAACTGGTGTTTGATTTCTTGGTGATGGGTTCTTGCATCGATACATTGACGCCGTAAATATGTGTATCACATTGATTAATTGAACATCCTAAGCGCTGATTACTACCACGATACTAATGTCATTTTTTTTCTTTTGTTCCCTTTTATGAGCATATAGCAGGATTCTAGTGAAGGAGGTTAATTGTCGTAACGAAGTATATTATAATATGCTTGCCGATTAAATTTCCATGTATATTTTATCATAACCACTGATAGTCATTTTGTTTCACTGTATAATTGGGTCGCTCCACGCGGCACACTGTATAACAATTCCACTCACTGTCACATGTAATGATTTCTTTTGGTGACCGTCACTGGTCACATCGCTACGATAGCACTCACTGAAATGCAAAGTTTATTCTGCACCTGATATAGTGTCGACGGCACCTTGTTATATTGATTTTGGCGCACATTGTTGAGTATTTAGCGATGGACACAGTTTTGCATGCTTTCTTTACCGACACAGCACCGTTTTCCGTTCGATTAATTTCACTGGGCACCGGTTAGGTCACGTCTCGCGTTGCGCAATCTCTCTGTTGGAATTGCGCGACGGTTGGGTTGCGCAACGCGACGACAGCACTATAGGAAGCATTCAGCACATCTAGCGGCGACGCGAGGTGAGAGAGCGAATGCGACACCGCTGCTATAACCGTCTGGGCTGCTCGCTCGCGGGGCCTAGCGCGGGAAGTGGACAAAATCTCTCTCCACCGCTTGACAGTTGAGTGTTTTGTCCCGGGATTTAGTGGATTCAGTAGATCGAGGGGAAAATAATTTCTTTTCCCCGGGGAGATTTTCTCCACTTCCCGTGCTAAAAGAACTCCTCTCGGTGGGGACGTGCAGTGACGTCACGTACTCTGAGCCCGTTCACTCGGTTATACAGCTCCATAGCTCTACACGCACCACGGCCCGAGCGCCGCATTTGAATACCAATACCGTCTCCACACGACACGCGCGCATGTTATACTATACTACTCACAACTTCTCTACTCACTGTACTGTCTGACTACTATCTACCTATTAGCGGGAGGCGAAAGCGGAGTCCCGAGGATCCCGACAAAATTTCTGACTGCATTCTATTCAATTGGTCCACTCGGGGATCCGACGGACAAAGGCCGCGACGCATACGCCTATAACCCGACCGCTCAGAATCTAGACTACGCGCTACCTCTCTCTCTTTAACTCTCTATCTATCTGTCTCACTTGCTCTATGCTACAACTTCTTGCCAGTAGCGTTTCTCTTCTCGCCTCTCTTCTTTCTTCTGTACTCTATCCAACTATCGTGCATGCACACTAGATTATGTGACATATACAGAATACTGTTATGGCTAACGTTCGCTATTGCCGTTTGCAACAAACGGACAGGACCTAGAATGCTCCGAGACAATCCGGCACCGATCACTCCTGTATACATCGCCGGTTTCTTAAAGAACAGTTCGTTAGAAGAGCACTCCGAAGGAACAATGACACTCTGACACAGTCACAAACATCACTGAAGACAACACAAGGTACGAGGTAACACACACATGGACGAAATTGGGCGCACATTGACTGACCAGACGTACACAAGAAGCACACACACCGACTGGCGCCGTCGCTTAATCAATACATGTGCGTGTGAGTGACTTCTCTGCGCTGAGTGAAAGCTGGTCGCGGCTTCCCTTTTTCTGCTCACATCCCACACAATTCCGATCGAGTTGTCGAATTGCCACACGCGGCAGCGACGTACAATTCCGACGACATAATTGAGACGTTCCGCCTCGTTCGCAAAATAAAGCAACGTTTCTCGCACACTGTGTGAACAGAAAAAGGCGATTCGCGCGAACGTACACCGACGACGGCGTCCCAAACGGCTTAACCCGAATGCGCCTCCTAGAGAGCTCAAAATACACGAGGAAGTAAAACTAAGAGTACCCCCATTTCGCCGACAAGCGTTCTACTCGTAATCTCTCACTTAGTAGTTCCGTTCGCCCTGCAATGTTCGCACAATTTGTCTTAAATGTACTTGAATGCGTTTTTCTCTTTTTTTCTCTCGTCACTGACTTTATATGGGCCGCTGGTAACCCGTACAGCCGTAAGGAGTGAGTATACATTACTATAGTGCTTGTTTCGTGTGCGTTTGTGCTTGTGCCTAAGCTTGTTGTAGTTACTCTTCCTAGTGTTAACCTGGCGACTCTAAGCAAACTGCAAGTGGTAACCTATTGAACAGGCATGCCTTTACGTTATAAGACTTGGTGTATCCTTTCCCTGTAACACTTGTGTGAACTGATGCTCCCAAGTCTTGAAAGTCCACAGCATGAATCCCTTGCAGTGTGCGCTCTGAAATAGATATGCTGCTTTACGAAATAACTGGATAAATCTTAGACTAATATTTACTAAATGTTAACCTTTTTTGTAAACGCTTGACGATTTAGTTGTTCTTTACGATGTGGATTGGAAGGTAATGGATTTTAATTGGTTATGGTGATGTGAAAGAGCGTAAATGATCATGTCTCTGTGTGTGTTGGTATTCAAATGCCCGATCGAGATGCTGAGAGGCGTGTGCTGACACTCGCCTACGACCGAATACTCTATCAGCATTTCCGTTGGCGTTTACCGACCGCACTCCACTTTTGTACAGTCTTGACAATAAGTGCTTAGCGTAATCCTCTGAAGCTGAAATACCGACTTAGACCCTTAAATTCGCTTTAGATAGTATTTTTGTATAGACCGCTCCCGTAGATGCTGATAGGGCATTAGGTCACTATGAGAACAGTTTCGGTGGAGTATCTAACGTGTCGCCTTCATGCTTACAGTGCCTGGAGAACCTCAAGACGTGAAAGTCAACCCAATCAACTCTACGTCGATCCATGTTACCTGGAAGCCGCCTCAAGAAAAAGACAAGAATGGAATCATTAGAGGCTACCATGTCCATGTGCAAGAAGTTCGTGAAGAGGTAAATAGAATAGTAAAAAGGTTCAGAAGCTAAGCACTAAACAATTTTAATACTAATATTTTTATGAAGCAATGAATTCTAAGGAAAGTATTACCTTTTAGGGCAAGGGGCTTCTAAATGATCCTATGCGGTTTAACGTAATGGATGACACCACTCTGGAGTTAAATATATCGGGATTACAACCTGACACGAGATACAACGTACAAGTGGCCGCTCTGACGAGAAAGGGAGACGGAGACCGAAGTGCGCCAGTGTCTGTGAAGACACCTGGCGGTGTGCCAAACAGGCCTACCGTTACCCTGAAGTAAGTAAACATTAGCCATTCAAAAAGCGAGCTTACCGCAATAAACTACCGCGATACAGTCCGGCATTATAACATCTGCCAAAACCGATTCAACAAATAAATATTATATTTTGTTGCAGAGTTCTGGAGCGTGAGCCAATTGTATCCATTGAGATCGAATGGGCGAAACCCACACAAACCTACGGAGACTTATTAGGATATAGATTAAGGTTCGGAATTAAGGATCAACCTCTGGATGAGGAAAATTTTGCAATTAAAGTCAATTCTCATAAAATTACTGATTTAGAAAGAGGTGTTCAATATGAATTCCGTTTAGCTGGTAGAAACCATATAGGTATAGGCCAAGAAACTATTAAGTATTGGCTGACTCCGGAAGGAGCGCCAAAAGGCCCGCCTACAAATGTCACATATCATTTTCAAACACCGGACGTCATAAGCGTTACCTGGGACCCGCCGATAAGAGCCGATCGAAGCGGACAAATTAAGAAATACGACGTGCAATTCTACAAAAGAGGTGACCAAACGTCTATTGTTGAAAAAACGACCGAACAGACTAAAGTCGTGTTTACGGGACTAGAAGAAGACGCCCACTACATATTCAAAGTGAGAGCATATACTGATCAGGGATCTGGGCCTTACAGCAAAGACATGACCGCTCATACTGAAAGAGATATTGGTAGAGCGCCCATGGCCGTCAAAGCTGTTGCCACTTCGGAATCGGGAGTCGAAGTCTGGTGGGAAACATTTAGAACCAGAAAGAGGATTATAGGGTACGTCATATTTTACACAATGACACCCGTTGAGGACTTGGACGAGTGGCAACAAAAAAGTGTTCCCGTCACACATTCCGCTGATCTGGAAAATTTGGAAAAGTTCGCAGAATATGCTATCGCTGTTGCTGCTAAAACGGTAGACGGCCTCGGAAGGTTATCGGAAAAGGTTACAGTGAAAGTTAGGCCGGAAGAAGTGCCTTTACACCTGAGGGCTCAAGACGTATCAACGCATTCCATGACGCTCTCATGGTCACCCCCATTACGCTTAAACCCCGTTAGCTATAAGATTTCGTATAATGCCATTAAAGAATTTGTCGATTCACTCGGCATGACACAAACACAGGAGATTCCTAAAAAGGATATTGTGGTGAAACAGGATAGGACTTCGTTTTCTATTAATGATCTATCACCGTTCACTACTTACAACGTGAACGTTAGTGCCACGCCTAATGACGATTCTTATCGGCCACCGACTAAAATAACAGTGACGACACAAATGGCAGCACCAAAGCCAATGGTGAAGCCAGACTTTTATGGTGTAGTGGAGAATGAAATACTTGTCATTCTTCCTCAGGCCTCAGAGGAGTATGGGCCTATTTCCCATTATTATCTAGTTGTAGTTCCAGACGATAAAGCACACAACCACATGATGCCAGATCAGTTCTTAACAGATGTCTTGATAAAAAATAACGCTAGGACGGACGATGAAAACGCACCTTATATAGCTGCGAAATTCTTGCAAAGAAATATTTTGTACACATTTCACCTTGGCAACGACGAAACTTATGAAGGTTTTCTAAATAGAAAATTGAATCCCAGTAAAAAGTATCGAGTATTCGTGAGAGCCGTGGTCGATACGCCGCAAAAGCATCTTTATACGTCTAGCCCGTTTTCAGAATACCTATCTTTGGATATGCGCGAAGCTCCGCCTGGTGAAGAACCAAGCAGGCCTGATCCCAATCTGGCAAACCTTGATCCTGAAATTACAAAGAAAATACACGACACAAGTGAAGCGGGTATGGTGTGGATTATTGGTCCTATAATAGCCGCATTAATGCTCTCTATGTGTTTAGTCCTTGTTTTCATTATGAGAAGAAAGAGACAGCCTTGTAAAACCCCCGATCAAGCAGCTGTCACACGACCGTTAATGTCAGCTGATGTTGGGTTCGGAGCTCCATCGGACCCAGTGGAAATGAGACGGTTGAACTTCCAAACGCCGGCTATGATTTCTCATCCACCCATTCCTATATCTGAACTTGGAGATCACATAGATAGACTAAAATCAAATGACAATCTCAAATTCTCACAGGAGTACGAAAGCATTGAGCCTGGGCAACAGTTCACATGGGACCATTCGAACATGGAAGTCAATAAGCCGAAGAACCGCTACGCTAATGTCATCGCATACGATCACAGCCGTGTGATCCTCCAACCCATCGATGGAATACTAGGCAGCGACTATATTAATGCCAACTACTGCGATGGTTATCGTAAACATAATGCGTATGTTGCTACCCAGGGCCCTCTCCAAGAAACCTTCACAGATTTCTGGCGCATGTGCTGGGAACTGCGAACAAACACCATTGTTATGATGACGAAACTAGAAGAGAGGACAAGGATCAAATGCGACCAATATTGGCCTAGCCGGGGTAGCGAAACTTACGGCATGATGACGGTAACCATCGCGGAAGTTCAGGAGCTTGCGACCTACTGTATTCGTACTTTCCAAGTGAGCAGAAATGGGGCGGCTGAGCGTCGCGAGATAAAACAACTGCAGTTCACCGCTTGGCCTGACCACGGGGTTCCTGACCACCCGGCACCGTTCCTCCAATTCTTGAGGCGCGTTCGTGCTCTCAACCCTCCAGATGCTGGGCCGTTAGTAGTCCACTGCTCCGCTGGTGTCGGCCGCACTGGGTGCTTTATCGTCATTGACTCGATGCTGGAGAGAGCCAGACACGAACGCACGGTCGACATCTATGGCCATGTCACCTGTTTACGGGCCCAACGCAACTACATGGTGCAAACTGAAGACCAGTACATTTTCATCCATGACGCGTTACTCGAGGCAGTCGTTTGTGGTGACACCGAAGTGCCAGCGCGCAATTTACAAGCACACATCCAGAAACTGATGCGCATGGATCCGATGGAGAATATAACCGGCATGGAATTAGAGTTCAAGAAGCTCGCCAACATGAAGGCAGACTCTAGCCGATTCGTGTCCGCCAGCCTGCCCTGCAACAAGCATAAAAACAGGCTCGTCCACATATTACCTTTCGAATCGACTCGCGTCTGCCTGACTCCTCGCGACGGCTCCGACTACATCAATGCCTCGTTCGTGGACGGTTATAGGTACAGGGCGGCTTACATTGCCACCCAGGGTCCATTGCCTGATACCACAGACGATTTCTGGCGAATGCTTTGGGAGCACAATTCCACCATCATCGTGATGCTGACGAAATTGAAGGAAATGGGCAGGGTGAGTGTGTTTGCTATCAGATAAATCGCTCTGCATTGTGCAAAACAAATCTTAATTCTTGATTTATTTTCGCAGGAGAAATGCCACCAATACTGGCCTTCGGACCGCTCGGTGCGTTACCAATGCTTCGTTGTGGATCCCATCGCGGAATACAATATGCCTCAGTACATCTTGAGGGAATTCAAGGTAACCCATACTATTTTGTTATATAGGCTCGAGTTCACCAAAACGTCTGTTCAAGTGTTGGTGAACTCCAACCTTAGAGGTTTTTCTTATATCTGTGCTCCCAAATTGTTTGAGGTACTTCGCCGTGGAGCTCCTCCTGTGTTATCGTCTATGTCATTGATTTCCAAAGTGGACTAGATCGATCCCCAGTGATCCACGGGAGACTCGACGGGGCCTAACACAAAAGGGAGTCTAACTGGTATTGTTGCAACCAGGTCACTGACGCTCGCGATGGCGCATCCAGGACGGTCCGCCAATTCCAATTCACCGACTGGCCTGAACAGGGCGTGCCGAAGAACAGCGAGGGCTTCATCGATTTCCTCGGTCAGGTGCACAAGACGAAGGAACAGTTCGGACAAGACGGGCCTATTACGGTTCACTGCAGGTAAAGGTTATAGCGACTTTCCAGCCCGGCTAGCATGACCACCTAAACATGACATGATAAACCATTTATCGCTTTGAACGCTCAAAAACCATTGGATTTTTCATAGTTCATAGCGATAAATTTCTATATCTATTATGATATAGCCATACCCATATAGGCTTTACGATATGACAATAGCTATATGGTTATACCCATATAGGCTTTAACATATGACAATAGCTATCGTGTTTCGGTGGTCATTCTAGCCGGGCAGGTCTCGTCTGTCTCTTTCATTTACTTTTTTTCTCTCTTTATTTTTTAGGGACTTTTGTAATTATATGATTTCATGCCAGTCCCATCGTAACTGTTTCTTAGTATATTAAGATCTAATAGCTAAGATTTTCTCTAGAAATTAGTAAATTAACAAAGCTCCCACATACTAAGCTGAGAACCAGCTGACATCGATTTGTATGGGGAAGTGTTCATTTTTTTAAAGATTTTGTTGTTGGTCTCATAGTTGAAGTCGTCACTTTGATGGCTCGGATAACCCCTTTAAATATTACTACACATTTCTTTTACACACTGTATAATGAGCTCGTGTGTACAGCGCGGGCGTGGGCCGCACGGGTGTGTTCATCACGCTGTCCACGGTGCTGGAGCGGATGCAGTACGAGGGCGTGGTGGACGTGTTCCAGACGGTGCGCACGTTGCGCACGCAGCGGCCGGCCATGGTGCAAACGGAGGTGACTATTTAAATGATTTATCTGAGTTACTTATTTATTTTTATTTCATTACTTTATTTCGTAAAATTTAGCTTGATCGCTGTGACAGCAGGCAACAAATATCAAAATGCTATAAGTGCGAGAAAGGATAGACAGAATTTTACAAACTATAGCTGACGTAGTTATGCCATAACAATTATCTCGTAGCCATGGTTACGATTTGGTTGCCATGGTTATGTCAAATGTTTGACAGGAAAGCAGTTTATATGGGAAATAGAAATGGTTTTTTTCTGTTTCCTCGCCATTTTTCCATAATTTCTCAATAATTTCAAAATAAAAATCAGCTAAATCGGTCCAGCCGTTCTCGAGTATTAGCGATACAAATTCACAGCTATTAATTTTTATATGGAAGATTACGTTAACTATTATGTTTATTTTAATTTCATTAAACAGGTTGGAAAGTTGAGGAAGGGCATTAAGGGCAGCTACCAGATCCCTTGCCTCGCAAAGAGTGTTTTAATTCTTTTAAGCCATTCCCATAAAAGACTGGCATTAAAAAAAACTCAATTCTGACGATTTTCTCGCTGAGTTGTCTCAAAAAGTTCGAAAAGATCATTTTCGCGTGGCAGCAAGGGATCTGGTACCTGCCCTTAATGCCCCGTGTCAACTTTCCAGCTTTTCATAAATGTTAGAAAATTATTACGAAGGAAATTGTGGTTAGGAAAAATTCGAAAAATTATTGTCTTGATGCGAGATTCGAACCCGCGTCCTCTGCAATCCAAACGCCTATTATTAATGCATATTGGAAAGAAGTCGAAAATGATTTGTCCAAGATGGGGCAAAAGTATTTTTTAGAAGGTTTCTGACTAGCATTTATAATATATAAGCACCTATAGTCCGTAATGTTCAAATCACAATATTAGGTAGGTATGTATGATACATATTTTTAAATTCGTTGTTGTAAAATTAAGTTTTGATCATGTTCTGTTGTATTGGCTATTGTCTAAAATGCAGCACTTTCCACAGGACCAGTACGAATTCTGCTACCGAGCGGCCCTGGAATACCTGGGCTCTTTCGACCACTACGCCAACTGACGATGAGACATACTCGTCTAAGCGCGCGGCGCTTCACGTGTACTTAACCTCAACTATGCCTAATTGTGAGCCAACAGCACGGGAATATACACTATACAGCCCCCGTACGTGACGTGGACAAAATCTCCTCGGGAAAAAGAAAATAGTTTCATCTCGCTCTAACTCCCACTAAATCACAAGACAAAACACTATCAAGTGGTGGAGAGATTTGTCCACGGGGTTGCGGCAAACATCTTGAACATTTTGCACAGATAAAATAACATGCGCAGTTGCAATATTTAGTACAAAAGCTTTTACTGCGCAAGTTTTTTAATCTGTAACAATATTGAAGATGTTTGCCGCGACCGGTATCATCAATTTAAACATGGGAATTGATAGTAGCTTAGCAAGTGAACCGGTGTAGTAAGGTGCTATTTTAATTTTAATCAACCTACCAATAAATTAATATACACAGACTATAAAGAAACATTCTGTTAATAATCTAATTGAAATCTGTCATAATTTAATTCGAAAAATAATCTCCGATGACGTAAATATTTTCCTACTAAGTTACCTATCTGTTGTCTGTTAGAATAATAAATTAAAAAGACAATGCACTTCCGTGTCTAAATTAAGTAGGTACTTCTGTTTTACAATCAGTGATATTTAAAATTAGTGTCCAAGTATAGAGAAAATCAATTGTATTAAATAAAATGACAAATTACCTTTGAATTATGTTAAGATTATTTTGCAATAATAATCTATTACTATTTATGTTGTCTTTTTGGTGTTTCCAAGCTGATGCTCTAACTGAGCAACACGATTTATAAGTATTTTAGACAACGTACATGCTTAAAAAAAGTTTCTTTATGAAAGTTTTATTGAACTTTCATGAAACGAAATCTCAACAGAATTAATAATCAATAAAAAATAATAACTAGAAAAATTAAAATTAAATATTATAGTTTTTGGGTAGTTTATACCTATCTCTTAAAAAGGCAACACTGAACATTATTGCCATGTTCATGTTTAGTAGAAACACTTTGATTGTTAACCATACAGCCTTAAATTGTAATTTTTAATTGGCAACATCAAATGCAATTCAAATAATGTTTACCTTCCATGTGCTTGCAGGTTTTTACACTGTTGAATGTTACTTTAATTCAATTGATTACGTTTCAGATGCTACTTTATAAATTATTATATCCCGTGCTGTAGGACATATTTATAATCAACCATTTATATAAGACCAATCTATTGTCAATCTCGCCGAATGCTTGTAGCATAGTACACAGTGTAACTCAAATTGCACTTCAATATAACCGAAAAAATTAGAAAATGTTACAGAGTTACTCGTTTCCCATCGTGTACTATGCTTACCGTAGTGTTTGTTGACTGATAGTAAATCTCCCTGTTCTTTATAGTAACAAGGCTATATACGAGTGCCTAGGAACGCTACTTATGATGTATAGGTATTTATTAATGTGACCACTATAAAATCATGATTGTGAGTCAGAAGGGTAATAAATATAATACTAAATTATCCTATATCTACTTATGATAGACCTTAATGCTGTTCATGCTATTTTTGACTCTAAATTGGAACAGATAAAGTCCATACCTATTAACAGTTGAAGTATACTTAGATGCATTAAAAAGTACGGTAATCACAAAAGAATTTCGAACTACATATTTAAAAGTATCAGTGTGAGGTTATGCATTGATGATAATTTGCTATGTTAATAAAAAAAAAGTAATTTAGAGTACGAAAACAGTGCGCTTAGAGACTTACCTAAATAAATATTTACGCATATTTTAATCGAGTTCAGATCACAAGTCACGACATACATAAATATATGACAAGACATAATATAAAATGTATAAATAGTTATTGCAGCTGTAATTAGAAGTTTATTTTTCATATCGGGTGTTAAAAAATATGTTAAGTAGTGTAAATTGTGGTAACTCGTTTCATTATTGCAATATTATTAATACTCTTAGACGAATCGGCTGTGTCGTGTGAAATTATGTGTCAGTCCAGTGCGTAGTAAGTAATGTTTATGTAAATAGCTATTTTTTAGACTCGCATTAGTTCCTGTAAATTGATTTTCTTGCCCAGTGTTGCTAGCATAATAATCCCACCCCAATTTTTTGGAAACCTCAACCCCTTTTGTGGTTTGTTAAATGTGGTTGTAATACTTTAGTGACACCGCTTGCTTATAGGATGATCGTGATTTAATGACATATCTATTTGTAGGTAGAAAAATGTATATGTCGGTGTGGTAATGTTTGAAATTGAGCGAGTACGCTGAAAAATCAATGAGTGGTGACGTTTGCGCCTAACGGCGAAACTAGCACTAACGTTGTGTGTAACATAATAACGTTTATATAACGTTACATCGTTTAATATTACACTTATTATAAAACGTTTTCATTGTGCTTTTTATTGGCATCAACTACTATACCTACGTAATATTTTATTTTAATCTAAGGGCCCTTTCGAATAATAAATACATAATTGTGACTATTGCAACCTATCATATTAAGCTATCTTTAAGTGTAGTATGTTATTTAATCTTTTACATTAATCCCTTTGCCTAGTAACGTGTAAGGTTTTTAGGTTTTTCACTCGTTTTATACAATATACCTACTACTTGTATCAATCTACCTACGTATAAGTTGAATTGAGCTTGTATGTAATTTAGGTAATAAATGCGAGAAATGGAACGCGGTTTTCTATCGTACCGTACACGTAGATACAGACAACCATTGTTGTATTAACAACCATCTCGTATAAAGTTCAACTTATCTGTGTGCACCTCGACTCAATCGAGCCGTGTACCGCACATAACTGCCAATCATTTCACTTAGATCTAATTGAAGTAAAGTAAACAATATGAATACGAAACGTGCGTAGTGTTATAATTGTTACAATGAGGTTTTAGTGAAAAATTTAATGCTCTTTGACGATTGTATTTAACGAGGCATGGGGCATTTGGTACCGGAACTGAAGCTATGGTTGTATATATATAGTTTTTTTTAATGCTTTATTTTTACACCATTCCTTATTTTGTACGTACTCTGTTCTAAATACGTAATTTGTTTTGTATTATCGAATTAGGTAGCTATTAGGCATCTACTCGTGTATTTTTCTTATCAAAGAATATTTTCGGCTGATTCTTAAAGTTAGAATAGTTGTCAATTTTCGAATATCATGTCCGAACGCACATAATTGATCTCTTGAATATTCCGTATTTTGTTTTTTTATGTGTTTACATTGTTTTACTCTTCTCAATTGTTGTAGTTCAGTCACCATCACGCCAGAGTACCTCAAATATGGTTGACATGAATTGTCAAACACATTGTGTCAAATTTGACATTTTGTAGTACTCGCGACGTGTTGATGTTGCTGTCGGTACATTGTACCGACTACAATGAAATAGTGCAAATAAGTAAGTCAAGCCATTATACAAGGTGCTGCATATTCCCAAATAGTACAAAGTTTTGTTTATGACCAAACCATTTCACTTCACATGTCGTCTGTATCATGACATTTTGTGTGCGTCTTGATATTGTAACATTATTTGTTCAAGAGTTGCGTTTTGTTGAACGTAACAGACTGATTTACTAATTTCTGCAATGTGTTCTCTAATTATAAACTCTTCGTTTCTTTTAATAATTATGATGAAGCTGTATTTACTATTGATTTGTATGATTTTACTTTAAAATTTGTATATTTTTTGTGTATGAAAATAATTGATGTACCATGTACAACTTGTGTTATGTTTTTATGGTTTAGCGAGTATGTTCATTAATCAATTTATCATAAATTAATTTAAAAGAATTTGTAACTAGTTACTTAATTTTACTGTGAATTGTAGACTGTACGTAAATAATGTACCAAGTATTAATTTGTAAAACCATTATTTTTGTAAGTTTGTATGATTTGTCGGGTACAATGTTATGTAGCGACTTTGTTCAAATATAAGTAAAGGCCATTTTGCAATAATATTATAATTATTTTGCTAATATTTTATGCACTATCACAGGTGAGCCGCTTGTATATTATGTATTCCGGTACTTTATTCACAATATAAACATATACCTAACTATAAACATATATAAAAATCTAGAAAATGGTATTACTTATTTAGATTTATCATGTTTTATTGTTGGTACGTTTGTAATAATGTAGTCTACAGCAAGTCAGATTACGACCACAAAATCATAATATGTAATGAAACTATTATTACAATGAAGCAAGCCTTGTGAATAAGGTACCAGGAGATCTTCAAACACACTATAATTGTCCATAGACTCTAGTCTAATTGTCTATGGTGTGGCACGAGTGAGTGCTCATCAAGTGATCATAGCTTAGAAGGGTTGGTACCCCAAACCCTAGCTAAAGTAATTATTTTAGTGCAATTATTAAAGATGGCGAACGCATTGCAATTTGGCGGAAAAGTGTGAATGTAACTGTAGGAATTTGTAGAAGATTATTTTGTAAAATATCCCGCATTGCGTCTCGGGACACAGTGGATTCGCAAAATTATACATATGTATATGAAGAAATAAATTTATGTGAGACCATAATGAGGGTTTTTATTACGTTCCCCTTGTTACTGCCACACTCAGAGACGTCAGTTAACGTTAATGGGTACTTAATGTCAAAATAATTTATTTTAATCTAGACCGTAGACTCGGCTAGAATAGCGACTAGTTTTGAAATTTTTGAATTGTCATTTTTTGACAGTAAATATTCATTAATATTAATCGGTGTCGTAAAAGTCGACAAAGGGAGATCGCCCTTTGTACACCAATTAATCGCTTTGGGTTAGGTACCAGAATGGTGGAGTGCCAACCACCAACAACAGTAGGTAGGTAGACCGGGTACAATAGTAACACGGGTTAATAGTACCATCGTCGATATTTCTACTACTGAGCTCAATTTTGAATGTGTGAGTGTGCCAGCATACGCGCTACTTGAGCCCCGAGGCGCCCCTCAGTCGCCAGCGCGCGCGCTCTGACACGGAGGTATTAGTGGAGAATTTTTGATTTTCGGCAAGCCGCGGTAAGTTTTTATGTAAAATATTATTGACTGTAATTTGTACTACCAGACTCTTCTCGACAAGTAATTGTTGTTGCTAGTTTAGACGGTAATTAAAGTTTTGATTTATGGTAAAAATGGAAACTATAAGTTTAGAATTATGTGACTATTAGATGTTTTTTTCTAAATTAGTTACTTTGGTGCAATTTTACCAACATTGTCGGGGTCATTAGTACTGGTACAATTCACCCCATGGTAGAAATAACCCCATGGTAATAATAACAGAGTAAAAAGATAAATAGACAGATACAATATGCAATTACGTATTAGATAATATATTTTGTTTTAGATGCCACGAAATAGAATAAAAAAGACGGATCTTGGGTCAAGAGATACTTTGTTGTATGAACAAGCATATGATGAGACTTTAAAAGATATATATACCGATACCCCGGAAAAAGATGCTATACAAAAAGAAGCGGAGGAAGCTGAAAAAAGAAAGAAAGCCAAACAAATTAAAAATAATCTACAGCACCCGGGAACATCTAAAGAGATAAAATGTGATTCCGGAAGAAGGCGGCAACAAAAAATGACTCTGAAAGCAGTGAAGAAGAAGAAGAATGGTTTTTGGGTCCTTATAGTTTTAGTCGCCCTAATGAAATGTGGATCCAATTCGCTAAATGCAGATTATGGGCACACGAGGAATGTACACCTTAGGAGTCTATTTATGTTTGTCACAATTGCGAGTCTGACTAATATTTTTTTAACAGAAAGTAATTAAAAACCTCCACACTAACACACACAGGCTAGTTAATAGCTAATATGCTAAGTGTGAACCAAAGTCGATTATATGTTAATAGAAACTGATTTTATTTTTGTTCGAAGTGAAGAACATTGTTGTGTTAATGTTATTACATTATATTTATGTTGATTTAAAACACTAATCTCACAATATGTTTGTTTCTAATTTTTAAGAATGATTATAAACCCATATAAGACTTCAAATAAATGACTGAAAAATATGGTTAATGCCTTTATTCGAGTTTTATTACCCTATGCATTGTGGTACAATTAACCCTTAAAAGGGGTCATTTGTAGCACTAGCCATAATTTCATTCAAAGTCAATTTTGACCACGTTTTGTTCAATCTAGGCCAACTTTTTCTTTGGTAGATAGTAAGCTAAGGCTGTAAAATAATAATATTTAAAACAAAAAGCGACAGTGGAATTTGTGGAATCAACCGATGTTTAGAAAATGGTACTCTTGTCACCGGTCTACCTATGCCCAAAGAAGTTTGGTGTCACGCAGGCGGTCGGCTAAGAAACCTAAGAAAGTATGAATTACAATGTCATTCCATTCACTCTCCCTTCTTTAAGTTAGTTAGGATTATACAAGGAGAATTAGGTCTTAGCAGTAAATTATTTTCTATTCTTACCCACTTAATTCCATGCTCAAGTACACAATTGGCGACGGAATTGGGTTTTTATTCAAAAATATCCGTAGCCTCGCCGTAAAAAAGGTTGGTTTTAATGCCATCCTTTCAACGCTGGCTGAGTACTTAAAAGCGGTCCCTGAATTATGATTAATTACGTTTTGCGTTTTACTGAATCGATAGGCTGTATATTTAAATCATCGGCTTAGCCCCGAACGGAAGCCATATTGGCCAGTGGCGTTCCCGCGCTTTAATCCCGCCATAAATAACCGCCTATACCGCTTGTCTATGGCTAAAAAGAAAAGTCCCGATTAAAAATGCCGCGGAATTTCCTGCACGTAATCTTAACCCGTTTGAATAATGGTTGAAAAGAGAGAATTAAATTCGATGCCAATTAATGAAAATACTCGAACTTATCATCAGGGTTTAAAACCGGTAAATTCTTATCTTCCTAAATTTATTTTAAACTTGAAGCTAAATTAGAATTGCACTTGAAATTACCTACTCGTATAGCATTTCCAAATATTTTTCTAAAGAAGGATAGTTACACAGTTTTGTGAACATCACCATCACCAGCCCTTCAATGTCCACACTGTATAAGAAGAATATAGGGAGAATCGGCCATAACCCACCACTCTGGCCCAGTGCGGATTAGTGGGTTTTGTGCACATATAGCATGCATATTATTTTTTGATAAAGCGTTAGGTATGATATTTTAATTTCGAAACGAAAAAAAGTAGGGAGGGACTCATTGGCAGGTTTAATAAAAAACATGTTACAAATAAAATTATAACCTTCATATCCATTAGTATAATTTTAATCTTTTAAACTCTAGTACATAAATACTTAACTACTCGGTAATTAATACTCGAAAAATGAATTAAAAACAAAAGAAACGATGCTATAAAACGTTCGGTAACAAAGAGAAACATTTTTTCATCTGTGCCGTTTGTGTTAAAATGTCCCTGAATTAATTATGGGAGCGTAAATAACAAGACAATAAATTATTATATTCTATGTTCAGCCCCAGGCGGGATACAATCGTTTTAAGTTTTATTCGTGTAAACTGTAAAGTTTATTTTATTACCTACTAGCTCACCTTATTTTCCCCTTGTCACCTATGGCTACCAAATATTACAATTTTTATTAATCGATGTCTTGAACGATTATCAACCTTCGACTGCCTAGACAAAGTAACATACCGACAAAGATCACAAAGTTCGATAAAGCAAAATGTATGGGATTTGACGTAAGTCGTCGTGAAATCACGTGACCAAAATCGTCTTCGTAAGTTCCTAGTTATGTTGGTAGCGCAAGCTAAGGCGCTGTAGATACCAAAGTAATATGGCCGATCGTGACGAACTTCGCACGTTATCGTTATGAAACGATTGCCACTTGGCTACGGGCCCAGTTGCCTATCATTATCAGTTGCCTTTAATATCCCCTCTGGCCTTCCCCGTAGATGGAAGAATATAGGGACAATGGGCCATAACCCACCGTGCTGGAACCCTAGAGATTAGGTTTAGATGGAAGAATATAGGGAGAAAGGGCCGTAACCCACCACGTTGGCTTGATTCCAAGAGATTCAAAGCAGCACTAAAGGAACATTTTAAGAGCATGAGAAGTGAAAAATAATTCGAATTTGCACGCACCACGCACCTACATGAGAAGACAAAACGGTCCTTCCAATTGGAAATTAAAAGCTTCTCACCTTTCCACTTGCACCTTTCAAATTAGATCCTGATTATTCCACTGCGTCTACCAATGAGCCGAGAAAGTAATAGGTTCACCTCTTGTGCAAAATTCATTTAGGCAACCAATGCCGTATGCAAATTGAATTGAAGTCTATAGCTACTCCAGTTTGGTGGATATTTGTTTGAGCTCACGTGTGGAAATCGAGTTACGCCGGAGCCGTATCTGTTTTCCTTCCGCCATATAAGTGACGATTCGGTGCCAGAAATGGCTGAAACTAAAAGATTGCTATGCCGGTGCGGAAGTTCTGAAGTTATATTCTTCACTTTTTGGTCATGGGTTGACTTTTTTGTGGTGTTGCAGTGGCAAAATAGTTTTTATGATACGTAATAAAGTTTTGTTAGTTTTACTAATGAAAAAAAATATGCCATTGCATTTCTTTCTAAAGTTCAGCGTAAGTAATATCTTGAATATTTAATTTTAAACTAAATACTTAATCAATATTAACTCTCAAACAATTACCACCTATCTAATAGATTTATTGATTTCGTCATTAGATAGGTACCTTTAAACCTACCTAAGTGTTAGAAAAATAATAAGTACAAAGATATTAGGTATTTAAGGGGATTGGATGACTTAACGCCGTCGTCTGACCGATATGATTGGAAACATAACCGACCCCAGATAACAGAGCACGAAGATGATGACGATTTGCATAAAACTAGCGCTTCTGACGAAATTACGAACTTTTTTTTTGAAATTTCACTTAGGTCAATCTGTGCATACCACGTGCCTACCTAAGTACCTACCAGATGAAAATGACGCATAAACCGCGCTTTACTTTCGAAAAACCTGCCCTTACGAATAACACGCCAATGTTTTTTCAGGCCACACCAATTTATTTCAGGGCACAGCTCTCAATTATATATGGGACAATAAAAATCGCTTTGCGAAAACAATCGCGACGAATCCCTTCCACTCGCGATGTTTAGATTCCAACCGTAATTATTTTTAACATAACAAGGTAAAGTCAATATCGCAACATAAAGGTGCTTTTGATCCAGGAAAAAAGTAAGCGAACCAATAAAATTGCTTGATTAAAAAGGGGTAATGCTATTGGCTAACAATTTCGGATGCAATGTAAACCTCAATGTGGGGCTAGCCAAGTGGCTAACGATACGTTTCTATGGAACAAATGTAAACTTTTACAACTTTCCCTTAAATTTGAATTTTGACACAACGGTCGCCATTGTCTTTTCTCTGTAATACCCACGTCAGTTTTATTCATTTCTATTCTATTCGTTCGAACTTCAAATCGGTTGACTACACTTGTCTAGAGGGGCAGGGGGGAGACAACGTTGAAAAAAAAATTACAAATGTAAATAATTTGCAATTTGTTCTTTGTAACGCGCGATTGTGCAAGTACAATGCGCGGCCCTATTCCGAATTCATCTGATAGCGCCAACGTCCCATAACAATCGCTTTTAACAAGGGTCGTATATTCTTACAGGAAAGAGTAACGCATATTATAATATCCACGGGGCCCGCTTACCGAGTGTAAAACAAAAGATTGCTTTGATAACACCACTTAATTATATTTCCATTGTAATGAGATTTCTTTCCCTTTGGAGGGGCCGCTGTGATTTATTACGTTGGACAACCTGTGGTCGTGTATGATGCCATTTTGATTTCCTCTGATAATTTACTTATACAACGTGCCTACACATTATTATGAAAGAATATCGGGATAATTTGCTTTACACAGATATTACAGTTTTTGAAGTTGACCATGTAGGTATTGCTAATATTGCTTTAAGTAGGTAATCCCTATAATGATCTTTTTGTATGAAATTAAATTACATAATCATTATCGGTGTGGTTTGAAAGAAGACGCAGTGACAAGAATTGAGAAAGGGATGCTAGCATGGTTAGGTCATGTACCTACCATCCACTCCCTTTTAATTCATATAATTCATAACATCGGAATGGTGCTAGTGATGAATGTAGTATAGAAAAGAGACGGAACAGATCGAGAGACCGATGAACCTGGGTATACTGTGGATGAACGGAGAGGAATGATTGGGATGAGAATATTCCAATCCATACTGGTCAAGGTTTTAGCTTAGGTTTTACAGCCGGCCGCATGCCAGACACCAACCATCATGGGGTATGCTGTTGTTGATGGTTTGCCCTCAAACATTCGAGTACCTACCCCAAAGTGCATTTGTATACCTACGCCTGGCGAAACCACTAACCCTCTTAATATTCCGCTGTCATCTAAGCAGTGCTTGCATATTGAGAATTATCTCTACTTTCCTTTGTTTCCTCTATATCCTTATTTTGTGATTGTAATTTGTTTTTGCTGTGTGGTGACGACAGAGTAGAATACAATTGTCACCACCCCAAATCTCTCCCGTGGGTGTCGTACAAGGCGACCAATGTACTAAATCAATTATGAGGAATGGGCAGCAGTGTTCCTCTTATACCACCTAGCAATAGCAATGTACTGCGACTTTTGTCCCCGATAAATGGCAATAGGCTCGCCACCTATTACATGGGACCTAACATAATTGGCGAAGCGTGGGTGCTAGTTCACCTCTGCCTACCCCTTCGGGGATATAGGCGTGATTTATGTATGTTATAGGTTGGGGAAAAAGTTTCTTCGCATTTTTTAAGAAAATTCAAAACATTTTTTAATATAGTTTATTTACATTTAACTAAAGTATGTAGGTACCATTTTGTTCGATAACTTTTTGCCATCTTGTAGGTATGATCCCATGGCTATAGAAATTTTGGGGCTTCTGGTCAAAATACCGCGACAAGTGGTTTTGGCAGTCCTCTCGTGATGTTAACCTGACATTGCCTAAAGAATTCTGAAGAGACCGAAACAGGTGGAAATCTGAAGATGCAAGGTCAGGACTATACGGCGGATGCATTAACACCTCCCAGCCAAACTCTCTTAATTTTTGCTGAGTGGCTAAAGATGTGTGAGGTCTAGCGTTATCATGATGAAAAACCACACCCCTTCTGTTGATTAATTCCGGCCGCTTTCTCTCAACTTCTTGCTTTAATCTCATCAGTTGTTCGCAGTAGAGTTCAGAATCGATGGTCCTGCCTGGTGGTAACAGCTCATAATGAATAATGCCCTTCCAATCCCACCAAATTCAAATTAGGAAAATGTGTGATTTTCATTTGTTTTTCGTACCGCCAAGATGAGTGAATCTAATGAAGAAATTCGATACATTTTAAAATTTTACTACAAAAAAGGTAAAAACGGAACGCAAGCCGCGAAAAAAATTTGCGATGTTTATGAACCTAGTGCAGTGTCTGTGAGAGTAGCACAAATTTGGTTTAAGCGTTTTCAATCCGGAAATTTTGATGTCAAAGATGCACGTCGCTGGTCGCCCTATTACAGATAAAATGGATGCCATTTTTGAAAAAGTGGAGCAAGATCGGCATGTCAGTAGTTACGACGTAGCTGAAGAACTGGGAATTGACCACAAAACAGTTTTGGCGCATTTGAAAAAACTGGGTACACAAAAAAGCTCGACATTTGGGTACCTCATGAGCTCACTGAAAGAAACCTAATGAACCGTGTACTCATTTGTGATTCTTTATTACGACGTAATGAAACCGAACCATTTTTGAAGAAGCAGATAACTGGTAATGAAAAGTGGATCACGTACGACAAGAAAGACTGTGGCGAAACCCGGGTTAACTCGCAACAAGGTGATGCTGTGTGTGTGGTGGGATTGGAAGGGCATTATTCATTATGAGCTGTTACCACCAGGCAGGACCATCGAATCTGAACTCTACTGCGAACAACTGATGAGATTAAAGCAAGAAGTTGAGAGAAAGCGGCCGGAATTAATCAACAGAAGGGGTGTGGTTTTTCATCATGATAACGCTAGACCTCACACATCTTTAGCCACTCAGCAAAAATTAAGAGAGTTTGGCTGGGAGGTGTTAATGCATCCGCCGTATAGTCCTGACCTTGCACCTTCAGATTTCCACCTGTTTCGGTCTCTTCAGAATTCTTTAGGCAGTGTCTGGTTAACATCACGAGAGGACTGCCAAAACCACTTGTCGCGGTATTTTGACCAGAAGTCCCAAAATTTCTATAGCAATGGGATCATGTCCCTACCTACAAGATGGCAAAAAGTTATTGAACAAAATGGTACCTACATGCTTTAGTTAAATGTAAATAAACTATATTAAAAAATGTTTTGAATTTTCTTAAAAAATGCGAAGAAACTTTTTCCCCAACCTATTATGTAATTTGTTTTTTACTCGTGGTGAACTATGCATTTATCCATGCATATGCTGTCATGGGGATAATTTTTAGCTCTGTGTACCTTTTTTTGCTATACTTATCCGATTTTGACACGCACACAGTAACATAATATAGTGCACACACGACCGTGTTTACCACAAGTGCATATTGCATCCGTCATTCCTCGCGGGGTAGCGAGTTAACGAGGCACGCGTGAAATCCTAGAGCAGTCAGACATGACCTAGATACTTAGACAAAGTCAGATTTAAGTCGCGTTTAATTAGGTGTATAGTATAATGAATGTTTAGCGCTCGTATAAGAGAAAATTTTATTAGTCTTACAACCGATTTCAATTTGTAGTAACCTACTAAAGTTGTGTTGTCTATACCTAGTTTTTTATAAAAATTGCCAAAAATTTAAAATAACTGATATGGCTGTGTGTGACCTGTGTGGGAGGTAGGTAGGCGCGATTATATTTATATAAACAATAGAGTAATAGTAATAATCAAAAGAGCCGACTAGTATAATTATCGTCATTTATTCCAATTCACAATTAATTATTAGCTTCGATTGCAACCAAATCATAATTAACAAAACCTTACTGCGATGCAGGCCCGGTGTCCTTACATATTAAAAAACAAAAAATAAATGCTTAATCGAGTTATCACAATATAATTCAATAACGCCATAATTCTTCTAACAATATATTATTATTATCTTATCACCTTTTTAATACTGACCTGCAACAAAAGAAGGAATTGGTAAATATATGAGACGGTGATATCTTTGAAATTATATGAGACGAAGACATTGGTAAATAAATTCTACGGTGATATCTTACTTTCATCATCATCATTACCACAGCCCTTTAAATGTCTGAAAGAAACTGTCGGATGGAAGAAGAGAATGGGCCATACCACTGGCCCAGTGAGGATCGGTGGGCATTAACGACTGCAGATGCAGCCGGGCTTAAGAAAATATATTTTTGGTCACCGATCCAATGACCGGCCTTAGCGAACGTTGCTTAGTTTACGCAATCGCAGGCCGAGCGCGCTAAGCCAGTGGGTTTTTACAAATTTGTAAATATAGCTCAGATCACGAATCTATTTTATTTTTGCTTTGCAAATATGAACTCTACACACTTTTTCTGAAAGCCGAATTTGCTCAGCAACGTCGGCTGGTTGGCCATAGACGCGCTCTTCTTGAGGCCAGACACTCTGCAGGTGGACCTCTTTGCCGCGTTCGTGTGCGGCAATGTGTTGTTCTTATTCGGCATGGGTTGAGACCGGCTACCACCCCAAGGGAGCTCTGGCTTAGGGGGTGAGTCTCCGAATGATGTTGCCTGTTGACAATTGGGATTATGATACATTTCTACTTTGCAGAAATAAATTTCTAACATTCCAAAGCGGATATTTTTACAAATACCGAGTGCATTTGGTTAAGCTTTGGTTTGCTTTTCAATTACAATTTGGATTTTAATTTGAACAAAAGCAAAATATTCTTGGTACTGATTTTAAATAAGGAATTTTTATTTTAATAAATCCCATATAGTTTTCTTTGTATCACACTAAATAATATAAGAATCGAGACCAACCTGTGAGTCAAGTGGCGTCACCATATTCTCATACGGATAAGTGTTGTCTATCATGGGCTCTTCACTCAGTCTACTAAGCACTATCTCCTCCAACTTCAGCTTAAACGGATTCTTGCTTCTCTGTCCAGACTCGAGTATCGGACTGATCGATTTCTTCACCGGAGAATTCAGCGGAGAGTTCTCCTTCTGAGAATTCTCTTGGGAGTCTGGTATCTCTACACACTGAGTGTCAATTTCTATACCGGAGTCTTTCACTGGAGTTTTAACCCTGAACGGGTTCTTAGTACACCTCTCTGGAGATTCTTCGATAGTGACACTTGTCATTGATGTGTTGTTGCTGCCATCCTGCTCGTTGCTGTTGAAAAACTTGCTTTCAACAACATTCTCTCCGAGAACTGTTCTGGGAAACTTGCTCAGTCGTTTCAACACGGAGTAGCTGTTCAAACTCTTCTTGTATGATCTGTCTTTGTTTTCCAAGATAGGAGATTTTCTGGGTTGAGTCGATGGCAGTTCTCTGACTATTTCGTCCTCAGTCAAAGCTACGTTGTGACTCGCCTGACTGTTCTGAGTGTATGTTTCGCTGAAGCTACCATCACAGTCCATTTTCGTTTTCTTAGAAACTGGTTCTACGCAATACATTTTGCTTAGTGAGTCTATTGATAAGCTGAAAACAAATCAATCTCTATAATTTACCTATATGGAGCTGGATTACACGTTCGGCCTGCGATTGCGTAAACTAAGCTATGGTCAAAGATTTTAGTGGTTAGAAAGAGAATTTCGAAAAATTATGATCTTGAGGCAGGAATCGAACCCGCGTCCGCTGCTATCCGGTCAGGTGCCTGACCGCTCGGCCACCCAAGACAGTAATTAACTTGTCGAAATTCTTGTCACCCTTCACGTACACTTCACGTTATGGTCGCTAAGGCCAGTCATTGAATGTGTGACCAAAAATTTACTATCTAGAGTTCCTCCGAGTTACTTCGGTAGGCACTTTAAGTCGTTGGTCCGGCTGCATATGCAGTGATTAATACCCATCAATCCGCACTGGAAAGCTGCTGCCCATTACTCATCACTGTCTTTACCCTTAATCGCCTTGTACGACACCTGCGGGAGTTATAGGGGTAGGGGGACCTTAGACACACGTTCCAGTGTAGAACTTACGAAAGTTCTAGACAAGCCAAGGTATTTTAGTAATGAATATAGGGATTTAGCTGATACACTTACCCTCGTTCCTACCTCTACAGCATACAAACCAACAATGTAGCCATTTTTTGTTTACATTTTTGTTTGTTTATATTTATTTTATACAATGTAAAAAGCGTACCTCTCATCCTGTGTCTCCGGGACATACTTATTGACTAGATTAACTACTTTCTTCCTGGTCCTGGTCTGTGGAAAGGCTATTATTGCTTCTAACTTCTTCTCTTTCTTAGCCCATGGGCACGGGTCGTTGATATGCCGGACAAAATCTTTGCTCCACATACTGGCATGATTAGATATGCCTTTCTCTTTCCAACTGCCCGTTTTTACATTTCCGTTCTGTAATGGTGAAAGAGATATCATTATTGATTGTTATAGTATTGGTAGCTGCACCTTTACGGTGTGATGGATGATATGAATCAAAAGCGACTGGATGGCTTGATGACGTCTGACCACTATGAATAAAAGAAACATACTGCGCCGACTCAAGATAGACTGAGAACAGGGCAGGGAGAAGAAGGGAGAAAAGTATTGGTAGCTGTTACTTTCATAAAACAAGAATTGTAGATTGAGATCAGGATTTTCTTATTTATGAAAGCATGGACGAGCTCTAGTTAATATATTTCTCTTAATAAATATTCCTCTCTCTCATCTCTTGTCTTTCTCTGTTGCACAGTCTTCATGAAAAATACTAATTTAATTCCTCATTACTCAGCATATCCATCTAAATATTCTCATTTCTGCATGCAATTTTTTTTCATCCATTTTAATAACATACATAAATCACGCCTTTATCCCGGAAGGGGTATGCAGAAGTGAATCAACACCCACGTTTCGCCAATTAGGATCCATAGGGCCCATGATGGCGAGCCTGTCACCATGTATCGGGTACGTAAATCGTAGTATATTGCTAGCTGGTATAAGAGGAACGCTGCTGCCCATTACTCATCGCTGTCTCTACCCTCAGTCACCTTGTACGACACCCGCGGAAGTGATGGGGGTGGTGACAATTATATTCTGCTCTGCGGTCACCACACAGCTATGATTCTAATCACAGGCTGTGTCAAATGAATTTTAGACTTTAGTAAACTAATAACTTACAATAATGGTGGTGTCCGGATGCCAGTCATCCATTTTTTTCAGAGTGAAAGGGTCCAAATTTCCCAGTGCCAACTGAAAGGCTGTTTTGGGGTCCAATAATTCACCAGCGTTCACACACAATGCTTGCTCGACGTCTGTAATAGAATAACTGAATTAATATTACCATGATTTATTGAGCAGTAGATTTTCTTGACACATTTTATATCAGTATGTATGTTGCAGATGTTAACTTTAAATAAATATGTATTACTTTTTACCAAGCTGGTAACGTCATGGGATTAATAGTCATTAGACTTATTCTTAATAAGTATTATTTTACCAAGTGCTAATGTAACTATGAATATGTTTTGTTTATAAAACGTTGATATGAAACTATATTCATCAAATCAATATATTAGCATAGCAAAATATTCAAATATTTTGATAAGCTAATGCATAATCCCTACCAGGATTCGAACCCAGGACCTCTTGACCAATACCCAGAGATCTGAGCATTCAACCAAGCCGGCCGTCAAAGATAATACTTTTTGGTCCTGATCATGTTATAGTCTTATTTTTGACGGCCGGCTTGGTCGATTGCTCAGATCGCTGGGTATTGGCCAAGAGGTCCTGGGTTCGAATCCTGGTAGGATCAAATTTTGTAATGAACACAAAAATTTGTTCCCAAGTCATGGTTGTGTATATGTTTATGTAGTATATTTTCAACATTTAGGTGTGAGTGTAAAAATATTTATTATTTATTATTATTATTACCTTCATCATCTGGCTCTGTTAGCCGAACCATTTTTCGTTCTATAGGATCATAAACATATTGATGCTTGAATGTTGCCTCTGCCTTCAGAAAACTCTCTCTGTATTCATCTGTCACTATCAAGCTTGATCTATTGAAGAAACTTGGCAATTTTCTGAGGGCCTGTAAATACAGAAAAAAATTATCATGATAATAATTTTTATCAGCCATCACATGTGGGCGACATAGTAGGTAATAAAGCATACAGACCATAAAAATCTTTATACAATAACATACAAAGACAGACAGAAGCCATCAGACTCTAACAGCAGTACAGCAAGGAGGGTAGTGTATGAATAACTTTAACCAATAAACTTTTGGTTTTCTTAACTCATTCTCAAATTTGGCAAGTTTTCTTCAACTAGAATAATATTAATTTCGATTTTTATCTGAACTACATAGAAAAATAGATTAGAAAAGTTATAGTCTTGAAGCGGGAATCGAACCCGCATCCGCGCAATCTGGGCAGATGCCTATACCCCTCGGCCAACCAAGACGTTAGTAAAACTTGCCGAAATATCTATAACCTTACACTTCACGTTGTGAAGCAACATGACTAAAATTTTTCAAACTAGAGAAATATTTGAACAAAATTGTTGGAGACCGTTATACATACATACATAAATCACGCCTATATCCCCGAAGGGGTAGGCAGAGGTGAACTAGCACCCACGTTTCGCCAATTATGTTAGGTCCCATGTAATAGGTGGCCTATTGCCATTTATCGGGCACAAAAGTCGCAGTACATTGCTATTGCTAGGTGGTATAAGAGGAACGCTGCTGCCCATTCCTCATCACTGATTTATCCTTAGTCGCCTTGTACGTCACCCACGGGAGAGATTTGGGGTGATGACCATTGTATTCTACTCTGCCGTCACCACACGGCGTTACAATGTATAATGTAGAAAATTTTAAATAATTACATTCGCAAAATTGGAGTCTTGCGTGGCGGTCACGAATTGCCTAGCCTTCGCCAATCCAATGCCAGGCAAAGAGGGCAAGTAGTCACACCCGGACATGATACACATCTGCCTAAACTTTTCAAACTTATAATGCTCAATGGGGCATTTCATAACCAACGGTAGTTTTATTGTCTCTACTAACGTTCCAGATCCATCCAAATCCATTTTGAACAGCACCTGCAAGGCAGAATGTCATAAATTGTACCACAATAATAGTGCGTGGTTAGGTTAGAGAAGCAGTTCTGCCAATCTGATAAATTAGATGGGCTGGCCAAATGTTTAGGTAACCCCCTTTATTATAAAACATGGACTAAACTTAGTCATGGTTTAAATTTGAAGCTAACTCTGTCTTTCATTCAGCAAATAAAAAGTGACAGCATCAGTTTTAAACTATGACTAACTTTTCTTCTTCTTTGTCCATGTTTTATAATAAGGGAATGAGTGTCCATCAATCATAGTGAATCTCATTTTCTAACTCAACAAATAACAATTATTCAAAAATTAAAGTAAATGAAACTTACCCTAGTACATCCAAACAAAATCAAGTCAGAATCCTCAGTAATGACCAAATGAGCTATGTTCTTAACATTCAAATAAGCTAACTGTGCATCTGCTTCATATGGAGCTACAATGCAATCCACATTCCTGCTCCTGCACTCTTTAATCAGTGACAATGCCATGGCATGAGTTATGTCCACACTTCTCCTCATGTAAGATCGAGCTTCGTCTACCTGAAAATTGTTATAGTTATTACAATAAATAGAATGTGATGGCTGCAGGCAAACGAAGAATGTAGTTCAAGTGGCATCAAAAAAGTTTGCCCGCAACCTCTACAGATTAAAAAGGGGCAAATTCTGAAATATTTTAGGCATTATAACTGGCCGCTATCCCCTTAATAAGCACCTGTTAACCCTAGGTGTGACAGACAGCCTTCTACGCAGAAGAACCACCACAGTGCTTATGGAATGCAGGAGTGTGGCAGATCAACAGACATGGGTGCTCCAATCTCCAGTATCAGTCCTGGAAGTCTGCAGCAGTTTAATAACTTTTTGAGATGATCTGGGTTGGTTGGAGTATGAAGATAAAAGGAGAGGTGCACAATGGCCCAATCTGGAGACCTAAGTGTGAAAAAAGTCTAGCTAAACTAAACTACAATAAATAGTCATTGTTACATAACAATGACTATTGTGCACATGCATATGCATGCATGCTAACATAATATATAAATGTTTACCTTTCCAAGGCTTAACAATTCTGCAGCCCTCCTCTTTGATATGTCACGAGATCTGTAATAAATCATAAAGAAAATATTTGTTTACAATTACATATTAAAATGCTAGATTAAGTTTGGGTAAGATCATAGATGAATTCTATGCAATGCCAAGACATGAGTAATTTTCAAATTTGGACAAGTTTTTTAATGTAAATCATCAAATAGGAAATTTTCATAATTACTCCCTCCTCTTCAATTCAGTCAATGCCTTCGCTGGTAGATGTCTTCCATCAAAAACTAATATTGGCTTAATGTTTTTTGATAACAACATTGTAACATATTTCAAACAGTATTTGATATGCCTGGAAGAGAAAACAAGAAAAGTTTTGCATTATTTACAGTACATATTTTTATATAAATAAAATATTAAAAAAATAATTTATGTTAACGTTTGAGGTATTACAATAGTGTAACTTACATATCTGTATCTTCCCCTCGTACCAACTTATCAGCACATGCAAAGGCACCCTTGTGAAGCCAGCAGTAGGAATCAATAGCCACTGTGCAACCACTAAACTCCCCGACATTAGCTCGTCTCGAAGCCTTTTCAAGGAACGGTATTAATCCAGTAATACCCATAGCTACACGTAATATTTCCTATCGGAAATAACTAAAACAACGAATATATTTATTTAAAAGCTAGTATATTTTTTTAAGACATAATTAACTCAGTTTAGTTCAATATTTAAAAATCAAAATGTGTTTTAAAATTTTGTATACATCCACCATCTGATCTGTCAAATATGTCAGACGTCAATATTCCCGCCTTTTATTTAAGTTGCGTTCATACCAAATACAAGTTGCCAATCGTAAAAAGAAGGAGTTGCGTTCATAAACGTACTTTTTTGAGATTGTACTTTTTACAATTTTTTAATTTGTTACTCATTATTAAATGAGATGTAACTATAAATATTAAATGAAATCAAAATTTTTTGAAAAAACGTTCCCGAGAAGGAATTATTTTTATTTGTTTGTAAATAGATATTTATTTTCAATAAAACAAGAAAGAGGGTAGTTTCATAAATATCAAATACTGGGTAGGCTGGTGAAATCGACACGCGTGACCTCTTAATTCTATTTCAAAGTATAAAATTAAAAGACGGATCTACTGGCGTGCCAAATATTATTATTTATGTTTGAAATTACGTAAAATGTTGATACATCCACGTATCCTGTCGACGGCAGCAGCAATAGCGGTTACTTGCGCGGTTTCTGCGGCAGCATATTATTACAAGAGCAGAAACAGGGAATTGAATGAAGTCATGATATTTTGCAAATTACAATACAATGCTCATAACTGCTTCGATAAACTTATGAGTTATTTAGAGTCGGCCAAGCGGAGTGTTAATGTATGCATGCCCGGTATTCACAATCCTGCTATCCAAGGAAGATTGGTCAACCTTATTAAGAAGAAAAAGATAAAAACCCGCATTATTATTGACCGTTCAGGATACAATGAGTCTACAGATTTTTTAATAGATGAACTCAAGAAATCAGGTGAGATTTTTAATTGCTGCTACTGTAAACATAAAATTAATTTATCACTGTTTCATTACTAAAATATTCAGTTATCGCATTTCATTTTTCAGGAGCGGAAATTAAATATATAACAAAGGACCCTATGCACAAAATGCATCATAAATTTTGTATAGTTGATGATAACATGCTCATGACTGGTACTTTAAATTGGGGCAATGATCGGTCATCAGATCATTGGAATTATGTTTATGTCACTAGCAAAATGCAACTAGTAGATCCAGTAAAACAAGGCTTCTACCAGATGTGGAATGAATACACAAGTGAAATAGATTCATTAACAAATGACAAATATAATGATAGTGATGCAACAACAAATATAGACAAAAACATTATCGAGAGAAAAGATGCAGATGCCTCTAGAGAAAAATCGGCAACACCAGAGTTGTTTTTAAAATAGTATAATTTTAGAATATCACAAAATGTATCAAATATAGTCTAATTTTTTATGTAATTTATTTTATGTCAAAGACTAATTTTAAATAATGTCCTCTAGGAAGTTTTAATGTAATTTTATATTTGATGCAATCTAATGAGACAATGTACTGTAATGTTGCGTTCTATAATGCTGGCCTTTACAAACAAATTTACCCTTACTATGTTTAATAAATAATGTACCTTTATAATCTTCTTCAATTTCAGGTTTTTTTTCATTAGGAAATTGCTTTTTAAAAAAAAGTGTTTCTATAATCTCAAATTATTTACATTACTCTTTATTTTTTAATTTTCTACAATGTTATTCTTATCTTTAGATTTGCTTTTATTCTTAAAGTTAAAACTTATATCTCTACAGCCAGCATGAAAAAAAATTAACAAAGAATTCTTAAAAGTTTCAATGTTATCTTCACAAAATAAAAGAAATAATAGTCACTGCAGTCTCTCTTTACAATTACCAATTTTCCAATCAAAAAATACTCAATGCACTGATTTTTATTTATTTAGAATAGTAAACTAAATATTATAATAGTCCTAGAAAGTATTGAGTATATTATTTTATTTGTATTTTTTTCTCACACATTTCAGTCTTAAATACTAAACCATTATTCTCTGATGGCTTTATATTTTGCAATTTCATTAGGGAATGTCTTTGAAAGTTCTTGAAGGAGATGACTCTTGAATCGTTTGTATGAATCAATCTTGCCTTTGACCTCTTCATTTTTCGCCAAAGCTTTATCAATACAATCTTTTGTATACAACTGTGGATTGCGTCCTTGATCAATGTAACTGGAAAAAAAATCTTAAGTAAGAACAATGTATAATCTGCAAGCATAATTTATCACAGTAACATTGCAAATGGGGAAATTTAGTTCTAGCTAGATAACATTAACTGAAGTAACACTAACTTGAAACAGCTGATCAAAGGGTCAGCCATTGTTGGCCAATGTCAATAAATAAATAAATAATATTGGCTAAGTAGGATAAAGTAGGAATTTACGAACTGGGTAGTTAATAATACTCACTCGAAGACTTCAGTCGGAACATGAATGTCGTGAACTTGTGATTTTAATTTATCTACCTCTTGAAGTCCAGTGACTAATGATTGTCTAAAAAATATAAAATAGATGAAATGACAATTTAGGCTAGCTAACCATGTGTAAAATGTTAGGCAAATACAATAATACATACATTTTTTGGTTTAAAACACTTTGTCCCTGTGGTTGAAAATCGCTAACAATAATACGAATTTGTCGAACATTTTCAATAAACATTTCAAGTTGCGTTTCCAAATTTTCTAGAGGGGAAGACATTTTTATTTATTTGGCTAACAAAACAATCTATTTTATTGTATCTTTTATTTATTTTCGTTGTTTCTTTCACGATTTTCTTTCTTTTCTGATTTTCTAGCAATAAGCTGATCTGTCAGTGACGTCAGTGTCAATCAAATTGTCAATTTGTGTCTTTTTTTCTTTTTTTTAGTTAGTTTTAAAATTCTCCCTATATTATAGGGAAGGCAAAGGGTCTAGCCCATATAGCCAAGTCTTTAGTGTATATTTTATCTGTAGTCGTATGAAATAATGAGTGGGTGAAATGCTCAGAACAATAACTAAAGCATAGAAGGAACGCTAAAATAAGAATTCATTATGAGCCATTTCTTTCTCTCTAGAGTCTGACACACGAAACATGAGCTATACAATTTTTAAACATTCTTCATATGGTCACACCAAAGTAGATGTCAATGTCAGTACCAAAGAGTATATAATACACTACGTTTACATGAATTGTCATTTCGATAAAACGTGTTTGCTCTTTTTGCTTCGAAATTATTTTATACCGTGAAATATGAAGACTCCTATTAAGAGTGAGGCTAGAAAGCTTATATTTAATATGATTAACAAATTTGATGTGAGAAATAACGACAGTGAAAAGATTTATACTGAGAAAGAACGATGTTTGTTATCAATCTTGGCGGCCATTGGTAAGTTCGACTTGTTTATCTTGATCGTTTGCTCATATTTCTATTAAGTGTAGGCATATTTGCATGTAATATTGCTTTTTTTCTACATCTTGTTTTCTAAAAAAGTGTATTCAATGTTATAAATATTTTCGCGTTTCTTACAGACACCGAAGATATAGATGTCAACAAAATTAAAGAGTCTGTCAAAAAACTTAAAGATGAACACAATTCAGATATTCAGAACGGATTACAGCATCATTGTGACCTAAACGCAATAGAAATGATATGGAGTTTGGCGAAGAGGAGGGTCGCGAGTAAAAATATTGGTGTCACACCTGGTAATATGGAAAAAATCATAAAGGATGCATTTGAAAGTGTCACAGTTGAAGAATGGAAAAATTGCATAGAACACGTCGTAAAAATTGAAAATAATTACATTGAAAAAGATAACATTCTTGAAACAGAACTGGAAAGTTTTATTAAAAATGTAAGAGAAAATGATAGTGACAGTGACGAATCTTTTGAAATGGATTTTTTGAACTCTGATTTTGATTATGAATCACAATAAATAATGTTATAATTAGAACAATGTTTAATTATTTCTCGTTACAATTCAATTGTTCAATTCAACAAATGTGAAGATTGTTTACCAAATAGGACAAGTTAGGATGAACAGACTTTATATAGGCGACCAAACCACCGGAGCATTCCTTTCTCAATACATGTCACTATGCCATCTTTCAGACCACCTTTCACGAATCACATCATATTCCTCCATTATTCCTCACTCAATTTCACTCCACATATCATGATTGTCGGCACCAACACTTTACTATGAATAGCCAATCGAGCCTTCTCAGATACGTTCTGACTACTCATTCACTGCATTCCGTCATTTCCCCCTGTATATTTAACTCTATGCGTTCCTTTTCATCACTCGCCCATAGAATTAAAGACTGCCTAAATACAAAAAATATAAGAATATTTCAAATATCAAAATGTGTTTTACTTTCTATACGCAGTGATACCACAGAATACCACATTTACCATTTTTTGAATTTGCCGCCATTTTCCAGGCTCATGTTTCGTGTGCCAGACTCTATCTTATAGTACAAAACTGAAAGTGGGAAAGAAATAGGTAATATTTACTTTTTTCTACTTTTTTTCGCGTGTCACAAGATGAACTGTCATTTGGTTATATTGGTTAAAATATAACACGACTAAATTCTGTAGAACCATGCTTCATAATGTTACTGTTGGTTAATGAACTATTTTAATTGTTTGGTTATTCATTATTTGTGCGTTCCGTGAGCTTTGGTGTGTTTCGGTGTTATTTTCTTGATTAAAATCTGGATAAATTCCATTAATTCTTTGTGTAGTTACAAAAAGTGTGTGTTGGTGTACTTCGCAGTACAATGTCTTGTGTTGTTTGGGGCTGCAAGTCTCATTTTTCGCGAAAGGAAAATAATGAAAATATTTTGATCTTTCATCGGTATGTTTTGTTAAATTGTAACTTAAATGTGAACTTTTAAGTGAATATAAATGCATATGAAATATTGAAGAATCATTTTGTAGTTAAAAAGATACGTCATATTTTTTAAATTGGTGTTTAGCCATAATTCGAAAAAAAATTTGAGGTTATCTTAATCATGCATAATGATGTATAAAATTTGTCGATATTTTTATTTTATCCCCTCCAGGGATACCCGCCATTTTGACTTTCGCGCGCTTACGTCACCTGGCGGCCCCCCACCCCTTGCAAAAACGGCGCGTCTTTTTAAAATGAAAATATCTCTAAAATGTTGTATGAAAGCTATTTATAAATGTTGTGTTTCTGAAATCGTTATGAAACAAGCTATCTAGTGTATGTACACATTAATACAATTATACTGGAAATATGTTATTAATTCTATGTTGAAATGTATTTTTAAAATTTTTGACAGTTCTATGAAAACACAAAGGCAACTCGAGTAGGTACAACTAGTGACTCATTCAATTCAGTTAAAATGGCGCCGTTTGGTTGTCATGTGTCATTATATGCCGTCCTTGTTCTTTTCTTTACGCGTTGCATAAGTTAGAGCAGTAATAGATAAAATAAATCACGTGAATTGTGCTTTAATACAATGCAGGAGCGATCGACCTCCTGGAGGCGGCTTGACAGATGTGCGGTTTTTGACATCGACCTCAATGAGGTGGCGTGACAGACGAGGGGGTATAGATTTCCTAAAGACGATTTAAAAAAATGGAATGGGTAAATCGCATTGGCAGAAGAAATTGGACTCCCAAAAAACAGTCACATTTGCTCCAGACATTTTTCACCAGATTCCAGACGTCTTAAGGAAGAATCAGTTCTTACGTTATTTATTGAGGATAAAGCACATGAAATGGTACATACTAATGGTATATACATATTATATACATTTAATTTCATAAAAAATATTCATAAATATTTTATAAATGATCCAACTGCGTAGGATTAAATCTGCCCAAAATTAACAAATGAAAGCTTAGTAATTAAGATAATTCTAAGCATTATTGTCATAAAAATACATATTAATAAAAATTTTATACCCTAATTATGTTGTTTTATTTGAAAAACAATTTCCCTACGAATTTCTGAAATGTAGACTTTGTATTACCGTTACCTTTATTTGCCGTGTGGTGACGGCAGAGGAGAATACAATTGTCATCACCCCAATTCTCTACCGTGAGTGTCGTACAAGGCGACTAAGGATACATCAATTATGAGGGATGGGCAGTAGCGTTCCTCTTATACCACCTAGCAATAGCAATGTACTGCGACTTTTGTGCCCGATAAATGGCAATAGGCTCGCCACTTATTACATGAGATCTAACATAATTGGCGAAAGGTTACTGCTAGTTCACCTCAGCCTACTCCTTCGGGGATACAGGCGTGATTTATGTATGTAGACTTTGTATTGGTTTAAATGTTTAATCTTCAAAATAATGTAAATAAACTTCCGCACATCAAGCATAACACGTCATTTAAAAAGTCAACAACAAATTATGGTCAAAAAACAATGTGTTTTAATTGATTTGCAGGCATGTGTACAGATGGCAAACCTTAACTTAAAACGTCAATAAAATTATTTTAGTATGCATCGTTCATCGACGTTGAACCTAGGTAAGTCTTGCATCACTAGTAAAATTAGAAGTAGTGACAACCTACAAACTTTCGAACATCTTGTTTATGCGAGTCTCTTTCTAACTTATAAGCAGCTCCAAATGTCAATGTGAGACAAATATATTGAGTTCAGTTGCTATTTTAGCCAGGTTTCTATGCTTTAGTTATTGTTCTGAGGTGAAATGTATGAATGAAATGAATTATTCTCACTACATTTTAGGGAAGACAAAGGATCTAGCTCATACAGCCATGTTTTTTGTGTATATTTTATATGTAGTCATATGAGCTAATGAGTGGGTGAAATGTATGAATGAAATGAATTTTACGTTAAAATATGGGTGTCACACATTTTAACGCATCTAGGGAGTGCTTGGAGCGAATTTAATGGCAACAGAGTTCATGATGGTGCCTGCTGATGAGGTGGACAAAACCACTTTTTATAGTGGTCTTCACCACAACACCAAACACGTCATAAGATACATTTTTAATGATTCTGCATAATTCCATATCAACACGGATGCTTGTGCATCAAAATAAGACCACTTTCACTGCACAAAATCCACTCTGTAACAATTTTTAAATAATCGAAAATAAATCTGACTGTCACCACGAAACGCGCCAAATACTATCTTTCTTCTTTTTTAGGGAATACAAGAAAAACTATGGCCCATACAGCCTCATCTTTAGAAACATTTTAGGGAAGGCAAAAGGATTTAGCCCATATAACCATATCTGTAATTTAATTTTTCTTAAATTTTATGTTAAAATATCACACATTTTAACGCATCATGCTTGGCGCGAATCTGCGAACTGATGAGTTTGTGAAGACCAATATAAAATTCTCATCAAAATCCTAATTGTCATTCTGCTTTCATTAATTTTTTCGATGTGAACAAACCATGCGAGCATCCCTTCTCAATTCTTATCTTGACGTCTTCTTTCAAACCACACTTTTCTCTTATTACACTGTTGTATTACAATCGACCGCTCAGCCTTACCCCAGCCATCCTCCTGAACGCTCCCATTTCTACTATAATTCCTAATAGGGTTGATTCTGACAATGGTTCTCTATACCTAAGATTAATTTGACAACAGTGTTTCTCTTTCATTCTCAATACAGAATGAATAGAACAGACTGATCTTAAATTTAGTTTTAAGTTTAGAGAATCATGTCAGAATTGACCCTAATGTCACTTTAGTACAACTAATTAAAAATCTGTACTTTCATGCTTCTTTTCCCATAACCAAGTTTGAGACTTCCATACATTAATGTCGGGACCAGCACTCTATTATGAACAACCATATGAGTCTTTCTGGCTGCGTAATACTACCCACTACCATTTAGACTACCCCTAATTTAATGTAATAAACTTCAAGAAAAAAACTAACAACCAAACAAATTATATGGCTGTATGGGCAAAATCACTTTGCCTTGTCTAAAATAGTAAGAAATAAGGCGACAATAGTTTAGAGATTGGTGCCGATTCCATTGGCACAAACTAGACTAAACTTAACTAAGATTAGGTTTAGAGCTGTCAGATTGTGTTTCGTATTCTGTAACGGACTAAAATGACAGAAATAAACTTAATTTTAATCTGACAGGATTAAAGTTGATTTAGTTACTCAATTTAGATTTTCACTATTCTGTTGTCTAAGTTATAAGTCAAAATATATCTAAAGTTTGAAAAGTCAAGCTAAATTTAGATTACATGTAAATTGATGTCGATTAAAATTAGTTAAGTCTTCTGAATAGTTCATCACAAACCAAGTGATCTGTGTTCATCATCAATAATCACAGAATCATCCAAAGAGTATTTAGACGTATTTTAATCAGCTCTAGTGGGTGGGAATAATTAGATTTTGTAAATATACATAAAATACATAACCCCTAAGTAGTGGGTTAGCTACATAGCCGTAGGGAAGATGGAAGGTTTTGTATTAGCAGCTTTGATAAGTTCCACAGAGAGGTATGTACGCTTTTTGTTATATTGTTGAATGTAATTGGATTTACCATTAAATAAGATCTAAAAATTTACTATTTTAGGCATTACGAAGAAAGGATACGTCTCGAAAATCTACGGGACTGTTCGAATCCCTTTAGTATTGCGGAAACTAAATTTCAAAAACTTTTTCGCCTTCCAAAATCCGCTGCTATCCATTTAGTAGACACAATTGATAGCCCATCTCTTAATAAAGGCCATATCCCGAAACATTTAAAGGTATGTTATTTGTATTACTTATTGATATTGTATCCATGGTTTTATTGCCAAACAAATATATATTAAGAGTATCACATTAAAATACCATCTTGTATATTTTTTTATTGGTCTGTTCCTACTTTGCAGGTTCTAGCTGCTCTTCAGTTTTTCGCTCAGGGCAGTTATCAGACTCCGGTTGGCCAAGACAACTTTTTAGGCCTAAGCCAACCATCAGTAAGCCGGAGCTTAGAAATTGTCACACATAATATTATTAATAAATTATCAGCACAATATATCAGATTCCCTATTACTCCTTCTGAAAAAGGATCTACAAAGGCAGAGTAAGTAAAAAAAATATTATTTGCCTTTACCTACCAGCAGGCCTATTTTGCTAAATTTTCTGACATCATTGAACTATTTAAAAATAAAGAAATTAATAAGACATATTTATTTATTTATTAGGTCTGCCAACATTGTTACATTACAGCATGTACATACACTTAAAAAATATTTACACCACAGGGTTACAATGCAACAACAATTATAGGCAAACACAACATGACAATATACATCCATATTTATCCACTACACCTTTACTATAATGCTAGCTATATAATAAATGTATTCTATTTAACTCTTGTCCTGTAAAAACACCTATTGATAAGTAAATAGCTTGGTGATTATCACTTTCACATGTAAAAGAAAGTTAGTGAATAGCCTGGATGGTAATTATACTTTATAGAGGCATAGAGTTACCACATTATTGTCTAAGGTTTAAAAGATATACTTTACTAATGTAGGTAGAAGTAAATAATAATTTATTTGTTTATTTCAGCTTTTTAGAATTATATAATATGCCCAATACTCTAGGTGCAGTTGATGGGACACATATAGCTATAATGAAACCACCAATAAATCACCCAACTGCACCTGGAAGTCTATTTTATAATAGAAAAGGATATTACAGTATAAACTGTCAGATTGTTAGTAAAGATAAACTCTATTTAAGTTTTTATTCATTCATATACACATTCCATATTAGGAATTATCAACAGTGTAGTGCATGATAAAACTAAAAGGTATTTTATGATCCTCAGATCTGTAATGCGAAAGGAAAGATAATAGGATTTAATCCTAATTTTCCCGGTTCAACCCACGATGCAGCTATCTGGAGGGCATCTAAAATAAATCATTACCTGAAAAATGAATTTATTTGTGGAGAGAGAGACCAATGGCTTTTAGGTAAATAGGTAGACTTCTACATTTAATTATTTTATTTATACAAGTAATATAGAGTAGTATTAAATTTTATACTCAAATTAACAGGTGACAAGGGATATCCTCTGCAACCTTGGCTCATGACACCTTTATTGGAGCCAGCAACTGCAGCTGAAGAAAATTATAATAATTGTCATGCAAGGGCCAGAAATGTTGTAGAGATGTGTAATGGCAGGCTAAAAAATAAATTTCGATGCCTACATCGTCATCGGTGCCTGCATTATAGCCCACCAAAAGCAGCATCAATAATTTTATCTTGCTGTATACTATACAACATGTTCTTTGAAATATTATCAGTATCTGGTATGTGCATTTTTTATTTGTTATAATATCTATTTTAGTAATTTATTTTTAAAAGTTTATGGAACAATGCAATGTTACTTACCTAATTAATTTTTGTATTTTTATAGATGAAGATGACATCTTAATTGATATTGATGAAAATGCTGCAGAAGCTGCTGAAGTACAACAGTTACCAAATGACGATTTTCTCTCTGAAGCCAGAGAAATAAGGCAGTCCCTTATACAATCATATTATTATTAAGGCGACTATTTCCCAAATTGGTACAATTTTGAACCTCTAGTTATTAATTGTGTTAGAACTCATAACTCTGAAATTCGTATACATTAAACTTGAAGATATGAGTTAGTGAATGCGAAAAACAGAAACACGATTATCTACACTTTACTCGATAGAAAAAAAATCTAAACATACCACTAATTCAAACTTTATAACCACGATTTTGAATAGAAAAAAATATGAAATGATTTTAAATTTATACAAAAACATTTGCATGATGGTTATGAAGTACATGCGAAACGTAGTTTATATTCGTTTCATACAAAATATTTCATAAAATGCCGAAAAACCTATAGTTTGGTGCGATTGCGGTTGCGCTCCATACATTTGCCATTTTGGTCAGTACTCGCCAAGGCGTCTCAGAGTGCGGTCATGTCGCATTGTGTCGCTCCGCTACCGACCCTATTTTACGTGTATATTTTTTAAATATTGACATAGTGTATCAGAATCAGTGCAGTAAATTATTTTATGTATGGTTATGGCCCAATCTCCCTATATTCTTCCATCCATAGGGAAGGCTCGTGCCCCAGCAGTGAGGACATTAATGGGCTGGTGATGATGATGATGATGATGAATGAAAATATTTATCAATAACATAACTATCTAAATAATAACATTACTATTTATTAAAGGAGAGTGAGTAAATTTATCCGGTATCTTGTATCAAAAATTGGGACCAAAAATTGGGAGAGAAAATCGTCATTTTGGTAATACATAAATCACGCCTATATCCCCAAAGGGGTAGGCAGAGGTAAACTTGCACCCACGTTTCGCCATGATAATAAATAATTGGTATATTATTCCTTATCAATATAAATATGTTATTCAACACAACTATTTAATTTTGAACAATTCCATACACTATTTGATTTCAATGAATATCTTAAGGGTTATTTTTAAAATAGAACTAAATAATCATTAAGTTAGTACTACTCATGCGTTTAAAATATCCGAAGCGGGTGGTATGTTTTGAGTTTGTGGACTATTAGAAAGCCTTCGATTCTGTCAAGAAATGGTCTGTGGTCCAGTCTAAAACTATTAGGCTCCAGCGGGGTGTGAGACAACATGATTTAAATCCTCAACCACGTACGTACGACCTATTGTTATTTTCCGAATTCCACGCGAACAAAGTCGCGGGCATAGCTAGTGTGATAATAATATTAAACTAGAATTTTATACGTATACAGAATTTTATAATTAGGATAAAATTAAATATGACGCATTTAATTTTATCCGTATCCGTATAGAGGTATTAGATTAAAATTCATACTGGGTCGACTGCACTATGGCGCAAAGACAGCTATTCGGCTTTCCTCGAGTGCGCGGCGGCTGTCCCAGCGCGCGCGCAGGGATAGCCGCCGCGCACTGTCGCAAAATCCACTCTGTAACAATTTTTGAATTAGTGAAAATAAATCTGACTGACACCACGAAACGCGCCAAACACTCCCTATCCACTTTTTTTCCTCCCCTATCATGGGATGGCAAAGGGATATAGCCCATACAGCCATGTCTTCAAGCTAGAAACATTTCATGACAAGATGTAATGCAACTGTAGGCCTATTCCCTAACTTTTTTTGACAGTTGAAAGTGATGATCACCGAACTATTTACTAATACATTGCTGTTATCACAGGACAAGTGTCACAATAGCATTATAGTAAAGTAGTAATGGATAAGTAAATAGTTCGGTGATCATCACTTTCAACTGTCAAAAAAAGTTAGGGAATAGGCCTACTGGACCGTTGCATTCGTATGCGTACATACTTGCAAGGTAATACGCAAGGTTGAAATGCAAATTACACCACAAACACCTTATTTCACTAATTTCTTTTAACATCTCATCAAGACGGATATTAGATAAAAATTAAAATATTAGTTTTTATGCTTTCGTTTAACTCGCATACGTTGGTTAATAAGTAAATTAATTTCAAATAAATTTTAATAAGTTTATTGTATACATTTTCTTAAGAATATTTCTTCTTTTCTTTCTTTCATTCATTCTTCATTCGATCTTTATTTTTATCAATGTATTAAGCGGGTAACACTATTCAATTCAACTTAGACGCGCTAGTCCTGTCAAAAAAGAAATACTAAAATAAGTTAGACGTGACAACAGAATTAGCAAATGATAAATACTAAATTAAAATTAGATTTTTTTAGGTTAGTTTAGTTTAGAGAGTGGCACAACGGAATCGGCATGTAAACGTAGTGTATTATATACTCTTTGGTGTCGTGTTTCGTGGCGTCAGTCAAATTTTTATTTCAATCATTCAAAAATTGTTTCAGAGTGGACTTTGTGTAGTAAAAGTGGTGTTATTTTGATGCATAAGGATCCGTGTTGATGTTCAATTATGAAGAATCATTGAAATAAAAGTGTTGTGCCGTGTTTGACATTGAGAATTTTATAGTGGTTTTCACCACCTCATCGGTCACCGTCATGAACTCTGTTACCATTTGACTCGCGCCAAGCACTCCCTAGATGCGTTAAAATATGTGACACCCATATTTTAACGTAAATAAATTTCATTCATACATTTCACCCACTCATTATTTCATAAGACAACAGATAAAATATATACTAAAGACATGGCTGTATGGGCTAGACCCTTTGCCTTCCCTAAAATATAGGGAGAATTGAAAAAAAAAGCAAGGAGAGTGTTTGGCGCGTTTCGTGGTGTCAGTCAGATTTATTTTCACTAATTCATAAATTGTTACAGAGTGGATTTTGTGCAGGGAAAGTGGTGTTATTTTGATGCACAAGCATCCTTGTTGATGTGCAATTATGCAGAATAATCGAAAATAAGTCTCATGATGTGTTTGATGTTGTGGTGAAGATCACTATAAAAAGTGGTTTTATCCATTTCATCAAGCACCATCATTAACTCTGTTACCATTCAATTCACGCCAACCACTCCCTAGATGGCTATGTGGTACCCATACTTTAATGTTAAATTCTTTTCATTCATACTTTTCACCCACTCATTATTTCATAAGACTACAGATAAAATATACACTAAAAACTTGGCTGTATGGGCTAGACCCTTTGCCTTCCCTAAAATATAGGGAGAATTAAAAAACAAAAAAAGGAGTGTTTGGCGCGTTTAGTGGTGTCAGTCAGATTTATTTTCACTAATTCAAAAATTGTTTCAGAGTGGATTTTGTGCAGTGAAAGTGGTGTTATTTTGATGCACAAGCATCCGTGTTGATGTGCAATTATGTAGAATCATTGAAAATGAGTCTCATGATGTGTTTGATGTTGTGTTGAAGATCACTATAAAAAGTGGTTTTATCCATTTCATCAAGCACCATCATTAACTCTGTTATCATTAAATTCGCGCCAAGCACTCCCTAGATGCGTTAAAATATGTGGCACCCATATTTTAACGTAAAATTCATTTCATTCATACATTTCACCCACTCATTATTTCATAAGACTACAGATAAAATATATACTAAAGACATGGCTGTATGGGCTAGACCCTTTGCCTTCCCTAAAATATAGGGAGAATTGAAAAACAAAAAAAGGAGTGTTTGGCGCGTTTCGTGGTGTCAGTCAGATTTATTTTCACTAATTCAAAAATTGTTTCAGAGTGGATTTTGTGCAGTGAAAGTGGTGTTATTTTGATGCACAAGCATCCGTGTTGATGTGCAATTATGTAGAATCATTGAAAATGAGTCTCATGATGTGTTTGATGTTGTGTTGAAGATCACTATAAAAAGTGGTTTTATCCATTTCATCAAGCACCATCATTAACTCTGTTATCATTAAATTTGCGCCAAGCACTCCCTAGATGCGTTAAAATATGTGGCACCCATATTTTAACGTAAAATTCATTTCATTCATACATTTCACCCACTCATTATTTCATAAGACTACAGATAAAATATATACTAAAGACATGGCTGTATGGGCTAGACCCTTTGCCTTCCCTAAAATATAGGGAGAATTAAAAAAAAAGCAAGGAGAGTGTTTGGCGCGTTTCGTGGTGTCAGTCAGATTTATTTTCACTAATTCAAAAATTGTTACAGAGTGGATTTTGTGCAGTGAAAGTGGTGTTTTTTTGATGCACAAGCATCCGTGTTGATGTGCAATTATACAGAATCATCGAAAATAAGTCTCATGATGTGTTTGATGTTGTGGTGAAGATCACTATAAAAAGTGGTTTTATCCATTTCATCAAGCACCATCATTAACTCTGTTACCATTCAATTCGCGCCAAGCACTCCCTTGATACGTTAAAATATGTGGCACCCATATTTTAACGTAAATTTCATTTCATTTCATACTTTTCACCCACTCATTATTTCATAAGACTACAGATAAAATATACACTAAAGACTTGGCTGTATGGGCTAGACCCTTTGCCTTCCCTAAAATATAGGGAGAATTAAAAAACAAAAAAAAGCAATAGTTTATTTATTTTTCAATAAATTTTAGATTCTTCAATTAAAAATTATTTTTATTAGTGAGATTAGTTTGTAAGTGTGAAATTGATGTTTTTTGCCAGCAATAGGCATTAAACTTATAATATTAACTCAATGTATGAATCAAATATCATACACACTAAAATACAGCATTTTTCATTGGCAAGTTGTGAACAAGTTGCGAAAATTTTAATCTTCTGATTATTTAGTGAAATTGTAACTTTGAAATCTATAATATGGTACACACAACAAGCAAAGAAACTAAACTTACAGTGTTCCAGTCAGCCTTTGCTGGTGGCGCGGCCGGAGCGGTAACAAGAGCAATAGCACAACCTCTCGATGTTTTAAAAATTAGATTTCAACTTCAACTGGAACCAATCAAGTACGGCTTAAACTCAAAGTATGAATCAGTTCTCCAGGCTGTGTCGTCAATATTAAAAGAAGAAGGCTTGTCTACACTATGGAGTGGCCACATACCAGCTCAGTTCCTATCAATATCGTATGGTATTGTACAATTTTCAATATTTGAAAAGTTATCTCAATTCTATGAAAGATCTGATCCTCAATTTTATATCAACAATAAGCATTGGATACATTTTTCCAATGGTGGGGTAGCGGCTACAGCTGCAACAGTTGTATCGTTTCCGTTTGATACCATTCGAACTAGGCTGATAGCTGAAAAAAAGTCTAATAAAGCATACAAGGGACTGTTGAATGCGTTCTCAACTATGATTAGAACTGAAGGGTCCCGCTCACTTTATAAAGGTCTAGTGCCTACTCTAGGACAGATTGCTCCACATGCAGGTATACAATTTGCTGTATACAAATTGTTTACAGAAAATATATTCACCCAATTTCATTATTTCCAAAGGCCCGTAACTGTCCATGGAATTGTAGAGTCGTCTTTATTGGCTAATATCCTGGCTGGTTCAATAGCTGGATTTGTAGCCAAAACTGCAATCTATCCATTTGACTTGGTAAAAAAAAGACTTCAAATACAAGGGTTTCAGGTACACAGAGATGGTTTTGGTAAGCAGATGTACTGTAGGGGTTTGTTACACTGTGTAAAGTTAACTGTTGTTGAGGAAGGATTTTTAGCTCTTTACAAAGGCTACTTGCCTAGTACCTACAAAGCTATTTTGGTATCAGCTTTGCACTTTGCTGTGTATGAGGAAGTGAAATACTTTATGACCAGAGTTCAGAGCTGATTGCTGATGCAGGTGAATCCATAATTCTAATTAAATGAAAAAAAGTGTATAACTTGAGACATCATCTTTAATTGCAACTGGTTGAGTACTTGATGAACATTTAATAAAATAAAACGACCCTCTCTGTATTTCTCAACGTGTTGAAAATCAATTACTAAATTTACCATATTCTTTCTTGCATAATAATTTTATAAATACAATACTACAATTTTGTTAAATATGATTTTTAATTACATAAATATGCATGTTTGATTAAAGCTAAAATACTGAAATTCATCATAAAAATATTTGAAATTGCCTTTTCTGAAACCATTTAAAACAAAGTGCTGTCTTACTAGTTTAGGGTAGTTACCAAAAAGATCTATAGAAATTACAATTACCTATTGATTAAGTATTTAATTGCTGGATATAGTATTTTTATATATTACATTTTTTAATCACTGTTGTTAATTACATTTTAAACTGTTATCTTCCTTGAGAATATTTATTTTATGAACCAAAGGATTGTAATATCAAATCCAGAATAATATGTTAATTTAAGAGTAACTCAGTTAGATTTTTGTAGTTTTGTGTGCCTCGTGTTGTTATCTAGTCAATAGTTGTAATTATTTCACACTCATTGCAAAATAAAATAATGTTGTTAAAAATTATATTTTATTTGTTTTATTCTATTTCATTCCAAAATCTATCTGTGAGATAAATTGCATATATATAACAAACAGTATGTCTTTCAAATAACATTTAGGTATACAATGATGTCCTGATGATGATCCTTTTGTATAATAACAATATCTTTGTATGGATTGGTTGAATGGTCATAAAAATGTTTGTGTGATAAAAACAAGCACTTGTTCTTGACCAGTAACCAGTTCCTAGCACTTAAGCTTGCTTAATTTGGACTAGAGGATATGTGTGAAATATTATTTATAGTAGTAAAATCCCTTGATGCAAAACAACTCATTGATAGATTATTAAAAACAGCATTATTTTATTCCACATAGATACAATAATAGTTATATACATGTACACATACTTTTTAAATTAATTATCTTAATGAATATGAACTGCTAACCGTATGATATAACATAGCCCATATTCCTCATTAACGTGTCTTTAATGGCCGGCTGTAGCTCTTTCTTCATGTATGTGGTCAATAGTGTTCTTATGCCTTTGGTAAATATGTCTTCCATTTCTCTTGATATGTCTTCGACTTCGTCGAGATCGTCGTCCGGTCTAAACAGCTTGCTCCTCTCATAGTTGATCCTGTTGCGAGGCTCGTACACTATATCCCAATTACTATCCGCACTCCGGCCGTAGTCGTTTTTATAGGTATGCTGCCCCAAATACGGATCGAACGAAAATTCGTCGGATCTCCGACGCCTTCTCAGGGGAAGGTTGTCCTTATTTCTGATGGAGTTTCTGTTGATATACTTCTCGCAACCATACGCGTAGACACTGATGAAGCCGGGCTCGACGAACTCCGAGTCGGTTTTGACGTTGAACTTTCCAGGCTGTTGGTTGAGTGGTCTCGTGTGGAATCCGATGCCTGCCTTTCTGAGCCTTAGTATCATGTTGCAGCCTTTTCCCCTGCGTCTGGTATAATCATCTTCTGGGTGAGAACCGTCATTGGGCCTCTCGTATTCCCTTCGGAGGCGTCCGTCGCTTCTGTCCAGTTCGTTCGCGTCGTACAAATCTACGTTGCCGCTGATTGTCAGATCATTGAATAGGAGCATGGTGTCCAAGGATACGTTTCGGGGGTCAAAGTAACATTTCTCCACGCGGACCCAGTTGCTGTTCTGAGGCAGGCGCACGCGCATACGTGTCACGATCATGTCCACAGGTGCGCTCCTCATTTGTTGGTACAGGCTGTATCCGTTAAGGTCGATGCTTTGGCTCTGGAAAACGAATTGTAATGTTTTGAAAAGGAGATACTTGTTGACATGTCCGATAAATGGCAATAGGCTCGCCACTTTTTCCATGGGACCTAACATAATAGGCGAAGCGTTTAAAAACACCTCTGCCTAGCCCTTCGGGGAAAAATAGGCGTGTTTTATGTAGGTAATGTATTATTGCTTTCTTCTTGCTTCTTTACCGTTGTTATATTTTAATACAGTCGATATGTTCATGGCCGTGTGGTGACGAAAGAGCAGAATACAATGCACAATGTCACCACCTCCATCTTTGCGACTAAGGGTATAGACAGCGATGAGTAATGGGTTCTTACATCACCTAGCAATGTATGTACTGCGACTTTCGTGCCCGATAAATGTCAATAGGCTCGCCACCTATTACATGGGATCTAACATAATTGGCGAAGAGTGGCTAGTAATTCACCACTGCCTACCCCTTGGGGGTTATAGGCGTGATTTATATATGTATGTATTTAGTCGTTGTGGTTTCATAAATACAGTCGAAATGATCATCGTTTCTTGCAAGTTCTATGTCCATTTCATTGAAATGCCGGCAATAATTGTCCCTCTTCCACGGAGAGACCACACAGCTACCACACACTAAAGTGTATTCTACTAATTAGTTAAATCGCTGTTATAAAAAAATAATTATCAAAATCGGTCCTTAAACGACGGTGTTTTGCGTGAACAAACATAAAAAACTATACGAATTGAGTAACCTCCTCCAGTTTTTCGTCAGTTAAAATCTGATTTCTTTCATAGACAAGGAAGACAGTGGGTGGGTGGTGAGAAATAACATATTCATACCAATGGCGTGTCTAGGCTTTTCGGTTGATTCCTCTTCCGTCGCTTCAGTTGATCCAAGGCGGTTTCTAGTCGGGATGAGCATCGTTCTCCGGCTATAGGCGCCGTGGTTAGGGGTGGTAGGCCTCCGGGGCCCACTGAAGATACCGGTCTGCCGTCAAAACGCTTCGCTTCGAACAAAGGAAGGAAGCGTGACTCTGTAAAAATATAAAATAAATCATACTTCCTCAATACAATAGAAAACATTTCAGCATTATTATAGTAGATTATGTACCAGGGACGTACCAAGGTATAATATGACGATATGCGATAAATATTCGATTTGAGGCTTTCATTGTTTATCGCCCGAGGTCGACCTGAGGTTTTATCATAGTTTTATGGCACCCCCTGACCAGGAAATGGGATTTTCCGTGTGCGTGGCGGGCGAAAAAGTCCACTTTATAGTCAGGTATGACCACAGTGTGACATAAAAAATATAACAAACCTATCGTGGAAGTGCCTGGTGCCTGAATAAAGTAAGGTTAAAGCCTGTTTTTCTGGCGACGGTCTTCACTTCGTCAATTATAAAAAATATGCAATAACCTTTAAAGTTGTGAAAAAATATGAGCACCATACGTTATTCGAGTGCCTAGCACGGTTCATCAGCAGGTTGATTACGTAACTATTGTTAATACCGTGTGGTGACGGCAGAGTAGAATGCAATTGTCACCACCCCAAATCTTTCCCGTGGGTGTCGTACAAGGCGACTAAGGATAAATCAATGATGAGGAATGGGCAGCAGCGTTCCTATTGTACCACCTAGCAATAGCAATGTACTGCGACTTTTGTGCCCGATAAATGGCAATAGGCTCGCCACCTATTACATGGGACCTAACATAATTGGCGAAACATAGGTGGCGAACCTATTGACATGTATCGGGCATCACGTAAATCACAATTTTATTGCTAGATGGTATAAGGGGAACTCTGCCTTAAAACCATAAGGTGGTGACAATTTTATTCTGCCCTGCCGTCACCCACCACATGGCGTGGCATGGCAATTTACTTCATTCATTTTTCCCTAAAATTTCATGCTGGCCTGAGAGCTAAAACATGAAGCCTCACTCAAACTGCAGTAGGTATAATCATAAGGACATTACTCGAGCGCGGTCAACGTTTGTTCGCCACCTCCCGCCACCGCTGCTGTGTGAGTGAGGTTTTACGTAGAATGTGCTAGCCCCACAGATATATCAAATTATATCTGTGGCTAGCCCCGACTCATCAAAGTTGGCTAAGGGAGATTGTCTAGTGCAGAACAACACCTTAGGGTACCCGAATGGTGGAGAGCACACCACCAACAACGACAAACCCAAAGAGGGTTGGTGGCAGGCAGGCGGCTGGCTCTAAAATCTTTAGTAGTATCGATTGGAATGTTGAATTGTTGCCAAAAAGTTCATGGCTTCATGACGTCTGACAAAGGTCAGACTGGCGACACGCACATATTACAGAAATCTGGGATAAATAGGCGTGATTTTTTTTCTGTTTTTTAATGAGCCACACGTTGAATTGGGTATACATGTATGTATGTGTACTTATTAAGTGACGTAATAACAATAGACAATCACAAGTTCGTGACTCATGATCGTGAACTAGACAAAACAAAACGGAAAGTTATAATGAAGATGATATCTACGTATAGACAGTTACTACAGATGTCCCATTTGTTTTCACTTCTATTGTTCTTGCTCACGCCGTGGCGAGACAGTTTTTTGTTTTATTTACATGTCGTTTTGATGTTTAATATATTGTTTAATTGTTTAGAACTTTACTGCCGCACTCAGAGACGTCAAATAACGATAATGAGTACTTAATGTCAAAAAATGACAATTCAAAATTAGTCGGTATTCTTGCCGGGTCTATGGTCTAGATATAATTGAAATTTTTTGACATTAAGTACTCATTAAAGTTATTTGACGTCTCTGAGTGCGACAGTTAGAAATGGTTATCAATGGACAGTAGTGTTGTTTAACATCAGGATATTGATCACAGGGTCAATAGTTTAGTTAGCTCATCATCATTATCATCACCAGCCTTTTGCCTTAGGGAAAGTTTTTGGTGTGCTCCAGCTGAGGACAATCCACTGCTGCGGCACAGGCTTTCCCTATGGATGGAAGATATAGGGAGAAAATGGGCCATAACCCACCACCCTGGCCCAGTGCGGGTTGGTGGGTATTAACGACTGCAGATGCAGCCGAGACCAATGGCTTATCGTGCTTGCCGAAGCACGCAGAAACTCGAGATAATGAATTATTGGTCACCCATCCAATGACCGGCCTTAGCGAAGCGAACATTGCTTAGTTTACGCAATCGCAGATCGATCGCGCTATGCCACTGCGCTAGCGACCTCCACGTTAGCTCACGTAATTTTGAATAGTCCACAAGTCGGTTATTATTTTAGTCTTAAATTGGACCTAGTTAGACCATCATCGCCATCTTTTGAGTTGTATCATCTGTCACCAGAAAGTGACTATTGAGACAAATGAATGTTTGTATAGTAAAGTGATGGAAAGGACCATGTGATATTGTGATGACAATTCAATTCATTCTTCTCAAGGTTTAGGCTGAGCTTATACAGGCGGCCGCCTGCCTCCTGACACCACCCTCTTTGGGTACCTATGCTGTTGTTGGTGGTCTACCTACCCTCCACCTTTCGGGTGCTCCACGGGAAATCTTACAGACAAAAATTTGTAGGAGCAGAAACCGCAATGATGGCGTAATAAATTTTAAGAAAACATCAGTTTATAACGTGAGAATTTTCCAAGCTTATAACCGAGACCTACTACTAATTGGTGTATTTAAATCTTACTGTATGGTAATGGTAAAGTACGAAGTTCGGTGCGAATTTGGATATCCGTGCAGGGAAAGCGTGAGAAAAGCTTTCGAAGAGAGCTGTGCAATGTCTTCTAGCATAGTTAAAACCTTTTCTCGGTGATTTCACACTACCTTCGTTTCGCTACGGACCTATTTGTACTATACTATACGGAACTATACTGTTTCCCTGGCATGAAATTGAACCAAAAGCTTTCTCTGAATCGAATTTAATTGTGGTCTCAGTTGTCTTACTATGTAATAAAGAACAAGACACAGAAAACGTTAATTTAGGTATGTCACCGTTAAATTGTAAATACAGTTAGATTAAAATCTATCTCGCAATACTGTAAACTTGTCGAAAAATTGTGATTTGTAACAATTTATATGTTAACTTTATTGTTATTATTGGCACTCACAATATTCCTATCTATCAGTTTTTGTAAGCAACTTGTAATTTATTGTTTTCCTTACATAAAATTGTTTAGTCTACAGCTGTAGTGATGTACTTCTACAATTAATTGGTTTTCAACCCAAGAACTTAAGTTACTGTATCCATACGTTACGTGTATTACTTATTAAGCTTAACTTTTTCAATAACACATTTTCTGGTCAAACCATAATTAACGATTAGCTACAATGACAATTTCCTAAAATTTCTTCTACAATCGTATCCACCAAAGTTCCTCCCGGAATATTAGGGATGTGTAAACGGATAGAGTCCGAAAAATTAAAGATCACAACACCCACCTTTTCCAGTCTCCGCTTCAGCCAATTGATTGTCACTAGCTGACGCCGTTTTTGCAAACAATATGAACATCCACCAGAATCTCACCATTTCTAACACAATAAACAAACATCTATACTGGCCACAACAGAGACCTATAAAAGCAGGTCTTATTTTACTCGACAAGCAAAGAAAAAACAAAAATTGGCGCGCACTTGCCTAGCTGTCACCGCAAGATTCAAACTTGGAATGCAAAAGCCAAGACGGCAAGTGCAGTCTTTGGAAAATAATCCCCGCTCGAAGAGATCTAAGCTCTGTTCCTACAATAGACACCACATCTCTACCGTGACATGCATTCAGAACGGCACTTAAAATCCAGGTGTTAAGAGACGTTTTCCTGTGCCTTTGGTTGTTTTGACTAAAGTCTCTTTAGTGACAGTTGCTACTTACTAGGCGATGAGGAAGATTGATTAACAGAGCGAGAAAGAGATGTCTCCACTTATGTGACGTTGAGAAATCGTTAGGTGTAGTACTTACTTTTATAATTTGGACACTTATTAATGTTTTTTACAGCCTTCGAACTATAATGGTACTACACAACAGACATGCGGCAAGCTATAATATAACGAGGGATGGGCAGCAGCGTTCCTGGTGTACCATCTTGTGATCTCATATGACTCCAGGTAAATGGCAATAGGCTCGGCATATTACCAATATAAAGAATATTAAATACTTTATATAAATAAAAATATAATTATAAAAATAATTTATACTTCTTACAAATAAACTAGCTGACCCATAAAAAATACATACATAAATCACGCCTATATCCCCGAAGGGGTAGGCAGAGGTGAACTAGAACCCACGTTTCGCTAATTATGTTAGGTCCCATGTCAATAACCTACGACCTATTCTCAGACCTACCAAATAAACAAAAAAATTTAATAAAAAATCGGTCAAGCCGTTTTGGAGGAGTTCGATTAAAAACACTGTGCCACGAGATTTTTAGATTAGATGTATAATAAATAATGATAATAATTACCAACCAGCTCGGCTAGCATGAGCACCGAAGCACGATATGAAATTGGATTTTTGACAGTTCAAAGCGATAGATGGCTATATCATTATTGTGTTTCGGTGGTCATGCTAGCCGGGTGGATATGGGTAAAGCTTAGACATACATACATAAATCACGTCTATATCCCCGAAGGGGTAGGCAGAGGTGAACTAGCACCCACGTTTCGCCAATTTTGTCAGGTCCTATGTAATAGGTGGCGAGCCTATTGCCATTTATCGGGCCCAAAAGTCGCAGTACATTGCTGGGTGGTATAAGAGGAACGCTGCTGCCCATTCCTCATCACTGATTTATCCTTAGCCGCATACGATATCCTTGTACGACACCCACGGGGGAGATTGAGGGTGGTGACAATTGTATTCTACTCTGCCGTCACCACATGGCTATGAAGCATTAGATGTTTAAATGTCCAATTTTACCCGTTTCTTCAAGTCTACCTACCAAAATTGTCACAGTGCAACTATTAATGTGACACAGCATTTCATCTGAGCCGACATCATGATCATCTTTCTCCTAGCTCAACTAGAGTGTGACGTAATTACGAAAGGAAATTAGGTTGTCGTCTGAGGCGTGATAAATTGGTGACAACAGGGAAGTTGAGTGACCTCGTCACCGTCGTCGTTTTGGGTTGATGGCACCAATGCGGACAACGAAATGAGATAACTAGGGCGTCGATTGAACTGCTCGGTGGATATATAGGGACCGCCCACAGGAATTGACTGCCGGCCTATCGTACTTCTAAATTATGCTTTATCTTTACAAACACACAAGTCGTTTGTATGTATGTATATTACATTACAGCCGTACCTACTCAGAGACGTTAATTAACGATACTAAGGGCCTGTTTCACAATAGACTAGTAAGTTCGAAGTAGCTTACTTTGCAGTTCAATTGACATATATTTCATATTACAACTGTTAAATGATCTGCGAAGTAAGCTACTTAGAACTTGTCGATTGTGAAACAGGCCCTAATACTTATTAATATCTACAAAAAAATGTCAATTCAATACTAGTCGTTATTCTTGCCGCGTATATGGTCTGGTTTTACTCAGTAAAGTTAATTGACGTCTCTGAGTGCGGCAGTTAGTTGCCTTGTACGACACCCACGGGAGAGATGGGGGTGGTGACAATTATATTCAGCTCTGTCGTCACCACACGACGGTAACTCCGATGCTCTGTTTCTAGATATTTATGTCTTTCCGTCCCATAATTCATGACTCGGATGTTATGGATTATGGAGCTGCCCTTAATGCCCCATCTCAACTTTCCTCCCTGTATAGCAATTAATTCATGACTCGGATGTAATGGATTATGGAGGGCTCGATGGCGCAGCTATATGGAGATCCTCCGTGCTTCGGAAGGCATTTTGCCGTAGCCGTTGGTACCAGCTGCATATACATACATAAATCACGCCTATATCCGGTGATATAGAGGTGAATTAGGTGTAGGTGAATTAAAGTTGGTGCACTTTTCGCCAATAAAGTTATAGGTCCCATGTAATAGGTGGCGAGCCTATTGCCATTTAAAGGGCACATCAAGTCACAGTATATTGCTAGGTGGTATAAAAGGAATGCTGCTGCCCATTACTCATCCCTGTATTTACCCTTAGTCGCCTTGTACGACACCCACGGGAGAGATGGGGGTAGTGAAAATTGTATTCTGCTCTGCCAACACCACATGGCACAGTCGTTAATACTCACCAATCCACACTGGGCCAGCGTGGTGGGTTATGGCCCATTCTCCCTATACATAATAGAATAGAAATTTATCAATATAGTATTCTTCCTTATACCTATATGCATATGGCCCAGCAGTGAGGATATTGAAGAGCTAATGGTGATGTTATGACCCTAGATCCCTGTTCCCAGGAAGGAAGATAATGTTGTCAGAAACGATACCGTCCAATGCAGCGATGTCCAAACCTAGACGCAGTTTCCCAACTCCCTATATGCTCGCGAAGTACCCCCCAAAGTACTAACAGTGTCTTAAATTTGTTTCGCCTATTGTCTCAGTGGCAATTGTCCAAAAGTTTGCAACCATTGTCTGCTATTGTTCTGTAGGTACCTACCTATACTTATTACTTATGAAATTGTAGGTAGGTACCTACTTACAAACCTGTGAATGGGGCGTTTTGACGCAAGATTTAATCTAATTAAAAAATCTTATCTTTATCATACTGACTGTTGGCAAATTAACAAAACATCTGAGAACTTCTGCATTCATAATCAAGTCCTAGTTATGTTTCAACATACTTTAGGTATTGTACAGTCAACTGCACGTCAGTCTTTACAACACTGTCAAATGTCTCCAATCGACGATCTTATGGGCTTCCGAGAGTTCAATCAGCTTGACGTCAAGCACGTCGATTTTAGCTCGCTTCTAGCATTTTGAGCGACTACAACGCTTGCTTGATGCTTGAGTCAAGCGCTTGAGTCGCCCACCTCTGCCTACCCCTTCGCGGATATAGGCGTGATTTATTTATGCACCATAGTATTTAGATACCTATATGACTATGTTAGCAAGGGCAGTCGTATATAGGTGCGTTATTTATGTTACATGTTGTATAAACACGGAAACAATCAAACCCCAGAATCTGTTTGTTCATACAACGACCTTAATACATGTCGTACGCCAGCAAACAGAAGCAATCTTCCCGGACAAATCGCAGGAAACAATAAACGTATGACGACAACGTCATCATTGTGTGTGCCGTGCTGTACAGCGTTGAGCAAGCCACGCTCGGGCGTCGGTCTGGTGCAAGCACTCCGCCATTGTTCCAGCACAATGGGGAAAGCCGTGTCCAGGTGTGCTGAGCGAGCGGTTGGGCGAGCGTGGAGCCACTAAAAACGCGACTAGAGTGCGGGCCAGATAACTCCGCGCGTGGTCAAAATTGGAACTAAAATTTCGTCTCCTATTTTGTTAGAGTGTCAATGTTAGCGAGCAGTGCCACCCCTCGCGCGCGGACTTATCTGGACCGCACTCTAGCCGCTGAGATTTTTTTTTGTTTTCATGTAGTTTATTTATACATACATAGGTACATAAAGCACCCCTAAACCCGGGTTTTCACAGTCAAGTTGGGACACCCTTCTAATCCTAACGCACTCGGACGCCTGCATCCAATCAGAGACGTCCAAATAGTCATCCGAGCCTACTCGATCCGAGTGTCCGATATTTAACTGCGAAATAAAACAACATTTGCATGCAATAGTAAGGACATCCTCCCCTTTTCATTCATTTTTGGTCCAAAATTAAAAGTGCCGGCCAATAAATAAAAATGCTGTATTCTGATAGAACACGTCGGCCTTAGCATTTGTAAATATGGCATCAAAGCTGTAGCACCAATATTAGTAGTGCTATACAGGATGGAAAGTTGAGATGGGGCATTAAGGGCAGCTACCATATCCTTGCTACCACGCGAAAATGGTCCTAGGAGACACTTACCAACTCTTTGAGTGGTGACAACCGACATTCACAGATTTATGATAAAATGTACAGTCAGCGAGAAAATCGTCAAATTAAGAATTTTTATGGAAAAAGTTTTCTTTGATTTGTGGGTGTTCTATTACTCTAACCTTAGTTGGTCTCACAGAGTGTTTTAATCCTCTATGGGAAAGGGATCGATTGGCTTTTAAAAAAAAATCTCAATTCTGACGATTTTCTCGCTAACTGAACATTTTATCTAAAATCTGTCAATGTCGATTGTCATCACTCAAAAAGTTAGGAACGGTCTACTAAGACCATTTTCGCGTGGCGGCAAAGGATATGGTAGCTGCCTGCCACAGATATGGTAGCTGCCCTTAATGCCCATCTCAACTTTCCTCCCTGTATAGCAGTACTAATATTGGTGCTACAGCTTTGGTGTCATATTATCAAATGCTAAGGTCGACGTGTTCTGTCAGAAAACAGCACTTTTTTTTATTGGCCGGCACTATTGATTTTGAGCCAAAATGGAGGATGTCCTAGAATAGAATAGAATAGATATTTATTGCTATAACTGTGTACAAATTGCTGGTATGATGCTTAAGTAAGTCACAACAGTTTGCCCATTTTGAGCATGCAATCTAGATACGTTTTGAATTTTTAATTAAATATTATTTGTAAAAAAGTATTCATTCAAGTTTTAAAAGACATTATTTATCAGCCAGGATTTTAATTTAAACTTGAATTTAGGCAAGTCTTGGGATTTAATATCAAGAGGCAGATGATTGAATACTTTTATACTGGTGTAAAAAGTACTTTTATAATACAAAAAATTATTAATTCTAGGTATACATATATTGTGCTTATATTTATTTCTGACCGTATACAAAACATACGAACATTTAGATATTCGAACCTTTGTAACACGTTTTATACCATGTTGTATGCGATTATGGGATGATTCTTATTAGAGCAGGCTGCACCCGCGACGGGCCGTATTTTATATTGTACGTGGTGTAAACGAGCGTCGAGTGGGCCCGGGACGGGATACGAATAATGCTCCTATTCCAGAGGAGTCGAGGAGTCTTCTGGAGTCTGGATTGCGGACGAGATCCGGGCGAATGCCTAACTTATACCACTCGACCAACCAAGATGTATGTCTGCCTGGATTGCAGAGGACGCGGATTCGATTCCCGCATTAAGACTATAATTATTCGCACTTTTCATAACCACAAAAATTCTTTACTTCTAAAATATTTAAAAAATGTAGGTAATTGTTTACGCGCATCGCCTGCCTAAATAAAATATTAAAATACCAAACGAATGACAATTTGCCATACATACCTGTTAAATTCTAAAGTATACAATCTCCACCTGGCTCAAAGCTTTCAAAAGCCCGCCTTATGGCCCCACAGCCAATTTTATTATACCGGTCTATTGTCGTGATTCGAAAAAATCCGCATCCGTATATGTAAACACGGGCATAATAACTACACCGTTATGAATCGTCGATAACGGCGTAATAAATAATGATACCTCTGGCTTTTACACATTTATTTCTAAAACGTTGCTTTAAAGAAGAAAGATTGTGTAGGTCTGTATGTAGGTAGTAGGCATATAGGGTTAGAAACTTTTTTTTTTGTTTTGATTAAACCACAGATATATCGATGTAAGTGATATATCTGTGGATTAAACTATGTATAAAGTATCATCAACGCCAGCCCTTTACTTTCCCCGCTGCTGGGGCTCCTTTTGAATATATTTATTTATTATTTATTTATTTATTGTGATAAAAACGACATAAATCTATTACATTTTTTTTATACACTCACACCTATCATCTAGCCCAAAGTAAGTAGCCTAAGCACTTGTGTTATGGATACTAGATGACGGACATATTATTATGTAGGTATATAAATGTTGAAAATATACTACATAAACATATACACAACCATGACTCGAAAACAAACATTTGTGGTCATCACAAAGTTTGCCCCTACCAGGATTCGAACCCGGGACCTCTTGGCCAATACCCAGCAATCTGAGCATTCGACCAAGGCGGCCGTCAGAGATATGGCATATGACATGGCATCTATGGCATACATAACCCACCACGCTGACAAAGTGCGGTTTGCTGACTATTAGGTACCTACATTAACGACTGCAGATGCAGTGCCAATGCCGTGTGGTGACGGCAGAGTAGAATTAAGCAATTGTCACCGCCCCAAATCTCTTCCGTGGGTGTCGTACAAGACGACTAAGGATAAATAAATCAATTATGAGGAATGGGCAGCAGCGTTCCTCTTATACCACCTAGCAATAGCAATGTACTGCGACTTTTGTGCCCGATAAATGGCAATAGGCTCGCCACCTATTACATTGGATCTAATCACCTAACATAATTGGCGAAACGTGGGTGCTAGTTCATCTCTGCCTACCATTTCGGGAATATAGGCGTGATTTATGTATGTATGTATGAAGATGCAGTGCCTTCCGGAAGAACTCTCAACCAATGGCCGGCTTTAGCGAACATTGCTAAGTTTGCGCAGTCGCAGGCCAATATAGAGCTCCTCCTGATACAGTTTAGTTTGTATCTTTCTCACAAATAAACATTTGAAAATATGTGTCGGCATAGTTATAAATAAGAATTACCTACTTATCTACACTATACAGCTTAAATAGATAACAGTGTAATGATAAATGAAACAGTCAAAAAAAGCGTTGATGTCTTTTTAACACAAATTTAATGAAAGCTATGAAAGAGTTCAACGCTGTCCGGTTTTTATGTTGTTATTGCAATGGTGTACCTAACATTTATTAAGTACTTCGAGCTTTTAATATTTGTTAGGTACGCAGTTAGCAAAGTACCTACCTAGTCCCACTCTAGGATTCTTACCTTGCAAACGGACTGGCCACAGGCATGAAATAAATGTTAAGAACTGCAGTATTATGCAATGTGCAGCAAGGATTGATAATGTTAATAATTATTTGATGGATTTGAACGTACGTAACTTCCCACTACGTAATTTTTAAATCGTCAAAAGTTTTCTATATAATTTTATTACAATTATCTGCAAGCTGAATATGCCTACAAAAATTTAAATAGAAAATAATTTAGGTACTACCTAATTGCAAAAAACAATATTTATAAAACTATCATTCTATAATCATACATCTTATCAGTATTATGGGTGTTTGATTTTTAGATGTAATTTTTTATTACACATGTAGGGTATTATTTAGCACCTTATTGAGGTAGGTCTGTACTGCATTTGTGTTCATACAATAAATAGCTTAATAAACCTACGTAGGTACCTACGTAAATTATGTAAACCTTTCGATCGATCATTAGTTCGTCGATTTTTATCAGTTTTTTTAAATTCCTTCTACCATGTGGGAAGGTAGCGGGATCTAGCCCATACAGCCACTCCAGTTCAGTGCGTAATCTGTCTCCGCTGTCAGTCATTCATGCTTGTCAGTCAGTCCAGTCATTTCATTCATTCCTTTGGGCTTGTTTTGTGTGTGGTGTGGTCTCACTATAAGTATTTGGGTCTAAAATTGATGTGTTTAAAATGAATATTGCGTGTTTAAAACAAAAATGTGTTCCAAGGTGGTAATATCTTTGCATTATTCATGAATGCTCAAAGTGATCGACTATTAAAGTGACGAACAAGGTAACTCAAGATATTCTCGTAAGACAAAAGGCTTCGTCCTTCACACATTAGCTAGAGTATCATTGTTTGAACAATCGTTATCTGCACGTCGCCGATAGTGTTAGATGGTGATTGTAGAAATGCTAACGATGTTACACTGCATGTAAGTAAGTAAGTACAACAACAAGAGGCTGTCGTGCGCTCGACTTAATTCCATCAAGATCTAATACTAACTTCTCTCCCTGTCGTACTGGTGGCGGGCCCTCGCTTCTATAACATACAACGCTATTAAGGTATTTAGCTTACTAATGGGACATCACGATGGCTAACGTAAAGAATAAATTAAAGACACCAAATAGTACATCCAAGTTGGGGAATAGGTCTTCTAAAAAAACATCCCCAGTTGTAAATAATGCTGTTGAATCCATTACAGTCATGAAAAGACCCAGCAGTACCAAGTTGATCACTCCCGAAGATAAAGTGCATATTTTATTGAAAAATGGTCACATTGTGAAAGACCAGTTCATTAAAAAGCCAAAGTATAACAATGGCAAGATAGATAAGGAATCTCTATCTATAACCAAAGAGAGCTTGATGTCAAAAAATGGTAAAATAAAAAAGAAACATACAGAGTGTATTAGGTACTTTGATAACATACTGAAGAGTGAACTTTTGATTGATGATTCGCGTAAAAAACCAAAGCCCACTGATAAGAATAGTGCCAGTGCCACCAACAACAATGATATTGATTTAAGTAATCACAATATAAATAATACAGTATCGGAATCTGTTGAGAATCCAACTAGATCAAAGTGTAAATATAAGGAAGGTAAAGAAAAAGAATTGAAATCCAAAAGAAAACCTAAATCAACATCAAATGAAAAACAAACTACCACGGACCAAGCCAGGTTTGAATGTGACCACTGCAGCAAAGTGTATTTTGTTAAATCCTCATTATGCAGACATATGCATGGGCATCTCAACTTGAAGCCACATAAATGTCCACATTGCACTAAAAAGTTTCGTTATGCTCTAAAAATGCAGGAACACATCCTAACTCAGCATAATGAGTACGAAGAAGCACTCTCGTCATATCTATGTGATATATGCGACAAACATTTTAAGTGCAAAGAAAGTTTTAATATGCATCTAACTACTCATATAAACAATCAAGAGACATTTAAATGCCTGTATTGTGAAGAGTCGTATTCTCAATACTACATTCTCACGCAGCATGAGAAAAAGCACCTGGTGAAAGGTCGCTACAAATGCACCGTTTGCAATATGACTTTCCGAAACCGTGAACTTATCATGGATCATCTCAAAAGTCATTTGAAGATAAAAGAATTCATGTGTCAATACTGTGGAAAAGAGTTTTTACGTCTCAATTCTATGCATAGACATGTTCAAGTGTGTCATGGTGGCTTGAGAATTCAGTGTCAAATATGCAAAAAATATTTAAAAGGCCATCTAACTGAACATATGAGAACACATGAAAAGAAACGACCTCATAAGTGTCCTGATTGTGGTCAACGTTTTACGCAATCAACACAGTTGAATGTTCACAGGCGCTCACATACAGGTGCTCGGCCATATCCTTGCAGGATTTGTAAGAGAAATTTCTCACATTCAAATGCTTTGATGCTTCATATTAGAAGACACACTGGTGAGAAACCATTTCCTTGTGCAATGTGCCCTATAACATTCTCCCAACTGCCACATATGAAGGCTCATATGAGAAATATACATGGTAAAGAAAATGCATACAGGTGCAAAAAGTGCAACCTTTTCTTCAAACTGAAAGTCGATTTGGAAAATCACTCAAAGAATTGTACTGTTGGAGACAGGGAATTGAGTTTTGAAGAAAAGCTTGAAGCCTCTGTTAAAATTGAAGAAATAGAGGTTGTGGAATCTGTGATGAGTTTGTCTCGCATGAGGTACCTCCTTGCTCTTCTGTTGACAATGATTGCAACCAAAGACAAATTGAAGTATTTAGGTGAGTAAACATTTTCATTAAACATATTTAAGTTACACAATTGCCATATTCTGAATGCACTGTTTTGTTTTAGTGTGGAGAACATGCTTACTGTGTGTTTGCCCATAACAGATATTCATTGAAAAAAACAAACATAATCAACCATTTTTATCTATAATAATATTATTTGAAAATTATTATACTTAACAACGTTTTATCATCTACATTAAGACATGAATGGGGATTCCATGCAATACCTACAGTTCAGCATTCATTGATACTGTAACCAGGTTGAGCAATAACTTATAGTGCACTGTCATTGATGATACAAGTGTGGTCACTCATTATTTATACAATATGTAAAACAGCACACTTCACAATTCATGATGGTCATTTATTATTCAATTCAAAGCTATTTTATACATTGCAACTTAAAAATCCAGTACTATTGGGAGTAGTGTATTAATTATTCACTATTTACCCTTATAATGTGGAAAATCCTCTATTTAAGCGCAGTAGGCACTATAAAAAACCAAATGCCTTATAACAATTATTTTTAAATTTATTATAGGTATGGACATAGTGGGTGTGAAAGCGTTTTCTGTTTTCAATATTAGCAAGTTTGTTTGCTTTATGTGATGTGCAGCGAGTGTCGGCGAGAAGTCTCCTTGATCAACGTAGCTTTGTCACCGTGGTTTTATTTTAGCAATTAAAAGTTTTTTGGTATTGTACGAGGAAATTGAGTAAGCGATGTAATGGTAACATTTCGGCGAGTGAGTTCATCTCCATTTTGTTGATAATTATGCGGTGTTGGTCGGTGATGGTCTGGGCTTTGTGTTAGTTAAGGAAATGGTTTTTTTTTATAAAGGTGTAAGGTTGCGGTCCAGCTTGAAATGGTGGCGGCTTATTAGTTCATAAGATGATCTTTTACAAATTAAAATTATTTAAATGACTTCTAGATATTCCTTTATGTTAGGTATTATTGACTGCCTGTGCTGTAAATATTATCTCTGCTCATGTTATAGATTCTAATTTTGCTTGCCACTTTACATTATCTAATAAGAAGTAAATTTGTCTTTCCAACTTTTATTGGTAGAGGTATATTTGAATAAATAAAAAATATAGAATAATTTTCACCTATCAAAATAATTTAAGGTTTCCAAATACTAATGTGTGCATTTATGACAGGTTTCAATAAACGTCTTATCGACGAACTTCTGATCGAATCTCTGGAAGCTATGGATTTAGTTCCTTGCAAGGATGAAACTCTGGCGCCTATAAAACGGCTCAAGACTAACATTGCAATGCTCCTCGCTGGCACCGTCCCTAAGGAGCAGATGGAGAAGCTCAATAATGAAAATAAGTCCACGGAGGAAATACTGGAATTGCTCACAGGGGAAGAGAAGAAAGAGTATTGAAAGGTACAGTGTTAAGTTTAGGGTGCACGTGAGACAGACGTCCGATTGCAAATGTTGTGTACTTAAGGCAGTTTCCTAATACAACGCGATTGCTGGATCATCGCGCGAGTTACTCGTACGAACGCGCGATCAAACCTATTGAACTCGAATAGGTGTCCTAACTGACAATCGCGCGACGCGGCGGAGAGTACACGCGATGGTCGCGTCGATCGATCGCGTTTTATTAGGACACTGCCTAAGACCGCACAATTCAAAAACACATCCACAATTTACACCTATTTATCAGAGAGAGGTGAATTACCACCCATGTTTCGGCAATTATGTCAGGTCCCATGCAAAAGGGGATGAACCCATTGCATTCTATCGGGCATGTAAATCGCAATACATATATTGCTAGCTGGTATAAGAGGAACGCTCTTGCTCATTACTCATCGCCTTTCTTTAACCCTTTAACCTTAGTCGCCTTGTACGACACCCGCGGGAGAGTGAGGGTGGTGTGACAATGGTATTCTGCTCTGCCGTCACCACAAAATAATAGGTAATAATATATTTATTCAGATAGCGTGATAGCGACAGATGCCGTCACCACATAGCGGATACAAAAACAACATAGTTATGTATGTACTAACACAAGTTTGTTGTCTATAGTTTTCAAGATGGCATTTGCCCTGATCCTACAAAATAAATTAGTTAGTAATGCCACAACCGGCATGAAACCGGCATGGTTTCACACGACGGCAGAACAGTGGGCAGCGCAGTTCCTACTGCTACTGTTTGAACGCACATGGTATTAAGCAAATGCACTTTTTCACTATTACATTTTACAATCCAATTGAGTCAACCGAAAAGAGGATCCAGAATCGTCGCATTCGACAAAATTCACAATAATCTAACCCATCAATCAGCACTTAGCCGTATAGCAATATTCTACAGCGATTTACGCGCCCGATAGATATGAAAATGAAAATATGGTTTATTCATATAAGGTATGATTACATACACTCATGAATCGTCAAAGAAATAATGTTAAACACTGGAAACGAAAAGAAAAACAGTTTCCAATATTTAACGTTATAAGCTACACCATCCGTTCGTAAACTACCAGGAGGCCTTGTTCTGAGAAGAACGGTCAAGAAACTCAGCCAGTTTGTTCCTCCCTTTACATGAAGTTATGAGTTAATGAAAGATGTCATAAAATGTTTTAATATATTAGATATCCTATTATATTCTATCTTATCATATTAGTTATCATATTTATAAAATATATTTAATTTGAATGTTTATGGACATCTTTCATTAGGTATAAAAAAAAATATATAATTATTACTGGTACTTAGCATAGCTTAATTTACTTGGTTAAAAATAATTAAAACTTATACAGAAATATACATGTCATTTGGTCTCATTACCATACAAAATCTATATCCACGCATCTTTATCGTTTATGTAGTCTATAACCGTATAATATCCCTTCTTCACTAGTCTTTGTTTAATATTTGATAGCAATACGCTCCCTCATTACATGGGAATGTGGTGGTTAATAATACACCTCTGATCTGATATGTAGGCGTGATTTATGTATGTTACATATTATTATGAAACATCTGGAGATAATTTTGGTATTTATTGTTTAAATTACATTCAATTCTATTCTATTTTGTGGAACCTTGAAGCCTTACCATGAATTCGCAAGCCAGATCTCTCTCTATCTCACTTCAGAAATCGGGACCTGGGGGCCAATTCTCGCCATATTTGAGATTATTTCGAATTCGAGTTTAAATTTCGAACCCTTCTTTCGATTACAAAATCTCGAAATTAAATTTCGACCGCTGTTGACCACTCGAAGTAATACGAACGGTTTTCCTTCGAAATAAATTGTTCTCGATTTGTCCAGAATAGATTGAAAATCGAAAAAAAATCGAATTCGAACTATATCTCGAATTCTAAATTATTTCATTTGTGCGAGAATTGGCTCCTTGGTCTCAGCTCAGCCCCCTCATCTCACCTGGGAAAAGAAAATATTTTCACGTAGCACAATCAGATAAAAGAGTTATTTTAGCTTGTTTTATCATGAAGTTTGCTCTCCAAAAAATCATTCGTTTTCAAGTTTGGATCTGTCACTCCGACCTAGGACCGTCCTTGAATGCAAACTTCATATTGTACTATATTAAGTAATTGATTTTGTATTTTTTACAGGATTTTTACAAAAATGAAAAAAATTGTTCACATTGAACTTATATTTTTTGCGAGGGAAATTATATTACAATCCTTTTTTCAGTGGTACCGTTTCTTTTTGCACCTTTAGTTATTTTTATTTATTTTACTAATTAATATTATATAGGGTTGGCACAATTGATAGATTTTTTAGCTGTGTAATACTTATTTTAGCAAAGGTGCATTTAAGATATACCGATAGGGTTTTAGGGTTAATGTTAAGCTGCGTGTGTATGTGCACTGGCGGATCGCTAGGGTATACGCGGCTTTAATTAGCAAATCACATTAGGATATAACTAGGATAAGGTAACTTATTAAATGTTCTCTATTCATATCATGGATATACATAATATTTATTGTTCACATCCTAACATTTACATCACTAGTCTATAACCTTACTACGATCGCGTGAAGTTCTATTTTATTTTGCCCTAAAACTTCATTTAAAGGTATTCTTTCATCCTATTTCAACGTTGATCGAAATCGGGCAGCCCTATTACGTGTTACAAAATTCCAAAAAAATATACAGAAAAAATTATGTCAACCTAAGCTGTCATGTAAGTCATTCTGAGACTATTTTAAACAGAATGGTAGGTGGCAGTTAATAAGTATTTGTCCCTATTTTAATATGTAGCGTTGTTTGTCTTCTATGATTCTTTATTGAATCTCCGGGGATATTAGCTAAAAATGGTTTACTAAAATAGGTTGTACTTCAAGACTAATTATTTTTTCGAGTATATAAGTAACTCGTTAGATAAATTTGATATTTTTATATTTTTTAAAAATATGTTTAATGGAAGGATAAAAAATATCATGTAACGAGTATTCTTAAGGGCGTTACACATAACAACAGTTGTTGTTGTTATTTTTGAGAGTACTATTAAATGATTACCAAACCTGTCAGAATCCATAATTATTGACTCTATTAATGACTATTAGCGAAAGTGTTTTACACTTCACATACATTTCCCTTGAAGGAGATGCCTGTAGTTAGTTTTGACTAAAACCAGTATAATCATAATCCAGCTATTCCGATTGTGCATACCAAAGTCCAGATGTGGAACCTTGTTGTTGTCCTTATAAAATTAGGTATTTTTAGATATACGTTCTGCAATATCTGTCTTAGGTTTTTTAGGTTAAAGTCTTATTTAATGTAATATTTATATAAACTTCAGATTACTTAAGCTTAACCATGGTTAATAATCATTACATTAATAACATGTTATAATATTTATCCGTAGTAAGCTTTGCCCATTTGTAAAAAATCATTAACATTGTCAAAAGTCCGGAAGCTTTTAATTTTTTTCTTTTAAATAACTGCTTTACTATGATTTTTATAAATTAAACGATGGATTCTTACTAGCCGAATTTAGGAAATAGTTTTGACTAGAAGTGACATTTTTAATAAGGTCCTATTGCTCTCAGTCATATTTTACATTCTTATTCTTCCCAGTGTATCTGGGGTCGGCGCAGTATGTTTCCTCTTCCATTAATATCGGTCAGACGTCATCAAGCCACTCGGTTTTGATTCATATCATCATCCATCACACCGAAAAGGTGCTAGTGATGAATGAATGTATAGTGAGAGTAAAAGTGAGAGAAGGGCCATGTCGAGAGACTGATTGGGATGACAGCATTCCAATTCACACTGCTCATGGTTTTGGCTTACATTTTACAGCCGGCCCCTGCATGAAATGATAACAACCCTCTTTGGGGCATTCATAATTAACATTCGATCTGCCCGGCTAGCATGACCACCAAAAGACTATATCGACGGGTGAAAGCCTATTTGGTTTAAGCGACACCTAGGGCGATTTTGAGTTATATAGATATTTGGAATCAGCAAATTTTTCTGCGTCGACTGAGCTGGGTCCCATAAATATCGGAGCAGTTTTTTGGCGTTTAAACCAACGAAAATTTTGGCTTCATTTTAGAGCATTGATGTATGAAACGACAAAAAATCAATACCTTTTTAGAGAAAGTGGATATGAACCATACATTTTTTTTATTAAAAACCGTTTAAACTGTTTGTGCTTTCACAATAATAGTACTCAATTGCGGTTAGAGCGTTTTGCCTATCATTACTTTTAGAAGTAACCGTTGCTTAAAACATTTTGCTTGAATCTAAAAAAAATATGATATGGCGCTTCAACCTTTTTGCCTCTATGTCCTTTTATCATAAAATGTTGTTTGAATCATTATCGTCTGGATGCAAAACTTGACTAGCATGCCGTTTCAGAAATTGATCCGTACTCTATAATTTAATTGAGTGTCGGTCAAACATATCTCAAGTTTACCTTATGTTACTTGAAGCACTTATAAAAACTCAAATTAATGATATCTATGTACGTTCAGACATGCAAATATTATTATGTGACAATTTTGCAACGTCGGATCAAACAATGGTTGTTTGCCGCCGGCGCATTTGAGTGCCGCGGGTATAAATACCCCACCCCCCTGCGCGGGCGCTTCAGTCCAGTCTGTCGTCAACCGTGAGAACGAGTGCGCTGCGCTACGAATTTGATTATTTTAACAGTCGTTAAATTTTCATAATTATAATTTAGTTTTAATTGTTAAGCTTACTAATAATAATCACGACTGAAATGGAAAGCTATTTTTTTAATATTGAATACTGATAATTAAGTGCCGGTTTTTGGGTAAATAGTTAACTCAACCAATTGTTACCAATTCTGATATTCAGTCTGATATTGTTACTGATGATTGAATATCAGTCCGTTATTTAACCATTAGTAACAATTTTTAACAATTGGTTGAGTTAACTATGCATCAAGAAACCGGATCTTAATATGTTGCATAAATAGTTGTTATAAAAACTGATTATGATAATTATAAGGAGGATGATTCTCATAGATTTGAGAAAATCTTTTATTAAAAAAAACCACCATCTCCACTGTGAGAAATAAGTGCATGGTATTATTCACCATTCTTTATAAAGTAATACAGACATATGCGATTTAAAACAAATGTCAAAGTTTTCAAACTGTTATTTAAGCCATTATGATTTGACTCTGAAATATTTCATTTTGGAGTTTAAGCCAAATAGATTTTTTTCTATCCAGTTGGTAGAATGTAGGTAAAAGCATTTTGCCATACTCTGCAAGACTATGAAAATAACACTTAAACCACTTTGCCTGCAACCGTCAGCAGAACAAAGTGGCAGTTAAATCATTTTGCCTTACTCTATTATGTGGTTATTTTGAGTGAAGCGACATTTATTTTCAAAATTATTATCATTACAAAGTGAAGAATGTAACCAGAATATGGGTTTTATAAATCAAAACTAGTTTGTAAGACTTTCAGGCAAAATTAACAAACCGTTTTTTGGCAATGAATTTTTTTCCGAAATTAAAAACTTTGAAACGCTCTCCTGTAAAATTCAAAAAATGTCGCTTAAACCAAATAGGCTTTCACCCCTCGATATGCTATTCGCTTTGAACTGTAAAAATCATTGGATTTTTTACAGTTCAAAACGATGAATGGCTATATCTATGTGATATAGCCTTAAAGGTTAATGCCATTTATCGCTTTGAACTGTCAAAAAACGAATGACTTTTGACAGTTGAAAGCGATAAATGGCTATATCATATCGCGTTTGGTGGTCACGCTAGCCGGACTGGTGAAAATAGTTTTTAGACTAGTCTGACAACTTCGTGCGCGACCCTCCTGCGGTATGAGAGACGGTGGCGGGGACGGTGCACTGCAGATGCCAGCGGGGGCAGGCGATGGGGGAGGAGGGAGAACTCGTCCCTCCCCGCCAACATCCAGAACGCCCCATCCCCGCCACCGTCTCATACCGCAGGAAGGTCGCGAACGAACTTGTCGGACTAAATAGTGTTGTGTACTTACATACATACATACATAAATCACGCCTATATCCCCGTAGGGGTAGGCAGAGGTGAACTAGCACCCACATTTCGCCAATTATGTTAGGTCCCATGTAATAGGTGGCGAGCCTATTGCCATTTATCGGGCACAAAAGTCGCAGTACATTGCTATTGCTAGGTGGTACAAGAGGAACGCTGCTGCCCATTCCTCATCATTGATTTATCCTTAGTCGCCTTGTACGACACCCACGGGAGATTTGGGGTGTTGACAATTGTATTCTGCTCTGCCGTAACCACACGGCTATGTTGTGTTCTTGCCATTGAATAACACGTGATTAGTCCAAAGATCATTACATATTAGGTATACCCGCATTTCTATTCTATTTATTTACACTGTCTTCGATTATTTTGGCATTCCTTTTGATTTAGGATTAATGTGCCATTGATTTGTTGCTGGGTTTCTTTTAAATTGTTAACTATGATTAATTAATAAATGATACTTTATTTACATTGACTCTATTATTGGTAATAGTTATTTAATCTCGTGTTTTTATGACGGTAGTTGGTTGTCTGTTTTATCCAAATTTGTTATTTATGATTTATATAAAAAAACCAGTGCCATTTTGTTGTTTTAATTAGTATAATTATTAATGTCTTAATTTATTAGTATAATTTGACCACAACTAGGTACTTGATCATATTTTAGAGCATGTTATAATAACATTATTTATATGGTGTTAGTTAAATATCAATATCGAGAATTGTGTGTCTACTTGTTTAGTAAAACATTTGTGAAGTGGGTTAAACTAGTAGCTATTTTTGTGTCTGGATGTTGATTGAGTAGGTAACACCTGATTAAATCCTTGTAATCGAAACGTTATTTTCATATTTGATGCACATGTAACACAACCGTATGGTATGATTTTACCTTTTCCATTCATTCACATCAAAATGAATATTATGTTAAAAAATAAAGTTTAACCCTTTTACCAACACGAGTCGGTAAAATCCGACAAATGTTTTCGTGTCCATTCGGTATGTAGGTACTTTGTCGTACATACACGACCCTGACACGAAAATGTTTATTGGATTAAATTAACTCTGGCTGTTAATAATAATAACATTTTACTATGCAAAGTACGCCATTTTCAGTCTTATTTTATTGATGTGCCAATATTTATTTTTGTTCATTTTACATAATCATCTTTAGATAAAATATCAGCTAGTAAAATATCTTAAGAATAAAAATATCTTCTGTTAGTATGTAAGTGTAACTAATATCATTAAATATCAATATAACTAATTTATTTCTCTACTGTGACTATTTATAATGTTAACTATAGTTGTGGAATTGTGAAACTAATTAGGTATTTTTTAAAGTTTCGTTTTAGAGACTTCTAATTTTATATTGTACGTGATTGTGTAATGTTCGTAAAAAAAACTTTTGGAAACACTGTTTATTTTTCGCCAAAGAATTTGCCCGCCTATATTGTTGTAGGTACGTTATCTGAATTATATTAAAATATAATTTAATCACTTCATTGCTCACTATAATACTGTTGTTTAATTTGAAAAATTGATGCAGCTTTTGTTATTTATCATACCAATTGCTAATGCTTGAATTTTCCTGGTGTACCAAAGAATATGCAAATTAAAAATATTGAAACTAAAGACTTTGTTTGATTTTGTGTTTTTAACTACAACCGGTTCCAGATGGGACTTCCTTAATTAGAATATCGATCAGTACCACAGCCGGGACCAATGTCTTCCGAAGATAATTGGCGAAACGTGGGTGCTGGTTCACCTCTGCCTACCCCTTCGGGGATATGGCGTGATTTATGTATGTATGTCTTCCGAAGTACGGTAGAAATCCTAAAAATTTTTTTTTGTCACCCATCCAATGACCGGCCTTGAAAATGAAATAGAATGTTCGCATTTCATAGTTCACAAAATCGCAAGCCGAGCGAGCGTGATAAGCCACTGCGCCGTCCAGTTTCTACGAAAAATTATTGTTTTCATATCTATTGAAATACAATCACAGCACACTGATAATACAGAATTATCAATTATATTTCTAATTTTAACGTTTAATGATTAAAAAGTCGGCTATCTTAAAAAATGTTACAGAGCAGAATACACCCCCATCTCCCGTGGCGTGGATCACGTGGATGTCGTAGGTACAGTCGACCAAATTGAATCGTGACCCACCTTAAGATCATTTTCATGCAGTCATTATAAACAAACTTAGGTTGAAATTCGCTTGAACATACATTTCATGTAACAAACCTGTTATCAATTTATTAGACACTGACAGTCAATGACAAAGCTATGATCGCTATGTTAAATAGATCGGAGTAATTGAGTATTGCATGAAAAAAAAATTACGAAGATCGGCGAGGCTTGAGGCAGTCAGGATCATTGAGTTATAGTAATAGTAGTTCAATGCTTACTTCTGAGAAATTGGTAAAGGATAGAGAGGAGTGGAAGAAGAAAACATGTTGTGCCGACCTCGTCTAGAGCGGAATATGGGGAGGAAGAAGAAGACTTCTCATCATTCTACTTTCAAATGTCATATTAGTATCGTACTCTCACATAAAACGATAATGGAAACGTCTGAGGTAAATTACCTGTGAACGCACATAGGCAGCAGCATTCCTCTCATAATTGGTATTGGTCATATTATCGTACTGCCATATAAACGACATCAACGCAGTAAAATGATGTAATATTTTTTTCACTTCTCATGCTCTGTAGGCCTATTCCCTAACTTTTTTGACAGTTGAAAGTGATGATCACTGAACTATTTACTTATCCATTACTACTTTACTATAATGCTATTGTGACACTTGTCCTGTGATAACAGCAATGTATTAGTAAATAGTTCGGTGATCATCACTTTCAACTGTCAAAAAAAGTTAGGGAATAGGCCTACTGAAAGTGCTTGTTTGTGCAGGATATAGGCTGCACAAAATTGAATTTTGTGATCTAGAGCATTAACGTATCTAATCATAAAAGTATCTATATTAAGGCAAAGAAAATTAGCTATGCAGCCAAACACAATAAGAAATTCAGACATAGAATTTGTTATTTTTTAATATTTACTTAAATTTATTTGCCTTATGTGTTTTTTAAGATATAAAAGATATTAAAATTTTAATTCAAGTAGGTACGGTATGTATTAAATAATTTTAAGAAAATTATTATTTCAAAATTAATTTAATACTTGGCTGTATATGTCTGCAGCCCAAGCCAATATCAATGGGAAAAACAATTTCCTTTGGTATTCAAAACTGTACTAATTTTAGTTTGAATTTTAAGAAATGTTAAGATAAATTACTGTTTAATTTCCTCGCAATCGAAGTGAAAAGCAGAGTTTCTAACTCGTCCGCAAAACCATTTTTATCCTCGACATTACTATCAGCTAAAAGTCTCGGACAAAAATGATTCGTTTTGTGCACTTGATGGAAAATCTACTATTATTCAGGAATTAGTTATTCGTCTACAATTTTTTTACCAATGACATTCTTAGCAACAAATTCTGAAAAACAATCATATTCTTTCTAATCATTAAAACATCCATCTTTCTAAATAATTGACGTAAGCTAACTGCGTAATTTAAACTTCTCCGTGTCCAATAAGTTTAAAAAAACGAAAGTCAAATCAAATGTCAAAACAACATTTGACATTTCATTTGCTGTTGTGTAAAATTCGTGATGTGATGTGGATCAAAAGAAATTAAAAACATTTTCTATTTAGATTGATAAATATTCAAAAAGTCTTCAGCATGGGGACAACTGGGCAATCGATTACATTAGCAAATAGTATTATAGGAGTGGGGATTTTGGCTATGCCTTTTTGTTTCCAACAAGTAAGACTAATCTTTGTAAATATTTATTAATAAGATGAAAGTTGTAGTAAATAAACACAGACACTTAATATTTCCCTAAATCATATTGAGAGAGTAGCATTCTAAAAATAATATATACGCACTTTAATTTTTATGTCATAATTTGTTTAACTTCTCTTAACTACTATTTCTACAAACTGCCTTATGTTTTTTATCGTATTATGCACTATAATATATTAAAGGTAATTTTTCTAGTGTGGAGTTTTGTTAGCTACGCTAATTCTTATACTGATGGGCTTAGTATCAAGATTATGTAGCTACTTTCTAATAAAATCTGCTGTGTTAGCTAGGAGAAGAAACTTCGAATTTTTAGGTAAGAAATTGTATGGTATACCTGTTATCTATTTTTGAGTGTTTTACTAAAACATAAACAGTAATAAATTTCACTTTGTATTCATTTAACTGTGAAAAAAATGCATGTGAAACCAGTTGTTTTCAATATGCAATTGGTCTAAAAAGGAAATAATTACCTTACTTGTGTGTAGTGCTAATGCAATGTTATCTTTATAATAGATTTTATATTCAATATACCAGGTGTGCTAACATTATAACATTTATTGTAATAATATTTCAATATCTGAAATATTTTGGTATTCATTTAACTGTGAAAAAAATGCATGTGAAACCAGTTGTTTTCAATATGCAATTGGTCTAAAAAGGAAATAATTACCTTACTTGTGTGTAGTGCTAATGCAATGTTATCTTTATAATAGATTTTATATTCAATATACCAGGTGTGCTAACATTATAACATTTATTGTAATAATATTTCAATATCTGAAATATTTTGTTGAAATTGTTTTTAAATCCTGATATGTATGTTATGTAAAATCAATTATAATTAGTATTTATTTAACAAATTGACCATCAGCATGAGAGTAATATTAAGGGTTTAAATATAAAATTGCCGTTTTGTATGGAGAATTTAGTGAAAATTAATTTTTCCATACAAACATATTTGCGATTTTTTAAGGAGCCACAAACTAAGATAAAATTAAGATAAAATTTAAAAAAAATAAGATAAAATTTTAAACATAAATATAAATCCTTGAAATGAAGTTTAAAATTAAAAAAGAATGGACATAACTATTGTTTCAAAGAAATTATACACTACTACTAAATAATGAGGGAACATCGGCAATTTCATACTTTAACCCCTATTATAATTTCAAAACGGTGTCTATTAAAAGAAGTTCAGGCAGATTTATAGAGATTATTTAAAAAAAATCTTCCTTCCTCCTGCCCTTATCCTACTTGTAATTGGGGTTGGCACGACATAGCTTTCTCTTCAACTCCCTCAACCTTTATCAGATGAGAGCTTAGCAGCAATTCCCCTGACCCTCATATCATCTTACACACATCACACATCCATGACTTTTTCCTCTCACTCTAGGTCAATCCACATCCATACTTATTCTCTTAAAAATAAATTAAAATATCTGGTACTCCAGGATGACTGTAAATGTCTCTAATCAATACAAACCACATGCTGATGGTCCATTCTTCAGCATAAAATTAAATACTGCCTTAGTTTTTTTTTTTTTCATTTTAGCATTCCATGTTTTTGGATCTATGGGAAAATTAGCTGTAGAAATAGGAATTATTGGTTTTCTTATGGGAACATGTATAGCTTACTTTGTTGTTGTTGGAGATCTGGGCCCCCAGATTGTTTCCAAGATGTTCAATATTAACCAGAGTGATATGTTGAGGTGAGTAAATGGATGATTTGTAGCTTTCATTAAACAAAAACTTATCACTGTTTTTGTTTTGTTAGGGCGCGCGTCCACGGCGACTTTTTGTAGCGATGCTGTCGCATGTTCGTATTGATACAATCGCTAGCTATGTGCCCTCGCCCACGTAACCACGATTCAGTCGCGATTCCGTCGTGTTCGGTTTTTTACTCTTACGTCTGACACGGTCGCGCGTTTGCATCGATACAGTCGCGATGCGTAGCGCGTTGCAGATGCGACTAATGCGCGTACTAAGCATCATTACTAGCTTTCGCGTGTTAACGAACCGGGCGACAGCATCGCTACAAAAAGTCGCCGTGGGCGAGCGAGCGCCCTTAAGCTTACTTGATGGTTTGTACAATTCTTCCATGCTGGCTTGGGAGTACAGAGCACATAAAAATATCTATAGTACAATCTGCATCTTCCCTAGAATTGTCTCTGGTATGTCGTCAAAGTCGATAAGAGACATTGCCCTGTGTATGCCCTTAAGGCACCCCGGTGGTGGGTTTTCTCTACATTTATTCATTACTAATGTCTCCCTGGTATGACGAAAGATACGAATGAAATAGGAATGTAGGGCCAATGGCCTATAGATAACCTGGGAAAATGGCAGGAAGATTACACAATAGAGATCATTATTATCATTATTTTAGGTATTTGTAAAATAACAATTAATAAGTAGACTATTTTCAATATTTGACAAAAGGTTAAACAGTAACAAGGATTTGAAAGCAATGTAGTAAATGTATTTAATATTGTTTTTGATTTCATTCATTCTTTTTCTGCGTTTAGAATTGCTGATTTATTTTTACTGTTCAGAAAGTCACTGATATTCATTTACTCATTATTTGTTTTTCTTCTTCAGAACCTCAATTATGGTGATTGTATCGTTGGTGTGTGTGTTGCCCCTTGGTCTGCTTCGGAATGTTGATAGCTTGAGCAATGTCAGTGCAGCCACTATAGGATTTTATTTTTGTCTTGTCATGAAGGTAGGAATTTATTTTAATTTCTTTCTTATTATATGTGTTAGTGTAGGAGGAGCTCGTTAGCGCAGTAGTATAGCGCGCTTGGCCTACGATTACGTAAACTAAGCAATGTTCGCTTAGGCCAGTCATTGGATGGGTGACCAAAAATTTATTATCTCGAGATCCTCCGTGCGTCCGAAGGCACGTTAAGCCGTTTGCCATGGCTGCATCTGCAGTCGTTAATAAGGACCAACCCGCACTGAACCAGCGTGGTGGGTTATGGCCCAATCTTCTTATACCTTTATTATCTTATATATTATATCTTCTTATATCCTTCTTCCAATAATAGGGAAGGCCCGTGCCCCAGCAGTGGGGACATTAATCAGTGATAAGGAATGGGCAGCAGCGTACCTCTTATACCACCTAGCAATGTACTGAGACTTTTGTGCCCGATCAATGGTAATAGGCTCGCCACCATGGGACCTAACATAATTGGCGAAACGTGGGCGCTAATTCACTTCTGCCTACCCCTTCGGGGATATCGGCGCGATTTATATATGTTCCTATGTATAAAAACCTTTGCGTCCCGTCACTTGTAAGATGTATTCTTTCAGGTGATAACCGAAGCGGCGACCCTTATGTTGACTGTGGACTGGCAGTCGCGGGTGGAGATGTGGAAGCCGTCAGGGGTGCTACAGTGTGTGCCTATATTTTCCATGGCGCTGTTCTGCCAGACGTAAGTATAAATTACACACCTTCTTTGAAATGAAAAAACCTATTTTAAATCAAGTCATAATAAAGGTCATAATGAACTATAGAATAAAATCTGTCTCCGCCACCGTTTCTCATACCGCAGGAGGAAGTTGTCGGCCTATAGTAGAATTTTTATTTCAATTTTGTAAGATCGGTAAATGCATTAGAAACTTACTTTACTTACGCTTACGGTATCCAATATGGCGAACGGCGATTTAGATCTTTGATTCTTCTATAGATTGAGAGAGACGATCATTAAAAATTAATTGGAAAAATTCAATTGCAATTTTAAGGGCCTGTTTCACATCGACGCGTAAGTTCTGAATAGCTTACTTGGCAGATCATTTGACAGTTGTAATATGTTATATATGTCAATTTAACTGCCAAGTAAGCTATTCAGAACTTACCCGTCGATTGTGAAACAGGCCCTAAGAATAAATACCGACGTTGTTGTTGGAGTTTTATGAAATCTATTATAAACATGCATTTTTATTATTTTTCTTACACGTGTAATTTGATTAACTAACGCAACGTCCTTTCTAGCCGAGTGGTACAGGCATCAACCTTGTTCGACATCAACAACCGGGTTCGATTCCCGCATCAGGACAAATAGTTTTTTTTATTATTATACATACATACATAAATCACGCCTATATCCCCGAAGGGGTAGGCAGAGGTGAACTAGCACCCACATTTCGCCAGTTATGATAGGTCCCACGTAATAGGTGGCGAGCCTATTGCCATTTATCGGGTACAAAAGTCGCAGTAGGTACATTGCTAGGTGGTATAAGAGGAACGCTGCTGCCCATTCCTCTTCACTGATTTATCCTTAGTCGCCTTGTACGACACCCACGGTAGAGATTTGGGGTGGTGACAATTGTTTTCTACTCTGCCGTCACCACACGGCCGTGTTTATTGTTATTCATTGTAATAATTCTTGTAACATTTGTGTAATGTTCAATCGGCAAACCAATAATGGATCAAGAATTATTTTGCAGACAGCTCTTCGAAATATTCGAATCACTGCCCAGTCTTTCCATAGAGAAAATGAATGCCGTGACTAAGAATGCTATAAACATTTGCACGTGCGTATACTTCACGCTCGGCCTCTTTGGATACATCGCGTTCAACTCTCAAGAGATATCAGGTGGGTACAACACATACATACATAAACTGTTAGATTTTAATTTTGACATTATATAAATGCTAGAAAAATTAGTACAAAGATTTTGGTGGTTAGAAAAAGAATTTCGAAAAATTATGATCTTGAGGCGGGACACAAGTGTCTTGGGTGGCCGAGCGGTCAGGCACCTGCCCGGATAGCAGCGGACGCGGGTTCGATTCCCGCTTCAAGATCATAACTTTTCGAAATTCTTTTTCTAACCACCAAAATCTTTGTATATACATACATACATAAATCACGCCTACATCCCCGAAGGGGTAGGCAGAGGTGAACTAGCACCCACGTTTCGCCAATTATGGTAGGTGTGGCGAGCCTATTGCCATTTATCGGGCACAAAAGTCGCAATACATCGCTAGGTGGTATAAGAGGCACACTGCTGCCCATTCCTCATCATTGATTTATCCTTAGTCACCTTGTACGACACCCACGGGAGAGATTTGGGGTGGTGACAAATGTATTCTACTCTGCCGTCACCACGTGGGTACAATATGGGTCATAATGTTTCTGCCCAGATCCTACAGACGAGTGGCCAATCTATTCGAACTAATTAGAATACAAATGTCTTTTATGTCACACCTGACCATAAAGTGGACTTTTCTGCCCGTTACGCGTATGGAAAATCCCCCTTCCTAGTCAGAGGGTGACATAAAACTATGATTAAACCTCGGGCGATATTAAAGAAGGCCTCAGATCGCATATTTATTATCAATTACTTGCGATCTGAGACATTCTTTGTTTTATCGTCCTTGGTATATAATGTATTATTAGGTCACCCCCTGACAAGCAAGTGGGATTTTGCGTACGCGTAGTAGGCGGAAAAGTCCACTTTAATGGTCAGGTGTGACATAAATAATTTTTACACCCCCTGACCAGGAAGTGGGATTTTCCGTACGCGTAGCGGCGGAAAAGGCCACTTTATGGTCAGCCCGGCTTGAATGACCACCTAAACATGATATGGTATAGCCATATAGGTTTTAATATATAGCCATTTATCGCTGGAAACTGTAAAAAATTACATGATTTTTGACTGTTCAAAGCGATAAATAGCTATATCATATCGTGTGTCTATGGTCATGCTAGCCGGGCAGGTGTGACATAAAAGATTAAATCTGTTGTTAACGAAGCAGCGGGGTAACTCGTCGTACATTGTTGTTGGTAATAAAACGGTGCCCAAACAGAACTATAAAACAATGCGCTTGATGTAACGTATGAGTAAATACGTCACCATTGATTTATGTGTTTGCAGTAGTTTGCACCTGTTTAATTATAGTCTACTATAGTGATTGCATAGGGTTATGTGCCAAAATGAATTATCTTTAATGTTCGTATAATATCTTGTTCATGTTTATGCGCCGTGTGGGACGGCAGAGTAGAATACAATTGTCACCACCCCTACCATTCTCGTGGGTGTCGTGTCGTACAAGGCGGCTAAAGTTAAAATAGTGGTAAAGAATGGTCAACAGCGTTCCTCTTATGCCATCTAACAATTTACTGCGATTTACGTACCCCATAAATGGCAATAGGCTCGCCACATATTACCTGGGACCTAACCCAATTGGCGAAACGTGGGTGTTAATTCACCTCTGCCTACACCTTCGGGGATATAGGCGTGATGTATGTATCTATGCAATTAATAGTACATTATAATATACTAACTGCCGCACTCAGAGAGGTCAAATTACGTTAATGAGTACTTAACGTCAAAAAATGACAATTCAAAACTAGTCGCTATTCTTGCCGGGTCTATGGTCTAGATTTGAATGGAATTTTTTGGCATTACATACTCATTAAAGTTAATTGACGTCTCTGAGTGCGGCAGAAAGAGCCAAAAACAAAGATTGTCTCAGACGGCAAGTAATGATAATGCGATCTGAGGCCTTCTTTTTTATCGCCCGAGGTAAGATCATAATTTTATGTCACTCTCCTGACCAGAAAGTGGGACTTTGGGTACGCGTATTGGGCGGGAAAGTCCACTTTATGGTCAGGTGTGACATTTTTTTTTTTTTGTGTGTGCAGGCAACATCTTGATGAGCCTCAGTCCCACGATGGCGAATGACGTCATCAAGCTCGGCTTCGTCATGTCGCTCGCGTTCAGTTTCCCGCTCATCATCTTTCCATGTCGCGCCAGTCTCTATTCGCTCTTGTACAAAAAGGTTGATATCTCATTATATTTATTAAGGGCCGTTTCACAATTGACGGCCGCCTTGGTCGAATGCTCAGATTGCTGGGTATTGGCCAAGAGGTCCCGGGTTCGAATCCTGGTAGGGGCAAACTTTGTGATGACCACAAATGTTTGTTTCCGAGTCACGGTTGTGTATATGTTTGTGTGGTATATTTTCAACATTTATATACATAATTATTTTAAAAAATATGTCCGTCATCTAGTATCCATAACACAAGTGCTTAGGTTACTTACTTTGGGCTAGATGATAGGTGTGAGTGTAAAAAAAATATATATATTTGTTATTATTATTATATACAACTATATACAACAACAACAATCGACAAGTAAGTTCGAAGTAGCTTACTTTGCAGTTCAATTGACATATATTTCATATTACAACTGTCATATGGTCTGCGAAGTGAGCTACTTAGAACTTATTGTCGATCATGATTAGACCCCGTTATCTCGGTGCACTGACGTCACGATAGTGTGGGGACAAAATGGCACACAGTAGTCTTTATCATCATCACCAGCCCTTTAATGCCCCCACTGCTGGGACACGGGGATTCCGTATGGATCGAAGAATATAGGGAGATTGGGCCATAACCCACCACGCTGGCCCGGTGCGGGTTGGTGGGTATTAACGACTGCAGATGCAGCCGGGACCAACGGCTTAACTTTTACGCAATCTCAGGCCAAGCGCACTATGCTGCGCTAGCGAGCTCCTATAGCGAGCACACAGTAGTAATTGTTGTAGCTAAATGTAAATTTTTTCAATAACATCAATAGTTATCTTTAATTTGTTATAAAACGGGATTTATACCACGTACCTGGATTTTGTCCGTAATAATGTGTATCGACCCGCAAGACTCAGGCATCCGTAACTGTGCCGAAATATCGGAATCATAACAAAGTGACCACGTAAGCTTAAAACAATATAACATCAATAATTATTTTTGAAATATTCACTACTGATTATTGTAATATACAAATATAAATATGTGGCATATATTTTAACTTCCAAAAACTTTTATTTTAATTTTCATTTCTGTGTAAAATAAACGAATAATTATTGTTCACTTTCACTTATCTCATCTCATGTGATCCCACTAGGTACACTCGTCCCACCACGACCACATAGTGAACCACTCGATTCCGGAGTCCTCTTTCCGGAAGATCACCGTGTGCATAGTGGCGCTAGCGCTGGGCGTGAGCCTATTGTTACCCAACATCGAGCTAGTGCTGGGACTGGTAGGGTCTACCATAGGCGTGTTGGTGTGCCTGGTATTCCCGGCAGCCTGCTTTGTGAATCTGACCTTCAAGAATACGAACGAGAGGATCTTGGCTAAGGTGAGCAGTGTTCGCTAATAAAAATAATACATGCATAAATCAAACCTATATCCCCGAAAGGGTAGGCAGAGGTGAATAGCACCCACGTTTCGCCAACTATATCAAGTCCCATGTGATAGGTGGCGAGCCTATTGCCATTTATCGGGCACAAAAGTCGCAGTACATTGCTAGGTTGTATAAGAGGAACGCTGCTACCCATTCCTCGTCACTGTTTATCCTTAGTCGCCTTGTACGATACTCACGGGAAAGATTTGGAGTGGTGACAATTGTATTCTACTCTGCCGTCACCACACTGTACACTGTTTTGAAAATCATGGGTATAAAATGAGATCGTCATTTTCACCAGTTCTTTAATCAGAGAGAGAATGTGCTACATACTATGTTGACCCAGTGTGGATAATTAAAAAAAATGTTTACTTCAAGTTGATTTGACGTACAGATTTCTGCCGACGATTTTCTACTTTATATATTTGACTTAAAGTGAATAATTTATTGAGATATTTTATTTATGACAAAACAAGTTAGTACATATGTCTCAATAATACTCTATACTATTTTTAGGGAGTCATAGTACTCGGCATGATAATAATGATCCTCGGGACTTACGCAAATCTTCAAGCAGCAGAAAACCAAATGGATAAGTACGATGAAAAATTCATCACCAAAGAGAGGATTGATAAGATTGTTGAAGACTTTTTTGAGAAAATGGAAAAAACTGACGGTGGGTTCATGGCAGCTATCGAGTACATTTAAATGCCTTAACTGCCGCTCTCACAGACGTCATTTAGTTTTAATGAGTGCTTAATGTCAAAAAAAATAATTTAAATATAGACCATAGAAGACCCAGCAAGACTAGCGACTAGTTTTGAATTGCATTTTTTTTGTATTAAGTACTCATTAACGTTAATAAATTGACGTCTCCGAGTGCGGCAGTAAGTAATCATTATTGACAATTACGCAATAAAATGTGGACTTAGTATTTAGTTCAATGTTCAGTTACAATTGTACAATGTTTTCTTTACAGGTGTAATGATTAAGCCGGAAACCAACCATGACAAGAAAGTCAATGGTGATATTATAAAGGACTCTGTAGTCCTTCCTCCCAATCCCGTACCACCAGAATCTCAGTCCAACGAAAAGAAAGAAAAGCATGAAATAGAAATCAAGAAGTTGCCAGGCTTGAAAGACATGATATCAAATGACATTGTTGATAAAGTGTCAGAAACTCACCCTAAGAATTTAAATAAATTTAACGATGCTAAATTTACAAACGGCAAGAACAAAGAAGAAGCAGAAGCACCCGTCAAACCGAAAGAAGAATTCAAACTTCAATCTAACGAAGAAAAGATTAACATTATGAAGCAACAACAACTGATAGAAACCATAAAACAACACGGGGAAGAACAAAAAGAACTACTCAAGGAACAGAAAGAAATATTGCACGAAATCAAGAAGACAAAGCAGGAGCTGCAAAAGAATAAAAACGAAGCAGCCAACGATGAAGCTAAGAAGATTGCAGTGGAGAGCATAAAACAAATCGCCAATATTGCTTTACAAAGTTTAGTTGGAGCTTCCGATTTGCCTGACATGAAAAATGAAGAGAAAAAGTCTCTGCCGGCTCTTGATCAGTTAGCAGATGAAGCTGTGCAAGAAATCGCTCAAAAAGCTGTAGAAACTATAGAAGCAATAAAGGAAATTAAAGACAAACCTAACATTAAATTGGATTCACTTCCAAATGCACCAGTTATACCTGCTGTCCAGACACTGAACAATTTGAATCAAGAAGTTAACAACGCACCTCTTAACCAACAATATATACAAGGAATACCAAATAATCAGGCAGAATTAAACAACAAAGCGCCATTAATTCAAAATAGCGTTAACAATAACCAAATAAATATGGACAATCAACTAGACAATGTACTAGCAGGAAATGTTTTAGCGCCCGTTGTCGCAATACCGCCGAATGTAGGCCAGCTAGTGTCAAATGTTGGCCAAGCAGTCGTAAATAACAATCAGGCCGTGGATAACAATAACCAAAACACAGGCAACGTTGGACAGGCAGCTCCAGATGTACAAGTGGCAGGAAATATTAATCACGAAAGTGCAAATATTGTAAAACCCGTCGATGCTGAACCCTCTCATAATGTACCACTTCCTGCGGCAGTAGTTTCACCTGTCGCCAACAATCAACCGCTAGTGGAACAAATTTTAAATTCACAAAACATCGTACCGCAAAATGTAGACTTATCCAATTCTAATGTTCAACAATCTGGAACTAATATAAAGGCAGAAGGAGCTAAGCCACATTCACACTCCATTGATGAGCCCCAATCATATAAACTAGGCGAAGATGCTCAGAAGAACAGTATTGAAACTAAGATGAATGCGGCTATAGTGCAAAACGTACCCGTAGCTTTGGCTATGAATGGCAATGCACAAAGCAATAACAATCAGCAAACCAATTTGAATCCTAATGTCGTAAATAATAATGCCGTTATTGGAAACAACGCTCAGAATCAAGACAACGTTATTTCGAATAGACAAAAAAGAGAAGTGGTGGACTGCACTGAGAAATCGTCGTTGAAGCCAGAAGACAAAGAGATTTGTGAAACTTTAATAGACCCAATAGAACCGCCAAAGTTCAATATGGAAATTCCCGATAATATCAACGACGTTTTACCAAATGTAGACCTGAGTAAAATTGTACCGAATAATTTACTTTTAGATCCAAACGCATTACATCACTTGGTTAGGTCCTTGAAAAGTTTCGAAGAGAACGAAAATTACGACGGAAAAAAGAGGTGAAACATTTAAATATTTGTTATTTGTCAATTGAAATGCTTAGCATCAGATTTATACAAATAATGCATTTATTAATAATACTTATTTGTTTATTATATTTATACGTAAGTATGTCGGAGTTACACCGATTTACTTGTTAGTTTTTGAAAACAAATGTTCCTCTGATATGTATGATATAAATAGGCTAAGGAAGCAGCATTTAATATTTATTTTAGTCAGGAAAATTCAAATCGCTCTATAGTACCTTTTAAATAGGTCATAAAATACAAATATAATATAATAAGCCATCAGATAATAATAAAATGTCTCCAATTATTCCATCGTAGATGTAGATTGCCTTCAATAATTTCACTATTTTTTAGTTTTATCGTGAGCATGTTGCGATTTATTGCTCACGAAGTTATGTGGTTAAAAATTGTAGTCATTTTATATCCAGTGATATTTTCAAGTCACCACAGAGTATTTTTGCTGATAGTTAATTAAATAAATTGATGTAGGTTTTTTTTTACCTGATATTGTGCAAGTTTTTATATTGACACACACAAAGTCAATTATTGCTGAAACAAAATTTATAGTTTTGGAGATAGTTCATGATCACGTCACGAAACACATTCACGTAGTGGTCAGTCTCTAGTCGAAAAGAATGTCTGTCTGCTAAGATGAACTGATTGTTTCATAAGATATGTTTATTAGGGGCTGTTTGATTTGTCATTTAAAATAAGGATACTAATCATGCTTTCAGAGGAGGGAAATGTTTATAATACATAGCAAAATCGGATATATACATTTTTATATATCTAAATTTTGAGATTGATAACTTTATCGCGAACCAATTAAATTGTATTCTATGAAGCATTTCATCCACATAGTAATCACACAAAAATGTTAATGTTAAGGTGTAGGAGCCGTTGATTAGTGTTAATGATGATTGATTGGTGTAGTAACCTTTAGCTGATCAACGGAAAATCGCCCCCCAATCTTATCTGTACTGTATCCTCTATCGTCGACTGATCGTATAGCGAAATGGAATATCTCCTCCTAGTCAATTGACCTCATAAATCCAATCATGTCCGTCGATTCATGGCATCGATAGAGGTTATATAACACTACAACACCCATATTCATAACGAAATAAATTAAAAAGTTTCAACCATCAAATTCATTTGGATAATAAAATTACCTATAATAAAGTTTCGAGACATGTTTTGTGATCTCAGAACGTTGAGCTTGACATTTTAGAAATGTTTTCAATGTTTGGCCTTATTGCATTGTTCTCGAAGCAGTTTTTACATGTTATCAAAGTTAACGTAGCTCGCACAGTAAACATTGGTTTTAAAATAATTGTGATTCAACGAAGTGACTGACTACGAATTAATTTTTACCTACAAATAAAATATTTTAAATATTAATAAGTTGTTTTATTGTAGCAAAGTAAGCCAGCATTATCGCTTTTGTTATGGGTGGAATAATATGTAGTATATTATGAATGTGGTGCCCACCAATTCTCAATGTGGATTAGTAGGTGCAGATGTAGCCGGAACCATCTGTTGAACGTGCCTTCCGAAACACGGAGAAACTCGAGATAATAATTGTTTGGTCACCCATCCAATTACCGGCCTTAGCGATGCCTTAGTTTACGTAATCGCAGGTAGAGCGCGCTAAGCCAATGCGCTATCAAGATCCTCCAGATCCAATCTAGATTATTGATTTGAATCAACATCCGATCTAGAGAATTCAAACAATAGTTTGAAGTTCATTCGTGAATAAATATAACTGGGATATTAAAAAAAAGCCGAGTACCAACATCACATTTTATTTGAAATAAATGCAAAAAAACTACTTGTAACCTTTTTAAATAGCACTATAAAAAGAAATAATTTACAGATTATTTGATTAGTTATCCTTACTTTCTTCTAAAGATGCTTTCTTGGACCTGCAACGAAAAAAAAATATCATCAAGGCATTAATAATTTAGCTTTTTATTGTTTTATGTTATTTTATTTGTGTAAAAATGTAGGCAAATATAATAATAGATTAAAGTGATTAAACCATAAAAATATAAAAAAAAAACCACTAGACATCAAAACATTTACCTAAATTAGTTATCCGTCATGTGTTTAATAATTTTGTCAATGGTGTATCATATAACTAGGTCAAGTTTTTGACACTGGTCTCATGAATTCTGTTAATTGCATAGAGAAAAGTAATATGGTTAATTGTTATCTTTTTGTACGATAGATAGCACGTTGCTTAAAAGAAGAAGAATCCAATTCACGAGTTGAGACCCTTTTAGAAGTGCCATAAACGGGATGTATCCAAAATATTCATAACCCTTCTCACCTCTTGCCAGAGTCCAATTTCCCTTGGCTAGAGTTAGATTGCGTGGAGGCCGCACGGCGTGAGCGCCGCGAAGGCGTAGCGGACGCTTCAGAGGGCGCCGGCGAATCTGACGGACTATCCGTATCCTTCTGAAAGGGTAAACAAGTTATTATTTTTAATTTTAATTTTTGAACACTATAAATGTTGGAAAAATTATCACTAACAAAATAGGGGATCGGACAGATCAGATTACATACATACATACATAAATCACGCCTATATCCCCAAAGGGGTAGGCAGAGGTGAACTAGCACCCACGTTTCGCCAGTTATGTTAGGTCCCATGTAATAGGTGGCGAGCCTATTGCCATTTATCGGGCACAAAAGTCGCAGTACATTGCTATTGGTAGGTGGTATAAGAGGAACGCTGCCGCCCATTCCTCATCATTGATTTATCCTTAGTCGGCTTGTACGACAACCACGGGAGAGATTTGGGGTGGTGACAATTGTATTCTACTCTGCCGTCACCACACAATCAGATTAAAATCTAAAATGTACTTAGATAAAAGACATACTGTTTTATGATTATTTATCAAATAAAAATTTCAATTAAATTTTATTAATCATCCTCGACGGGGTAGGCAGATGTGAGGAGAGGCCCCGAGTAATAGGTGGCGAGTCTATTACCACCTTTGGGGCACGTTAGTCGCAGTATATTTCTAGTTGGTATAAGAGGAACGTTGTTGCTATTACTGATCGCTGTCTTTACCCTTAGTCGCCTTGTACGACCGACACGATCGAAGAGATGAGGAGTGCTGACAATTGCATTGTGCTCTGTCGTCACCGCACGGCACATCTTTGATATTATTAGCCGTTTATTTGATTTTCCTGCAATATAACACCTAGAATCCTAAGGCCTTATAAAAAACACGGTTTAAGTATAGACTATAGTTAACTAAGTTTTTTGTGTCTTTTCTCGCATTCAAAATCATGTTTGTGAGACGAATAGCTATACCAGCCCGGCTAGCATGACCACCGAAATACGATATGATATAACAATTTATCGCTTTGAACTATCAAAAGTCCATAGGTTTTTGACAGTTTTGTCGTAGCATGTTTACTACCAAGTTATTATTAAAGATGAGGAATGGGCAGCAGCGTTCCTCTTATACCTACCACCTAGCAAAGTGCTGCGACTTTTGTGCCCGATAAATGGCAATAGGCTCGCCACCTATTACATGGGACCTAGCATAATTGGCGAAGCGTGGGTGCTAGTTCACCTCTGCCTACCCCTTCGGGGATATAGGCGTCAATTATGTATGTATGTATTATTAAGGCTAGAGCTCACCCTGACGTCTGTAGAGGTCCTTCGCCCCTTGGGCGTGTGGAGCGCCTCGCAGGCCCTGTTGAAGGAAGCGCGGCGACCGCGGGCCGGACTGGCGCCCCCTGGCGAGCCAAGCTCTGGACTGTCCGCTGCAAAGGAGAGCGACAGCATACATAAAGGTGCTATATTCCGACAAGTTCGTGCGCGACCCTCCTGCGGTACGAGACGGTGGCGGGGACGAGGCACAGTAGATGCTAGAGGGGGCGGGCGATGCGGAGAGGAGCGAGTTTTCCCTCATCCCCGCCAACATCCAGAGCTCCCCCGTCCGTCCCCGCCACCGCCCCTCACACCGTTGGAAGGTCGAGCACGAAGTGGTCGGACTATAGATGGCGGAGTGGTTAGTTCGCTCGGACTGCTATAGCGTAAACTAGAATTACATACGTAAATCATGCATACATACATACATAAATCACGCCTATATCCCCGAAGGGGTAGGCAGAGGTGAACTAGCACCCACGTTTCGCCAGTTATGTTAGGTCCCATGTAATAGGTGGCGAGCCTATTGCCATTTATCGGGCACAAAAGTCGCAGTAGGTATATAGCTAGGTGGTATAAGAGGAACGCTGCTGCCCATTCCTCATCACTGATTTATCCTTAGTCGCCTTGTACGACACCGACGGGAGAGATTTGGGGTGGTGACAATTGTATTCTACTCTGCCGTCACCACACGGCTAATACGTAAATCACGCCTCCTTAATATCCCCGGAGGGGCAAAGCGGTAACTCAATTGAAAATCCTTTCGGCAATGACAATTATTGACTTTTATGTAAGAGACCTTTTGCATTTGGTTATTTCGTTGTGATTGGCAGGAGAAATAATAAATTGCAATGAGTAATGGTCAGCAGGGTTCCTCTTATACCACCTAATACTACCAATATACTGCGATTAACGTTCCCGCTAGATGGCATTATTTGATGGGACATTACTTTATACGGGCTCGCCATGGGACCTAACATAATTTGCGAACCATGGTTCATAATTCACCTCTGCTATGCCTATTCCAGTTTCCAGACAAACTTTTGACCCAAATAAAATTTGGGTCAAAAGTTTGTCATGTTTGTCATCATCATTTGAATCTCTCGGACTTACAAAGGAAAAATATGCTACACTGGAATAGGCATAGCAGAGGTGAATTATGAACCATGGTTCGCAAATTATGTTAGGTCCCATGGCGAGCCCGTATAAAGTAATGTCCCATCAAATAATGCCATCTAGCGGGAACGTTAATCGCAGTATATTGGTAGTATTAGGTGGTATAAGAGGAACCCTGCTGACCATTACTCATTGCAATTTATTATTTCTCCTGCTACTCTTATGATGTCAAACGTATTTTATGCGAGTGACCAATTTTAGTATAGACTAGGAAGTTTTAAATAAATAATACCCCTAACTTGGAAAGCTTTTTAGGTAAACCAACATCAGAGACGACTATGTTATTAATCATTAAGGGCCCTCAAATACCAATTAAAAAGAGGAGAATACAAGTTTTATTAGTATAATAATCCCTTAAATAATCATAATACAATAAGTCGAATATATATATTTTTTAATTAAAAGTTATACATAATGTAAATTTGCAAGCTACCATTAGTAAAGCCGTGTGGTGACGGCAGAGCAGAATACAACTGTCACCACCCCCATCTCTCCCGTGGGTGTCGTACAAGGCGACTAATGGTAAAGACAGCAATGAGTAATGGGCAGCAGCATTTCTCTTATACCACCTAGCAATATAAATTTGTACTGCCATTTATTTGCCCGATATATTGCAATAGGTTCGCCACCTGTTACATGGAACCACCGAACATAATTGGCGAAAAGTGGGTGTTAATTCACCTTTGCCTACCCCTTCGGGGATATAGGCGTGATTTATGTATGTATGTATTAGTAAGACTTACCAATGTCGACGGACACTCTTCTGAAGATTTTGGCCGCCTTTGGGAGCGCCTTGCTTTCAGATCCAGCTCGGCCCAATCGCGCTGCAAATGAAAGAATTGTATGAATACAAATAAATACAGCAAACAACACTATTGTTATTAAAAGTAAGTATTTAAAGTTGATAATGCCGTGACACTGGCAAACACTGTAATAAAAAGAAAATGAGAGCAGGCAAATGTCGAATAATTATTAATGTCCTGGTTTGTGGATGAGGGGATGGCGGGGGACTGAAGAGAGTGGAGAAAGAGGACATATTACGCTGACCCCAAATAGGATGGGATAAGAGTGATGATGATTAATGTCCTGGTTGATCAAGCGGTTTAGGCAGGCGCCCGATTGAAAAGAGACAATCGATGAGGGTTCAAGTCGTTTAAAACATATTTTTCCATGCGAGTTTCTAATTATTATAAAAAATTAGAATGAAGTTCAAATGACGTGATATATAAAAATCTATAGTCCGACGACTTCGTGTGCGACCCTCCTGTATGAGAGACGGTAGCGGGGACGGGGCACTACAGATGGCCAGCGTGGGCGGGCGATGCGGGTAGGAGGAAAAACTCGCTCCTCGCCGCATCACCCGCCCCCGCCAACATTCATAGCGCCCCGTCCCCTCTGACTATAGACCGATTATTTTGAATTTTTTTGTGTAGGTACATTTGGTAGGCTACTGTTTCGTATACCTCTGGATGATAAGGGCAAAACAAAGTTTGTCGGATCAGCTAGTATTAAATAAATATATTAGAAAAATATTACGAAGAAAATAAAGTAAACATGTATCCACAATCGCCATACCAGCAAGTGCATGGGGGTTACCGGTGTTTGTCGTGTAGTTACCGTAAAACAAGCAAATAAAATAGGGACCTAGATAAGTGGCCAATCAATTCGAGCGAAAAAAATTAAATGTAAAGTTTGACAGCTCCTCTTACATTTGACACGACGGTCGCCATGTTGTTATTTTATGCTAGACAGGGAAGCTCTTGCCCTTCATCTCACCTGATGGTAAGTGACGATAAGAGCCGAAGATGGTGTCGAGCTTCACCTGGAACCCTCAACCACAGAGGGGCTGGCTATCTCATCACACATTGTCGGAACACAATAATGCTGTTAACATTATTATTATGGCGACAGATTTTGATAAGATGGTGGTCGCTAGCCAGGCGGACTTGATAAAAGTCATACCACCAACCAAATCAAATCTTTGTTTCATACATTTGTATTCGAAGAGATTTTTTTTTTAAATTAAATTTATTAATATAAAAAAAAAATCGAAGAGATTGGCGACTTGTCTAAAGCGACTGCTTATTTAGTGCTCATATGATATTTAATAAATAATGCACAGTGAAATATCTAAAGGAAACATGCCAAGCGATACTCACAACGGCGCAGGTTGCTGGCATCTGAAGCGATGGACTCCGGTGAACCACTCCTCAAGTCTTCAGCATCGTCAGGCGCACCTATCAAGTTAGTGAATAGGTGCAATCGAAAAGCGTACACAGGCGTTGAGTCAGCTTAAGGATTAGCGACATTACTTTTAAAAATCAAGAGTAAGAGCGCTTACGCACTAAGTCCGATCCGAATCCGAGAAAAAATATTGGTCTAGAAAACTCGGACAGAGATCGGATGTAGTGCGTAAGTTACCATAGAAATAGTCCTACGGCTACAACGGACCGTGAAAATCACGGATTCGGATCGGATGTAGTGTCTAGGCGCTCTTACTGGCACGCTCAGAGACGTCAAATAACTTTAATAAGTACTTAATGTCAAAAAAAAAATTTGAATCTAGACCCTACACGGCATGATTAGAGACTAGTTTTGAATTGTCATTTTTTGACATTAAGTACTCATTATCGTTAATTGACTTCTCTGAGTGCGGCAGTTACACATTATTTTGAAAAACATGCGCACATGTGCATGGTTAATATAATTTTTCATAAAAATAATTATGCAGGCATCTCCATAAGAAAACAACTTGGTAGCATGTTATGCGGGCTGTATAAAAGGATGGGCCAATTATTTTTACTATTGCATAATAATAAAATAAGCTAAACCCAATATGACCGTCAACTTTCTCTAGTTCAGATCGCAATATAAGTAATCGTATCATATAAGTAAGCTTAGTTTAGAATTTGTTTTATGTGCTAGTTAAAATGAGAAGGTAAAGCTTGACAAAAAAATAAAGAAACTAGCTAAGTATTGCGGACGATATTAGAACTAATTTCTTCTCTACAAAACAAATACTTTGTTACAAAAAGAGGCTTTGACGCCTCTCGAGCAAGTATGAATTTTTTTGTAAAAAAAACTACTTGGCTTATATTTATTAAAATTACATAGCTTTAAACCCAAATCTTTATAAATGAAAAATTTGTTAATAGCTCGTAATGAAACTTGTATGATATACCGTTTCTTTATTTAATTACAAACGAGGGATACATGATATAGAAAAGTTCACGGTCCATTCAATGTAATTATTTAATTCCATGGAAACCAATATCAATACTTGATCTTAGAATACGACCAAGCCGGCCGTCAAATAAATAAAATACGTTAACTTAGTATAGTTTACCTTCAAAGTCCCGTTTGTTGAGCAGACTGATCCTGTCAATGGGTTGAACGTCGAAACCGGCGTGCGACTCGTCGTCCTCGTCGCGGGACGCGTCCGACGCCTGGCTCGAGCGGCGGGCACGGGACGCGGGACGGGACCGGGCACGGGACGGGGACGGCGTCGGCTCCAGCCACGATTCCAAAACCGCCTTCTGGTGTCTGGTCAGTCTGGAATAGGGATGATGACACTGATATAATACATACATAATAAATCACGCCTATATCCCCGAAGGGACAGGCAGAGGTGAATTAACACCCCTGTTTCGCCAATTAAGTTAAGTCCCATGTATTACATGGGCGGCGGATTTATCGGGCATGAAAGTCGCAGTACATTGTTAGGAGGAACGCTGCTGCCGCCTTGTACGACACCCGCAGGAGAGATTTGGGGTGGTGACAATTGTATTCTGCTCTGCCGTCACCACTGAAACACTGTTCCCAGATTATGCTTGTGATTGATATTTATTTTATAAAAATACAAAATATAGCAATCTGCCATATTTGGTCAAACGCCGCGTGACGTCATTTCGTTAACTCCGTTTTGACAATTTATTTATCAATAAAAATCACAAATATACTATAAAAACTGACGTTTTTACTCAATCGTGACGTCACACACGCCATTGCTATTTTGGCGTTTTGGCGAAAATTTTAAATTGAATTATTCATAACATGTAATAATCCGTTGAATAAAAGTAATTAAAATAATCTAATGCATACACCTACCTTTGTTGGTGACACAACTTTGACAAGGAACAAATCAAATGTAATTAAATTAACTGAACTCTGAAGGAATCCACCTGTCTGGTGGATTAACAGCCATGTTGTGTAGCCTATTGCCATCTAACGGGCACGTAGATCTCAGTATATTGCTGGGTAGTATCACGAGGAACGCCGCTGCCTATTACTCATCGCCGTCTTAACCCTTAGTAGCCTTGTACGACACCCGCGGTCGAAACATTTTTATCTGCTCTGCCGTCACCACACGGCATTATTGTATAAAAGTGAAATTTTATATTAAATAAAGATCCGATAAACATTGAATGTAAATTTATTTTATAAGCATGATAATTCACGTAATAAATAATTACTTAAATAACGATAATAACTTCTTTCATTAACTCAAAACTTCATGTAAATAGCGGAGGGCACTTCTAAGAACAAGATCTCCTAGTAGTTTATGGACGGGTGACGTAGCTTTATCACGTTACATATTGGCAACCTTTCGACTTTGACGCACACGTTTCAATGTTTGCCCCAGAGAAACTGGGATCAGAGACCTTACCTTCTAGAATTTGAATATTCAGTAATGATGTCCTCATTGCCTTTCGATTCCTCTTCCACAACTATCTCGGGAATGACTGATAAATCTGGCTTTGTAGCCATAACCGACTTCCTTCCCTTTCTCTTTGGTGTCTTCACTTCACCGGGATCCTCACTCGCCATACTTCTTGTAGATCTAACGGAACTTTCCGAAGCCACACTCTCGTTGTCATCAATGGCCTTAGAACGCACCCTTGTGGAACGCCGTTTAGGAGTAGCGACTTCGTCTAAAGCTTGTTTCGAATCGTCCAACTTTTCAGCTATTTCCTTGGAAGCGCGTCGCGTCATTATCTTCCTGACTTCGGTGCTAGTTGGGGTCTTAGCGCGTCTTCTTGGCGTGTTGTCGTTTTCGGGTGTTTTTTGTTCAGATTCTACGGTTTTGTTCGATGCATTTGACTGAGTTCGCTTCCTTGTCATCGGAGTTTTAGGTTCATCGACTATGTCCGTTTTGTTTTCACTCTCCGATTTATTTGATGATGTGGACTTAGCACGTTTTCTTGTTTTGGCAACAGGCTGGGTTGGTTCTTCGGCTGGTTCAGAATCACTGGGTTTCTTGCTGATAGGTTCTGGTTCGCTTTGTTTTACTATATGTTGTTCTTTGTTAGTATTACTTTCCACTGTATTTTGTTTATTCACTTCCTCATCAGGTGTTGCTGGCTGTGTTTCTGTGTGAGATTTGGCTACTACAACAGCTTCTTGAACCCTGGATTCGGCATACTGACTGGTCATCTCTACAGAATCTGTGAATAAAACATACAACTTTATAAATATTAATGAAATATTTATTATTATTTACTGACCTTGAATAATTGTTTTCAATTTACCGGATATAACATCTTTAAGTAAGTGTGAAACATATTTTGCTACATAGGTAAAATTAGATTTTACATTTATATCGCCAGAAATAAATTATTCGAGTGATATTATCTACTTACCAGTTTCCATACGGATAACAATTCCAACAGATTGGGGGTTCTCATCAGATTTCTTTTCATCAGAATAATTGAGATTTACATCAGAATGTTCCGAATCAACGAATGAATTGTCATCAGTGAGCATTGATATTTGAGCTTGGTTAAGCTCTTGTTCAGCATCAATATTTTGTGACTGGCTTTCACTGGACGCGGTTTCTGCAAGGTATTTTTGGGATGATTCCTCATCGGTTGTCTGTCTTTCATTATGCGAAGTTGCTTTATTTTTACTTTGTACAGTTTCTACATCCCCACCCTCAGTTGATTCGGAACTCTGTTTGCTAGGCTCGCTGGATTCTTCTTCGTGAATTTGTAGTTTGCCTTCGGAGCTTGATGAGGATTCCGTCTCCGAGTCTGTATCATTGATGGATATAATATCTTCATCACTACCGGATTCTTCAGCCTAAAGAAAGAAGTAAGCATTTAAGATAATTTACTACGGTATTGAATAATTTAATAAAGTTACAGATTTTGAAGGTTGAAACTGTTATTTCAGCAAAAATATTGAATAAGGAACTTATCTCTGATAATTCTCGTACTAAATAAATTAACTTATTTTAGTTATTAATGTATTTGAAACATTTATCATAGTGACCAAATAACCAGTTAATTAAAAAATATTTCTTACCTCTGAACTACCTGCGGTACTACGATTGCTGTCAATCTGTTCTTCTATTTCTTCGTTACCAGAACTAACTTCAGCATCATTGCTGTTATCATCCGTCAAGTCGCCTTCCAATTCATTGATTTCCCTTTCTATATCCACTATCTTCTCTTTCTCTTTCTGGATAACGGATGCTGTTTCTTGACTTTCAATTTTGGTCCAGGCTTTATCGTCTTTCATCTCAACATCGCTATCGTTGGTTATCAAAGAAATGTCTTTCAAAGCCGAATTATTGATGTCTTTACTGGTGGAATTTTGAGAAGATTCTGCCATAGTGCTGTTGTAGCTTTTTAGCACAGATTTGTCTACATTAGTTTCAATTATTTCAGTAAACGTCTCTGTTATAACTTCGGTGACTTTAGTGGTTTTCTCTTCCACCAAACTCTCAGATGTGTCAGCCACGCTGCTTTCATAGCTGCGCAAAACCGACTTAAACCCTGTCTCATGAATTGTAGTAAATGCTGGCAATGGCTTCATACCTTCATGACAAATAGATTCATCCACTTTAACATCGTCTTCTTGCATACTTTCCGAAGTATCAGCCATACTGCTTTCATAGCTACAAAGAACTGATTTGCCAAAATGAGTTTCGTGCATTGTCGCGAACGCAGGCAGAGGTTGCAAACCTTCATCTGCAACACTTTTGTCATCCGTCTTCGTGGTATCCTTTTCAATAGTTTCCGAGAAGGTGGTATCTGTTGAACTTTGCAGTATGGACTTGTGGACTATGGGTGAGAGTGTGACGTCCATTAAGCTGGGAACTTGTTTGATAGCTTTCATTGGTGTAGATTCAACAGTGCTTTCACTTGTGTTTTGTTCCATTTCATTTTGTTCTAAATTAATCTTTGTTTTGGCAAATGTGTTTGCCTCTAGCACTATTCTGGACAGGGATTTTTTGGTTTTGGTGGAATGTTCTAGTTTTGGTGACATTATTTTTTCGGGTGTCTTAGCACGACTCCTGAAATAATCATATCTTTTAATTTAAGTAATAAATTATGAATAAATATGATTACACTACCTACACTAATGTCTGTTACCTTAAGCTCCGTGGACTAGACGGCCTGGGCGGTTCCGGTTGTTCCACTTCGGGAGTGCGAGATCTACTCCTAAAAAGGCCACATATCGTTAAATACCCCTCAATCAATTTGTTAATAGCAATCACTTTAATAAAATTTTAATTAATTACAATAGTGTTCTGTACCTCAAACTGCGTCTACTCGATGATGAAGAAGAAGAAGATTCAGTAGTTGTGGTAGGTGACTCCGAAATGACTTCCAGTTTCGGTGATTCCTTTACAATTCTATTCATTCTCTCCGGTGTGCGAGATTTACTTCTGTACAAACATTTGAGATTGAGATAAGTTATAACAATTTATTGTATTTCAATGAATTTTGATTTACATTGATAAGGGGACAACATAATATGGAAGTTCCATCGGTAAAAACTACTAATTTATCAGTAAATTAAAATAAATATATAATTTATTTAAAACACAAACAAATATGAATAACAAAAGAGACCCTTAATCCACGTATCCACGTGATGAAATACATAAATCAATTTATTACGATAAATTAAATATTTTTTCAATCTAATGTTAATAAAGTTAAAGCAGGTACCAAAAATAAAATCATATCCACCTCAATAAACCAACTAACCTCAGCTGCCTAGGAACATCCAGAACGGATTTCGACACTTGGCTCTCTATCTCCTCCTGCTTCTGCTCTATGATGGGCTCAAGGGGAGATGAGCGGGGACTTATTTCTGGAGTGCGCGAGCGAGCCCGCGTGTTTCTGCTAGTGTGTAGCGGTGTCACCGGAGAGTCAGCGCGTTCTGGCGTGCCTGAGCGACTCCTGAAAATAAAATGTTGCGGAGAGAGATGTAATAAGTAAAATGATTGCGGTAAAAATAGTCTTAGGAGCGGAGAAATAACGAAGAATGTTTTTTCACTTCTCATGCTCTGAAAGTGCTTATTTGTGCAGGATATAGGCTGCACAAAATCGAATTTTGTGCTCTGGAGCATTAACGTATCTACTCATAAATGTGTCTATATTAAGGCAAAGAAAATGAGCCATGCAGCCAAACACAATGAGAAATTCAGAGATAGAATTTGTTATATTTTAATATTTACTTAAATTTATTTTCCTAATGTGTTTTTGAAGATATAAAAGATATTAAAATTTTAATTCAAGTAGGTACGGTAGATTATTAAATTAATTTACGAATTAAAATTTTAATTCAAGTAGGCACGGTAGGTTATGAAATTAATTTAAGAAAATTATTATTACTTGGCTGTATAGGACCCAAGCCTAATATGGGAAAAACAATTTCCTTCAGTATTCAAAACTGTAATAATTTTAGTTTGTATTTTAAGACATGTTATGATAAACTACTGTTCTATTTCCTCGCAATCGAAGTGAAAAGCAGAGTTTCTAACTCGTCCACAAACCATTTTTTTCCTCGAAATTACTATCAGCCCCCGCCTTCGGCTCGGGCTGCTAAAAGTCTCGGACAAATATGATTTGTTTTGTGCACTTGATGGAAAATCTACTATTTATGTCCGACAGGGAAGCTCTTGCTCTTCATCTCACCTGATGATAAGTGACGATAAGGGCCAAAGATGGAATCGAGCTTCACCTGGAACCCTCAACCACAAAGAGACTGGCTATCCTATCACACATTGTCGGAACACAATACTGCTGTTAATATTATTATTATGGCGACAGACTTAGATAAGATGGTAGTAGCTAGCCAGGCGCACTTGAAAGAAGTCCTACGTCCATGTCCATGTGCCAGTCCCGATTCACCCCATTGATGAATTGGGACTGGTCCAGGCCGTTAGTCGTATAAGTCGAATAAAACAGCGGGTCCCAATATTCTGTCAACAGTTAAAGATAGACGTACTACAGCTTAGTTGCTAAGCAACTTCTGTATCATAATATAACAAAAAATGCAAGGCAACAAACCTTTAGTAAGCTTACTTTTCACTGTAGATAGAATATTGGGGACTGCCGTTAAACATACATAGTATGTATTTACCTGTTCAACAGCGAACCCTCCGAACCAGCCCTGATTCCCCTTCTTCCCTTAGGAGTCTTTGGCACAGATACTTCTATCTGTTCTTGTAACTCTCTTAGTTCTCTTTCCGCTGAGTCTGGTCTCTCTCTTTCTGCTGAGTCTGGTCTCTCTTTTTCGACGGAGCCTTGTCTGTCGGTCGAGCTTTGTCTCTCTGCCCTGGAGGGCAATTTCCTTCCCGAATACCGTGGGTTTATCAAAGTGATGGGGATGTCTGCTATGCTCTCTATGGAAGTGTTGGGGTCGTCAGAAAGGCTGCTGTTGGCCGATATCGACAGGGAACGCCTTAAATGAAATGTGTCAAATTAGTAGATCGATTATACAAGGTGTAACAGAGAGGTGTAGTCATATTTAAAGGGGTTATTCAGGCCATCAAACTGAACAACTTTCGTCGAAATCTCAGAAGAAAAAAAATCACTCCCCCATACAAACTGATGATGTTAGCTGGTTCTCGGTTTAAATGGGGAAGTGATTTTTTTTCTTACACCCAGTATCAGTATATGGGATATATCTCAAGTTTCTATCGCGTTTTCACAAAGAAACAGGTGAATATTATTTTGCATACACACATACATAGATCACGCATCTGACAAGGGGTACGCAGAGGTGAATTAATACCCAAGATACACATTTTTTTGAGAATCTATGATTCATAAGTAATAATATAATGAGAAATATCACCAAAATTATTTATAATAAGGGTAAAAGATTTTCTATTAAAAATAACACCGGTTTCGAAAATATATAATAATATAATGCTATTATTGGCAAACTAACCTAGCTTTGACGGTGTCTTTGTAACTCTTTCTCGATTTAACAGTTGACTCGGTAGCAAGTTTCTTGGGCGGGGATTCCAATGGATGGCTTTCATCCTGCAACCAAAAAAATTGTGGCGTAAATAAATTACACACATACATATTTCAAGTATACTGTACGGAGGAGACAATATATTTTATGTCACACCTGACCATAAAATACACTTTTCCGCTACGCGTATGGAAAATCCCACTTCCTGGTCAGGGGGAGACATAAAAATATGACCTTACCTCGGAGACATTTTTGTTTTATCGCCCTCGGTATATAATCTTCTATTTAATTATTATTAAACATTACATGAATGTTAGAAAAAATATGACCAAGAGAGGTTAGAAAATTTTCGAAAATTTGTTAGTACTGCTGCGGGAATCAAATGGTCAACCAGACGTAACGGCCTGGTTGGCCGAGTGGTATAGGCAGCCGCCCGGATTCGGAGGACGCGGGTTCGATTCCCGCACCCGCTATTTTTCTGAGCTCTTTGCCTTTGTATATTTTTAGTCACCCATCCATGACCTGCCCGATGCAGACATTGCTTAGTTTACCCAAAACGCAAGAGGAGTGTGCTGGCCTCTGCTTCATTATATTAATAAATTAAGTCCATTTCCTGGTGTTGCGTTACCAGAACTTTGTCATAATACCACCCACATAAAGTGTTACCCTACTTATAATCCCGACCGTACTGTATTTACTAACCATAGAATGCGATTCAGCAGTTACACGGCTGTCATCATCTTCTCTGACAGTCATTGAAATAGAGCTCTCCTCAGCCACATCTCGATGGTCGGGTTTCGCCGTAGATTGGGGCGCAGTGGGTGGCGAAGGCGTCGACCCCGACTCGGACGCGGTTGGCATTGTGAACCGTAAGTGCCTGGCAATAGGTATCAGATTACATAAGTCATAATTTTAGTCATATTATTGGATAATTTCTTAAGGCATAGTTTTGGTCTAGTTGTTGTAAATCGCATAGGTCAAATTAAGGTCGTTAAAAATTATGTTGCCAGTTGTAATAGATGCTAGCCTAAAGAATAGTGGATGAGTGAGGTAACAAGACTGGATAAGAAGATCAGATAAGTATATACACCGAGTTGTTTTCCCGCAGTAAAATGATTCTTTCTTAGTAGTACAATAGATTTGTGCAGTTCTTTTTTATTCAAATAAAAAATAGCAGTTGTATGATTGTGACAAACGAAACTTCAAATCAACCTCGAACCAATAGTAAAGGCCGCAGTACTTTGCTAGGTGGTAGGTATAAGAGGAACGCTGCTGCCCATTCCTCATCACTGATTTATCCTTATTCGCCTTGTACGACACGCACGGGAGAGATTTGGGATGGTGACGATTGTATTCTACTCTGCCGTAGTACAATTGTCACCACCCCACCCCCATCACCACACGGCCGTACGATTTTATATTAATGTAATTTCCTATTTGTTATTTGTGTACAATAACTTATTAAATAAATAAATAAAATAAAAGCTTAATATACTAACTTGTTTGTGGAATCGCTGAAGTGCGTGTGGTTGCTGGCCGTCTCAATCATGTCGTCTTCGCTGTCGCAGAGGTATCGCGAGTCCACGGGGGACGGGGCTTCTATGTCCAACTCATTTCGCCTGGTCTGGAACAGATTGAAAATGTATATCAAATAGCTACGTCATCATCACATCATCATCACCAGCCCTTTAATGCTCCCACTGCTAGGGCACGGGCCTACCCTTTGGTCAGCAATCCAATGAGCGGCCTTAGTGAACATTGCTTAGTTTATGTAATCGCAGGCCGAGTGCGCTATGCCATTTCGGGTACTCTTGACCTGGCCTTTTTTTAATAGACTGTCAATTTGATTATGAAAGATCCGCCTAGGCCTTCCCCTTCCCATTTCTCCATGCACTTCTGGCGTTTAAAGCATCCCTTTCTCAATTCTTGTCATTACATCTTCTTTCTAACCCCACCTTGCTCTTATTACACTGTTATACAATCGATCGCAAAGCCTTACCCCAGCTTTGTATTACCTTCAGAATACTATGCGGTGTCTCGGCGAGCATCCCTTTCTCAATTCTTGTCATTACACCTTGCTCTTATCACACTGTTATACAATCGATCACAAAGCCTTACCCCAGCATTGTATTACCTTCAGAATACTATGCGGTGTCTCGGCACCGGACCGCTCAATGTACAGCTTGCACTCGGGACTCTGCACTTCGGGCATCTCGAGCAGTTTCGCCATCTGCTTGCCGAGTTTGTCGTTGCACTTGGCCGCGCTACCGAATTTGGGCGTTCTCGGCGTGGAGTTAAGGTCCAATTTGAAACGCTTCGACGGGGTCGACTCCGTGGAATGTTCGTTGAGGAAGCTGGAATTTAAAAAAAATGGTTATTTTACTGGTTGCTGGACAACTTAAGCAAAAATCCTTTACGCTCCATTGTCTTCCTGCTTTCCTGTTCATATTGGACCGAAATTGCTAGTAATTAATTAATAGAAAAGTGATGGGAAGGAGGAGATAAAAGTAACAATATAAATATCTAAAGACATTTGACTACGACATAATGTATTTCAACCACATATTAGAGAGAATTAAGTTTTAAAATTTTCCAACGACTGGCTTGTTTTATTTGGATCATTATAAGCCACAGAGTAAATATTTTGAACAAAAAAAAATAAAAGCAAGTATCGAACCGTTAAAATCTTCAACGAACACTCACAGGTGTGCGTCAACCATCACCCAAAAGCTATTAATACCTTTACATGAAAAAAAAAATGTTTAAACTAATTTGATTAGGTACCTCCTATTCCTATTCAGCTTCGGCGTGCATATGAAAGGCACCTCCTCTACGTTGAGAGCCCGCTTGATACCCCGCCTTGTTAAGGGCTTGTTCATCCATGTTTCGCTGGCGTTTTCTATCGTGTCCTGAAATATGTCATAATTATTACAATGTATGTAGCGGACCTCCGTGGCCACTACGATAAGGCTGCTTTTCCACCAGATATATGCGAGGTAGCTAATGCCAGCTAGCAACGTAGTGCCCGATAAATTGTAATAGGGTCTCCATCTATTACTGGGACCTAACCTAATTGGCTAAACGTGGGTGTTCAATAACCTTAAACGTCGTAGACGTTTAAAACTTTCACTATTTAAAAGTTGAAAGATGAACATATTTTGCTGCTCACAAATACACAACTAGCATGAAGCGATAAGAAATATTCAAAATAGTACATATATACATACATAACTCACGCTTCCGAATGGGTAGGCCTCTGCCTAGAGGTGAATTAAACACCCACATTTCGCCAGTTAAGTTACATACATACATAAATCACGCCTATATCCCCGAAGAGGTAGGCAGAGGTGAACTAGCACCCACGTTTCGCCAATTATGTTAGGTCTCATGTAATAGCTGCCGAGCCTTTAGCCATCTATCGGGCACATAAAATCGAAGTATATTGCTAGGTGGTGTAAGAGGAATGCTGCTGCCCATTACTCATCGCTGTCTTTACCCTTAGTCACCTTTTCACCAAAGATACTATACCTAATATAATTATAATGCAAATACTGGACTGTACCTGAATGAATGTTGATTTGTATGTGAAGGTATTCTTAGGAGATACGGCTTGAACGTATACGGACATCGGTTTCGGAGCTATGACTGAAAATAATTGACATGGAGTTAAGAAAACACATACATACACACACACCACACACGCATAAAAAGTATATCTATGTTACCGGAAATGTATCTAATCGGTCATTGTATTCAATTCCTAGGAAATGTATGTAGCTCCTAAAATCGCACGGTAATGTATGAAATAAATTTTATTAGACACATTTCCTAGGAAATCTATACATTTCCAAAACAACAATTAGAAATGTAAAACATTTAAGATATCAATGGGTACGCGGGCATAGCGGGGCGAAGGAACTATTAGATTGTAACTTTTCTATAAAAGTACAACTAATTGGTATGGTTCATGGCTTTATTAAAAAATACAAATTGTTATTTTTTTATCTGTTAAACCAAAATGTATGGAAATTTCGAAAATTAATTTTGCAATTTTGATTTCACCATAGTTTTTATATGAATAAGTTAGCATGGGTAGTAGTTCAGTGTGTGGGTCATTTGATGTGTTGGTACATGTAATAGCATAGTTTAAATAGGGAGTTTAGTTTATTCAAAATATAGAACCCAGTACGTACCATGAGGTTCAAAATCCTTATCAGACAGTATAAAATCCCTGACTGAACTAGTAATGCCTGGTAGCGACGCACAAGCAAGCTCTACTGCGGTGTCCCGAGCGCTCTCTCTGTCGATTATTTCTGCCAAAGACTCTATGGATCCAGTAGGCTCTTTGGATCTTGATTTGTTCAGTCTCAACTTGTTGTTATATTGCTCCGCTTCTATATACCTAAGTTAGGAGAAAATGATCGTGCCTTATAAGTTTACATAAATAAATTGCATTGTTTATGTTAGCAAATTAAGTAAGCTAATTATTAACTTAATTTTTAACTTATTATTAATTCATCGCATTAGATATTAAGATCTGTAATGAAGTTTTATAATGGTAAACAAATAAATAATTTACTGCATGAATGAGATCTGATATAAAATATGGATAATTCTCTAAAATAAAATAGAAACACACAATCTACCAAGTTACTACTGCTAACTAGTTAGCCAGAACAGTGATTTGACACCTATAATCTATTTCAAGTGAGCAACTTGTGTTATGGACTAGTGTCCATAACATTGGTCATCACTAGATGATGATGATGAAAATTGATGACTAATATACATATATCATAACTATTTATTCCCGAAGGAGTGAGCAGTTATTTTACACACCTGGCTTGTTGCAAATAGTATATAACTAATATGTCTGAAGTCTGCGTGTCGTTGCAGTCTTGGAGAAACTTTATGAACACCTCTTCTTCCAGAGGCAAAAGCGTCACTTGAAGAATCTTTGACAACTGTGCGGTATTGCGGCATCCTATGAAATAATAATATTCATTATAAATTACGTATGATTCATCATAATTGGCCTGTCCTTTTGACAGCATATCAGGGGTCTACGCAGTTAGTTTTCTTCCATACACTTCGGTCAGCCATCACGAAATTCACTAACTCTTTCAGAGAATTCAGAGTTTGTGTCAGACAATCCATCCAGTTCTTTTGGGGTCGACCTCTTCCATTCAATCAGCATTAGAACATATTTAGCAAATTATAAAATTATACTTCAACACCTGTTGATGGAATGCGTCCATCCGGTACCGAGATCAGAGACTGGCGACTGTTACAAAGCACAAGATGAAGTTAAATTACTTTGGTGTTGTCCAAAGCATTCTGGCACAGTCAATGTCTGCTGGGGCTAAAATGTTTTATATCATACTTTGTGCCCGCGGCGACCCTCCTGTCTGTGTATAGTTTATTAATAGCGTACAACTTAGTAGATAAGTAGCAAGTGGTAAGAAGTGATCCCTGCCTATCCCTGTGGGAGAGAGGCGTGAGGTATTTATGCATGTATATACATGTTGCTAACAATTTTTTATTCCAATCGAGAATTTTTCGCAACCACCGACCTCTTTTATGCAAGTACGCTGGACTGAAGGTTGCCATCCAAACTTATTAAAAATGATGGCATTTTGATAATCGCCACCTTGGCACTGGTATACGAAGGTGAACGTCCACGGAACCTATATTAGAGATACATTTGTAATGTCAAATAAAAGCAACAAACGTCAAATTTAGTACCCTTGCCGCTCGAGGGGGCGCTTAAAATCGGCACAAGAAACATTTGACATTTTTGAAGACGTATTCAGTCCAGCGTACTTGTGTAATAGAGGTAAGTGTTCGCAACAAAGTTACCCAATCATCCCACATACGCTGCATTCCAAAACCGACGGGTTACTTACCTTTGAAGAAGAACCCCAACACCTGCTTCTTGTCCGGCACAGAGGCCGCGTTCTGCACGCACATCCTGATCACGTCCAGCGCTTCAAACACCAGACCCCTTGCCAGGTACAGGCTGCAGCAGGACTGCCAATCGTCCAGCTTGTCGTGGTCGTTCACCCGGCTGTAAAGGGAATTTATTTATTTATTTGGATCATCAACCGCCTACTAGTGGTTCGCCCATCGGAGTGAAGAACCAGAGGGCCCGGGTTCGATCCCAAGGGGGGTACGAATTGGTGCTCGGTTTGGTTGGTGGCAGGACTTCTTTGAAAGCCGAATGGCTAGCTACTACCATCTTATTAAAAATCTGTCGCCATAATAATAATGTTAACAGCATTATTTCCAACAATGTGTGATAAGATAGCCAGCCTTTCTGTAGTTGAGGGTTCCAGGGGAAGCTCGATTCCAATTTTAGCCCTTATCGTCACTTGCCATTAGTAGGCCTATTCGCTAACTTTTGTTGACAGTCGAAAGTGATGATCATCGAACTTATCCATTAATGTTTTCACATGACAAGTGTCACAATAGCGTTGAAGTCAAGAAAAGTTAGCGAATAGGCCTACAGGTGACATGAAGGGCAAGAGCTTCCCATGTCTAATATAAAAAAAAGAAAAATAGAAAGCATCATGCCTGTTGACTGAGTCTCTGACGTGAATGGGCGGCGGTTTCCGCACGTGGAGGTACTGCAACGCCGCTTGCGTCTTCTTTTGGGCCAGAAGCGAGGACAGGACGACGCTGTGTTGCCACTCGGAGAGCGTGTTGCCGGTCAGGCATTGCAGCTGGTCCAGGGCGAACTGCAACGGAAACAAATAACGTTCATACATTATCACGAAGATAGAACATTAAAAAAACTGTTCCATTTTATTTTTAACATTATATAAATGTTAGAAAAAATCGTACAAAGATTTTGGTGGTTTGAAAAAGAAATTCGAAAAATTATGGTCTTGATGCGGAAATCGAACCCGCTTCCGCTGCTATCCGGGCAGGTGCCTGACCGCTCGGCCAACCAAGACACTCACCAAGACATTCTTTTTCAAACCACCAAAATCTTTGTACATTAAAAAAAATTAAAAAGTTGAAGTAAAACAACTTTAACGGATAACGGTATAATTAGGTGTTTGACATTTATTTTATGAAATAACATAGCAGCGGACGCGGGTTCGTTTCTCGCATCATTTTTGTACATTTTTTTTCAAAATTTTATATTGTTTATAAGTTTATAAAGCAAACCCAAGCTTAACCGAACGCGCGGTATTTGTAAAAATATCTGCTTTGGAATATTTGAAATTTATTTCTAAATTGCGAGGGTATCCATTGGCTTACAACGTGAAGTGTAAAGGTTAAAGGAATTTCGGCAAGTTAATTAGTGTCTTGGTTGGCCGAGCGGTCAGGCACCTGCCCGGATTGCAGCTGACGCGGGTTCGATTCCCGCATCAAGACCATAATTTTTTTAACTTTTTCTAACCACCAAATTCTGTGTCCAAATTTTTCTAACATTTATATAATGTTGAAATTAAAAACGAATAGTTAACAAAATCCCGTTCAGAAGTAAGACGAACGGACCATGTAGAGAGACCGATGAACGGAAAGAGTGAATGGAATGACAACAACCCAATCCATACCACTCAAGGTTTTGGCTTACGTTTACCTATGCTGGTAAACGTAAGCCAAAACCAAACTTGACAGTGGGCAGAACGTCGATTTATTCTCACCTGTGAATACTTCAAGTATACTCACATCAAAATCCCTATGGTCCAAATGCCAGAACGCCTGCGTCGCTTTGATGGCGGTGTTGCTCAGGCCGAACATGGTGGGGAACTGCATCAGGCGTCGGATCACGGCTTCATACCTTTGCGATATAAAACGTAATTATTTTATACCACCTAGCAATGTACTGCTACTTTTGTGCCCAAAAAATGGGAATACATTAACAGATTACTATCCCAAAGTTCCAAATATAAACATAATAACAATTAGCACAAGACAGTAATCCAATATAAACGTACATAGCGTGATTTTATAAACAGAACTGAATAATTTTTTTAACATTAATAAATAAATTTAAAAAATATAATCATAAAATCCATAAATACAAAAATCAAACCAATCTAAAACAAAAACCAAAAGAAGAAAATATAATTAATAAATAATAAACAAGATGTGTGATACTCAACAATTATGATACCGGACCAGGACAAGCGGAGGCAGAGTGTAAATTAGCCTTCAGAGTGAGTGAAATTATATATATATATATATTACATGGGACCTAACATAATTGGCGCAACGTGGGTGCTAGTTCACGTCTGACTATCTCTTCAGGGATATAGGCGTGATTTATGTATGTATGCATTTTTAATTAATGTAACGTTTTATCTAACACATAATACACATCTGTCTACTACTTTTGATAGTCTTGCTTGAAAAACGAACATTATTTGATGTACTGTTTGGTCGAATGATCAGATCACAGCTATCGGCCGAGTGGTCACGGGTTCGAAATGTGGTAGAGGTAAAAGCTTGTGATAGACTAGAAAGACGATTTGTTTTTGAGTCAGAGTAGATTATTTAGTATATTCATTATTATGTAATTTAATAATTAATATACTCTAACATAGGTGCTTATATATGCTACTTACTATGGGCTAGATAATAATAGAGTTTAATGTAATCTTAATAGTCGCTCAGCATCAGAACGATTATGTTATATACCGCCGAAAAAAAGCAGCAAAACAGCACTAGAGAAACAAAAGTGAGCACAAATTTTTATAAAAACTTATTTTATTATACACATTTTCTGTCTTTCATCTGCTCTTCCATACTTAAGACTATAATTTTATATATTTAAATAAAAAATAGTATTGTAGGCTAATTATGGAAGAGCATAAAATATACTAATTCTCTTCTCTTAGGCGTGTCTAACGTATGTATGTACAATTTTACTGAGCTGCTGAACGATATTACATGGGACCTGACATATTTGGCGAAACGTGGGTGCTAGTTCACCTCTGCCTACCCCTTCGGGGGTATAGGCGTGATTTATGTATGTATGTATGTCGAACGAAGAGTTAATAGTTACTGACCGCACTTGGTCGTAGATGACAGAGTAGTCGACCAGCAGGTACAGGACGAGCGAGTGCTTGTGCTCGTCCGGTACACCGGGCAGCAGGTACAGCCTGAGCAGCGAGTACAGCGAGGGCGGCGGGTACAGGCCCTTGCACTCGCTGCCTCCCCTGATCCACATCCTGGAAGGAACATTTTTTCATCATCGTCATTTTTACAAAGATTTAGGTGGTTAGAAAAAGAATTTCAAAAAATTATGGTCTTGATGCGGGAATCGAACCCGCGTCCGCTGCTATCCGGGCAGGTGCCTGATCGCTCGGCCAACCAAGACACTAATTAACTTGCCGAAATTCCTCTAACCTTTATACTTCACGTTGTAAGCCAACGTATACCCTCGCAATGTATAAATAAATTTCAAACATTCCAAAGCAGATATTTTTACAAATACCGTGCGTTTGGTTAAGCTTGGGTTTACTTTATAAACTATTCGATTTTGATTACAACATTATATAAATGTTAGAAAAATTCGTACAAAGATTTTGGTGGTTGGAAAAAGGATTTTGAATCATCATTCATCTCATTTTCTTACAGCAACGACAGACCACGGCTGCACAAGGCGCAATCAGCCCTTCTCACTGGACGTCTAACTATACAATTAAGTACGCTGGACTGAATACATCTACTAAAATGTCAAATGTTTCTTGTGCCGATTTGAAGCGCCCCCTCGAGCGGCAAGGGTACTAAATTTGACGTTTGTTGCTTGTATTTGTCATAAAAAATGCATCTCTAATATTAGTTCCTTGGACGTTCACCTCTGTGCCATCAGCGCCAAGATGGCGATAATCAAACTGGCTTCACTTAAATCAGCGATGAGGAATGGGCAGCAGCGTTCCTCTTATACCTACCACCTAGCAAAGAACTGCGACTTTTGTGCCCGATAAATGGCAAAATTCTCGCCACCTATTACATGGGACCTAGCATAATTGGCGAAGCGTGGGTGCTAGTTCACCTCTGCCTACCCCTTCGGGGATAAAGGCGTGAATTATGTATGTGTTTGAACGAATAGAATAGAAATAAATGAAACCGACGTATTACAGAGAAAACAAGAACGAAACTATAATATACTAAAAACAGAAACGAAGCTATAATTTAGTAAGCGACATTTAAATATATTGAATATTTATAAAAAATGAAACATAGATCGTAAAAGGTACATACGACAATCACCACCAGAGATAGCCCTCCCGCGGGTGCCGTACAAGTCGGGTAAAGACAGCGATGAGTAATCGGCATCAACCAGCAGCATTCCCTTACCACTTAGCATTATACTGCGATTTACGTTAGATGGCAATAGGTTCACCCCATATTACATGGGACCTAACATAATTGGCGAATTGTGAGTCTTCATTCATCTCTGCCTACCCCTTCGGGGATATATAGGCGTGGTTTATGTATGTATGTAACTTACTGGTGTATCGCTTCACCGCCAAATTCGTTCTCGATGAGCTGATCAATGTAAAGGAGGGAGCACGATTTGCTAGGGTTGTCTTCGATCGGTGAATTTTCTTCCAAACGCTGGAGCTTAAGGCGTCTGTAAAACGCCCAAAGATACAATTTAAATAAATAACTTAGGGAAGGGAAGGGAAAATCACGTCAAGCGATGTTACTATTAAATAAATACTCGTCAATATGTCATATTTAAGAGTTTTAATTTTATAACATTTTAAGTTTTTCTGTTATTTTTGGACGTTAACACCTTATAGGTTAACTAAACTTCTTTTTTCTATTGCAAAATGGTGCAATGTTCAAATTCTTAATTCGCACTACAAAAGTTTTCTCGGTTTGAACTATAGATACAGGAAAGTTGTACTGATTTTCATTACAGAACTGATGTTTTCTAGAATGCCATTTCTCGTCATACTAATTGCAGTTTCCAAATTGACACATTTCGAAATACGAATAGAAAAATAACTCTACACAATAATCTCACGTTATGAATACCACTGAAACTGAACTGATAGCGACTTTAGAATTATCCAGAAGTGATTTTACAACCTAAATAAACTTTAAAAACTAATACATGCAAATTTATTTGTTTTGAGGAAGGTTTACAGCTATTAAACTCAAAAAAAAAATCACTATATAACTTCTTATAGCTAATTACAACCCTCCACATATATGTGCAACACACCTTTTGTTATATGTAGCATACAGCTGGTGTGCCGGATAAGGCACAGCATCGTAGGCGTCGTGCCTCTCAGGCAACAGACCCACTCTTAGGAACCACTGCACCACTTGGAAATACAGCGAGACCGTGCCGATTCCTTTGTACTTCTCTTCCATTTCGCTTAAAGCTGAAAAATGGTTGTAAAACTATTATTATAAGTCTATTAATAAGAAAATAAATAAATTGGATTGATTTTGGTGGTTAGAAAAAGAATTTCGAAAAATTATGGTCTTGATGCGGGAATCGAACCCGCGTCCGCTGCTATCCGTGCAGGTGCCTGACCGCTCGGCCAACCAAGACACTATGTAAAATTGGATTACCTCAAGGTGTCGTTTATGGTACTTACTATTAAAAAATAACTAACATTACATTAAGAACACTCATAAAATAATTTATGAGTAAAAAAGTAGACATAAAAGCATTATGTTTTGAAGTTTTATATAAAATTAAATCGCAGTATATTGGAGGCGGTACAGAGGAACACTGCTGCCCATTACTTCTTGCTGTCTTTATCCTTAGTCGCCTTGTACGACACCCGCGGGAGAGAGATGTGTGTGTGTGTAACAACTGTATTCTCCTCTACATACATACATACATAAATCACGCCTATATCCCCGAAGGGGTAGGCAGAGGTAACTAGCACCCACGTCTCGCCAATTATGTTAGGTCCCATGTAATAGGTGGCGAGCCTATTGCCATTTATCGGGCACAAAAGTCGCAGTACATTGCTATTGCTAGGTGGTATAAGAGGAACGCTGCTGCCCATTCCTCATCGCTAATTTATCCTTAGTCGCCTTGTACGACACCCACGGGAGAGATTTGGGGTGGTGACAATTGTATTCTCCTCCGCCGTCACCTATTGCCGACAGCGATGAGTAATGGGCAGCAGCATTCCTCTCATACCACCTAGCAATATAATGCGATTTATGTACCCGATATATGGCAATAGGCTCGCCACCTATTACATGGGACCTGATTTAATTGGCGAAAATGGGTGATAATTCACCTCTGCCTACCTCTTCGGGGATATAGGCGTGATTTATGTATGATTCACTCACCGTCAGGCACCACCAGGTTGCAGCACTTCGTTAGCACCGCGTCTAGAAGCCCGGTCAGTTGCGTCAGCTGTTGTACACAGTGTTCCAAACACTTCACTACGTTCCTGTTGAAATAATTATATGCTTAATGTTTCCTTATATTTGCACCAGCACTACACATTTGAAATAAAACAACTTTTACGGTGTATAATTTGGATGTAATTTAAATAATTAATATGCCAAACATCAAATTATACGCGAGTCTTATCCGTAAAAGTTGATTTCATAATTATATGCTATTAAAAAAGAACCTGCCCGGCTAGCATGACCAGCGATACACGATATGATATAGCCGTGTATCGCGTTGATATGCCAAAACTCCATAGATTATTGACAGTTCAAAGCGATAAATAGTTTTATGATATCGTGTTTCGGTGGTCATGCTAGCCGGGCAGGTCAAGAGTACCCGAAACCAACGGGCGTGCAAGAAGACATTGATGAGATTGGATGAAGCGAAAGAAGTAGAAGTATCGTAGCAAGTAGAAAGAAGTGGTCTCTGCCTACGCCTGTTGGAGAAAGGCGTGACATATGTATGTATTATGGTGGAGGAGATGACGAGAAGAGAGTGGAGAAAGAGGACATGCTGCGCCGACCCCAAATAGGATGGTATATGGGCAGGGTGAGGTGATGATGGTATTATTTTGACCTACTCTATTAAACAAATTATAAGTACAATATTCAAAACAATGGGTTAGAATAAGTAAGTAAATTTGTCAAAAATATATTCCACTTCTCCCTGATAATTTTACTAGGTTATTTTTATTTGAAGTCCTGTATTTAACAAAAAGTCATAATTCTATATTTGATTATGAATAAACATAGAAAATTGTAGTTAAAAAATTATAGTCTTGATGCGGAAATCGAACCAGCATCCTCTGCAATCCGGGCAAATGACTCGGCACTCCTTATATGAATGAATAGATAAAACTTTAGTCCGACATATAGACCGACTACAGCACACTCACCTGTCAGGCAATGCTGATGAGGAGAATAGAGGAGCAGTCAGCTCTTTGGCATTCTCTTTCAGTTCCACTGCACGGGACCAGCACCAATCCACCTGTTAATCACATCACATCATTATTATCATTCTAATAAAAAAGCCAAATTAGTTAGAAAACTTTCGAAAAAATTATGTTCTGATGATGGGACATTATCAGTAGGCCTATTTGCTAACTTTTTTTGCCACTTGAGAGTGATAATCACTGAACTATTTACTGATCCATTGCTACTTTACTATAACGCTATTGTGACACTTGTACTGTGACATCAGTAATGGATAATGGAATAACTATGGAACTTTGCCACATTATCTGGCTGCATTTTCGTGGACCCCCCCCTCCCCTTACGAATTTGTGAACCCCCATTTTTTGTCACGCCAACGAAGACCCCCGTTGAGTCTCCCGTGGACCCCTGGGGGTCCACCGGTACCACTTGTGGATCAATGATGTAGACCATACTTTGCGTCCTTACCCCGGCTATGTTTCAACTTACCAAGAAAGGTAAAGTGCAGCCGACGCCCGAGTGGGTCCCGACAGCCCAGTCGTGGGCGCACCTCTTCAAGAAACGAGACAGCCGTGCCTCCAAAGCCACGGATAGGAGAAATCGCCGTTGGTCTTCCTGAGAAATTTGTTTTGACATTACTGATTTGCAACAATAGCTTAGAATTATTGATTCTTAACTGTTAAAATGTACACTACATACATACATAAATCACGCCTATATCCCCGAAGGGGTAGGCAGAGGTGAACTAGCACCCACGTTTCGCCAATTAGGTCCCATGTAATAGGTGGCGAGCCTATTACCATTTATCGGGCACAAAAGTTGCAGTACTATTGCTAGGTGGTATAAGAGGAACGCTGCTGCCCATTCCTCATCGCTGATTTATCCTTAGTCGCATTGTACGACACCCACGGGTGAGATTTGGGGTGGTGACAATTGTATTCTACTCTGCCGTCACCACACGGCATTAAATAAATAATACACTAAAAGAATAAAAAATGGTCCATTGTAATAAAAAAAAATAATAATAATCGCCGTTTGTCTTCCTGAGACTTTGGTTCTGACATTACACATTTGAACCAACAGCATAATGTTGGTTTCTAAAAAACCAAAATATTTCGTTCTATGCCATAATTTTTTTTTTCATAATAATATTTCGTAATGCTCTAACTGCCGCACTCAAAGACGTCAATTAACTTTAATGAGTATTTAATGACAAAAAATTTCAGTCATATCTAGACCATATACCCGGCGAGAATAGCGACTAGTTTTGAATTGTCGTTTTTTGACGTTAAGTACTCATTACCGTTATTTGACGTCTCTGAGTGCGGCAATAAGTTATGAATGGTGGTCGAGTGTTTAAAATAAATCACATTCTCCCTTGATGAGAGATTGTATCGCAGTCAATTTATTTAATACCCTGACCCGAATGTAGAGAGCCTAAATATGTATAGGCCTTGTATCACAGTCAACATATTTAATACACTGACCTGAATGTGACCCTAAATATAGGCGTTAGTACATTATTCTTTGTTTTCACACTGTTCACGACTACTACTTTTCACACTGTTCACGACACTACTTAGACACAGTTTCTATTGACGATAATTGAAGTTAATTTTGTGCGTTTTAAAAGGCATATTTTATTATTATTATTTTGTAATACTTAAATTAATTGTTAAATAATTAGATAAAGCACTAATTTTATTGTTTTAATAATCGTGTGTTAATTTTAAGTTTGGGTTTGAGATTTGCGTGTACAAGTCAGGAAGAACAAGTGTACAAGTGATGCAAATAAATTGTCCATCTATCTATCTACTCTTTGAGCGACTCACCTGGTTGTTGCATCCGTACTGGTAAGTGTACAGCGGTGTGAGACCGGCGGCGAGGCATGCGAGGTAGAGCCGTGACGGGTTGAGGAGTACCGTGGGCCCAGCCTCGTCCAACGAGTTGATTATCTGCCGCTGAATGCCCACTGTGCTCAGCACGCACATCTCTGACGTGGTCAGACATATGCAACCTGTGGTAACAAAGATGTGGTGTATTATTCTATGAGTAGAATACAATTGTCACCACCCCAAATCTCTCCCGTGGGTGTCGTACAAGGCGACTAAGGATAAATCAGTGATGAGGGATGGGCAGCAGCGTTCCTCTTATACCACCTAGCAATGTACTGCGACACTTTTGTGCCCGATATATGGCAATAGGCTCGCCACCTATTACATGGGACCTAACATAATTGGCGAAATGTGGGTGCTAGTTCACCTCTGCCTACCCCTTCGGGGATATAGGCGTGATTTATGTATGTATGTATGTGTATTATTCTTCTTCTTCCTGCCCATAGAGACAGCAAAGGCCTTCATCCCTTAAGATAATAAAGTGTTCCCTTGGCGATTTCTCAATAAAATTAAAAATAAATAAATATATCTTACTCTCACACTTATCATCTGGGCCCAAGTAAGTAGCATAAGAACTTGTGTTATGGATACTAGATGACGAACAAAACCCTCCCAGTTTATCTGGGGTCGGCGCAGTATGTTTCCTCTTCCATTAATATCGGTCAAATATCATCAAGCCATCCACTCCCTTTTGATTGATATCATCTATTACACCGGAAACGTGATATTTATGAATGAATGTATAGAAAAATCTCGTGTGACGGTGTTTGATCGACCTCCTGCGAAACAGCTTGATCGATTTTCATGAATTATTTTGTGTATATTTAATAGGTCACTATATTTTATACCTCTAGGTCATAAAAGCAAAGCAAAGATTGCCCAGTCTGTATACATACAATATAATGATGATTATGATAATTTTGCAGTCCCATTCAATATGAGGACCCTTGGGGAGATCTATCAAGATTGGGGTTGGTAACAGTTGTGTTCTGCTAATCATTTGGCATGTAATTTCAAATATAATAAATAAATAAATGTTATACACATTTATACTAACGCCGTGTGGTGCCGGCTGAGCACAATACAATTGTCACCACCCCTATCTCTTCCGTGGGTGTCGCGATTAGTAATGGACAGCAGCATTCCTCGATGTAGTATCGCAGTAGCGTTGTAGTCTAGCAATATACTGCGATTTATGTGCCCAATAGATGGCAATAGGCTCGCCACCTATTACATGGGACTTAGTTGGCGAAAAGTCGGTGTTTAGTTCACCTCTGCCAACCTTCGGGGATATAGGCGTGGTTTATGTATGTATGTATATTTTATACTAACGGTACTGTAGGGAGTTGGGATAGAAGTGTTCCTCCAGCCTAGTGGCGTGCGAGTAGGGCGCCACCGAACAGGGCTCCAGTCTCGCGTCCAGTGCACAAGCGCCGCCCAACTCGGAACACCATATTGCGCTCATAAACGCGTTGCTTTGCAATCGGTACGTTTCTGAAGAGAACATTTTTTTTTTTTCAGAAGTCAGAACATTTATTTGCACAATATTGTGTAAGGTACATTGAGGTGAGACTACAAAGTTGTGGATATCAATCAACAATATTCTGCCTTATATCTGTAGGCATGCAAATGGTATTAGAAGATTATTAGATTATAACATTTAAATGTCAAATAACATTGATAACAACAACAAAATATAATTGATGCTCCCTCGACAAATAGCTTCAAAAACAGGCTTGACAAGTGGTTGGAGCCAAAGCAAAGAGAAATGGAAAAAAAACCTGAAGTAACTTTTTTACTCGACAGATAATATACCAGTACATTGCTGTAGGCGTATCAGCCATTGGCTGCTTATTAATATAATAATAATAAATAATTAATTAAATTACTTAACATGATCGTCATTCACCACTGCTCAGGTTATCTGGGGTTTATTAAATTAAAAACAATTTATGAAGTTATCTGTAACTTCTAAACTTACCTGGCATTTGATCTTTATACCATTGATCTAGATCAAAAAGAAGCATTCCGTATTGAGACGGAAAGTTAGGATTGTCACCCCAACATTCCCAAATGAGCTGGCAAATATTTAGCATACCTGAAAATAAACACAATAAATTGATTTAATAAAATTAAATATCAATATAATGGATTGCGCCAACTATCTAAATAGTTACAGATAATCATCATCAAATGGTAATCATCACCCTGCCGTGTTCCCAGATTATCTGGAGTTGGTGCTTCTTCCCTTTTAATTCATGATATCAGTCATATAATCCTCTATAGTCTTCATAATAGTCCATCAAACCAATACACAAGTTCATATTTAGGTAGGATAGTGCACCCGGATTTCCACCAAGTGAACAGCAATTCTGGGTGGGTGTCCGTAAAAACTCTGTCAAATCTTTGAGCAGTATTATGAATTCTGACTGCAAAAAAACCCCAAATGGATGCCAGGTTAGGAAGAAAAACTTACTGTCTTCTCCTTCAGAACCGAGAGTTGAATTGATGGTGTATGTGTGACAGGAGACACATTTACCGCCGGTCAACTGATCTGCGTCTTCTATGGCACTTAATTCCACTTGGAATCTTATTGAAGCCATTGAGAATTCCTGAAAATATTGCAAATTTAATTGTGCGCGTTACGATTGGCTCCTAAGCATCAGTTTTTATATTGAATTTATCTCCCAGTGTATAGACTAAGTTATATTTCTGTTATATGTTGTATATTTCTTAATATTCTACTTTAATGATTATGAATGCATTATTAACTATAACTGAAAGATGTGCATAATAGGCACGATGACTAATTTTGAAAAATTACACCATGTTTTTTCTTACGTATCTACATTAGCCAAAATAAATTATATTTTCGTAAAAACTTTTGATTCTGATAGAAAAAAACATGTTTTGTATAATGCAATTTAAAATTGTCTCTGTGACGTCACTATTCCGTAAAAAGGCCAGTTTCTATATTCAACTAGTGAATTTGGTTAGCAAATAAAATGTCTAAATGGAGATAACTAAATAATGACGTCACGCGGCGTTATAGCAAATATGGCGGATTGCTAAGTTTTGTACTTTTATTTTTACAAAATAAATGTCAATCACAAGTATAATCTTTTAACAAGTTACTATTAACGAATCTCCTTATCCTTAATTATTATTATAATTCATTATATAAGTGATTCTTTGTTAGTGTCATCATCCCTATTATCAATACTTACTTGGTAAAGACACTTTGTATCAGATAGCATCCTTTTGCCATGATAAGTAAGTGAATACATAACCGCCAATGGAAACTGGTCATCTTCAAACCTATCCATAGCAGAATAAACTACCCACAAATAGCAAAAAGCTCTAGGGTCATCACATGGCTCCTGTAAATGAAGCACAAAAATTGTTATAGAAACAAAGATACAGCATCAATAAAACATTTTATAAGTTATGAAAATATTAAAAAACATAGGGGTGTCAGTGATGGGATGGGACCACATCATTTGCATCACAACCCTCCTGTGCAGAGGGGGGTACCTTAGTCAATCCCCTGGCCCTTGAGGAGCCTTTATAGGCCGGCTGCTGATGGCACGCTGTAGACAGATGCTATAAGTATTCCCACTTGTGTAGTTGCATAGCAGCTTAGGAGAACACATTGGTTTTAAGTCTTGGGGTTAGGTTTAGGAATCTTTTGCGGGACATTCCCAAATAACCCTGGTAATGCCCCACTGTCACCAGGGTATGTATAGCGGAGGTGCATTCAGGATGTATCATCAGGATACGCTGATGTGGTTACTGATGTGTATTAAATTGGATGCTCTTACCTGGAAACCAATATGAGTGACAGGAATGCATTCAACATTGACCTGTGATGTATATTCCAATTCCAAAGTCAACAAATTCCAAATCTGGAATGCACCAAAGTTATAGCCAACCACTAAACTTCCCAACTGCGGTATATACTCTATAACTGTAACACTGATCTGCTCACTTTTTGCTTTCATCCGGATGGAGCTGTCTGGGTTACGGAAAATATATTCTCCGTCTAACACAGAGTTATCATTCAATATTACGGCCAGGTGGTCATTATTCTCAAGAGCCAAGTCTCTTTGTTCTTCTACATGTTCTATAGCGTTTATAGGTAAAAATGTAAGATTTGCTGGATTCTTCTCGCTTTGAATGTCTTGCTCATAACCTTGAGATATATCTTTTATAGCTGTAATAAAGAGAATATCATATTATTATTACATATATGTCATACCTCACTACACTATAGTGCAGATTGGTAGATGATAAATGATTGCAAATCAACAGCTTAAAGTGCCTTCAAATGCTAGGAGGAACAGCAGATTATTCTTAGTCACTCATCCACTGCTGTTGGTGAACATTGCATTTGTTTGTTGCACACTAATAATAATGTATTTTATTAATTTACAGATACTTTATAAATACCTTGTATAAGTCCAGCCCTATTTAAATCAAACACAAATATCTCCCCATTCTTTGTACCAGCCATAATTACACCATCGAAGCATGAAAATGGCCCATCTGGTAAGTCAGTAGACACAGCTAGCTGTGTCACCACTAGATCAGTCTGTATGCATCTTAGGGTCTGGGACCCATTAATGTGAAATATGCATATTGTACTTGTGAGATCTTCACACAGGCTGATAATTAGTTGCTTAGAGTTCTCAGTTAATGGTACGGGCAGTTCAACAACGCCTGTGATAGTTGTGCGAGAATTGCTGAAATATAAGATATTATTTTCAAATAATCTAAAATATGTAAAAATATATAATAATCTAAAAGTATGGGAGTGCCAATGTATCACTGACATTACACTTTTTCCCAAAACCTAACATTAAAGTTAATAATAATAGTAACATTAATAATCTATAATATAAAAATCTCATATCACAGTGTTTGTTAACTAACTCCTCCAGAAACAGTTGGACTTATATTATGAATTTTTGTGTACATTTTTAAGTCTAAGAATAGTTTTTAGGCTATTATATATATATAATATATGACCTAGGATAAAAACAATATTTGCTGGGTCAGCTATTATATTATATTATTATTATATTATATTATTATATTATATTATTATATAGATTTGATTGAAATGTTATTTTAAAAGTTTAGAACACATACAATATAGAGTTAAATAGTCAACAACTTATTACCTGTTTGGAGTTCCAAAAATTTTAGCAGCAACTTTGAGACCAGTTTTTAGGTCCACAACACAAAACTTTGGTCCCAAGGCAAGCCAACCATGCCTTGTATCATTGAAAATACCTCCTAAAGGAGTTTTATCTGTAGAAAATAGTCAAATTATAAGAAGTTTCCTACATTGGTCCAATATTCACGTTACTTTGGAACTCAAAGATTTTCTTACCAGCAATATCATCGGTAGGTTGCAAAAAACTGAATACTGCAGAAGATAAATTTGTAGTTTTTGTTATAGAAAACACGCTATCTTGAAGTTTTTGCATTTTTAATGTGTATTGTAAGAAAAAAGATGGTTATCCGAAATATAAGTTTACGAGGTTAGAAGTAATTCCATAATTTGGGAATACGCCAAAATTATATTTTATTTAACGCAAACGGAATTCGTACAACAATTATAATTGTACTTCAAGTTTCTCTGTGCGTTTTACAAAGTTATTAGGAATTCACATTATTTACGCGCGGCGATACAGTTTGTATGAAATTGAAATGAAATTTTTGACAACTGTTTTTTGACTGAATGTCCCAAACACCCAGCCACAGAGAAAAAGGTACTCTAATTTACTCTATGGCAAGCACGGACAGGGCTTCATTTTTTTAATTGGCTAACGTTCCTGGGAACAAGTCTTTTAGGAACTTTCTTTGTATACTTTTGTTTACTTTTCTTAATTTTGAATGAATGATAAATGAATGAATGAAAATGAAATTAATATAAGATATTAATGCATGAAATGAATTTTACATTACATTAAGGGTGAAACACATTTTAACGCATCTAGGGAGTGCTTGGCGCGAGTCGGAGTTCATGACGGTGACCGATAAGGTGGTGAAAACCACTATAACATTCTCAACGTCAAATACGGCACAACACTTTTATATCAATGATTCTGCATAATTGGACATCAACACGGATCCTTATGCATCCAAATAACACCACTTTTACTACACAAAGTCCACTCTAAAACAATTTTTGAATGATTGAAATAAAAATTTGACTGACGCCATTGAAAGCCCGCCAAGCACTCCGGACAGGGCTTTCTATCTACTACAGGCCTACCAGAATCTCATGGCAAATCGGAAAATAAAAAATTGTAGCGGGGAATACTAGGGAAATTGGACTAAATGGTCTTGAAACTTTTCAATTTTTATTTATTTTTCAGACGTAGCAGTAGACGATGTATTAATTATTTATACTAGTCGATTTTAATTTTAACATTATATAAATGTCGCTCGCCACTTACATGGGACCTAACATAATTAGCGAAGCGTGGGTGCTAGTTCACCTCTGCCTACCCCTTCGGGGATATTGGCGTGATTTATGTATGTATGTATGTATGCAATAATACTATGTATTAAAGTGGTTTAAAATTTTATTATACAAATTGATTAAATCTTCAATTAAAACTAGAGAACGATTCTAAAAACTTCACATGCATATCTTGCTCTTCAGCATCTGTAGAGGAAAATAAAGTGGTAATTGTTTTATAGCGTTCTTCCAGCATCTCTATTAATAAATCATTTTCAATTTTCTTTTACAAGTTCACAACATTTACGCCAATCTTCTACATCAACAATGTAAAATTCTTTTTCATCCCACCATCTCGGAAAAAGCGTTTTTGCTTTTCGATATCTGAGTGCAAAAGCCGTTTTTATCCTTTAGAGGATAAAGTAAATTTGAATTTAGAACATCGTGTGCAATGAGTTTGTGAATTCAAAACATCATTATACCTATATTTCTACCTCCACGGTGCCGAAATTATCATGCAACCTATTTTAATTTGTTAAGAACTCAGACTCGGAACCTTCTTGGTGTACTTTTTTTGTAATTTGCTTTGCGCGCGCCATTTTCTTTTAACGTCATAAATTTGTTAAAAGTTAAAACCTTAGGGTTCCGTGAAGGTCAATCAGCTTGGCGTCAATCTTGCTTTAAACATTTTGATCGTCTACAATGCTTGCTTGAGTCAAGCATTTAAAAGCTTTTTAGGTTTGTTTGATTTGTTTACGCTAGCAACGGAACAAAAACATACAGAAAATCAACGTGCTTGACTCAAGCTGATTGACCGTCTCGGAACTCCATTAGGGACGGTAATTTTTATTAGGTACTTACAGGTGTGTCTGGATAAATTTTGGATGGGTGGGTGTTGGAGATGTGTCTGGGTAAATGAGTGTTTTGTGGGTGTTTCTGGGTGCAAGGGTGTTTTGTGGGTGTTTCTGGGTGAATGGGTGTTTTGTGGGTGTTTCTGGGTGAATGGGTGTTTTTTGGGTGTGTCTGAGTGGATGGGTGTGTATTGCGGGTGTGAATGTTGTGGGTGGTTGTTGAGAGTGTGTTTGGGTTAATGGGAGGGTGTTGTGGAAGTTTCTGGGTGAAAACAGAAACTGTTGTGATTGTATTTTTTTTTGTATTTTGCAATTTCCTCGTTGGGGGGGATGAAAAGTTACGTGTTGCACTCGAGTGCAAAGATTTTTCACCTTGTGCTCTTTTGATTCCCAACAAATAACTATTAATCACCCCCTATGCTCGTGATTCAAAAGAATCTTATGCTTGCTCGGTCATCAAATTGAGCAAGCGGATAAAGCAACTTTGCACTCTTATAAAAAATAACTATTACAAAATAGGTGGATAGTAATTCCGTTTGTTTTCTATTAATAAAACATAAAATAAAACTAACATATACATACAAACTAACATAAATAAAACACCCACAACACACCCATTCACCCAGAAACACCCACAAAACACCCATTCACCCAGAAACACCCACAAAACACCCATTCACCCAGACACACTTCCAACACCCACCCATCCACCCAGCCACACCCGCAAAATTCATCCAGACACACCTGTAAGTACCTAATAAAAATTACCGTCCCTAATGGAGTTCCGAGACAATAGAGTTCAATAAGCTTTAGTCAAGCACGTTGATTTTCTGTATGTTTTTGTTCCGCTGCTAGCGTAAACAAATCAAACAAACCTAAAAAGCTTTTAAATGCTTGACTCAAGCATCAAGCAAGCATTGTAGACGATCAAAATTTTTAAAGCAAGATTGACGCCAAGCTGATTGACCGTCACGGAACTCCTAGGTGTTAACAAATTTATGTCGTGAAAAGAAAATGGCGCGCGCAAAGCAAATTACAAAAAAAGTATACCAAGAAGGTTCCGTGTCTGAGTTTTTAACAAATTAAAATAGGTTGCATGAAAATTTCGGCACCATGGAGGTAGAAATAAATAGGTATAATGATGTTTTGAATTCACAAACTTATTGCACACGATGTTCTAAATTCAAATTTACTTTATCCTCTAGAGGATAAAAACGGCTTTTGCACTCAGATATCGAAGAATAAAAACGCTTTTTCCGAGATGGTGGGATGAAAAAAATTATAATCCTTAGCGTTAGCGGGATAGCGAGGTAATCAAAAAAGCACAAGGTGAAAAATCTTTGCACCAACAGGTAACTTTTCGTCCTCCCTCAGCGAGGAAATGACTAAATATCTGAGCATACGTAACGGGAAAACACCCCGGACGGGACGTCCGTGTCACTTTCCCCCGAATACAGAAACGCTATTCAAAGTTTAAGTCCCGCTTAACATTTAAGTATTGTCAAAATTGACGTTTTTCCATACAAATTCTGACAGGTAGTGTCCACTTAACTTTTTAAGCAGTCCCCTAAATTTGAGTAGCGTTTCTGTATTCGGGGGTTTGGGTCACTTGGGATTTTTGTACGAGAGAGGCCCCGTCCACGTACCGTCCGGGGTGTTTTCCCGTTACGTATGCTCAGACCTTAAATGCAAAAAAATCTACAATTACACTATTATTAGTTTCCTTCAATTTTGTTGGGTTCTCGTTCTGTGCCAAGAGGGCACACTTTCGCAAAATGTCATGGTGAAAATTTGGTCACATTATGCGAAACACAATGTCACTTTCTCAAAACGATATTTTCGCACAATGTCGCTTTCACAAAGCGACATTAGCGCACAATATCACTTTCGCAAAACGACATTTTCGCAAGATGTCACTCCAGTTTTGGTTAATTTAATTAATATTTTTTTGTTGATACTTACCCGATTCTGTAGTCTTTGTATTAGATCTCTCGTATGAAAACAAACGTCTTGCAAAAGTGTTGTTTTGTGAGGTGACGTCATAGAGGACAATAAAACGCTAAAATAGTGACGATTTAATGGGGCAGCAGCCAAAGAGGATAGTTTACAACGGGTCACCACACCAGCGTTCCTTTATTATCACATTTAACATGTCCCATTTAATAGGCGGCGAGCCTATTCCCATCTGTCGGGCACGTGAATCGCAGTTCACCCCTTTACTCATCGCTTCTTCGTCTTAATCCTTAATCGTCTTGTACGAACGGCACCCTCGGGGGAGAGATATATAGGGGGTAGTGAAAATTGTATTCTGCTCTGCCGTCTCCACGTGGCTTAGTGAGTCGTGACTTTTAGTTGAATAAATTTTACGTGTTTAGAGAGCTTTGTGGGGATCATATAGTACCTCTTTTACTGTTCTGTGGGATCATGTATGGGTCACAGATGGGTGACGTACCATAATATAATCTCATTTTATCTCGTCGTCACAAAATTTCGAAACCACAAATTTCGTGTTCAAATAATAAAATAATAGTGCAAAGGTAATAAATTTATTCATAATCATCGTAAAATTATAGATACTGAAACATTTATTATCAACGTATATTATTAAAATGAACATTGCAAACTTTTGCGTGTCTTTGTATACGCATTAAAAATATTCAATAAAGTGTTACATAAAACTTAAGAGTGAATTTTCAAAATTCATTGATTTCAATTCAAGTATTGTCATTGTAGAAGGGCTATAAAATAAGTAGAATAAAATCGTAACATATAAATTGATATATGTATTACTTACATTTTTGATACTTGTAAAATATAATAACAGTAGCTTAAAACAATAGAATTTCTTATACAAATACAAAAGAAAGTCACAGTAGGTACATACCTATATATTTTTCTACAATCACATAAGCGTAATTATTGAGCAATTACATTTTTTTGAGAGACAAAGGGGTGACAGAAACATCAACCACATTTCTATTTACTTCGTTACCGTGTGGGCTAATTTTGATTTGACCCTGTACAATATTCATCATTGACGTATACGGACTCTCGGTTGATAGTTGATTGTTCATATAATAGTCATTTGCCATTGATGGATCCTTTCGAACATTAACTCGATCGTACACAGTGGTTTTCATTGATGTGTACGGTGACGACGACTGTTGTGTTGGTTGCCTAGCTGCATTAAAACCGTTCTGTACAACTACAGCTTCTTTTTTTCCAGCTGTCGAGCTTACAATATCTACCTGCACAGGCACCAATATGGGTGCTTCAATATTCACATTAGAATTACTATCTAAAGAACTATTCCGAGTAGCTAACAAACTATTTGTAATTGATATAGATGACGTGCCTATCGAATGTAAAGTTGAGCTACTGCCTCTCATACTTTCCAGTTCTTTGGAGTAAACCTCTTCACTTCTCTGTATTCTTTGAGCATGGTTGCCTAATGGAGACCGGTTTTGTTGTATCGATGACCCACTTAGCGATCTACTAGGTGAATTCCGGGAGGCTGTACTTATAGACATCACTTGCTTATTATCTTTGTAAGAAGTTTTTGATGTAGAGTTCACTTTAACTTCCATAGAGCCGTAAGCACTGTCTTTTGTCGAACTATGTGAAGAGCCTTCTTCTTTTACGCCGTACCTTCTAACTACATCATCGGGCGCCACTGGCTCTATATTCTGTACATCGTAAGATAATGGATTCTTATCTGTAGGTTGATGTTTTACACCTTCGACTACTTCTCCAGTTCTTGGGTTTATGTGTTTTTCAGTGTCGTATCTTAAAGTAACCCTGTGCGTTTCATCAATTGGATGAGATCTCGATCTATCCTCTAGTTCAGCATCACTGTCATCGTAAGCGCTACGTTCGTAGTTGTTTTCCTCCTGAAACGGAAAGATATTATGAGTATTGATAATGTTAAAGTATCCATCCGTACGATATTTTAATGTCTAGACTGAATGACAAAAAAACTAAAGAAGGTTCGGGCATTATAAAAATAATAAATTATAGAGAATTAATAACTATATGTATATAAAATATCTAAATATTTTTTTGGTTTTTCGTAAATGGACCCTACCTCTTCATCTGCTTCCTCGATGACGCTATTTTGGATCCATTCGCGTATCCTCTGTTTTTTTACTTGACGGTCGACTGTTGTCTCTATCCCGTTATCACGAAAATGTTTGAGTAATATGTTCTTTTCATTTGGATCGCTGTGGAAACTGTACATCGAAGGGCAAAGTTCATCTATATCACCTCCCGCTGGAAAAAAAATTATAATGTTTATATAATACTTATCACATCTGAAGAAATGGTTCTGAAGGCAAAACTTTGTTTGTAAATCACGTCTCTACTTATACTGAGCTGGGACCATTTTGATACCCTTAATTTTATTTGATTATAATTTTTTTGTAAGGTTTTCGTTTATAGGTATCAAATAAACATTTTTGCTTTCTCTAAATCCAAGAAACCGCCACTAATAATCTTTAAACATACCAACTCTATCCGTATAGCCCTTTGCCATCCATCTATCATCCAGAAAGCGTGGTAGTTCACTAAAACTGCTAGCGCGTTTGTCTTCTCTGGGTTCCACATATTTTTTGAACATCTTTTGCGCTTTCGAAGATACCATTTTCCATAACTTCGGTTGCCGTTTTAATGGATTTGAACTATTATACCAACTGTAATAACTGAAATTAATATTTAAAGTTAATAACGTTATACTTTTTGTATGTACAAATGAAGTTTTACACTTTATGTAACGTCTTTTTACGACAGCAGTAGACAGAGATCACTTCTTTCCACTTGCTACGATCCTTGCATACTTCTTTCGCTTCATCAAATTTCGGTGCACTTTTTAAATTTATTATCAATTTGTGTATGAAAGATTAATCTAGACCTTCCCTGCCGTTTTCTCCATTCACTTCCAACAATAAATCCTCTTTGTCACTCTCTTTTGACTCTTCCTTTCTACGCGACCAAACCATGCAACCACACCTTCACACCCCCATTCCCTTCAGAATTCTTATTTTTACGTCTATATGAAGTTTTATGTATTATATATATAATTTATGTATACCTTGTATATCTGGGGTCATCAAACGCAGCTTTTTGCCACGGTAAACATCCTGTGAGGCAAATGAAAATAACTATTCCAAATTGCCAAACATCGTGCGTAACTAAGGCTCTGAAACCAAATGAATTGTTTTCGTTAACTCACCGAGTTTTCACAATTAACCCCCGAATACAGAAACGCTAATCAAATTTAGGGGACTGCTTAAAAAGTTAAGTGGACACTACCTGTCAGAATTTGTATGGAAAAACGTCAATTTTGACAATACTTAAATGTTAAGCGGGACTCAAACTTTGAATGGCGTTTCTGTATTCGGGGGTAAGTTCATCTGAAAATTGAGTTAGTTCCAAAACTATGCAGGAAAATGCTTATTGTATGGGTTGCATATGTGTTTATTGAGTTTGAGGTTTGTTTGTCGTAGCTCTATGTATCTTGTCTTCGGCTTGTTTCAGATACCAATATAATAGAGGGCTAGTTTACCTATTGCAGTTGAAAAAGAAGAACAAGATACAAGGTTATCGTGTTTGAGATTTGTTTGATTTAGCTGTTTTAGGTAGATCCATGTATGCCTACTTATAGCTGCTGTCCATTGCTAATTTGAGAACTTCCGGGGGCGAATACGGCAGCCACTCGTTCCGCCTTCTCACCACAGATTGGACTTTCCTGGTCTCGCCAAAGTCGCACAGCTTGATCCTCGAGAAGTCCGATTTGAATATTAATATGTTGTCTAGCTTCACATCACGATGCACCAGGTCCCTTTGGTGGAGGTGCTCTAGGGCAGACGACAGCTGTTTCGCGACCCTCTTCGTGTGTATTTCGCCGATTCCCGTGTCCAGCATGTTGGATGTCAGATCTCCTGTGAAAGTAAAAACTTATAACTACCTATCGGATGTTGTTCTAAGTAAGACAGTTTATATAAATCATGCCTATGTATCGTCAAAGGGGCAGACATAGGTGTATTAACATTAACACCCAAGTTTCGCCAATTATGTTAGATCCCATGCCATAGGCGACGAGCCTATTGCCATTTGATGGGCACTTAAATCGCAGGATATTGCTGTGCTAGGTAATATAATAGGATTCCACATCGCATTTACCCTTCGCCTTGTACGTACACCGGCGGGAGATAAATTTTAATAAAATAAATTTAATATAAGAAACATTTGCCCCTACCAGGATTCGAACCTGACCTCTTGGCCGATAGCCATCGATTAGACCGTTTGACCAACGATAAATGTTATTTACGAGGTAAAGAGTGATTGTGTAGGAAAATACTTTCCTAACACCAATTACACGCGTCTTTGTAACGGGGACTGACTGGCGCTGAAAATCCCAGATTTATGTTCATGATTTCATGAATTCAAAACACTCCGTTGGCCGCATTCCAAGCTTAACAAACGAACTATGAGTTTACACTAATTCCAGTTTAGTATCGCTTATCATATAATTACATTGATGTTACATGAAAATGGAAAGTGTATTTTGAAAAATGAAAGGTGTGGTGACGGCTTATGTTGTGCTCATCAAAATAAACTGATCTGCACACAAAATTAATACTAAATGTTCACCAAAGCAGCGATTTGGTGCGCAGATAGGTAGTATTTTTGATGCGCTTTTTAGGTTTTTTTGTTGTTTAGGTTAGATTAATCTGGTGATCAATTAAATACAACCCTTAAAAATATATAATTACCTAGCGGTGCATATTCTTGACAGAATACATAAAATCCCGCAGTCTCGAATGCAACATCGAATGTGGTAACTATATTTCTGTGTGCACTTAAATGTAGACTATAATGGAATTCCCTATAGAAGTCCCTAATGGACACATAGGGTTTGGGTAGGGCCTTTAAAACTATTTCTGTATCTGACGCCCTGTGCTCTACTAAGAGAATTTTGCCGAACCATCCCTCTCCAACTATTTGTAGTATGTCGAACTCTTCAACCAAACTGACCTGCAAACAGAAAAGTAAATATTTGATTTTTTGATTTTATTAATTTGAAAATTATAAACTTTGATTATTATTTCAAGATTATATAAATGTTAGTAAAAATACTACAAAGAAAAAAGATAGGTATAGGAAAATAACCCACCACGCTGGCTCAGTGACAAAGACCAACGGCTTTACATGCCTTTCGAAGCACGAACTCCAGAAATCATTATTTTTGGTCACCCCATCCATTAAAGATAACATAAAGGAAAAGATTTTTTTTTAAATAACGAAAACTACATTTCAAGATTCTTGTAAAATCACCTGCTTGAGCCGGGAATCGAACCGGATTATTCAAAATCTTTAAATGCAGTTTCAATTATTTTTCAATATAAGTAAAGGAATGTTTCCTTTTAGCAAAATAAGCCATCATCAATATTAAGAGTACTATTCCTTCAACCATGGTCTTTAAGTCTTTTATGTGATTCATTTGACCTACTTTTTCCAGCTCGAATTCCCTTATTTTATGAATGGAACCAGTAAGGGCTCTTCTCGACGCGCTGTTCATCTTGGGCGCATTACTTCACGCATCATCGGTAACCTGAAACAATACACGACCCAATAATGACCACACTGCGGCGCTTACGAAAAACACATTATGTGGGCGATTTTTTAGCGGAAATGAGTTAAATTGAAATCAGGAAATCAAGCTCTATAACTTTCCCATAGAGACCATTTCAATACTTTAATATTTCACCGGCCGTGTGGTGACGGCAGAGTAGAATACAATTGTCACCACCCCAACTCTCTCCTGTGGGTGTCGTACAAAGCGACTAAGGATAAATCAGTGATGAGGAATGGGCAGCAGCGTTCCTCTTATACCTACCACCTAGCAAAGTACTGCGACTTTTGTGCCCGATAAATGACAATAGGCTCGCCACCTATTACATGGGACCTAGCTTAATTGGCGAAGCGTGGGTGCTAGTTCACCTCTGCCTCCCCCGGGGATATAGGCGTGAATTATGTATGTATGTATGTACCATTTCAATATAGGTACTGACAATTGCAACTCGGACATACAAGTGTTCTAGGAAAAAAAACTAACCGCGTTTTCTCAGAAGTTTAGTAAAAATGTAGATAAAGCGTTTTTCGTAAGCGGGGCAACACAGGTGTTTTGTGCTCTAAGCTATTTTCTCAATATCTCCAACGGGAGCCCCGAAATGTCCCCGTTTCTCATGAAGCCGTTGAGAGAACGGTCTTGGACGATCGCCAGCCAGTGATGTCTACTCCAGATCCAGACTGTATGACGTCACTGTGACGTCGCAAGCTTCACATCACGGCCGCGACGCGAGCGATAATGGCCTGGTATTGTATAGTTCCCGGCGGGCACGTAAGTTGAACCAAAATGACGGTCGTCTGCGCAGGTATATTTGAAGGAAAAAAGTGTCTAAACTAAATTTTGAACACGCGGAAGCGGGTAACCCTACGTTGCTATGGTTACAGACGTCGCAACTCATATAGAACCTCAACTCGAAAACGTTTTTCTGCACTGCGCATAGGTCAACTTATGTGCCGGGTGTTTAATTTTGTATCATGGTATGTAGGTAACTAGTGCAGAAGGTGGCTAGGGCAGTGGCATAGCGCGCTCGGTCTGCGATTGCGTAAACTAAATAATGTTCGCTAAGGCCGGTCATTGGATGGGTGACTGTAAGCGACGCGATACATAATTGTACATAGTTGCGGCATCTATGTGTGTTCATAATATATAAGCCCATACTTACACTTGTGTGACCCGATTATTGTAACTTTGTCATTTTTAAAATAAATAACGCCGTAGGGTATGCGCGTGTGAATGCTCGTACTTGCAAAAGATTTTTATAATCACCCGCGATCTATTTTGTTAGTATCGCACTCCAGAGCAGTTACGCTGCAAAAGCTATCGCGAGCACCCGCACGTCGCATGTTCGAAAGCCCTTCGCAAAATAATTTCGTCTCGAGTTGTCATTTTACCAGTCCTGGGCATCGCGCCTACTCACGTCAGCTACAAAGTGGTCCTTCAGCCAGATCACCCAGGATTTCAGTGTCTGCAACCCGTAGATGAACAAAGGAATGTTCAACACACCGCTCCGCACAATGGTGAAAACCCGCGGAACTCTCGCCAGGGAAGCGTTGATACATACCGCTGAAGATAGTGAAGTGCTTTCACGCAAAGTGCAATCGGACATAGTGGTGCCAAAAAATGAGCTGAAAGAAATAGCTAACCAGATAGCGAAAAAAGACGGTAGCCTAAATATTGAACTTGCCGGTCCGGCATCGGTTCACTCGAAGAGGAGCTCCAATAGGTCTTCGTTAGCAGCACGCAGGAAGCAGCTGGAGTTAGAGGCAGCTGAAGCGAAGGCTAAAATCGAAAAAAGACTTATAGAAAAAAGGCTAGAAGTTGATCTTGCCGCGCTAGAATGTGGGTCATCACGACAGTCAAATAGTCGGGTCATCAAAAAACTTGACTACACAGAGTGTAGTCAAGCAGACTCCCATGCTGAGGCTTCGAATAAAGTGGAAGAATGGCTGGATAGAAGTCAGCAAGACACGCAGCAGCAGCGCGCGGCTACCCCGCCGCCGGCGCCCCCCGCTGCAACCTCCACGGTGGAACTTCAGCACCTGGCACGAGCTATGGAACAGATGGCCACAGTCACCTACAGCACACATTCCAAACTACTATCTAGACTAGCCACGCCTAAGGACTTGCCGCTATTCTTTGGAGATCCATTTGAGTGGCTGCAATTTAAAAATATTTACGAGGAGACAAATAAATTATGCAATTTTAGTGATAGTGAGAATATTTCACGGCTCGGTAGAAGTCTACGGGGCGAAGCGAGAGAAGCAGTTTCATCACTACTTATTTGCAACACAAAACCAAACATAATTTTAGAAGCACTAAAACTTCGATTTGGTAGGCCCGAGTTGATTATTCACAAAGTTGCTACACAATTGAAAAAACTGCAACCCTTGCCACAGACTTACCACACTGAGCTAGTAACATTTGCCGTGAAAATAAGGAACTATGTTGCAGCCGCCGAGTCCATAAACCAAACAGATTACCTGAGGGGTCCAGAGTTACTAAACACAGTCGTATCCAAGTGCCCTACTACGCTGATAAATAAATGGGTGGATTATTTATACGAGCATCAAGATGACAGGAAAGCCAAATTAGAAATATTTGCTGAATTTTTGCACACTGAAGCCACGAAGGTAGCATCCGCTGGAATAAGCTATATTCACAACCAAAGTGATCACAGAGTACAAAAGAAAAGTGATGAGCGCAGAGCTCAAGTTCATTCTGTGCTACACAACAGTGAACCCAGCGCCAAGTGCAAAGTCTGTCGAGCTGATACCCACCCGCTTGAAAAATGCAATAAGTTTAGGCGAGCGTTACGAAAAGACAAGTGGCACATAGTAAAAATAAATAGACTCTGTCATAAATGCCTGCTGCCCGGTCACAGTAAGGATACCTGCCCAGCCAAGCCATGTGATGTCGACGAGTGTGGAATGAGTCACCATCGCTTACTTCATTGGCCTGCGAAGAAGCAGGCGTCAACCAGTGATGTCACCAATGATGACGACGTACCAGCTGCTACGAGCTTAGTGACAACGACAATTCAGGCAGGGAGCCGTGACCAAGCGAGCGAAACTGTCAATAACACTACATCATCATCCCTCAACGCGAGTGTAATGTTAAAAATAGTGCGCGTCAATATTCACGGGCCTAAAGGTGTTATAAGTACGTACGCCCTATTGGACGACGGTGCTACAGTGTCCCTAGTGTCAGCTGATCTCGCAAACTATATTAACTTAAAAGGTCAGCCCGAATCTATACGTATCCGCAGTGCGTGGAATTCCGATATAGTGTGTCAAAGTGAAATTGTTAGTTTTAAGCTTTCAAATTATAACAGTGACGTATATGAAGTGCGCGCGCGCAAAATAAGTGAGCTCGACTTGCCTACACAGTGTCTGTCGAAAGTTAACGTTGACGCGTATGAATATTTACGAAGCTTGAAAAATGATTTGTGTCGAAGTGACGTAAAACCTAAATTGCTAATCGGGCAAGACAATTACCAGTTGTTAGTATCATTAAGGACTGTCTATCGTGGTAAGAACGAACCGTGCGCAACGCTTACACCTCTCGGTTGGTGTTTGCACGGAATAGTGCCAGCTAGTGTTAGTTCCATCCCGTGTCCCCGATCATTCGCTAATGAGCGTGCGAGTATTATGACACTGTGGAGACAACCGCCACCGGGCGACGCCTCCTCTCGTTACATGCCCGCCGTCGCACCCCTCACCGCCGCCAGCCTCACAGGTAGCCAGCTGAAACAAAAGGCGACGCACACATGCGCCGACGCATCTTCACATTCAATGAAGTGTAGCGGGCATCCACACAATGACAACATTGATAACGAGGAATGTAAACAACTGCACGAGTTAGTACGACGTTTTTTCGCATTTGAAGCTATTGGAGTGAACTCTAAGCCACGAGTAAATAAGGATGAATCTCGCGCGATCAATTGTATCGACAAATCTGCTAAGCTAATCAATGGATGTTGGGAAGTTTGTTTACCTTGGAAAAATGAACTAAATATGCCAAATAATTATCACAACGCTTATAAAAGATATCTAGGCATTGAGCGTAAAATGAAATTAGACACCAGTTATGCTTCGAGATACAAGGAAAGAATTAATCATTTGTTTGATAATAAATACGCTCGAAAGTTGACCGCCCACGAGATTTCGATAAAAAGAAAACATATTTGGTATTTGCCGCATTTCGGAGTAGATAATCCAAATAAGGGGAAATTGCGTTTAGTCTTCGATGCCGCCGCCACCACCGAGGGACATTCGCTGAATGATTACTTGCTGCAAGGCCCTGACTTGTTACAATCTTTGCTGGGCATCATGCTACGATTTAGAGAGAAACCCGTTGCATTTGTTGGCGACATTAAAGACATGTTCCTACAAGTGAAAATAGGTGAAGAAGATCAGCACGCTTTACGTTTTTTATGGCGCGAAAATGATAGTTGCAGCGTTGATACTTACGCTATGACTTCATTAATATTTGGTGCCAACTGCTCCCCATTTATAGCACAGCATATCAAAAATAAAAATGCATTAAGATTTAAAGATCAAATGCCCGAAGCCGTTGAAGCAATCTTAAAATCGCATTACATGGATGATTATATAGAATCAGTAGACAACGAACAGGCTGCGCTAAAACTAATTACAGAAGTCTCCAAAATTCATGCTCAAGGGGGATTTGAAATTAGAAACTGGACATGCAACAAGCCAGAAGTTTTAGAGTACACGCAAAAACAAGCCCTAAATGACAAGGCGATAAGGATGAAAACTGGTTGCGACGATTCGCCAGAGCGTACTCTCGGACTACTTTGGTTTCCTTTGAGTGATACATTTGGCTTCGACTTATCTTTTAAACGCATTCCTGAGGAAATATTAAATAATGCACAAATAATCACGAAAAGACAGTTGTTGCGCATTGTCATGTCAATATTTGACATATTCGGGTTTCTCGCTCCATTTACAGTCAAAGCAAAAATAGTACTGCAAGGCATATGGAAGATGAACATTAAATGGGATGAGAAAATACCTGAAAATGAAAGTAAAATTATTCAAGGATGGCTAAACGAATTACGACAACTCCAACGCTTGCGCATACCAAGATATCATTTTCACACAAACATGTCGGGGAACGAGAAACACAACGAACACCTGTTGCAGCGCACTCATGATGGTCACGCGAGTGCGAAAAAGACCGCTATAGAACTGCATGTGTTCTGTGACGCCTCACCGACGGCATACGCTGCCGTTGCCTATTATAAAGAAATAACTGAAACAGATGATTCACGCATTTCATTCATCGCTTGCAAGTGCCGGGTCGCACCCATTCATAAGTATATCACAGTACCTAAGCTAGAGTTACAGGCCGCAGTTCTCGCCTGCCGGCTCGCTGAAACAATAATGCGTGAGAACCGGTTTGTTATAAATAAACGATATTTCTGGACGGACTCACGAATTGTATTACATCAAATTAAGAATGATACACGCAATTATAAAGTTTTTGTAGCGAATAGATTGGGAGAAATCGACGAATTATCGCAGTCACATGAATGGAACTATATACCCACGCATATGAATATAGCCGATAAAGCTACAAAACATAATAATTATCAACTGACGGACGACTGCGAGTGGTTTCGAGGCCCGCGGTTTTTGTTTTCGATGCCCGAAGATTGGCCGAAATATGAACCTGAAAAAGAAAACTATAGTAGTGAAGAATTATTACAAGTTAATTTAATGCATAGTATGGAAAACATAGACTTACCTGTTCCCGATGTGACAAAATTTTCATCATGGCTTCGCCTAGTTAGAAGTACCGTGAATGTTTTGATGTTTATAAAAAAATGCAGGAAGATTGATAATGTTGAAAATAATTTTGAGATTAGACAAAATGCTGAAAATTTGATTTTGCGCCACGCTCAGATGCAATCTTTCGCTGAAGAGATTTACCTGCTGAAAAATAGAAAGCCAATAGAATCGAAGAGTCGACTACGTACCTTGACACCATATATTGATGAATGTGGATTGCTTCGGGTTGGAGGTCGAATAGAAGCGATGTTTGACGTGGACCGTAATTTGAAAAATCCCGCGATACTAGATGGCCGCCATCCAACTGCAAAACTAATTATAAAATATTATCACAAAATGGCCGCCCATGGAAGTAATGAAATGGTTGTAAATGAAATTCGTCAAAAATACTGGTTACTACACTTACGCCCTTCTGTGCGCACAGTGGCCGCGCGTTGTTTGGTCTGTCGAATCAGGAAGGCTAGACCTACAAACCCAAGACTGGGGAATCTTCCACTGGCAAGACTGGCTCACCACCAGCGAGCTTTCACCTTTTGTGGGGTGGATCTATTCGGTCCGATGGAAGTGGTTATCGGTCGCCGTCGAGAAAAGAGATACGGCGTGCTGTTTACATGTCTGACTGTGAGGGCTATTCACGTTGAGGTGGTGTCTTCGCTGTCGTCCGATTCATTCATAATGGCATTACGAAGAATGGCAGCACGTCGCGGATGGCCTTTACAAATGTACTCTGATAACGGTACAAATTTCAGAGGCGCCGCGACTGAACTGAAAACAGCCTTAAAAGAGATAAACCAGTCCGATATAAAAGAAGAACTGCTCAATAAGGGTATTGATTGGCATTTTATCTCACCTGCTAGTCCTCACATGGGAGGAGCGTGGGAGCGCCTGATAAGGAGTGTGAAGACGGCACTCAAAACAGTACTGAAAGAACGAGCGCCCAGGGAAGTGGTTTTATTGACGCTGCTGGCCGAGGTAGAGAATTTAGTTAACAGTCGGCCCTTGAGTCACGTTTCTGCCGAACATGAGTACCCTGAAGCTCTTACTCCTAACCATTTTCTTATTGGGTCCTCGTCCAATCTACCAGTCCCTGGAAAATTCACAGACTGTGACATGTACTGGAAGAAACAGTGGAGAATAGCTCAGCGCCTAACAGACATGTTTTGGAAGCGCTGGGTTCGCGAAGTCTTACCTGCTCTCTTGCCTCGTCAGAAGTGGCATCAAGAAGGGGAAAACCTAAAAAAAGGAGACGTTGTTGTCATTGTGGACCCCACCTTGCCCCGAAACACCTGGCCAATGGGCTTAGTTAAAAAGGTTCACCCAGGGTCCGACGGTCGTGTGCGCGTTGCCGAAATAAAAACCAAGACCGGTATCCTTACCAGACCTGCTACTAAGCTGGCCGTACTGCCTACCACTGGTGATGATTGTCCTTGACGGACAATGGGGCGGAGAATGTAAGCGACGCGATACATAATTGTACATAGTTGCGGCATCTATGTGTGTTCATAATATATAAGCCCATACTTACACTTGTGTGACCCGATTATTGTAACTTTGTCATTTTTAAAATAAATAACGCCGTAGGGTATGCGCGTGTGAATGCTCGTACTTGCAAAAGATTTTTATAATCACCCGCGATCTATTTTGTTAGTATCGCACTCCAGAGCAGTTACGCTGCAAAAGCTATCGCGAGCACCCGCACGTCGCATGTTCGAAAGCCCTTCGCAAAATAATTTCGTCTCGAGTTGTCATTTTACCAGTCCTGGGCATCGCGCCTACTCACGTCAGCTACAGGTGACCAAGGTATCTTGAGTTCCTCCGTGCTTCGGAAGGCAAGTTAAGCCGATGGCCCTCGCCGGTCAGATTACTCATAGCTATCATAGCTCTTATTCTTTTTATTTTGTAAGACACCCGTGGGACAGATTGGGGGTGGTGATGATTGTATTCTGCACATTGATTGTATTCGACACATTATTTTTCAAACTATAACAAAGTTGTTGATAAGGTATATTTTTAAATACCTCATTGCTAGACTTTTAATGTTCCCACTGCTGGGGCATAGATCTTCCCTATGGATGGAAGAGTATTGGAAATGGACATCATAATCCACCACACTAGCCCTGTGCGGATTTGTTGGTATTAACGACTGAACATGCCGTCAACGACGAAGGAACTCGAAATAATATATTTGTGGTCACCCAGCTTTCGCGAACGTAGCAATTCACGCAATCGTTAACAGAATGCCATGTGAGAGATTTTAAATACAGTTAATCGCAAAAGCAATAATTTTATTAATTTCAATCGAGAATTTTTATCGAATGCGTTTCTTTTATCAGTTTGCTGGTGAAACGTAATTAATAGTAGATTATATACCAAGGGCGATAAAACAAAGAATGTCTCACATCGCAAGTATATTTGGCTTTCTTTTTTATCGCTGAGGTAAAATCACAGTTTTATGTCACCCCCTGCCCAGGAAGTGGTATTTTCCGTACGCGTAGCGGGCGGGAAAGTCCACTTTATGGTCAGGTGTGCGTAATTATATAATCTCGTATAAGTATAAAAATGAATTGCTATTTGTTTGTCTCCCTAAAACTCGAGAACGGCTGGGCCGATTTAGCTGATTTTGGTTTATAAATGATTGTCTTGGGCCAGGCAAGGCGTCATCATCATCACCATCACCAGCCCTTTAATGTCCCCACTGCTGGGGCACGGGCCTTCTCTGTGAGATTGGGCTATAGGGAGTTTGATATTGGAGATATAGGGAGATTGGGCCATAACCCACCACGCTGGCCCAGTGCGGGTTGGTGGGTATTAACGATTGCATATGCAGCCGGGACCAACGGCTTAACGTGCCTTTCGAAGCACGGAGGAACTCGAGATAATAAATGTTTGGTCACCCATCCAATGACCGGCCTTAGCGAAATCGCTTAGTTTACGCAATAGCAGGCCAAGCGCGCTGTGCCACTGCGCTAGCGAGCTCCTCGCAAGGCATAAAGGTGAGACAATATGAAAAAATTGAAAATAGTAAAAAACAACAATTTCATTTCATTATAAACTGCTTTCCTGTCAAACATTTGACGTTCGTCCCTTCGGTACGGTAGAATCGGGTCCACTCGAGTATTAATAATTATTGTCGTGTGGCATAGAAACGTTTGCCGGGTCAGCTTGTGTAGCTATATACCAGGAGACTTTTTGGTCACTGCAAAAATTTTTGGAATTCGTTCAGACCATCAAACTGAACAAATTTCGCCATGGGAGCAACTCCAAGTTCACGAAAAAATATCAGCTGTTTCATACAAAATGATAATACCTACTTGACCCAAATGTATGAAACATCTGTTATTTTTTTCGTGAATTTGGAGTTGCTCACATAGTGAAATTTGTTCAGTTTGGTGGTCGGAATTCCAAAAATTTTTGAAGTGACCAAAAAGTCTCCTGATATGAAGTTTGCCTTTATGATTTTTCCTTACACAAAAGTCACATGCAAAGATCTATATAGTTATTACATCAGCATAATTTATTATACATTGAGTATGTAATGGTGTAAAAGTTTGTCATTGTGCCAGTTTGGTCAACGACACTAGAAGAGACAAAATGATGTGGGACAAAGTGATAATAACATAAAACATGAATAGAGACTTCAATTTGCATTAAGGCACCATCATAAAAATGCTAGGTGGACGGTGGATGTCATATCCAGAGTCCCGATTCTTTTTTTTTTAAATTCTCCCTATATTTTAGGGAAGGCAAAGGGTCTAGCCCATACAGCCATGTCTTTAGTGTATATTTTATCTATAGTTTTATGAAATAATGAGTGGATGAAATTATGAATGAAATGAATATTACGTTAAAATATGGGTGTCACACATTTTACCGCATCTAGGGAGTGCTTGGCGCGAATTGAATGGTATCAGAGTTCATGATGGTGACTGATGAAGTGAGCAAAACCACTTTTTACGTGGATTTCACCACAACATCAAACACCATCACAAGACTTATTTTCAATGATTCTGCATAATTGCACATCAACACGGATGCTTGTGCATCAAAATAACACCACTTTCACTGCACAAAATCCACTCTGTAACAATTTTTGAATTAGTGAAAATAAATCTGACTGACACCACGAAACGCGCCAAAAACTCCCGATTCTTTGTATTAATGTTCTGTGACGTTGTCTTTATATAGTGTTGCTCATAGACATTTTCGAAAATAAGAAATGCAAAGTCTTAAATGATAATTACTTAAAAGCAATAAATGTCGCACCATAAATTTTAAGCAGAAAAGTAACCTAGTTAAATATTATGGCAGGCATCTCTACAAAAGTAAATGTAGAGAAATTAATCTCTTCTTTGCTAGCCTGAGAGAGAAAAAATTACGCATTTAGTGTTAGATGACAAAATTCAGCCAGATTCTATTATTTTATTTGATTAACACACATCCTGAAAATTTTTAGCTATTAATTTTCCCAATTTGTATTGATATTTTTTTCGAACTAATATATCTAAAAAAGGCCCACCACATTCAAAACGTCCATTTAGGGAGTTGCATTGCATACATACAATATATAGGTCCGAAGAGCTTTGTGCAGTAAAATAAGTACAAACAAGGGCGTCTGACATGTGAACGTTGAAAATGTATTCCCGTATTCAACTATTTTGGCAGTTTGACAGACTGACCAATAGCATTGATATAAATTGCCGTGGAATAAAACTAACAACAAATATGTTTTATTTAGTGGGTACAGTCAACAGCACATCAGGGTTACTACAATCTGTCAAATTTCTCCAATAAAGTTTCAACCTTAACATCCATAATATAAAGTTCAAAATTGATTGGAAATATTTGACGGTTTGTAGTAACCTGATGTGCTGTTGACTGTAACTAATGGTGCCGTGCCGTGTGGTGACGGCAGTGCAGAATACAATTTTATCGTCACCGTCCTCATCTCTCCTTAAAGTTTAAATTAAAAAGAAATCTCGTATGCATTTTATGATTTTTTTTCGAATTCGTGGGTTTGAATTAACGTATGCATATGCAGTTAGGTCCCATAGGACCCATTTCGCCAGCCAAATCCCATGTATTAGGGGGTGAACAAACCTATTATTTCTAAATACAAATCGGGCGAAAAAGTCCACTTTATGGTCAGGTGTGATATAGGTAAAGTAAATAGTTCAAATAAGACGTTTTGCACGTTTTTGTTTCTCCATTATAACCACAAATCAGACCTTTCTCGCCTAAGGGGTTGGTAAAACGGTTTTACCCCGCATTCGCTAGCTCATTTCAGGTCCCATCTACTAGGGGGTGAGCCTACCTATTGCCATTCTTGGGGAACTTTAATCATTTAATCGCGGTAATTTGCTACAACGGTGCACCAGAAACATTGCTGCCCATACCTCATCATATATACTCGTATATTCTAAAGAGATCAGAAAAATGTTTAGTACTAGTTATATTTTATTTGATTTTATCTAAATATACTGTTTTTAAATTAAAGTTCTTTACAAATTGAATGAATTCATAATGCAACTAACGCTTCTTTCTTTGTGATAGTCAGGGAACCTCTTGGTAACTTGGTTACGATGACCTGATGGTATGTAAGTGACGATAAGGGCCGAAGATGGTATCGAGCTTCACTTGGAACCCTCAACCATAGAGGGACTGGCTATTATCAAAAATTGTCGGAACATAATAATTCCGTTATTATTATGGCAAAAGAATGTAGATAAGATCGCGGTAGCTAGCCAGTCGGACTTGTAAAAATTCCGACCACCAACCAAACCAAGTACAGCTTTTTACTCCCCTAGGGATCGAACCCGGGACTTAATTCCCTTGGGCGAACTACTAAGACCACGGAGGCGCTCGAAATCTAATTAGCTGAGTTTATTATTACTGATTAATTGCAAGTGCCTATTCTGATCATGCCTGACCTATTTATTGTCTTATACCTGTACTATAGCGACTGTGATAATCAAATATGCATTTATTTACCAGACTTAAAAAGGCTGGCGCCCCTCCTTGATTAAAGTGCACAGAACACTTGGACGCAATCCAAACACCGATCAAACGCACAATGGTCACATAACAATGGCTTTTCGGAACAATTCCGTGTATCACAAACACTTAAGAGGAACAAATACTTGGGTGCAAAAGTGGGTTTTTCAGCACTAGTCGTATGGTGCTAGTTTGGCCGTAGCTTGGTGCTCGAGCGTGAGTTCGGTACTGCCGGCGCGGACGCATCCGCTCCCGGGACGCTATTTCGGTGCTACTGGCCACTCGTTGCACACACGAAAATCGATTCGTGACGGAAATGTTACGATCATCGACCCTGCTAAGCGAAAACTAGGAGCTAAATACAAATATACTTCAGTTAATTTTTATTGCACAAAGATTTTGGTGGTTAGAAAAAGAATTTCGAAAAATTATGATCTTGAGGCGGGAATCGGACCCGCGTCCGCTGCTATCCGGGCAGGTGCCTGACCACTCGGCCACCCAAGACACAGTGTGTATAGTAGTAGACTTTGTACTAATTTTTCTAACATTTATAATAATGTTAAAATTAAAGTCGAATAGTTTTATTGCACACTTGGACAATACAGGACAATTAGAGGACAGATTTGCACACAGGACGAAACAATAGGCGGGCTTATTGCTAAGCAACAATCTCTTCCAGGCAACCTGCAGTATCTATACTAATATTATAAAGCTGAAGATTTTGTTTGTATATTTAAACGCGCTAATCTCAGGAATTACTGACGCAAATTGAAAAATTATTTTTGTGTTGGATAGTCTATTTAACGAGGAAGGCTATAACAATAACCGACATTAACGCGAGCGAATCCGCGGGCGTCCACTAGTACATAATATGAAAACGGGTGCAAGAATAATATAATAACAATAATAACGTTTATTTCTCCTCACAAAATATAGGGAGCATACATAGTAAATACAAGCAAAACACACTGATATTTCGTGAGGAGCTAGTGTATGAAATGGGTATTTTCACCTGTATTACAGATCACCAGGTCCCCACCCCAGGGATACATGCGATATCAGTTGCTTATAAAAAATATGCATTTATCCAAATTACCCACTAGTCTACCAAACAAATTATTATGACAAAATTTTAGAATGAGGATTTTATTACCTATGCTAAAGAAAATTGTGCTTAGTCTCGCTTGATACCGAGCGGTAATGTATCTGCCTGGATTGCAGAGGGCGCGGGTTCGTTTCCCGCATCTAGCTAGACGATATTATTTTTACTTACTTATTTTTCACAATTTTCTTTGTACTTACTCATTTTTCAGATATTTACATAATTTTCAAATTAAAATCAAAAATATTTATACATACATACATACATAAATCACGAATCCCCGATTGTGTAGGCACAGGTGAACCCACATTTCGCCAATTATGCTAGGGCCCATGTAATACGTGGCGAGCCTATTGCCATCTATCGGGCACGGTAATCGCAGTAGGTACATTGCTAGGTGGCTTACGAGGAACACTGCAGCCCATTACCTACTCAGTGCTGTCCTTGTATGGTGACAATTGTATTCTGCACTACAGGCTATTTTAATTATGTATTGCTTTAATTACTGCATTATCTAAGAATGAATATTGAATCTGAAAACTGCATATAAATGGCACCTGCTTATTCAGCGTTAGAACGACCCAATTAAATAACTGAAATAGATACTGCAGTTTTATTTAAAAAAAAAACGCAATGGTGTGGTGACGGCAGAGCAGAATACAATTGTCACCAACCAAACCCATTTCTCCCGTGGGTGCCTTAAAAGCGACTGGCATGGAAACTTTAACCTGAATTCTTCAAGGGATTTTGATAATGTTTAGCCTAAACATTAAATAACTCTATGTGCAAGGGGATAAGTGTAACTATCCCAATGCACTATTAACAACTGTAAGTTTAAATGCAACCGGGACCAACTGCTTAACATGCCTTCCGAAGCACGGTGAAGCTCAACATAATTATTGTTTGGTACACTCATCCAATGACCGGCCTCAGCGAACATTGCTTAGTTTACGCAAACTCATGCTAAGCGAGCTAAGCTACTGCGCTATAGAGCTCCTCTGCTGCACAACCGACTGGCGACCATATAAAATAAATAAACAGGTAATATAGCTTCAACCGAATATCATTAGATAAAAATCTAACTGATAGTGTATCTAATTGTAAAAGGATGAATGTAAAACTATTGAACTACTTATTGTTCTATATTCTAAGGAACTACTATTGTTTACCATATAACTCAATGTGTAAACCAGATTACCTAAGTTAGAGGCGACTAAGGGAATTGAGTCTGCTCATCCACCCATGACAACAGAGTTCCTTAGCAAGGTAAAAATGTACCTAAATGCATATAGAAGTATGATAATAGAAATACTACACTTAACCTAGAATAATTCGAGAACAGCATAGGATGAAAAAGTGTTTTTTCACTTCTCATGCTCTGAAAATGTTTATTTGTGCAGGATATAGGCTGCACAAAATCGATTTTTGTGCTCTAGAGCATTAACGTATCTACTCATAAATGTGTCTCTATTAAGGCAAAGAAAGTGAGCAATGCAGCCAAACACAATAAGAAATTCAGAGAAAGAATTCGTTATTTTATTATTTACTTAAATTTATTTGCCTAATGCGTTTTTTAAGACATTATTTTAATTTAAGTAGGTACGGTAGGTTATTAAATTAACTTAAGAAAATTATAATTTCAAAATTAATTTAATACTTGGCTGTATAGGTCTGCAGCCCAAGCCTAATACCAATGGGAAAAACAATTTCCTTCAGTATTCAAAATTGTACTAATTTTAGTTTGAATTTTATGAAATGTTATGATAAACTACTGTATTATTTCCTCGCAATCGAAGTGAAAAGCAGAGTTTCTACCTCGTCCACAAAACCATTTTTATCCTCGACATTACTATCAGCTCTCGCCTTCGGCTCGGGCTGCTAAAAGTCTCGGACAAAAATGATTCGTTTTGTGCACTTGATGGAAAATCTACTATTAACCAGCAGCTCTTTTAATATCGGTGTTTACATTCAAAATAAGCAGTATAGAAAGAATACAATACTACGTAAGAGTCACGCAGTATATAGTTCTTTATTTAAAAATAAAATGCAACAACGATGCTGCAATGTTGCTTTAAACATAAATGTGGTGTTGTGTTTTATGTGATCGTGAATCGTATTGTGAAGAATAAGAATTCTGGATGAGTGAAGTTGGTCAATAAACTATTATCAACTTCACTCGTGACAACCATTATAACCGTGTGGGCTAGATTCCGTTGCTTTTCCAGATGGGAAAAGAAATTTAAAAAACAAACAGTTTTTATTTTATTTTTAAAAAATTTTAGGCTTGGCGTCTAGGTTTTTGATCTATAAATAAACAAAAATCTGTATTCATGTGCGGACCATATAAGTCCGCGCGTGGTCAAAATTGGAACTAAAAATTCGTCTGCTATTTTGTTTGTCTACGAGTGTCAATTATCGAGCAGCGCCACCCCTCGCGCGCGGACTTATCTGGCCCGCACTCTAGTTCTAGCCGAGAGTGTTTGGCGCGTTTCAAAGGTGTCAGTCAGATTTATTTTTGCAAATTCAAAAATTGTTACAGAGTGGATTTTGTGCAGAGAAAGTGGTGTTATTTTGATGCACAAGCATCCGTGTTGATATACAATTATGCAGAATCATTGAAAATAAGTCTTGTGACGTGTTTGATGTTGTGGTGAAGACCACTATAAAATTCTTCTTCTTCTCCCTGCCCCGTTCCCAGTCTATCTGGGGTCGGCGCAGTATGTTTCCTCTTCTATTCATATCGATCAGACGTCATCAAGCCATCCACTCCCTTTTGATTCATATCATTATTCACACCGTAAAGGTGCAAGTGATGAATGAATGTATAGAAAAGAGACGGAACGGAAACGAACGTCACCGTCATGAACTCTGTTACCATTTGACTCGCGCCAAGCACTCCTTAGAAGCCGTAAAATGGGATGAACCCTTAATTTAATGTTAATTCATTTCATGCATTAATATCATTCATTCATTTCATACATTATTTTCATTCATTCATTTATCAAGCATTCAAAATTAAGAAAAGTAAAGAAAGTTCCTAAAAGACGTGTTTCCAGGAACGTTATGACAATTTATAAAATACAGTTATGTTTAAACGTAGTGTATTAAATACTCTTTGTGTTTGGCGCGTTTCGTGGTGTCAGTCAGATTTATTTTCACTAATTCATAATTGTTACAGAGTGGATTTTGTGCAGTGATAGTGTGTTATTTTGATGCACAAGCATCCGTGTTGATGTGCAATTATGCAGAATCATCGAAAATAAGTCTCATGATGTGTTTGATGTTGTGGTGAAGATCACTATAAAAAGTGGTTTTATCCATTTCATCAAGCACCATCATGAACTCTGTTACCATTCAATTCGCGCCAAGCACTCCCTAGATGCGTTAAAATATGTGGCATCCATATTTTAACGTAAAATTCATTTCATTCATACTATTCACCCACTCGTTATTTTATAAGACTACAGATAAAATATACACTAAAGACTTGGTTGTATGGGCTAGGCCCTTTGCCTTCCCTAAAATATAGGGAAAATTTTAAAACAAAAAAAAATTGAGTGGCGCGTTTCGTGGTATCAGTCGGATTTATTTTCGATAATTCAAAAATTGCTTCAGAGTGGATTTTGTGCAGTGAAAGTGGTGTTATTTTGATGCACAAGCATCCGTGTTGATGTGCAATTATGCAGAATCATCGAAAATAAGTCTCATGATGTGTTTGATGTTGTGGTGAAGATCATTATAAAAAGTGGTTTTATCCATTTCATCAAGCACCATCATTAACTCTGTTACCATTCAATTCGCGCCAAGCACTCCCTAGATGCGTTAAAATATGTGGCACCCATATTTTAACGTAAAATTCATTTCATTCATACTTTTCACCCACTCATTATTTCATAAGACTACAGATAAAATATACACTAAAGACTTGGCTGTATGGGCTAGACCCTTTGCCTTTCCTAAAATATAGGGAAAATTTTAAAACTAACTAAAAAAAATACAGGTGTTTATTTGTTTTGTTGATGTGTCATTTTGGTTCGACTTGAAATTGTGTATTTGGAAAATTAAATTAAACAGTGTGTTATATGTAAATCATTGTGAGTAACTAGGAGTTGTATAAAAATTTAAGGAATGTCATTTTGGCGGAAAAATTGGTAAGAATGTTATAATATCTTGCATGATAGTTGAGGTTATGTTATTGTTTGGAAAAAGGAGGATTCAAAAAGTTGTTGTTTGCACCAACACCAACTTTATTATAACCGAATTAGCCTAGACATTGATCTAAGTTTGTCCTATCAACTTGAGTAATGTGTAGTTTTCAATTTTTTCTACTTTAATTTCTAAAATCACAAATTAAGACACAACTTCACAGAGTAACTGTTTCTTTTATTAGTAATAACTAATATAATTATAATAAACAAACTGACTCTATTTAACACTAGCCATTATCACCACAAGACTGGTGCAACCAACAATCAACTTGTAAAATGCAATTTAGGTTAGATGCATTTATAAAAATATAACTAAACCTTTACTAATAATGAACATTGTAGGTTTCTGTATCAACTTAATTTTTTATATACTGTGCGTTTCCTTACAATAAACCATCTACCTGCCCTTATGCCCAGATTTTCTGGGTATAACACAGTATATTTCCTCTTTTATTCTATCGGTCTAATGTCATCAAACCATCATGTGTGATGGAAAGGGCCATGTTAAGAGATCAATGACATTTTAAACTGCTATTTTAACTTCTGAGGTTGATGGAGGTGGGATTTTCTTCACCATTCAAGAGCCCAAAGGTACACTGTATACATCTCTGGTGAACTATTTGAAAATCCTACTATTATTTAGGGCTTACTTCTAGCTTCTTCCAGGCTAGTAGGGAAGACTTAAATATTGCTAATAGTAAATTTTATTAGGCAGTAGTGCGCAATAGCCTTTCACCCTTTATTCTCATATAGGTAGAGACAAATTGAGACTGAAAAATAACAGTAATGTAGACTTCATATTCTACCTAATTACTATATTTCATATAGTGTCTGGTGCTGGCAGAGTAGAATAGTATAATCCCATATATTCCCTTGGATGTTTTTGAAGTTGACTAAGGAAGTGTGAAAAGACCACTAAAAAATTACTATGGAATCCATGTATGGTTTCATCTGAACAGTGATATTAAGATGAATGGTTGCTATTGAGCTTATGCCCTCAATTGGGCCACATAGCATTACCAATGTGTTCCGTTGCTTGCTCTCTAAATACAAAACTACCTGAATGCATGTGATGTGTGATTTTATTTTGTACAGTTACCTACAGTCGAACAGACAATTGATTTGTGATCTTTGTAAGCTGAAACTCCAACAGTGCTCTGCTCGCATATCTTGGCTAGTGAATTTGGGCAGCCACAGCTGTGGATGGCTAACTCAGGCTGTCAGTTTGTTAGAATGCAAAGTCGCCTAGTACAACACCAGCAAGAGAGATGGGGGAGGTGACTATTGTGGTCTGCACACCACACAGCATATGAAGTAAAAATAGGTCTTTCAGTAAATTGTAGAGAGATGTATCTGGTGTATAAATCTAGACATACATAAATACATAAATCACGCCTATTTCCCCGAAGGGGTAGGCAGAAGTGAACTAGCACCCACGTTTCGCCAAATATGTCAAGTCCCATGTAATAGGTGGCGAGCCTATTGCCATTTATCGGGCACAAAAGTCGCAGTAAATTGCTAACCTAGGTGGTATAAAAGGAACGCTGCTGCCCATTCCTAATCATATTCAGATTTATCCTTAGTCGCCTTGTATGATACCCAGGGGAAAGATTTGGGGTGGTGACTATTGTATTCTAAACTGCCGTCACCAAACGGCAAAAACTAGACCCCTTTTTAAAATTATTTACCTACAAAAATAAACCTATTTTGTCAAGTCGAATAATTTACACATTGATTTCATTGCATCATCGTCATCACCTGACATAGGTCCACTCTATGGATGAAAGAATATAGGGAGAAGGGGCCATAACCCACCGGGCTGGCCCAAGTTAGGTATTTACGACTGCACATGGCGGAAACAATGACATAACTTGCCGTCCGAAGCTCGGAGGAACTCAAGATATTTAAGGTCACCCATCCATCGACCGGCCTTAGCGAACAGTGCTTAGTTTACGCAATCCCAGACATAGGGCGTTAAGCCACTGCGCTATCGAGCTCCTGAATCCATAGTCAAGTAATGCATAGTCTAATGTAAATATTCAACAAAATAGCTGTTAGTGCAAATTATGTTTTAGTATGAATTTTTAATTGTTTAACGTTGTCAATTTTATTTCTGACCACTGGCATTCCAAGCCTTGTTTCTTTTGACGAACTGTTAACTATTGAGACATAGAAGTTAGGATCCTTTCTCTAATGTAGTTTGGTGCAACCAATTTACTACTAGCACTAAAACCTGTGCATTAAACGGTCGTAAAGAGGATCCCATCACTATGCACATTTATTTTAGTGCCAGTTTAGCGCGTAGCTGATATACAAAACAACTGCCTGTTGACGTGCATGCCTTCTTTTTTTACTTCCTCTATGTGGCAAGTTTTATTGAAAGCGAAGTGAAGTGATTGTCGTTTGTCGTGGAATAAGTTGGTGAATTGCATTGAAAACATCTATGATGGCAAACCATTATCAATTCTGTAAAAAAAATATTTTACAAAATGTCCTATGAACGAAAGTATGGCGTGCAATCATTCCATGCTGGCCTGGGAACTAAAAAATAACATAATGTACCAACCCCGACTCACCCGTGTCGTAAAAGTCGACAAAGGGTAATTATTTCGCTATAGACTAAGGGAGATAGCCTGGTGTAGAGCATTAGGGCACCCGAATGGTGGAGGGCAAACCACCAACAAAAGCGTACCCAAAGAGGGTTAGTTAGTGTCAGGCAGGTGCCCGACTGTAAAACCTAAGACAAAATCTTGAGCAATATGGATTGGATTGTTGCCAATCACTCTCCGTTTATCATTCTCTTGACATAGCCGTTTCCATCACTTTTGTATAAATTCATTCATCACTATCACCATTCCGGTGTGATGGATCAAATTTAAAGTACTTCTAACATTTTGTCTCCCTTACAATCTATGTGAACTTAGGCAAACTATCATAAAAGGCCAAGCTTAGAAGGCGTGTGTGTATCAAAGTACAGAAAAGATTATATGGTGGGATAGGCCAGTTATGTCTGTGATTTATCAGCGGACCCACATTGCCCTGGGGACTATGCCATGATATATTATTGTGCAACATTATATTGAGAACATGATACACACATAGGTACATTTAGGTACATTTATTTTCAGTTAAAAATAAAAGAAACAGTTATTTTTTTTCAAAAGTAAGACAATAACTTTGAAAATCGGGTCTAAAGTGCCACCCCATTTATATTTAGCCCAATCTTAATATAAATGGGGTGGCACAGTGTAGATTATGGTTATTTTCTTACATTTTCGTCTAATTTTACTCTTTCCATGGTAATTTCAACAATATCAAATTGATTATCTTGTGTGGCCTTTAAAACAGTTCACAGTTGTAAATATTTATAAATAAGTACTTTAGAAAAAAAATAACTGTATCCATTGTTTTTAACTGAAAATAAATCCAGTTAAATATCTATATAACTCGATTCAACCTATCGGGATTATGGTTAATGGTATTGTTTGTTGTATAATTATGGCACGTTGTTAGTTAAAGCGGTCACAAACTATCTAAACAGAGGACAATGGATGTGTTTATAATAATCTTTGCTGTAGGGTTGTCACTTCTGGCTCACCATCTAGCAATATCGCGATTCAAGTGCCCGTTAGATTGCAATTGACTCGCCGACTATTACATACATGGGGCCTAAACATAGTTCGTGAATGTCATCGTCTTCCGCGCTGGGGGCCTACTCTGGGACTCCGAACGAACGAACGAACATCTATCCGTCTTTCTGACGCCACTGCGTGTTAAAATAAGAGCGACAAAGACGCAACGACTCGATCGAACGAAATAAACCTTATTTTTTCCTCTTCCGTTCATATCGGTCAGGCGTCGTAAAGCCATCCACTACTTTTTGATTCATATTTTACATCACACCAAAAGGTGGTTGTGCAAATAATAAATCATACCAATATAAAAATGCCTATTGAAAATTTAATAAAGGGAAATATTCGTTGATTAGGTACGTAACAAAATAATACATAATAATATGCTCATGCTCATCAACATTAAGACTAAGGGCTTGTTTCACAGTCGACAAGTAAGTTCTGAGTAGCATACTTGGCAGTTCGATTGACATATATTTCATATTACAATTGTCAAATGGTCTGCCAAGTAAGCTACTCAGAACTTACTTGTCGATTGTGAAACAGGCCCTAAGTGATTATTAAGCCTTTCTCTACAATTACTTATTACGTTGGTACCACCGTACTCAGTTGAACCACAATTGAGTACGGTGGTCATTGAAATAATTGTGTGTTAAGTCGAAATAAGTAAAGCGCAACACCTAATTGTCTCGACTCCGTGAACTGTGCACCTGATAATAGCACGTATTATTTCAATTGCATGCGCCATTGCCTCCCCATTTGCAATGCTAAGAACATAATTATGTCACGGGTTAAGTTCAAGTTTACCGAGACCAAATACTGTAGTATGAAATAAGTCTCTCCCCCCCCCTCCCCCCTTACTAGACTAGCTGATCATGCAAACGTTGTTTTGCTCTTGTCACATATGAGCATAAAAAATAGTCTACGCACCTATTGTCAAACCTACCAAATAATAAAAAAAAATCATAAACATCGTTCTAGCCGTTTTGTAGGAGTTCCATAACAAACACTGTGACACGAGATTTTTAATAACATGTTCGTTAAAGGAATGACATTTTGTTAAACTCTTCGTTCAAACACTACTTATCAGCACCGGGTTAACGATGCAGTTCCTCTCATTTAGCCGATTAGCATACTCAGAGTAAACAGTCTGGATCCTGGATGGCAGTCGATATCTTTATAGCCCAAATGCCGTTAGATCTAGGAGAGTGGACGACTTGACATTAAGCAAGCCAATTAAAGAGGTCCCAAGATAAGCTCCTCGGTAGCACTGATACCTGACGCTAGCCTGTGAACGGGATGTTCTACTGGCGACGATTGATTTCCGTGTATTTTAATCCAATCTATAAGGAAATAGGAAATAGAACATACATTCATAAATTACGCCTATATCAATATCAGTAGGCAGGGGTGAATTAATACCCACGATTCGCCAATTATGTTAGGTCCCGTGTAATAGGTGGTGAGCCTTTTAGGGCTCGGGCACGTCAATCGCAGTTTATTGCTAGGTGGTACAAAAGTAATGCCTATTATTTATGTATTAAATTATTGTACCCTCATGGCGACATGTTGCATAACGTGTCTTAGCACAGTTGCTCTACGAGCGGTCGTTAAATATTGCAAATCTTCTTCTTGTGACAGTTGAAAGTAAAGTATGCATTCAAGTTCATAAGTTCACAGCAATTGCTGAGTTCTGTGTTGTCATTATTATTATTGAGTATAAAATGCACGTCTCAAACTGTAAATTATCTCCTATCGAATAATAAATAATAAATAGTTTTACACTCACACCTATCATCTAGCCCAAAGTAAGTAGCCTAAGCACTTGTGTTATGGATACTAGATGACGGACATATTTTTAATATAATTATGTATATAAATGTTGAAAATATACTACATAAACATATACACACAACCATGACTCGGAAACAAACATTTGTGGTAATCACAAACCCCTACCAGGATTCGAACCCGGGACCTCTTGGCCAATACCCAGCAATCTGAGCATTCGACCAAGGCGGCCGTCAATAGCATAGATGGAATAGAATAGCTAGCCATCTTAACTTTTATAGCGTAAAGAACAAATTCGATTTAGAAATTTTTACATATTGTGGTGACTTGACATGCCGTTGTGTGTACCCTGGTGTACACCGATAGCAACATTTTGCATAACGTATCTATATAGTCTGTACCATCTAACTTGTATTTGGTAAAAAATCTTGGCACACCTTTTTATGGAAAACGCAGCATTCAAATCAACTGATGATTAGACTCAATAGGTTTCAGTCTATAATAACGATTTATTGTAATAGATTATTGACTTTGTTATTATTTTATTTTTAAATGGGTGATTAAAAATTTTGCCAAGATTGTTTACCAAATAAGACGAGTTAGATGGTACAGACTATATAGCACAGTTGCTCTCCGAGCGGTCGTGCCGGCCCGTTACCGGCGCACGTTGCCCGGCGACGATTTAATTAACGTATTGTGCACCGTCCGCTATTAACATGCCGTTTCTGCTTTATTTAAAACTAGTGGTCGCCCGCGGCTTCGCTTGCGTTAATGTCGGTTGTTATATAGCCTGTAGTCTTCCTCAATAAATGGACTATCCAACACCAAAATAATTTTTCAATTTGAGTCAGTAGTTTCTGAGATTGGCGCGTTTAACCAACCATACAAACAAACAAACTCTTCAGCTTTATAATATTAGTATAGATGTTCATTGCTGCAGGCGAATTTATTTTCCCAAGGCTTGGCCTTTGGTTAGATTTGGCGCCTATTTGACCGCTGTCATGTCAGTGACCTGTCACTGTCATAATTGATTGAACAATTAATAATTCATGCGAGCAAAGGAGTCAGAGCGGTAGTTTCCAATGACGAATATTGTTCGTTTAAATTAAACTAATAGATAAGCTCCAAATTGGGACTGAATTTTGTAGAAAATTAACAAAAACAGTTATTTATTGGGTATAAACTGCAGTGGTGAAATTGACTTATTTTTTCTTACATTGTGGACTATTTTGTCATACAATGTTTTAGTTTACCCTATTAGGTTGACGAGTATTCTATTTTCTTCACTGCAAATTAGCAGCGTTTCTGTTGCACCATCAAGCAAATTACTACAATTTAAATTCCTGGTGAATGACAATAGGCTCGACCCCTAGTATTGGCGACATGCGAGTTTTAAAACACCTCTGCCTACCCCTTTAGGGAGAAAGGCGTGATTCATGTATGTTATATTGATTTTGCTTAATCTGGCGTCTGAGTCGTCCCCTTAAGTGGAGCTCTCGATAAGGGATTATGCGCCATTATTATGCAGCCGTCTAAGGTTTCGGAAACTCAGGTTCTCGTCAATTAAGGTATCGCTCGGCCCATCTTCCATTCAGCTAGCCCAGTCTAAAGTTGAACGGCACAATAGAGACTGGTAGGGCTGCACCGTGACTCAATTAAAATATTGAGGTTTCATCATCATGGAGGAAGCGACTGGATTTATAGAAGCCATACATTTATTTCAATTTTCATTTCAAAAGACGCAGCAAAAGACGTTGCAAAAACGTTGCGTCTTTTTCCGCGTTTCTGTATTGGTTCGTTTTCTTTTCAACGCTCCTTCTCCCTTCCCTTTTCCCACTATAAGTGGGGTCGACACAACGAGTTTCCTCTTTCGTATTCTTCTGTCAGAAGAAAGCTCAGCATGAACTCCATTATTCTTCCTCATATCATCTTTCACACAATCCATCCGTCTCTTCTTCGGTGTTACTTTCATTCTAGGCTTATTCACATTAACTAAACATATTTATGTATAACATTTATCCCTCCTCATCACATGTCAGTACCACGCTAACCTGTTGCCCCCACACGTGGCTACAAAATTATTTTTGAGTATTTCATAACTATAGTGCCACCAACTTATCTAGTCAGTTAGTTGTGTCGCTAATGGTGAACAAACAGTGTGATTGCAAAGTCAAAAGCTGCAGGTAATTGAAGTTCCAATTTTCGCAATTGACAAGATAACTTGGTGGCAATGTAGCTTAATAAAATGACAACCCTTACTCGAAATAATGAGCCAACTATAGTAAACGTTACTTAAATGGTTTTCGCTTTATGCATTCATTGTCACGAATCTTCTACAATTAAGTTCCTGAAACCCAGGAACTTAATTGGGTTTCACATCGGGATTTCTATTGTTTATTTAGAACATACGTTTTTTATGGTCACCACTATCTCGTCTGATTTATTTCCGGGTGGTGGCGGCAGAATATAAATACATAATACAATTGTCTTCACCCCTTAGTTTTCTTTTATGTACGTTTATGTGACTACAAAGAGAGTTGGTGTCACAGACAGGCGGCACAAACATTATTCTCGTGTGATGGATGGTAAGGATCAAGAGGAAATGGATGGCTTGATGACGTCTGACCAATACGAACGAAAGAGGAAACATAATCATGGCCTGAAGATGATGTGACTAAATGTATTTTCTGTCTGAAAAAGGCACCATTTTCATTTTATACTTACTTCTAATTATCTTTAATAGTCTGTTTACTATTAATATATCAAAAGGCCTGACTTGCGGTTGACTTTATAGTATTAGACACTGAAGAGGTAAATGGCGCTTTATCTAAACGAGCGAGATTTCTCAAGCCGGTGTCATCGCAAACCTTGTTAGGTCAGTTAATTAAAAGCAGACTCTAGACTTAGAGTGAGGCTCACTTTCCCTAATCCCATGGATGGTACGACGTCAAAGAAACCAATTCTTATAAATGCTTCTTATTTTAATCAAATCTCCACTTTTATACCTAATAGGCAAACATAAATTCCAAATCTTTAAGGCTTGACAGTTATTATTGAATGTGGATGAATACTATACCTACAATACAAATCAAATCAATGCAATGGGCGCGTTTACTAAATAGCAACTTCTTTCAGATAACAATAAAATTCTTTCAACAACAAAAACATGTTTTCTCTTAATATAATTTGCTGGAGGCTGGAGCGAGAGAAAGCGCGCTAGAGAGCTAGAGAGAGCACCAAACTGCTCAAAAATGTAATTGCCCTTAAGGGCTTATATTTGCTCCAGAGGTTTTTGCTGCAGCAGTAGCCGCACCAGTACCTAACAGACAACATCAAACCATCTACACACACTATTAATTATCCATCACACCGGAAAGATGCTAGTGGTGAATGAACAGATAACATAACATTATTACAATTTACGAATTTAGAATATGTACTAATCTAAGGCTGGCCAATGAACCTGGAACTACATACTACATAGAAAGAACAATTCTGTGCCGGATTTGTTACATTCTTACTAGTCCGGCGGTATGAAAATTGTACTAACACAACAACTGTGTAATTCAATTTACGATTCATGTCTAGTTCTTGTGCATTGGGAGGCCGCTAATGCGGATCTTGTTAACTTCGTCGGAATGCATAGAAACTTACAATGCTGATTTCTACTAATGTCAATGTGTCGCCATGGATGGTTGTAAGTTTAGGCTATGCCTTTAATGTTTATGGTTAACTCCATCATCCTCCTGCCCTTTTTCTAGGGTTATCTGCAGGCGACTCTATCAATTGGTGTTATTACAAAAAAGTGTTTAGTGTTTAAATCTGATGTCGATTGTTTATCAATAGTGTGACGGGGATTGCGTCTGATTTAAACAATTCTTAATTCTATTCGATTTTAATTTTAACATTATATAAATGTTAGAAAAATTAGTACAAAGATTTTGGTGGTTAGAAAAAGAATTTCGAAAAATTATAATATGATATTAAAATCGAATAGTTATAAAGCAAACCCAAGCTTAGCCGAACGCAAGGTATTTGTTAAAATATCTGCTTTGGAATGTTTGAAATTTATTTCTACATTGTGAGGGTACCCGTTGGCTTACAACGTGAAGTGTAAAGGTTAGAAGAATTTCGGCAAGTTAATTAGTGTCTTGGGTGGCCGAGCGGTCAGGCACCTGCCCGGATAGCAGCGGACGCGGGTTCGTTTCCCGCCTCAAGATCATAATTTTTCGAAATTCTTTTTCTAACCACCAAAATCTTTGTAATTCTTAATTCGTTTCCTATTCCATTTGTAATAGGTCATACCTCGTCGAGCTCGCCACGCCCTTTTTGTTTTTATTTTTAAATTTCATTAAATACGCTGGAAAGGTGCTGGTGTATATTAATGTGTAGAAAATTGATGGAAAGGGCCATATCGTTAGACCGATAAAAGGTTTATTTAAATCCGTATTGCTCAGTTTTTACAGTCGGCCACCAAGCTCTTTGGGGATACTGTTGTTAATTGTTTGCTCGGGTGCTCCAAGGTGCTTATTGGTAGATATAATTTGCTCCTAAGTGGGGATTCCCAGTTATTCGTACTTTGATTCAATTATATGAGCACAACCGGAATGCGAACTTATTTGATAAATAAACAATAGTATTTCTAAAGAAATAACGAATGGATCGGTGAACTTGTGTATAAGCAAGACGTGGACTTGCGGATATAATTTCTTTGCCTAAACAGAATTAGAAATGAGGATTCGTACAAGAGGCTACATTGCCCGCTGCTTGCTTACCGTTCATTTCTCGGTGTTCTCACGAGGCGCACGCCTGTTTCTTGGGGACGACACGGATTTTAATCGCCACACAACGTCTGGGCTGATTTATCGATGCCCGGCCGGGGGTTTTATGCTAAGCTGGGACATGCCCGATGTTTGTTTGTGTGCCGAAGAAATAGAAATATTCCTCTTTGAACGAATGTGAATCTGAATGAAGAACCAACTTTTGTCTTTTGATATTTCATACATACATAAGTCACGCCTTTCTCTAACAAGGGTAGGCAGAGATCACTTCTCTCCAATTGCTATGATCCTTACAAACTTATTTCGCTTAATCCAATCTCATTAATGTCCTCATGTATGCACGTCGGTTTAGTGTACCATTGACCTGGCCCCTTTTTAAAATACTTTCAATTGGATTATGAAAGTTCCGACGAGACCTTCTCTTGCCGTTTTCTCCGACATATAAATCCCTTTTGTCACTCTTCTTTCACTCATCTCTACGTGATGACCAAACCATGCGAGCATCCCTTCTCAATTATTGCCATTACGTCTTGTTTTGTTATTTTCGTGTTGTTCTAATATACAATTTTAGGTTCATTATCATTAACACTAGCCCTTTAATGTTTCCCCCGCTGAGACACAGATCATCCCTATGGATGCATCTGCAGTTGGTAATACCTAACAATACGCACTGGACTAGAGTGGTCGGGTTATAGCCAATTCTCCGTATGCTCTGCTATCCAATCAACCTCGACCTTAAGGGTGGTTTTCGACCAAATCTGTGCGAGGATGCGTTACCAGGAATGTGTTTGAGGAGAACCAATAGAACCAATGTATTTGAAAAACAAGAGATTCTATTGGTTCTTCTCAATCACATCCCTACACCTATAGAATCACCCTATTTGAAAATGGAGTGATTCTATTGATTCAAACACATTTCTCGCAAAGCATCCTCGCACAGCTTTTGTGGAAAAGCAGCCTAAAGGTGACTGTGCTGGTTTTTCAATATTTTTTCTTGTAATCAAGCCAATAACGCTGTTCGTAGTTTGTTGCGACAACAGCATTCACGGATCCTTCAAATCGCCAGACAGTTGTGGGTTTGCCTGGCACGCCTGCTCTAAGCTATTGATGTTCAACTGTCATCTGCATTTCGAAACGTACGACCTATTGTTGGAACACTGATGACGACTAACTGACTAACTGATGAATCCAATCTTATTTCTATAACGTCATTTGTAAATTGTTGTGATTTTTTTCTGATTATTATTAGTACTGTACATTTCGGAATCGCTCGTTTAGCTATGATATCGCGTTAATAACAGTGTCTACTGGTACTGCTATGAACAAAAGTAGATAAGAAAAATTCGAATAATTTTGTCTTGGTGATGAGGATGTTCTAATATTTTTTCTAACATGAGCGAGAGCATAAACTCTACTATGCGCAGCAGCTAGTGCGCTCGGCCGTCGATTACGAAAAATTGCGAAAAACAATCTTCACTAGGGCCATTTATTAGATGGGTGATCAAAAATATATATTATTTTGAGTTCCTCCGTGCTGCGGAAGGCACGTTAAGATGCATCTAGGTTTAAGGTTAATATCCACTAAACAAAACTGGACTACCGTCGTCCATTGTGGGATATTCTCTTGACATAGTAATATACCGTATGATATAGTAGCTATAGCATAAGGCTGGTTGTTAATATATAAATGAATTCTGTAGATATTATTCATTAATATAATATTAATTTTGCTCTGTCACTAAATATATTATGGCGCTGACTATACGATGATAATGTCAACCAATTTAATATATTTCGTTTATTTGCCCCGTTCGATTTTACGCAATAAAACTATATGATAGGCGAAGTATGGCCATAAACAATTAATTAAATAACACTATTTCTAACCAAACGGCTCAGATTTGAGTTGTAAAATGTTTAGTGGTACAATTAATCGAGATCTTCCAGTCCCTTTCCCATTCGAAGAATAATAAAAGCTGCCCATTAGTGCTTGAATATATCCGCTTACAACTTTACAACTATTGCGGAATGTACATAACGTGTTACGGTAAACCGTCTTTCGCTCGAGTGAGTGAAATTAATGTTGCACTTGTTTCTGGCCGTGTGGTGCCGGCAGAGAAGAATACAATTGTCACCACCCCAAATCTCTCCCGTGGGTGTCGTACAAGGCGACTAAGGATAAATCAGTGATGGGGAATGGGCAGCAGCGTTCCTCTTATACCTACTACCTAGCAAAGTACTGCGACTTTTGTGCCCGATAAATGGCAATAGGCTCGCCACCTATTACATGGGACCTAGCATAATTGGCGAAGCGTGGGTGCTAGTTCACCTCTGCCTACCCCTTCGGGGATATAGGCGTGAATTATGTATGTATGTATGTATGTACTTGTTTCTATACTTAGGTTCGTACAGGTTTAGGCCTTGTACACAAAACTGCGATACGAGTGGCGTCGTAAAAATCCGCGAGCTCGCACGCCGCATCGCAAGAACGTCTGAATTGATTCGCATTGCGCGTTTCTTCAATTTCTTTCTTCATTGTTTCGCCGCCTTGCCGTACCAAATCGCATCGCAGCAAGTTTTCTGCGTTGCGAATTCGCATCGCGCTAGTTATGTGTACAGGCTCTTTCGTCGTGTGGTGACGGCATAGCTGAATATAATTATTGTTACCACCCCATATATCTTTCCCGTATTTTTCTCAATTTATTAAAAAAAATAATGTCAATGTCACGTTTTGATAGTATGCCATGTCGTCGTTGCCACTTTTGACAGGTTTTCTGTAGCTATCATCAAAATCCTCATTCAAAGTACCCTCTAGGCGTACGTTTGGTTTCTTGAAGTCCGTATTTTCTCCAAGGCCCGTCGATTCCGAGGGAAATTCGCCGTGCCTCGTAACAACTACAGTTTTAGGCGTCCGTCATTACACGTTGCTACGCTAGGCCCGCGGGTGTGTTCCTTAATCCATCAAATTACAAGCCGGCCATCATCTTAATGTCCTCCGCCCCTCAGCCAGGCTTTCAATAAACCGCACCGCATTGATAGAGCGTAATTATAGTACGGCGGGTGCGCGCGCGCATAAACTTGCTTGCAGCGTATTTGAGCGGTAATTCGGTCTGGTCAGTTTGCATTGTGGGATTGTTTAGATTCCGATATGGGGTTTGTTTGATTTTGTTGTGTTTGCCGTGCTCGGGGCTTGTTGCTGCATTTGCGTGAGGATATTTAAAGGCCTGAGTGTACGGGTTCTGAGCACGTATACGTGCAGTAGAATCTTTATACGACTAATGGCAGGGCGAGATGTTTTGGTGGTATTAAAAAAATGGGTAGCAATGTTCCTGTCCGACCGACATGTTCGTGCGCGACCTTCCTGCGGTATGAGATGGTGGCGGGGACGGGGCCCTCTGGATGTTGGCGGGGGTGGGTAATGCGGGGAGGAGCGAGTTTTCCCTCCTTCCCGCATCGCCCGCCCCCACTGGCAACTGGAGTGCCCCGTCCCCGCCACCGTCTCTCACATGATGAGGGTCGCGCACGAAGTTGTCGCACTATTGTAGACCAGCACTCGGGTCACACTGTGTTCGTTATCGAGCTCCTCCGAAACCGTTACACCGATTTTTATGAAACATATAAAGTTAAACCTACGACCTTTTCTAAGGCCCATATTCAGAAACGGCACTCAAGTGTAGTTTAATTTGAATTCAAGTGAATATTGTTTCAATATAGAATTGCTACTTAAATTTGAGTTTCATTCCAAAACGGCTATCAAGCTTGGCTTACGTAAATTTAGATTCAAATTATTTTAAGTCGGAACATCCCTATTCTACCCATAAAATGCGGAAAGGTGCAGTACTAAAGGATAATAACTCTACTCAAGCGTGGCAATGAGGTGTTTTGCGCGATCATAGCCTTAATCTCGATTTAAATACCTATCGATTGTTGTCCAAGTGGCGTTTCAGAATAAACGTAAACAGAGATCAATGAATTGATACTTAAATATTGTTCTAGAATAATGGGTCCATGTTAATCTTAGTTTAAAACGTGATTCACGTTCAAGTGTCGTTTCAGAATACGAGCCTCAGACTATCAAATATTGTATATATGGCTGGGTACATTTCGTTGGGCTGGGTTCGTCAGTCTTGCTTGACTGGTGAATTGCAGATCCCAGACTCCCTACTTAAAGGGTTTGGTGGAACACTGGAATGGTTTAGTGGGTTTTCCCGGGCGATGGCGAGTCCCACAACTCCCACACACGCCAGTCGCCTAGCCATTAGCTAGCGGCTGGTATGGTGTGTGAAGAAGGCATTCCACTCCGAAAGAAAAGTTTCGCCAGTCTTCGGTTTAAGTACTCTTACTACTCGTTTTCGAGTCATGGTTGTATTTATTTTTATTTAAGGGCCGGTCGGTCAGCGTAAATAGGTATTTAGCGCCGTCCCGGCCGCGCGGAACTTACTTAATATTGAAAAAATGTTAGTAAAAAAAAAACCCATGGGATTTTTTTCTATCGAGTGAAGTTTATTAAATCTTATAAGTGAATGCGAATTTGACTAGAATAAATCCTTAACTTATACATATATTTTTTTCAGACTTGTAAACACTATGTTAAATGTCTCAGATTGTTTTAAAAGTTGCCTCTTTCGACCCACAGGGCCTTAACTGTTTATCTGTGCTATAATATCGATGCATCCGCCTACTGATGGATCCCATTATAATATTGAACTTTACCAAAAAAAAAACTTATTTAAAACAACAACATTTGAAACGTAAACAATGTAGGGAAAAAAATTAAATAACACCTGCATTTGTAAGCAGCTCGCATTAACATACAAAGTTAGTTTCAAGAATTTGAATGTAAATGTTAATTAGATATTTAAATCGATTCAATATCCTTTAAAAATAGCATTGTTCACGTGAGGCGTATGGTCGTATTCATTTCAAGAGTCGCTACTGAAACTTGGTAACAGTGAATGTTAAATCTGAGACGGTAAGGCAAACGAATAGTTATTATTAATTTGCCTATTTCAAGTAAAAAAGAAACAGGAAAGTTTGCACAGAAAGAGACGTGTTAGGCTGAGTCTTCGACTAGTATTTTTGAAGAATTGAGTTTTATTTACTAGGCCTTAAGAGTTGGTCGTGCGCAGCTCGCATCTAGCGGCTGCATGACATCACATCACCGATAAAGAGTAGCACAACTCAACTGCTTGCTGCCTAATTCAGAAACAGATAAAAAAATTAATGGACTTCTATTTGAATGGTTCTTAAATACTAACTTTCAACGCCATCTACATTTTATAGAGATTTTTACACAGGTAAGGTAGAGTAAACAGGTAAGGTAGGGCAGGTAAGAGATATCTGAATTTAAGGTAGTTTTAAGGCGCAGATTCCAATAATCGTAATGCCTAGGTTTTGTATTATTAAGCTGTGTCTGTGTCGTTACCCTTTATCTAAGGATGCGAATATACAACATGACGGTATAAGCGCTCTCAAATCAGTTTCTTTCCATCGCACCTAGAATTTCCAAAGAAGTACGTAAATTGTTTTCGCGACACATCAAAGTTTTTACTGACAACGGCCACTTATCACCTCGAGCACTACAAATCGTCCAAGCTTTCTCCGGTAAATGTTCTATGAAATTGCCATCGTGAGTCCCGCCTGAACCATAAAGCAGACAGGAACGAGACGCGTTTATGCTCCAATAATAATCTTCGCTCCGCGCGTTAGGGATTCTTCAAATTTGTGTTTAGCTACAAATAAATATTTCTAACATTCATACATGTACACGTCTTATCTAGCAGTAAGCAGTTGAAACGCTTCTTTAATGGATAAGTACTACAACATCATGTTCTACAATGGGCACATTATGTGTCGTGTCCTCTACAATTCATATCGGTCAAACGTCATCTAGCCGGATAAGTTTTTATTTATTTTTAAATGTACGATTCTGGATATTTAACGAGATGTTTCACCAGAAAACATAATTTCTGTGTGTCTCTGTGAAGATACATGTTTAGTTGTCTGTCTGTAGAATAAACGTGGAAGATTCACGAATTACGTATCTAGATTGACTCATTCCTTGATGTCGTGAGGGAAACTTGATGTGTTCTGTGATGTTATTTTTCTAATTAAATAGCTATCAGTAGTCTTTATTAATTAATATGTATATTTTTGTTTGCTTCATATTTGTAACAAACAGGTAACCCCAAATGAAATGGGATAAGAGCTAAAGAATGATGATACTATACTACTTCTTATTTCATTTTATTGTGAGATACTACAGCCCTTGGTTCGCTCCAGCGTCATGACGTAATTCTCTCCGTCCTAATGTTATCGCTGTTCTGTCAAGCACTGCATCGCAACCACAAGCCGTTCCAAATACGAGATATAATTTAGTCGTTTCTGAAATTGTTTGGACTGTAGCCTCAAGATGGAACGGTACTAGACTGCGTGACCGTGCCCCTGGCTCCTAAATTAATACACGATTGTGTGGCACTGGCCCACCGGCTCGTTGTTGAGATGGCGTGACAGACTGTCGTTACCAGGGGCCTTACAACCAACTCTAAACGCGACTCAATTCCCATTTTTAAAGTGAGACAACGCTTTAAGCTGAGTAGAGCGGCGTCCCGTTTTGTCACCCGCGTTTGGATCGCACAAATACTTCATGGTACGGCCACAGGACACTTTCTAGTCGTGTTCTGGTGTGATTTAAAAGGAATTTGTAACATGCCATGTCATTATTGTTAGCCAAATAAATGCCGGACAGTTGATAGGAAGGAACGTTGTCTGTGGCATGAGATTTAGCGGGGTTACGAGTTAGATCTATCGCAATTAGAAAAGTATCATTAAAATGTTTACTAATATTATAAAGCTGGAGAGTTTGTTTGTTTGTTTGGTTGAACTAGCGCTAATCTCCAGAACTACTAACTCAATTTGAATAAGTAATTATTTTTGTGTTGGATTGCAATTTATCGCATATAGATAGACTTCATAATAACTGACGATAACGCGAGCGAAGCCGCGTGCGACCACTGGGAATTTATATTATAATAGACCTTAAGGAATATCGCAAACTGTTTTGTACAACATATTATTGAACTAATCACAATGAGTCCTTATTCCCCCAAGGAATTGACGGCCGCCTTGGTCGAATGCTCAGATTGCTGGGTATTGGCCAAGAGGTCCCGGGTTCGAAACCTGGTAGGGGCAAACTTTGTGATGACCACAAATGTTTGTTCCCGAGTCATGGTTGTGTATATGTTTATGTAGTATATTTTCAACATTTATATACATAATTATATTAAAAATATGTCCGTCATCTAGTATCCATAACACAAGTGCTCAGGCTACTTACTTTGGCCTAGATGATAGGTGTGAGTGTAAAAATATTTATTTATTATTTATTATAATTGTCCAGAAGTGTATTAACATTTCGCCAAATTATGTCAGTCCCATGCAATAGGCGGCGAATCTATGCGATACACTATTCAATTGTATTATTTTCTGCCGTTACCATACGGCTTATTATTATGTCAATAATATAGGCTGTATTCGTTAAATTGTATGTATTTATTATCTAGCATAGTTCTAACTTCGAGTGTTACTCTAAACACTCGTCTTATCCCCTGGCATCCTTCCTTGTGAATGTACAAAAAGTTATTATTCTGCCTAAATTAAAGTTTTCCTATATTTCTGGTTGCTACTTACAAAATTTGTGTAATGTAATTACGTAATATTATAATAAATAATCACTTAGTTGAGCATAAACTAAGCGGGTTTACTGTGTACGTGTGTGTATGCTTACTGTAAACTGACCAGCCAATTTTATTTGCGATCCTCATAACCATTACGGACATACATGTTGTGCTTACATTTCTAATTTACACAAATCTTGCCCCTAAATAATAAATAAAGGCCGACAGTTACTGTGGCTTGTTTTAAATGTGCCAGACATGTAATGAAATTGTTATTAATATGTCTGTAGGTTTCAATAATATGATTGTTTATTTCCACACGGCACCATTTGGACTTGATATTATGCCCTATTAAAGTCACCTGCCTGGTAAAAGCAAAACACAGGTATCACTTATGCATGTCCTGATAATTTAATGTCAGTATTGTAGACTTTATTATGTTCTATTCTATCTAAATTGTTAGCATAACTTTTAATATAACTAGCAGCACAGTATTACTAAGCGTTGGAATCAAAGAGTTTATCCACCGAGCCGCTAATGAAATGTTGTTGGCTTGTTACTTATCCTGTCTTAAATTCGCATTTTCTACTGTTTACCAGTTGCCGTCTCTATAATTTCCTATTATCGTTCACTGGCACGGACGTATATATTTCGCTACTGGATATCTTATTACTGAATATCTCCCGGTAATACCAGTACTATTTATTAGATTGAGTCGTGAGACCGCGAGCGGTGAATAAAATAAATAAATACAAAGCGAACGCTGCCTCTTCGGTGCGTGTTAGCAGTGTTCCGTTTGGTTTCGCTACCGGTTGTGCGCTTGTATCAAATCGTGAGTCACCTGATCCGTTTTCTTGTGGAATATTGCCTATTAAGATATTGTGAATTGGTATGGAACCGGTGACGGCAGAGAAGAATACAATTGAGAAGAATCACTACTCCTAGCTGCGGTATTGTGGTTTACCTTACATGGCTAAAATCTTCTGTCTGGCTGTTGTCATACTGCTCTACGATTTGGCTAGGTTTTTATGGCCAATTGCTTGCGTGAACCATTAAACCCTCTGATTGATCGCTATCTTAGGTGGATGTAACCCGCTTGAAGATATGCATTGGCCTGGGAATGCCCTCTAGTCGCCTCTCACGACGCCCACGGGATGTGTAAAATATTTAACTATTTTGCGAAAATATTAATTTAATTATGTACACTTTTATTTGCTCGACGACGAAATCTCTTTGCCATTTATTTATATTTGGTAAGAGACGAAATGCACTATGTCTTATTTGTTCCTGTAACGATAAAGACAAACATTTGTTCACTCAACACGTTTCCTGCTGCAGTTTGAAGTCATGTCGTTATGTATACTTACTTTTTTGCGCAGTTAAATTGATTCTGAAAGATTGTCAATCAATTTGTAGTTGATTTTAAGTTGGAATAAACTACCACGTAATATTGTTATCCTTTGCAATACCGTGCAACTACTAAGCAAGAGCTTTAATAATAATAGTTAAATTGTTATTTTGCAGAATACCATTACAACTATTAACTCCTCCAACCTCCAACTATTGCTTAATTGATAGCTAGTAAGCAAATCAATCAAGCAATGTTAGTAATTTTTTAGGCTCGCCTTCCACTATGTGTTAGTTTTTTCAATTAACTCTTACTTGCAAACTGCTTAAAATATAAATTGAATATGTAATTCTAAACTACCTTTATCTCTATTCTTTGTTGTATATTTTTACTCCTTAGTACTCAAACTCTTCAAATATTGATTTTGAAGATATCGTTTGTTATTACTAGTATTTAAAAAGTAAATTGTTGGCGCTAGAATAGGTCTTTTGAGTCAAAGCCAAAAGTTCATCATTATTTGTGTGACAAAGTGTCACTTGTATCATAATAAAGTACTTCCTGTCAGACTATAAAAAACTGCTTTACGAAGATTGCCAAGAAAAGAAAAATCTGCTAGTGCTTACATATTTCCTTTCAATAATGGCCCAATAATTTTTCTACCAGTTAAGTTCTCACCGTCGAACTTCCTACTCTAAAAACTAATTCCTGTTGGTTTCCTTAGCGCACTGGAATATCTGCTTTAGATTCTTAAAAATAGATATCATAATTTATTGCTCTGTTACACAGTTGTCGATCATAACTTTATTGCATTGACATAAGCTACAGGAATGTTGTTTTACTGGTCAATTATGCGTACGTGGCGTACGGTGCGGTTCGTTTACGTAGCAACGGTTATCCATCAAGTCATCATCATCAGTCATCAAGTTTGCGTGTCATTTGGTTTTGATATTCTATTATATTAACGGTTGGTTTGTTCGGATTGTCAGATTGCTGGCTATCTGTCAAAGGAGTCCGGGGATCCCGATAGGGGTAACACGGACAGAACAGTCATTCTCAAATCATCCATATACATATTATGCATATTTGTTCCTTATCTAGTTTCCATAATAAAAGTGCTTGACCTGCTTACTGTGACTCAAAGATCGATGTGAATTTAGAAAATATTTATATTATAATTATCATCATCGGTATTTTAATGTCACCGCTGGGGCATGAGCCTTACCGTTGGATTGAAAAATATAGGAATAATCATCTTAATTTAAAAGATATAGGAATTTGCTCCTTAAAAACTGAATGTAAACATGTGGATAAACTTACTCTCGATGGGTATAAAACGAGGGATAGTTGCGATTCAATTGGAAAAATATGATTATTAAATAAATACAGTTTATTTTCAAAAGTGGTTTATAACTACTAAATTCCTTTAAGTACTTTGAGTAAGTGTCTTTTCTCAGTTTGGCATAAAGTGGAATTAACTACTATTGAAAATAACCTCCTGTATTTAATCTGTAGAATGGTTAATAATCATAATTTATTGACTTATGCCAGGTTTCTATAAATCTAACAACGAATGGTATTGGCTACAAAACCTTCCTCCATATATCTTTACTCTCCAAGATCATTGAGAAGAGTTTTATGTTATTATAACCATAATGTATTGACACACATTATGGTTATAATAACATAAAACTCTTAATGTTCCTAAAAGCTAGTAAATGTAAAAGTCTTTAATGTTCCTAACATTTATTTTCAAATATCACATTCAATATAGTAGTCGCTTTTATTTTGTTAATCAATGTTGAATGATGCATTGCGTTAGTGTTTGGTAACGTTTTACGACACATCTTTGCTGTATTGACGTCTTATAATTCTTGTTTTAATGCCTAAAACATGATGCCGCATTTATCTTTCGTTCTATCCAAAGACTTTGCAAACAATTATAAAATGTATAAGCTGGGAATACTGTTATTATATTTTAAATTAGATCATTTTCTACTTGACTCATCACAGAGTTCTTATGTAGAGCTAAGAATTTTTCTTTGCTCTTACTTTCATGTTATTTGGTTAGGTTTTGTGACCGGCCGGCTGCCTTACGCCAACCTATAAGGGATGCGGTTGCGACGGCTTACTTGCCACCTCTAAAGAAATAAATTCAGTCAATATTGTGTACATTTAATTATTCTGTTGGGCTGCTAAGAAATCCCAAATAAATTTTGGTCCTTCCAGCCGGATTTGAACTATATACTAAATACATTGCAATTTAAGTTCAGCATCGTTCATTATTTTATCGGAATCACGTTTTGTTAATAGTTACTTATAACAATAATGCATAATATCATTTTCCTCATGGCTGTTACATAGTAATCTAAATGTATAATACATCTGCCTTGCCGATAACAATTTACATGAATCGATAGCTGCATCGATAAACGCCTGTATATTGGTCCTCTGCTATTTGCATAGAGATTAGTTAGGAAATGACTTGCCGTGCTAACATTACCTGTATTTGCATATAAATCTTAGGGACTTCAGTTTACAATATTAAAATATTTGATTTTTTTTTGCAGATTGCTGACTAAACTTCGTTATGGTGAAACGGTATGTACTCATGAGGTTCTTTATGTAATTGAGACGCCAGCTTGATATTTCTATATTCTTTTTGATTTATCATAACGTCTGCTGTTACGGAATATTTCAATTATTTTAGATGATTCTAGGCGTGTGAAAATACATAACATAGGTACTGTAATTATAACCTTTATACAGTAAAATAACCAAATAACTAAGTCTATAGTTATATCTGAAATTTTTCATACGTACTCAGAGGTGAACTACTCACAAATGTAAGGAGAGGTTGATCGTGACCTCTTTATAGTGTCAGTTTTCCGTCAGTGGTCAGTTCATCTTATTTTCAAAAACGGACATTGCTTTTAAATCGTTCACTATTTTTCACCAAGCAGTGATGTCTTACTGTTCTAGGTAGGTAAGCGACGTCTGCCATCGCATTAGACTATCCGCAGCAACAAGGATCGTGCCGCACGCCTGCATAATGTGCGCTTGCGCACACTCCGAGACCTATTTTTTGCAAGCGGCAGTGAATTTTAAATTGAACATGTCTTTATAAGAGCCCGGTATCTCCATTTCTTGCGCCTTCACGATTACTCCATTACCACAGGCACACAAAAGTCTGTGTTTGTTCCAATCCAACAAGTCCATCAGAATGATTAAGCGAAGAGTCCAATCACGTCCAATTTACTAGAAAACGGTAACAAACAAAAACCCCATTGTCATCTAATATTTAAGTTGATAAACAGCTGTTATTAGTTTAGTATTCATTATAGCAACTTTGTGAAACAGTTAAAATCTGTGATCAGAAAATTTTCATTCCTTGGATTAAAAATGTAGTACCCTACCGCTTTTACTAATATTTTATTAATAATAAAATGAATAACGGGGTTGACCACCGTTCAAAATCATGAGTAGCTACTTGTCCATTAAATATATTAAATAAAACGATAATATTCATGCTGACCGTAAGTTTACTTCTATTTCTATAAAAGTTTAATGTAATAATTGTCATCATAACGTAGACGTTGTTAAATAAAATGTTGTTCCAGTTACCCTACTTTCCTGTACACATCCTATTTAAGTTTCGTCTCCTACAGACCATAGTAAACATTTATATTATATTGATTAAACAGACCTTCGTGTTGAAGAAGAAATCAGCATAGAAGCCCACGAGGCGGCCGGTTCTGTAGCCGCATGTAACGGTAGCCACGGCCTGAGTAATCTATCGGCAGGCTTTGTTTTAGAAATTGAGAGGTTACAGGCTCGTGACGACGGCGAGCCTCTTTCTGTTTACCTGAGACGTGAAGTGTGTGCATTGTGGTTACTTCGCCAGATTTGATTGATGATGATTGATACCGTACGACTGTACGCTACTTGTTTCAGCCTGCATCTTTGTTCAAATCCATTGCATAACGATGAAAGGTTTAATGTTGCATTGTTTTGTTTATTGCTGTCGTCTGATATCAGATGGTTCTGGGAATAATCCTGTTTGTACGATATTAAATGATTTACTCGACGAAGTCTCACGTTTGTTTTACATCGACAATAATGTTGACGTCTTACGAAAACTAGAATGTCTGGTTTCAATATAACAACAACCACAACAAAATCTTTGTTTATTTCTTGTCTTAAACCGTACAACGAGACCCGCCTGTGGGACACACCTCCTGTATCTAGTCGGTTATCTGCCGGTGCGATATTATGAACAATATAATCGTTTTCATGGACTCTATAACAACAAATATAGGGATTTTAAACTCAAACTCAAAACCTTTATCGCCATACGTTTCTAGCTAGTTCATTAGTAAATTAACTCTAATAGAATACACTAATTATTTCCTAGAAACCTTCACATCGTTTCTTTAGAAGCTTTCTAAATTAACGTCTTCCAGCTCGTTCATTTACTTAAATATCTCTTCCGAGGACATCTAATGATCTGAGTTAGCACGAGCACTCCAATTATTGCTAGAGAAACCTTGCTAATTGAATCCCAATGCTATTAGTAATAGTCTATAGTGAGAATTTGTAGTGAAGATTCTTATTAAGATAAGAAATGGGAAATTATTTTTGAGATTGAAATCAGCTTGCGGTACGGTACATACGCGATAAATTTTGTTCTTAATTAATAACGGTTCGAGAAGATTAATTAAATTTCCGAGCCGTAATTAAAATTTATTATTAAGTAAATATCAAACGGTCCCACCTATACTCTGTCAGAACATATTTAGCATTGTCAACATTTAATTTGGTGTATAAATGAGAAATTACTATGGTTTAATCTTTCTTTATTTTCAGTCACATCAAGAATGTGGAAATTAAGTACTTATCGTAAATCTTTACGAGGCTTTATTTGAAATTATATAAAATTCCGTATGAGGTTTGGTACATGCGTCGCCATATTGAAATTGGAGAGGAGCTAGACGAATGTGTCTCATTTGTATCGGTCAGTCCGACCCTCGCCGGCGGCACTGGTGCTTCGTTCAAATGAACAGTTTACTTGGATGAATCTAGTCTCTATATATTAAATTTTCCAATGCACGCTTTTTTTAAAATACATTTAGTAGGTACGTACATAAAATGTTAATGATCCGCCAAGTACTTAAAGTTCGACTGTTTAACCACGTTGCAAAATTTGCTTCCATCTTTGCTAATTATGCCTTAGCAGTGCTCTTGTGGAATTTCTAAATTAATCCTGCCAACTTTCATGACCGCTACAGAAATAACTCCACTAAGGTGATTAAGAGGCAGTGCCTCTTAATCACCTTAGTGGAGTTATTTCTATTTATGCCTTTCTAAATTCATAGATTAAAACAGCAAGATTTATTATTCAATAAGTTCAAATATAAAGTTCAACAAACATGATAATAATATTATCTTTGTAAAATGTTTTACATTAACTAAATATGAAACGAATGCATCTGAACGAGCCTCAGTAGACTAACGCATCCCAACTATACAATAGTATAGGATTATAAGAATACTTATTTGATATTAACTATCTTGCATGTTACACCTGAAGCGTAATTAAAATCTCATAACTCTTCGTACATCTCTAGGTGTACAAGACTTACTGTCTTCCTGTTCATGGCGTCATGATTCATGTTTCTTATTTGAAACAAATCAGTAACTTATTTGAGAAGCATAAGATAATCAACATTAAAAATATTTGAAATAAAACAACTTTTACGGATAAGACTCGCGTATAATTTGGTGTTTGGCATATTAATTATTAAACCCGACGTTTCGATCACTTTACAGTGGCCGTGGTCACGGGGGGACTAAAGATGACAGGTGTCCTCACAATAAAGTAATAATTAACTACCGTCATAATATTTGATATTTTAGGTGTTCCGATTTACACAAACAGAGCTTACAGTATCATTACACAAATAATGGTTGGGTCCGTCTATTTAAGATTTGATAAACCGCAAATTCTAGCAAAAGAGAAACGATATATACCTAGAATGATACGTGAAGCTATTGAAATCAAAAAACATCCAAACTTCAATAGAGATAATGGTTGGAACATACCACCTGCTTGGGACCCAATTATTAGAATAATTAAATCCCAACACCGTCCTCATACTGCCAAAAACAATGATACTGTAAGCTCTGTTTGTGTAAATCGGAACACCTAAAATATCAAATATTATGACGGTAGTTAATTATTACTTTATTGTGAGGACACCTGTCATCCTTAGTCCCCCCGTGACCACGGCCACTGTAAAGTGATCGAAACGTCGGGTTAAATAATTAATATGCCAAACACCAAATTATACGCGAGTCTTATCCGTAAAAGTTGTTTTATTTCAGATGTGTAGTGCTCGTGCAAATATAAGAAAACATTAACATTAAAAATACTTGAAATGTTCCTAATTCCCAAATCGACTATTTAAGTGAACTTAAGGAAATTATTAAGTTTACGGCTTCAGAACCTCGAAGATTACGGACATCGAATGGAAATTATTAATGACTTGGTAAATCTGTTCAGTTAATCTGCTTACACTTAGCAGTACTGGACAAAGCCCCTCTATATCTTATGGTATCAATATTTAAGAGATAACAACTGTAACAAATGGATTGGCTAACCAATCTCACCTGAATGTATTAGAGGATGGTTGGCCCAATTAACTCGTTGTTTACGTAAACACAAAACAATGCATTAAATTCCTTCGTGTCATTACGAGAAATGTACAATCGGCTTTGATGGAGAACAATAAAATTTGGTAACCGTCGCAGCAGTTTTAAACAATTACAATTTTGGCTGTCGCCCAAGAAATTGTTGGCTTAATGCGTAACTCCAATTCATGAATCCAAATCTAACAAAAGTGAATTTGTCGGCGAACTAATAGGTTGGGGAAAAAGTTTGTTCGCATTTTTTAAGAAAATTCAAAACATTTTTTAATATAGTTTATTTACATTTAACTGAAGTATGTAGGTACCATTTTGTTCGATAACTTTTTGCCATCTTGTAGGTAGGGACATGATCCCATTGCTATAGAAATTTTGGGACTTCTGGTCAAAATACCGCGACAAGTGGTTTTGGCAGTCCTCTCGTGATGTTAACCTGACACTGCCTAAAGAATTCTGAAGAGACCGAAACAGGTGGAAATCTGAAGGTGCAAGGTCAGGACTATACGGCGGATGCATTAACACCTCCCAGCCAAACTCTCTTAATTTTTGCTGAGTGGCTAAAGATGTGTGAGGTCTAGCGTTATCATGATGAAAAACCACACCCCTTCTGTTGATTAATTCCGGCCGCTTTCTCTCAACTTCTTGCTTTAATCTCATCAGTTGTTCGCAGTAGAATTCAGAATCGATGGTCCTGCCTGGTGGTAACAGCTCATAATGAATAATGCCCTTCCAATCCCATCACACACACAGCATCACCTTCTTGCGAGTTAACCCGGGTTTCGCCATAGTCTGTGAAGCCTGACCGGCCTTTGACCACGACCTTTTTCGCACGTTCTTGTCGTACGTCATCCACTTTTCATAACCAGTTATCAGCTTCTTCAAAAATGGTTCGGTTTCATTACGTCGTAATAAATAATCACAAATGAGTACACGGTTCATTAGGTTTCTTTCAGTGAGCTCGTGAGGTACCCAAATGTCGAGCTTTTTTGTGTACCCAGTTTTTTTCAAATGCGCCAAAACTGTTTTGTGGTCAATTCCCAGTTCTTCAGCTACGTCGTAACTACTGACATGCCGATCTTGCTCCACTTTTTACAAAAATGGCATCCATTTTATAGGGCGACCAGAGCGACGTGCATCTTTGACATCAAAATTTCCGGATTGAAAACGCTTAAACCAAATTTGTGCTACTCTCACAGACACTGCACTAGGTCCATAAACATCGCAAATTTTTTTCGCGGCTTGCGTTGCATTTTTACCTTTTTTGTAGTAAAATTTTAAAATGTATCGAATTTCTTCATTAGATTCACTAATCTTGGCGGTACGAAAAACAAATGAAAATCACACATTTTCCTAATTTGAATTTGGAATTATGTTCTTTAAAATTTAAACTTTCAATGATACCAAAACCAGCCAGATACAAATAGTATAGCCAAAGAGATTTTATTACAAGTTTATACATACTATAATGCGAAAAGACTTTTTCCCCGACCTAATATTTATGATTCCACTTAGCATTAGTTAACCTGCTTTATATTTTAAAATTATTAATATGTAAAGTCTAAGTAATAGCCACAAAATTTTTATAGATATCTATTACTTTGTCTTGAATCTTGTAGTTGGTGTAACAATTTTGAAATCTATTGCACAAATTTGGTTTGTAAAATGTTTTTTTTTGCTTGAACACTATAAACCAATTTAGATAATTTGTATTTAGAAGAATTATACAGACGATATTATTTAGGTTTTTTTATTGACGCCATATTGTGTTCAACGAATGATATAAATTGTTTACTTTCTCTGGTGTTGGTCTGAAAATTCATTTTAAGTCTTTATTGGGGTAAATCGTGACACGCTCAGATCTTGCGACACATAACTGCTTATGACTAAGTAGAATTTGTTCAGAGTGTAAATCATAAGATGCAGCGTAAACATACTTCGGGATTGTCGTTTAGAACTGCACGCGCTATAGTGGTAACAGATAATTTCTCTCGGAACTCAGCTGATAGGTCTTAGGCGATTTACATCTACAGTCGGCGTTAGTGAAAATTATTTAGTCAAAATACAGATGAAAGTGAACACGACACATCTAAAACCTATTTTATAAATTAAAAAATAGGGCCCTACACTATTAATAGCTGTGTGCTATAGAGGCTTAGTCAAGCGGTTCCATTAACAGTCATCCATGTAAAGAATGAGAGTTTGAAAACAATAAAAACTTATTTTAAAATTAAATCATACCGTCCTTGCCTAAAAGGATATAGTTATTTTTCCGAAATTTAAATTCTTTATTTAAAAATTACAATCTCCCATGGATTGAGTCTATATTCCTGTACAGTCCGGGCGGTCCACAATGGCTAATCGGTTTAAGTAATGTTGATTAATTAACGTCTTCGGCCGTCGGATTACCGACCGACGGTGTCCACTCGCCAAGAACAATATTTTGTCAACCGACCCGCATTGACACGGAGACTTATCCAACTAGCTACACTTTGGGCATTAATTACCATGATAAAACTCAGTGAATCAATTCTACAAACTTTCAATTAATTGTTTTTAATGTCAAATCTCCTCAAGATGTACACAAATGAACCCTCTTTAATGAACCCCCTGAATGGGTGTAATAACACTAAAATTTCTGTTGAATAGTTTTTCTGACTTATAAAGTTAAAATTGTATTATTTCACATAGACAAAACCAGGATTTATCTTCTCCATCATAGACGTTGTTAACAACGTATTTAGTATGTAATTGATGGGTTCGTATTTGTAGGTATGTCTTCATATTATATTTCCATTCATTTCTATATTCAAAAGAGTCAACACAAAAGAGTGATTAATTTAGATTAAACTGCTATTGCCAATTTGCCACCTAATGATACTAAAAATATTGGCATCACTAGATTTCTAAGCTAATATTCACCAGTCAATGCTTTAAAAGGTTTATATACATTGATTTATATTGTTTAAATCAATTTGATACATCTTGGCATATCGATGTTAATTCAGAATTATCGGTGTGTATGTATTATAGAATAATGATGACAAACTAAATATATAAACCATTTAAAATGTAAATGGTAAAAATATTTGAGAATTCTAGTTTGGTTGCCCTCAACTTCGTATGTTTGCTTAAACGCAATTCCTTTTTGTTATCATGCCAAATCTAAATTTAAACCTTGAAAAACTACATACCACGGTTCACGTCATCGGTTTGTCTAGATGAATGGCCGGCATTTGTTTCAACTGATTGGGCCATTCAAGGGATGTATCTTGGTTGATTGTTTCCCCTGAACCCTTCAAGGGTTGAGGGAAATAATGAATACTATTGATGTGGCTACCGATAGCCAATCTTAAGCGTGATGGATTCTTTGCCTATACATTTTCAGTAGGGATAAAAGGAACGAAAACTGTTTTACATGTACAGGAGTACCATTTGCAAACTCATTTGCAGTTGGAGACTACATTCAACTATACCAGAATTAACGACAAACCACGAACTATTAATAACAATGTGACTGATAGGAACAAGAATTGCCACCATGCTATTATTCGTTTTAATTTTTGCCGTTCTCTTTATCAATTTGGCATCATAATCACCGGCTCTTTAATGTCCTCACTGCTGGGGCTCAGGCTTTCCCTATGACTGGAAGAATATAGGGAGAATGGACTATAACCCACCACGTTGGCCCAGTGCGGATTGGTGGCATTTGGTGGGCATTAACAACTGCATATGCAGACGGGATTTACTTTACGCAAGACAAGGGACGTATTGGGGTGGATCCGAGTTTGAAAAAGAAGACGGTGTTGTGCGGTTTAAAGTTACATTTTCATTATTTAAGGCGAAATAAAAGAAATTCTCAGTAGGCACAGAACCTTTAATTTCTAACTCATGATCCCCCACATTTTAGAAACTTTTTGCAATAAATCAACTGCAACAGCAACATTTGTTTCCCGACACAGCTCCTAAGGATTTATTTACCAGGAACATTATCTCGTCCTTACAAGTGACTACGCTGCATGCACACGATATACGCACGCGTTAACCGCTCGGTTATTCATATTTTACGCAGGCTAACAGATAGTGTGTAATAATTGGACATGCGTCAAGCGTGTCACGGTAATGTGGTCATATGTTAGGCGATGGCCCCGGGCTAGTGTCATTATGCCAATCCCGACAATTGAGTCTCCGGCCCAGCTAGGCCCGCGTGTCGAGATGATCTACGGGCTCGATTATGAGATGCTGAATTGGCTGCTGCTAGACTAGTCTTCCGGCGCGTTGCTTTCCGTTGTTGTGTTGTTGCATTTTGATTCGGTGATTAGAAATTTCTTTTCGAGTAATGTTGACCTCTTTTTGAATTGGTCTATCATCGCATCACTCTCAATATGTTTTGAGCAAAACATGGACTGTTGAAGCGCTCCACTGCTTATGAAACTTTAAACGGTCTCTTTCTCAGTGGAAATTGTATTATGAGTCAATAAGCAATAAGAGTAGAGAAATAAAAAATAGTTGTTACCTTTATAGCCCTTTGTTTCCGTTACTTATGGTGTGTTATTAGCATTAGGGTCTCGCTCGCATGCTTGTCATCTCTTTTCATTATATGCTCATACCAGGACAGCCGGCTTCCTTTCAGCTTTTGGGTCACAGTGCTATTTGTTTGCTCAATCTAATGTTTCCTCTTATAAGAGTGAAATTGAGACAGATCTATTAGTAACACTGTTATAAGAGTGAAATTAAGATCAATTGATAAACTCCAGTCTAAAGCAAATTTTAGTGCTCACCACGATTTGCCGGCAAACCGTTGATGTGTGGGCAATGAAACAAATGAGCACCACCATTGATACTTGTAAGTGTTATTACCGATAGCGCTGTGTTCACACCCACCGTGTCGGGTTTGATTAAGAGCGGGCTAATGAAATTAATAACCGTGCAACACAAACTCTAGCGCCTCCTTCGCTCTTGACAAATGGCCGAGTGTAATTTCACACGGGCCTTAATAATGCAGCGTCGAAGCTCACGTCCTTTGTGGAAGATTGATACCTGCTTGTTTGTTTTATTACTTACGTTGTGGCCTTTTTTGGGATTTAACACTTTTATTGTCCCAATTTTTAAGGGTCTAATTATAAGTAGTATTTTGTAAAAGTCAACGATATATCAGCAGGCCTAGCACGTGACGTGGACAAAATTTCTCATCACTTCTGGACAGTGTTTTATCTAGGGATTTAGTGGGAGTTAAAGCGAGAGGAAAATATTTCTTTTCCCCTAGGAGATTTTCTCCAGGTCCCGTGCTACGGGCTGGGCAGGTCACGTGCTGCTCGATTTTGCTAATGTTAACGTGTTCATCGCGTTTTAGTGGTATCTTCACAGTATCAATTTTTAATATAGTTCCTACTTTCTGTTACTAAAACAGAAAGTAGTGTTAAAATCTGATAAAGTTAAAGTAACCACCAACGTATCCATATCTACTCAGTTAGTGGTGTGGTAGTGGCTGTAATGATCAACAAATACTATCGATGACATTTCAAAATCTATGAGTAAATTGTAGTTCCAATTTTTGCCGTCTGACAAGATAAATTGGCACTGCAGCTTAATGTATAAAAAAATGAATGGATTTTCTGTTTCTCCGAAGAATAGATAAGATATAGAAACCTCAAATTACAATACCATAATAGGCAAGCCAATGTAGATAACATCTCGAATTACGGTGTAAGATCTTGAGTAACATCGCGAAACTGAACCTAACTTTGAAAGTGATTAAGCAGAATTCAAACTATATGGTCCACGATTATCATCAGCGTTTAATGGGTTAATCTCAGTATTTTAAAAGCTGTATAGAGAGGTTACTAGTTAAGAATAACGAAAGTGAGAGTCTGCAATGCAATATTTAGCTCACATTGTTCGTTATAAATGTTAAATGGGGTATGGAAGATGAGATAACGAGTGACAGAAGTGACTGGAGAAAGAGTACATACGCGCCATATGCGCCGACCCCAAATAGGATGGGATAAGGGTAAGGTAAATATAGCTGTAGTGTAATATATAACAATAAATGGATTTTCTGTTAATCTCCGAAGAATAAATAAGATATAGAAACCTCAAATAACAATACCTACTTTAATTGGCAAGCTAATGTAGATAAAATCTCGGAAAGTCTTAGGTAAACGGCCGAAATTGAACTAGTTAAGAATAACGATAGTGAGAGTCTGCTACGCAATAAATAGCTCATATTTTTACAATCTGCTAGCGATGGCATGATACAGATCTTTATAACGACGCACCATTTGTACGGAACGAACGATGCTTCGTTGTCGTGCAAGACAACCACCGGTGTAATGTAAGTTGCCTTGCAATTATGTTGAGTACGCTTAAATTTCCCTTTTAAGTTGTGATATAGTGGTATCACGGCGTGGTGCAGTGGTATTTATCATAGTCCGCTTGTCTGGCTAGGACGCGACGCGCGGAAACGAGATCGTCGTCCAGCGCTGCGCGGGCGCACCGCCGATAAATCTGCCGCACTTAACTCGCAACCGGTAAATAACTATGGGATTTCCGCGTGCGAGAGCCCGATGCGCCCGAGCATAAATCTGTGCCCATATTGTGATATTGTGTTGCCATTATGGCTCCTCTGCGTCACGTAAATACGCGCCTCTGTCAGACTTAGCCGCTGTTGCTTCTCAATGGGTGTCTTTGACGTCGCTGGTCGCTTCGATGTCTCTGTGACCGGCTCCGTTGAATGCTTCTTGGCTTTTATTGCGAAACTTATTTTTGTTATCTCAATTTTTCTTTATCTCATCTTCTTCTCCCTACCCTGTTCCCAGTATGTTTCCTCTTCCATTCATATCGGTCAGACGTCATTAAGTCATCCACTCCCTTTGGATTCATATCATCCATCACACCTTAAAGGTGCTAGTGATGAATGAATTTATAGTAAAGAGACGGAACGGACCATGTCGAGAGACCGATGAACGGAGAGAGTGATTGGAATGACAACATTCCAATCCATACTGCTCAAAGTTTTGGCTTAGGTTTTACAGCCGCCTGCCTGCCTGACACTAACCCTCCTTGGGTATGCTGTTGTTGGAGGTTTGCCCTCCACTATTCGGGTGCCCCAAGGTGCTTATTGCTCTACACCGGGTAATCTCCCTTAGTTGACTTTTACGGCACCCATGGGATGAGTCGGGGCTGGCCTATTCTACGTTAGGTGTTCGCTCCCAGGCCAGCATAGAAGACCCCAAATTTAACTTGTCTCATATGGTATTTCATTGTAACCGTTATATGCAACATAACTGACACCACATTAAAGTTAGAATACCATCTCAATCCCTAAGGTTGTCTGGAAGAAGTCGATAAATAGAAAGAAAGAAAAATTTGTAGTGACATTACACAGGTTCTGTCGCTTTCTGGCGTAATATTTTTTATCGATTTCCTGATTACTTAGAGATTGCCATGTTTTTGTAACCTTTGCAACTTACAGTTAGTTAATATTGACTTTTGTCCATTTATTTATTTATATAAAGGGGCTTTTATAATAACATTTCAAGCCAGTCCCATCGTGACTGTAAATATTAAGTCAATTCTTGGAACTCAGGCTTTATCATTGACTGTATCCTAGTTCTTTTACAAGTTACATTGTTATGTTTGCGATTAGGTATAAATAGATAAAGATTGCTGCAAGTTCCCAGGGTAGGGCGCAGAGCGACCAGGCCAATTCTGTCATCGTTGCTGCCTTTTGCACGTCCTAATAGGGCGGGCATGCAGCGATGGCGATCGCGCCGACGAACGACCGATGCTACACGTGTTCGAGGCGAAATTACCATTATTATCGATCATCTCGCGCCGGCGTCTCGTAACGACCCTCAATAGGCGCGAGTGCGACTGCAAATTTTATCGGATAGGCGAAATCCGACGCCCCTATCACGTCCCGTTACGGTCATCTTGCAATTTGAGCACTGTTTGTTTTGCTGCTCTTATGATTCAAATGTGATAACAAAAAGCCAAAACATTAATGTTATAGATTTGAATGTAGTCATTCCAGTCACTCTCTGTTCTGACCCTCGACGTGGTCCGTTTCCTTTTTTTTATACATTCATTCATTCATTGGTAGCACCTTTCCGGTGTGATCCTATGAATCAAAAGGAAGTGGATGGCTTGAAGACGTCTGACCGATATTAATGGAAGAGAAAACATACTGCGCACACCCCAGATAGACTGGGAACAACACGGCAACGAGTAGAAGAAGGAGGTATCCCGGCGAAATCCGACGCCCAAATCACGTCTCGTTATTGTCATCTTACAATTTGAGCACTGTTTGTTTTGATGCTTCGAATGCGATAGAGCGCAATACAATATGTAACAAAAATAACCTACACCCAGAGCACCTACCTATGCTAACTAAGTCATATAAATACTATGGTGTTATTAAAAAATGGAAATTGTTATTTTTTCTTTCTTCCCTTATACAACCGCCTCTATCTCAACCGGTCTAGTGGGTCGCCCACCGGAGTTAAGGTCCTGAAGGTCCCGATCCCCGATGGGTACAAGTTTGTACTCGGTTTGGTTGATGGTAGGACTTTTTTCAAGTCCGCCTGGCTACCAGCGTCTTATCACAATCTGTCGCCATAATTTAATAGTAACTAATGTTAACAGCAAATGCGTTTTGACAAATTGTGATAAGATAGCCATCAGCCCTTCCGTGGTGAGATGAAGGCTTCCATGTCTAGCAAAAAAAAAAGCAAATTGCTCGGTCAATACAGAAAAATATGGAAAATTCAAAAATTAATTAAATAGTTTTGAATTTTTGATGTCAACATAGTTATTGTATTGCTAAGTTAGGTTGGGTATTGTTTAAATACATACTACATAAATCACCCCTATATCCCCAAAGGGGTAGGCAGAGGTGAACTAGCACTCACGTTGGGTATTGTTTAGGGTTGCGTTATTTTATTTCTCATACATGTTGTATGTTCCGGGGGTGAATGACACGGGAGGTTGATAGTTCGCGTCACAACGCAACCTATCTCAACGCAGGCTGACGGCTGAACGGCTGGCAACAAATCTCGGTTTAATCACACGCCTCCTTCGGAACGTGCATTCTTAACAACAATGATAGCCTCCTCTTATTACACACGTTTAATGCGCCACAGAAAATTGAATTGTAATTGCGCTCTAAGAGAAATGCTAAACGGCCCATTCTTTCTTGATTACACGTTGTGTCGACGAATACTGGTGTGCCTAATGGGGTACCGCTTGATGCTTACGGCAATTATTGCATATTAAATAAATTGTGTTCTCGGTACAGTCGCGATTTATGTTATCATTATTATTATTTCGCATAGGTGTAGGGTGGGGTGTCTGTGCCCCAAGCACGAATTTCTCGAAGATTCGTAGTAACGTATTCGTACCGAGAAAGCACACTAAAACCAAAACAAAATAATTTTTAAATAGAAAATTATTAACATTTCTTAGGTAATTAAAATAAATAAATATTTACATTATTAACACATATTTAGTATTTGTTAAATTCTTTTAATTATCATAAAATCAACTTTAATAGCTGATGAAAATATATAAATATTTCTTGATAATAATAAATGTTTGTTTGGTTTATGAACATTTTCCGCGTGCCATTTGTTTTTTGACGTTTGACATCGAAATATATGAAGAAAAAGCCATAAATCTCTATCTCTTTAAAGCCATAAAGAGGAAAGCGAAAGTTATATTTAATGAAATTTGTTGGAGACAAAACATGCGTAGATTAAATAAAAAATATTCAAAACTGCCGCTGCAAAAAATGTACATAATTATATTCATACATTCAGGGGTTTGTCCATGCGATTAGGTTACGAAACTTCGAAAAGTTCCTGCTAGAGACACCGGTGTAGCTACGTATGATTCATGAAGTACGTCCATACGGACTGTTGGCTTGTTCGATGCTAGTGATTTAGTTCGCTTTGTTGGCCTGTCAGGCTGATGTTAATTTTATTTAGTGACCGTGAAATTAGATTGGTAATTGGTATTGAAATATTTAACGCAAAATAACCACCAACTTCTTCTCTGCCGTTTGGTGCCGGCAGAGAAGAATACAATTGTCACCACTAGTCTCTCTCGACGGTGTCGTACAAGGCGACTAACGGCGGGTCCCAATATTCTATCTACAGTTAAAAGTAAGCCAACAAAAGCTTAGTTATTCGATTTTTAATTTTTAACATTATATAAATGTTAGAAAAACTAGTACAAAGATTTTGGTGGTTAGAAAAAGAATTTCGAAAAATTATGATCTTGAGGCGGGAATCGAACTCGCGTCCGCTGCTATCCGGGCAGGTGCCTGACCGCTCGGCCACCCAAGACACTAATTAACTTGCCGAAATTCTTCTAACCTTTACACTTCACGTTGTAAGCCAACGGGTACCCTCGCAATGTAGAAATAAATTTCAAACATTCCAAAGCAGATATTTTTATAAATACCGTGCGTTCGGTTTTGCTTTATAAACTATTCGATTTTTAATTTTGTTTAATTGTGTTAGAAAAAGCTTTGTAAAAGCTTAGTTGCCTGGCATTTTTTGTGACATTACGATAAATAACAGAAGGTGGTCCTTTCCATCGCTTTTCTAAACATTAATTCATTCATCACTAGCACCTTTCAGGTGTGATGGATCATATGAATCAGGAATCAAATACTGCTTCGACCCCAGTTAAACTTAGAACAGGGCAAGCTGAAGGAGTATGTACTTATCATGTGTGCGCTATTGGGATTATTACCTGACGACAACTCTCACCAATAATAGGCTTATCGCGGTAGTAAAATTCTTAGAGTCTATTGGGCTGCATAACGATGGTTTGCTTTTATCCCTATCTGCTGGCCAGCATCCTCGAACTCAGCGCGAAATACATAAAAATGTTTTACTGTCACTACGATATGATATCGTGAAGTATATGGATATATTTAATGCAATTGGCACAATAAAGGGAAGGCTATGACGTGTATAAATGTGAGAGAGCCTAGATGCTGAAAGAGGTTAACTGTCGGCCATAGCCTTTTATGTTATAACGAATAGCTAGGTCGAGCACTATGTTACACGCTCGGTGCGTCGTACTAGGTGAATTCAACTATTTTTGTAATTAATATTGGACTATTTAAAACTTATTTTATTACCACTACGCCATCGAGTTACTACTTTTGTTCATATTCTTGTCATATTTTCTCATTACAGGTCCATTATCAGGACAGAGGCCTTCCTTACAGTTTATATAATAATTCCCTCTTGTCTGTTTCACAGTGCACCCTTAAGGGGGTACACATCTCTATGTGCACACGGGTATGCGACCCCGGATTCCCGAGCTACTACGACTTTTTTCCCAAAGATCCTCTCCGAGTCAGTAGTATCCTAATTGTCCCTTTCCTACCCAAAATTCCACGTCCTTTTCATATTTAGACCTTATCCTACCCTGTCTCCTCTTTTCCCTTCCATTCCGCCAATCCAGGGTCTGCCGTGCCTGTGGATGCGTGGCTAGGGGCGAGCCTAGTCTCAAGCGTGCCTAAGCCCTGGGAGCAGGCGAACCCAGAAAAAGGCTAGCCTTACCCTGGCATGCGGGGCTCTGCCAGGGCCGACAAACTTTTCCCTAGCTTCTCGTGGGGACGCAATGGAATTTCGTAAAATTATCCATAAAAATGGCGGCGATGTGGTTCGCCACCCATCACGTCACGGACCTCGCGGGGGCGGAAAGTGGTTCACGGAGAGCCGCTTTGCTACGTTGAATGTTAGAGGAGGAATGCAAGGTAAGATAGATGAAGTATGCGAGATTATGAATAAAAGGCATATTGATGTGTTGTGTTTGAATGAGACGAAAAGGAAAAGTAGTGACACCACCGAACATGGCCCTTATACAGCATACTGGTCTGGAGTTCCCGGATCCAGCAGAGGCAAACAGGGCGTTGGGGTCCTACTTTCCAATAGAATGGCAGAGTGTGTGACTGAACATAAGTGCGTGAGTCCCAGGCTCCTCTGGCTTAGGTTGAAGGTTGGGCTTACTCGAATCTTCATCCTCGGTGTATATGCACCTACAGATTTAGGTTCGAGTAGGTCCAAAACAGACCTTATAAGTCAGGAGGAGTTCTGGGATAGCATGAGAGATTGCCTGAAACAGTGCAAGGAGAATGAGAGAATTATAATGTTAGGTGATTTTAACGGATGGGTAGGAATAAAGCGAGATGGATATGAAAAGGTATTAGGTAAATTTGGGGATGAAAGAGTTAATGAGAATGGGAAAAGCTTGTTAGATGTGTGTTTGGAATGGAACCTCTTAGTGACAAATACGATGTTTGCCCACAAGAGGATCCATATGTATACAAGAGAGGATGAATACTCGAAAAGTATGATTGATTTTGTGATTGTGGATGAAAGATTGAGAAGCAAGGTTCAGGATACAAGGGTGTTCCGAGGTAGCGGTCTTTACTCAGACCACTTCCTGGTAGTTAGCCGAATAAGTGGTCTGTTTAAACGATGGCGGCACCGTACCACGGCCCCTATAAGTATCCTGGAAAGGATAAAAGTAGAAAATTTGCAAGAGGTGCATGAGGAATATGTGCGAAAGTTGAATGAAAGGTTAATTGAATCTGACGTAGATTCAGTAGCTGAGATAGAAGACATATGGAAGGTTTTTAAAGATGACGTTGTAAATGTAGCTACTGAAGTATGCGGTGTGGCGAAAAGAGGGAAAGGAAAGAGACAGAAGAGTGAATGGATGGATGGAGAAGTACAGAAGGTAGCGAAAGATAAGAAGAAAGCTTGGCAAGATTGGTTAGCAAAGAGAGCTGACCAAAGGATATGTAAGGTGACAATGGCGGATGTAGACGAAGCGAAAAAGAAATATAAAAGATTGAATTTGTTAGTGAAGAGTGTTGTGAATAGAAAGAAAGATGAACGAAAAGATGAGTTTGATAGAAAAATCTCTGACAATTTCCAAAATAACATTAAAGTTTTTTGGAAATCTGTACGGACAGCTCGAGGAAAGAGCGCAAACTCGGAGTTGATACGAGTCAGAGACAAGGATGGAAGTGTTTTGAATGGCGAAGAAAGAGTGCTGAATAGGTGGAAGGAATATTTCGAGAGTTTATTTGAAAGGTCAGATGATATAGTCCAGTCCCAGGCTAATCATGTGGAAGAAAATTTGAATGAGAATGAAATAAGTATGCATGAGATTGTGCAAACATTGAAAGGTATGAGAGCAGGAAAGGCAGCAGGGTGTGATAGGATATCGGTCGAGATGCTGAGGGCTGGTGAGGGTACCATTGCTAAGCAGCTGCACCGCCTTTTGAACCTTTGTTGGGTAAGTGGCCAAGTACCAAAAGACTGGCGTAAAGCCGTCATTGTGCCACTGTACAAAGGTAAAGGGTCGCAGCTGGAATGCAAAAATTACCGTGGTATTAGCCTTCTCAGTGTTGTCGGCAAATTGTATGCAAAGATTCTGATTGAAAGGATTATGAAAGAGACTAATGATAGAATATGGGACGTGCAAGCAGGATTTCGGAAGGGAATGGGATGTACGGATCAAGTCTTTTCTCTACGATGCATTACTCAGAAATCTCTGGCTAAAAGCCAACGAGTATATTGCGCTTTCGTAGACTTAGAAAAGGCTTATGACCGAGTGGTGAGGAATGAACTGTGGTCGATTTTGTCGATGTATGGGGTGAACAGCAGTCTGATACAGGCGTTGAAATCTCTTTATGAGGATTCGAACGCTTGTGTTAGGATAAATGGCGCATACACAGAGTCGTTTCGCATCGGTACAGGTGTGAGACAAGGATGTGTAGCGTCACCATGGCTGTTCAACTTATACATGGATAATTGTCTGACGAGACTAAAAGAATTTGATTGTGGATTACGAATGAACGAGTTACTTATCAAATGTCTGCTGTACGCTGATGACCAGGTTATATTAGCATCATCAGAAACAGATTTGCAGGAGATGGTAACAGTTATGCATGAAGCTTTGACAGAGAAAGGTATGAAAGTAAATGTAAGCAAGACAAAGGTTATGGTTTTTGAAAGGGATGAACAAATGACGAAGTGTGAAATTAAGATTGCGGGTGAGAATGTTGAACAAGTGAAAGAGTTTGTATATTTAGGATCTGTATTTACGAGAGATGGAAAGTGTGATAGTGATATTGAAAAGCGGGTGAAAGCTGGGAATATGGTAAACGGGGCTTTGCACACTTTTATGAACAGCCAAAGCGTGTCCAGAAAGGCTCGTATGGCTGTTCATAACGGAGTGCTGGTTCCGACATTAATGTATGGAAGCGAAAGTTGGGTATGGGAGAAGAAGCATGAAAGTAGAATAAATGCAGTAGAAATGAGAGCGTTGAGGAGCATGGCTGGAGTAAGGCTGAGCGACCGATTGTATAACAGTGTGATAAGAGAAAGGTGTGGTTTGAAAGAAGATGTAATGACAAGGATTGAGAAAGGGATGCTCGCATGGTTTGGTCACGTCGAAAGAATGGATGAAAGGAGAATGACAAAAAGGATTTACATGGCGAAAGTGAATGGAGAAATGGCAAGGGGAAGGCCTAGGCGGATCTTTCATAATCAAATTGAAAGTCTATTGAAAAAGGGCCAGGTCAAGAGTACCCGAAACCGACGGGCATGCATGAAGAGATTGATGAGATTGGATGAAGCGAAAGAAGTATGTAAGGATCGTAGCAAGTGGAAGGAAGTGATCTCTGCCTATCCCTGTGGGAGAAGGGCGTGACGTATGTATGTATGTATGTATTAAAACTTATTTTATTACCACTACGCCATCGAGTTACTACTTTTGTTCATATTCTTGTCATATTTTCTCATTACAGGTCCATTATCAGGACAGAGGCCTTCCTTACAGTTTATATAATAATTCCCTCTTGTCTGTTTCATGTTTTATCCTGATTCTGTAACTTATTTTTAATTATGTAAGGAATAGGATAAGGTAAACATAAGTGTGTTTCCAAAACATGTTCTTAAGTCAAGTTTTTAGTACATGGTCTTGCTAGTTATATGGCACAGAATATACACCCATAGAAAGCTAGACACAGTTGGCTGAAATACATAAATCCTGTTACCCCGCCAGCTCTACCAGAAGCAATAAATATTGCAGCCTCTCCCTTTCCCGTAGCCTCTTCTCGGGCAGCAGTGAGTCCAAATATAGCAAGTTCATTCATAAAGCCGAACGCATACAATACCCACCGTTCCCTTTACAGGATCAGTTTACGCTATTTATGTTATTGATAAAGTAACACGACCGACAGGCTGTAACATAAATCGTTTACTTATCACAGTTCGACTGTGTACCGTAATGTTGTTATGCGCCCGCGCAGTCGATGCTCAATACGAATTATTTTACACACGGCAGCCGTGTATGCGTTCACCATACATGGCTTCTGCAATTCGATTTATTTAGTTTGTACATATTGCACCGTTAGAATTAAAGTAATCTGCCTCGGTAATAAAGATTTTATTGCATTTTGATTTACACCTACATTTGATAGTCTGGTATATTATTTATTACCAGGCTTATAGATGTACAAATTGCATTCAGTACTATAGTTTAATTAATGTAATTTTGTGTGTAACGTTCTCGTAATTTTTGTGATTTTTCAAAATTGTTTTATGACTTAGGTCACTTTAGGTACCTATTTCTAATGATGCGATATATTGATCAAGAAGATGCCTTTGGTTTTGATTTGTAAAAGTCTACTACTTTATTTTATTTATTGTGGTTTTTACATACTTAAAACATGCCTGTTAGTCCCCGAAGTGCTAGGCAGAGGTGCATCAACATCCACATATGAGTTATATCCAATAGTTAATCGCCGTCCACAGCACCCACAATATTAGGGATGGTGACAATTGTATTCCGCTTGCCGTCACCACGCGGCATTTGAAGAATAGTTGACTGTAATTTTGCTTAAATGTAATAAAGGACCCGCAAAAGGCTTTGAATTATCTCGCGTTTGTAAGCTTCCCATAATGTTTAGGACTTCCATTGATACAGCATAAAATTTATATAAATTCAAAGGGAAAGCTGTTAGGGAAATACTTTGTGAATAGCAGGTGTTTATTGGCATGCTCTTTCACATCTCAGCTTTCAGACAAGTTCTCGCAATCAGACGTCTAAGCATGATGTATAGGATAGAACGTTTCGTTTTCTATAAATATGAAAATTGGTCCGACTCGACTTTTACGGGTTCAATCATAACCGCTTTAAGGCCTGCAAGCACAATAGTAATATTTGATTTTATTTGATTTACAAATTATAGTTTGGTATTTTGGTGTGTGAAAAGTAAATGAATAATCCAACTCACAGTATAACAGTCCAAAGCTTATATTTTTGGTTCTCCAGTAGAGGAATAACATATACACACACAAATACACAATTTACATTAAAAAAGAATTGAAAATTAATATTTAAAAGAAAGCAACGTGCACTTCGCGTCGTGGTGTAATTTCGAGACCTTGTTGATTCGTTGCTAGGCAACGCGATGCGGCGCGGGGTGCACGTCAGTTACATAAATAGGTTGTATAGGTGATTATTTATTTTATGTGTAATATATAGATACAATGATAAATAGTTTAATAATATATGTAATTATTATAAATAAACTAAATAAATGTAGGAGAGTAGCCTACATCACCCCCCTCCAAAGACCGTCAGGGCGATAAAAAATCAGGAAATTTAACCCGACGTCCAGAACGAGTGATGTAATTTCTTTGGACATCAGGTGAGGGATGATGGGTATTGTTGTGATCAGTCAGTATGAAGGAAGGCTTGATGCGGTCTATTGACACTGTGACCTCTTTGCCTTTCAACACGATTTTGAACGTTTTATCCCCCCTAACTAAAACCTTGTGAGGTCCTGAATATGCAGGTTGAAGAGAACCGCGTGATGCATCTTCTCGAAGGAAAACGTAATCACTGGTAGCAAGGTCTTTGAAAATGAAAGTTTTAGGATGACCGTGGTGAGATGCTGGTGTGGGGCGCAAATTTTGAATTATAGCCCTGAGACGAGCAGAGAAATCCGATATGTCGGTAGTACCATCCGATGCGTTGTGGAAGAACTCGCCTGGAAGTCGAAGTGATTCGCCGTAAACTAAGTGCGCAGAAGAGGATTGTAAATCTTCCTTGAAAGAAGATCTGATGCCCAACAAAACTAATGGCAAGACCTCTGTCCACCTGTCATTACTATGGCAAACTATAGCGGCTTTTAGCTGTCGGTGGAACCGTTCCACCAAACCATTGCACGCTGGATGGTATGCTGTCGTCCGCTTGTGCACGAATCCGGATATCTTAGACAAACACTGAAATAAAGCCGATTCAAATTGACGACCTCGGTCTGTGGTTATGTCAATAGGACATCCGAATCGAGCGATCCAGGATGATAAAAGGGCCTTAGCGACAGTTTCTGCCGTTATGTCGGCTATCGGTACTGCTTCCGGCCACCGTGTAAATCGGTCAATAGCCGTTAGACAATACCGATATCCTTCAGAGACCGGGAGAGGACCAATAAGGTCAATGTGAATGTGCATGAAACGTGCACGGGGCAAATTGAAATTGCCAAGAGGAGCGCTGACGTGGCGATTCACCTTGGCCCGTTGACATGCCAGACAATTGCGAGCCCATTCCCGGCAATCTTTCCTCATCCCAGGCCAAACAAATCTTTCTGCAACGATCTTGGCAGAAGTGGTAGTGCCTGGGTGACTGAGTGAATGCAAACTACGAAAAACTTGCCTACGGTAAAATTTTGGGATATAAGACCTGGGTGTCGGTGTACTTACGTCGCAGTACAGAGGTATACGACTACCAGGTACCTGAAGTTTTTCGAGGCGCAGGGAAGAACTACCAGAAAAGAGTTGTTGAAGTTCGGGGTCGGATGATTGACCCTTGGCTACATCCTCAAGGCTGACAGGCGATTCCAGTTCTTCTATCCGAGATAAGGTGTCGGCAACTACGTTATCCTTACCGGAAATATGCCTGATGTCGGTGGTGAACTGGGAGATGAAGTCGAGATGTCTATATTGCCGTGGCGAGCAGTTCTTTTTCCTTTCGTGGAAAGCGAAACTGATCGGTTTGTGGTCAGTATAGACGATAAAATGCCGAGCCTCGAGCATGTGCCTGAAATATTTGATTCCCTCATAAATCGCCAGCAGTTCCCGATCGTATGGAGAATATTTGACCTGGGATGGGCTGAGCTTACGGGAAAAGAATGCTAAGGGCTGCCACGCACCATCTTTACACTGTTGGAGGACCGCGCCAAGAGCCCTATCGGAGGCATCAGTCACCAGGGCAAGTTTGGCAGAACAGTCAGGGTGGGCAAGCAAAGCAGCGTCAGCAAGACTCTTCTTACACGCATCGAAGGCTGCTAATGCTTCTCCTGTCAAAGTTACTGGATGAGAGCCTTTGACTGCACCTGTCAACAATGCATGTAATGGAGCTTGAATCGCGGCAGCTCTAGGAAGAAAACGCCTGTAAAAGTTGATCATACCAAGGAAAGCTTTAAGTTGTTGTACCCTGGTGGGAATGGGAAACTCGTTGATCACCTTCACCTTAGAATCCAAGGGTCGAGAGCCGTCTTGTGAGATGGAATATCCTAAAAAAGTTACCTCCTTTGCCCCAAAGACGCATTTGGAAACGTTGATGAGCATACCGTACTCCTGCAGCTTGCCGAAGACTTGGCGCAGGTGCTCCTCGTGCTGAGACTCATCCTTCGAGAACACCAGAATATCATCGATATAACAATAGACAAAATCTAGGCTTCTGGTGATCTCGTCCATGAAGCGTTGAAAGGTCTGACCCGCATTTCGAAGTCCAAAAGTCATAAATGGGAACTCGTACAGACCGAAAGGGGTAGTAATCGCTGTCTTCGGGATGTCGTCCGGACTGACAGGTATCTGATTATATGCCTTCAAAAGATCGATCGTGCTAAACACTTTACATCCCACCAAATTATGCGCGAAGTCGTGTATATGTTTAATCGGGTACCTGTCAGGCACGGTTCGGGCGTTGAGCATGCGGTAATCACCACAAGGACGCCAGCCGCTGTCCTTTTTTGGCACCAGATGTAGCGGCGAAGACCAAGGACTCTCGGAAGGTCTGGCAGTTCCACTGGCGATCATTGACTGGAACTCCTGTTGGGCTATTTTAAGTTTATCCGGAGCTAAGCGACGAGGTGTGCTGGAAACCGGAGGGCCTGGTGTTGTGCGGATGTGGTGAACGGTGTTGTGTGGTATCATGCGGTGTATGCCAGTGGGTCGAGTAATATCAGGAAAGTCATCAAGCAATTTGTGAAAATGCGAATCGCCAGTCATAACCTTGACAGAATACAAATTACAATTAGCTAGCTTAGCAATAGCAGAAACAGATGTCGTATTATCTAAAAGACTTTTGTTGCGAATGTCTACGATAAGGTTGTAATGATTTAAAAAATCTACGCCTATTATGGGCTTGGTGACATTGGCAACAACAAAACGCCAGGTAAAAACTCTGCGTAAGCCAAAATCTAAGTTAAAATACACATAGCCATAAGTACTTATACTAGAACCGTTTGCGGCACACAACTTATAGTCCGTACAGGTACGATGATCACTCAGCATGGAACGGGGGAAGACACACAAATCGCTACCGGTGTCGATTAGAAATTGCGTCTTCGAAGTTCGATCCACAATGAAGAGGCGACCAGCAGCAGATGTAGGGCAATCGTCAGTCGCCATTACTGATCGCCCGTGGCGTTTCCCGCTTTGTAGTCGCAAGGGCGGATGCACTTGCGGGCATCAGCACCGAAGTTGTTGTGGTACCAGCATACTGGAAACTTGCGATAACTAGACTGCGATCGTTTTTGCCTCGGCGATGATGTGCTTAAGTCACGAGTACGGCCAGTTGAGCGGGACTGTTGTCTGCCATTTTTCTCCACAGCCAAGTTACTAAATTGCCTTCGAAGTTCGGCAATATCCTTGGCAAGGTCGCTTAATGTCGAGTTAAACGTCGCCTGGTTGACGCTAACAACAGATGTAGATGCAGCAGCTAACTCTTTGATCCGATCGGCCAGGAACGTGACGCGTGGACGTTGTGCATTCTCCATATTGAAATTTACGGGGTCACCAATTTGGTATTTTGGTGTGTGAAAAGTAAATGAATAATCCAACTCACAGTATAACAGTCCAAAGCTTATATTTTTGGTTCTCCAGTAGAGGAATAACATATACACACACAAATACACAATTTACATTAAAAAAGAATTGAAAATTAATATTTAAAAGAAAGCAACGTGCACTTCGCGTCGTGGTGTAATTTCGAGACCTTGTTGATTCGTTGCTAGGCAACGCGATGCGGCGCGGGGTGCACGTCAGTTACATAAATAGGTTGTATAGGTGATTATTTATTTTATGTGTAATATATAGATACAATGATAAATAGTTTAATAATATATGTAATTATTATAAATAAACTAAATAAATGTAGGAGAGTAGCCTACAATAGAAAGAAAATATTTTTCTTTCTACGGGCACTCTGCCTAAAGCCTAAAGCACTCTGGTGTGTATAATATTTGCCATACAGCCATGGAGTGTAGAGCCAGGTGGGGGTTTCAATTTTCACATGTCCTCTCATGGAACCAGTCATTAAGATTGACAGGAATATATCTGTTTTGAAAATATTTTTTTATACATATAGGAAAGCGTAGTCAATTTTGTAATGACTTAATCCAAATTTGCTTCAGCACTTTCCATATTATTATGTGTAATGTGTAAAGGTTGGCGTAACATAAATGTGACCGTTTCCAATCTGCTTAGGCCCTGAGTTACCTGCGAAAGTAAATAGATATACGTGTCTGCTTTATTTACTTGCTTGGTGGTTTCCGCCGTGTTTTATTGCACCTGTATAATGTTAGGGATGCGAAGCTAGCGTTACGTTTAATACAAGCAGTGCCAGTGAACACAATTTTCTCCATTAATGGAATTGATGGTCTGGGAAATTTTCTCTTAGTGGCAGAAAAAAGTTGATATTGCTGGTGACTGTCAGATTGATTTGTTATTTACTATGTTTTTTTAGAGGCTTAGCGCGCTTGGCCTGCGATTGCGGTAAATAAGCAATGTTCCCTAAGGTGGGACATGAGATGGATAACCAAAAACATTATCTGGGGTTACTTCATTTTTCGAAAGGCACTAGAGCAGAATGCTGGGTTATGGCTTCCATATAGAAGGTCTAAAGTCCAGAAGTGGGGCATTAACTGGCTGGTGATGATGATTATAATTCATAAAAATACTAAACTATTCGATTTTAATTTTAACATTATATAAATGTTAGAAAAATTAGTACAAAGATTTTGGTAGTTTGAAAAAGATTTTTTTTTTAAATATTTATAAAGCAAATCCAAGCTTAACCGAACGCACGGTATTTGTAAAAATATCTGCTTTGGAATGTTTGAAATTTATTTCTACATTGCGAGGGTACGCGTTGGCTTACAACGTGAAGTGTAAAAGTTAGAAGAATTTCGGCAAGTTAATTAGTGTCTTAATTAGTGTCAAGATAGCCGTGTGGTGACGGCAGAGTAGAATACAATTGTCACCACCCCAAATCTCTCCCGTGGGTGTCGTACAAGGCGACTAAGGATAAAACAGTGATGAGGAATGGGCAGCAGCGTTCCTGTTATACCTACCACCCAGCAATATACTGCGACTTTTGTGCCCGATAAATGGCAATAGGCTCGCCACCTATTACATGGGACCTGACATAATTGGCGAAGCGTGGGTGCTGGTTCACCTCTGCCTACCCCTTCGGGGATATAGGCGTGATTTATGTATGTATGTATGTAATTAGTGTCTTGGGTGGCCGAGCGGTCAGGCACCTGCCCGGATAGCAGCGTACGCGGGTTCGAATCCCGCCTCTAGATAATAATTTTTAGAAATTCTTTTTCTAACCACCAAAACCTTTGTAAAAATACTAAAGTTGCTATCAAATTAGACATTGTTTAATTTGGCTATCCTAATTAATTATCTACATAATTGGCATTCATGTACCTACTCTACTCTACTCACAGCTATTTGGATGTGAATTGGATGTTAAGTCAAAGGCGACTGTGTTGTGTCTCTCTGTAAGTCCGTGCTTCATTAGGCGAGCTTACACGAGCTTGACCTGCGAAATGGATCTACGCTCTCCATAAAGACTGCCCTGCGAGGTGGTGACAATTGTATTATGCTCCGCCGTCACCACACGGCAACCTACACGCGTAGGCGAGCGATCGCTTTGATCTTTACATACTTCTTTCGCTCGAGATTTATTAGGTACGTTAAATTATAGGTCAGTACGATTAAGGTTTTCCAGATATTTTCTTGAACTACCTTCAAATTAATAAATATTTATTTAATTACCAGCCCTTTAATGTCCCCACTGCTGGGGGCTGGGGCACGGGCCTTCCCTATGGATGGAAGAATATAGGGAGGTTAGGCCATAACCCACCACGCTGGCCCAGTGCGGGTTGGTGGGTGTTAACGACTGCAGATGCAGCCGGGACCACCGGTTTAACGTGCCTTCCGAAGCACGGAGGAACTCGAGATAATAATTTTTTGGTCACCCATCCAACGACCGGCCTTGCGAACATTGCTTAGTTTACGCAATCGCAGGCCAAGCGCGCTATGCCACTGCGCTAGCGAGCCCCTCGAATTAATAATATTTATTACGTCTGATAAATTAAGGTCTATTAAGTATTGAGCTTTTACTATTGGTCGCTAATTTAAATCGTTCCTAGTTTTGGACAAGACGAAAAGTATTTGGTCACTCCCCTTCGAGTTGTCCGGTGAAAATAGTTTGCTTTCCACATTGAAAGCAGAGCGCATACCGCTTACCCCGTCGGGTAATCATCGTCCCATCTAATTTTCCGTTACGTGCGAAGAAATATTACTAAAATTATCACTTCGGCTACTCCCCTCGATAGCGGAGCTACAAATCGCGCAATGGCAGCTTACCGGCTGCAGCGTGAGAACTGTGAACTGCCCTAGCAAGTGTGAAATGACATTTACAGTTGACTCTCAACCCAGTGCTCCTATAATTAGCTCGTAATTCTGAATGTGCACTCGTTACCGGTGACTTCGATTCGCTTTTTCGTGCCAAATGCTTTACGTGTTTCCGTCGGTTTGGTGGGACAATTGTTTTGTTGTCATGCCTCAACATTTTGGCTTAGGTTACTTTGGGTGGGTTAATTTGATAAATTTTTGTTCGATTGTTTAATTTCTCAAGCATCTTCAATGATTCTAGGTTTTGAAACATTATCTATTTTGTAAACTACAAATATAATACAACCGAAAAAAATTAACACACCCTGATTACTGACAAAAAGTATAATATCTGGAGTTCCTGTGTGCTTCGGAAGGCACGTTAAGCAGTTGCTTCCAGCTTCATCTGCCTTTGATGCCAACATCAACATGATGGTGTATGACACAAATTCTCGCTATATGTTTATTTTATAATATTTTTATCTGTAATTCGACATTCATTCCGGACTAAGTGCACGTAGACATACTGCCGTTGTGCCAAATTCTCTACGTGTTTCGTCTGGGAGTATTGTTCCGTGAGTCATTGTTTTGGCTTCGGATTTGTGTGTGGCATTTATTAATATTGTTACATTGGAATAATTTTGTACGGGTTTCCACTAGTAACCAATCCATTCGATACTCTACCACTACTAGCCTTCACAAAACTCTTAAATTACATCAAGGCTGCCTTTAAGAGATGCGTAAGGTCCGTTTTTAACTATTCATAAAGTTTAACGGTTACATGACAATTATTAATTATTAACCCGAAGAAGTTTACTTATCTATAAGTAATATTTATTATGTGTATGTAGGTATACACATTTTTGTTTCTCAATAAATAAATTGGTTCCTGAATCCATTTAGTTCCTGTTGAAAGGCGATTAAGACGGTATCTTAATATTATTTTTTCATGATAACACATAAATACTGTCCTACGTAGAGTAAGACCGGGCAAATTGACACGCGTGGACAGGATAAAATACTATGTCCTACTATAAATTACAAATACTAACTGCCGCACTCAGAGACGTCAATTAACTTTAATGAGTATTAAAGTTAATTGACGTCTATACTATATAGATACTAGTTTTAAATTGTCATTTTTTTGACGTTAAGTACTCATTAACGTTATTTGACGTCTCTGAGTGCGGCAGTAAGGGCCTGTTTCACTATCGTCAAGTAACTTCGAAGTAGCTTACTTCGCAGTTCAATTGACATATAAATCATATTACAACTGTGAAATGATCTGCGAAATAAGCTACTTAGAACTTACTTGTCGATTGTGAAACAGGCCCCAAATCTGCAACATTGTGATAAGAAACTGCCACAGAGTACGTCCATTTTGCCTGTCTTTCCCCTATAGTTATGTTCTATCAAACATAAATACAAGAATATTATTACAATTATTTCGGATAAGAAGCATGATAATGACTGTAACGTTACATAAACTTAGGTATATCAGGTTTAGCGCAAGGTTATTTTTACTGATACAGTTAACCTTGGATTGGGAACCACTTGTTATCGTCGAGCCGTCACCGAAGATTTTTTCAGTGGTTATTTTATTGTGGTTTGTTTAAATTGTTTGTTATCTATACCTTTATTTTATTTATAACTCGCCTGCGGCCAAAGTTATTCAGAAACGTGTGTGAGGTGAATGAATGCACGATGTGGAAATGAGACAAGCTTGCAATTATATGAAATTACAATAGTTAAAAACATAAAAGTAGAAATTATACGAGTTTTAGGCATGGTATGTGGTAAATCTATGTGCGGTCGGGGTGAGGGGAAAAAAGAGGGTTACCAAAACATAAGTAGGTATTTGTACAGCCAAGAGTACCCGAAATCGACGCGCATGCATGAAGACAATAATGAGATTGGATGAAGCGAAAGAAGTATGTAAGGATCGTAGCAAGTGGAAAGAAGTGATCTCTGCCTACCCCTGTGGCAGAAAGGCTTGACATATTATTTTAGGTATGTATGTAAGTAAAAGCGAAAGTATGTAAGGATCGTAGCAAGTGGAAATAAGTGATCTCTGCTTACCCCTGTGGGAGAAAGGCGTGACATATGTATGTAAGTAATTATTTTGCTGGTACACAATTTCAAATAGCGTATCTGAGCTTTCACCTTGCACAATGGCGAAATTCCTACGCATTATTTTATAGGGGCATCAACGTCCCAAATAAATCCGGGCACTGTTAACTTTCTCATAGGCGAGATTGGCGCTGATAAAAACCTATTGGTGTCGGCCCCTCCGATTGTGCTGGGCGTACCTGAAAGTGCATGTACTGCACCTATCGCACCGACACGGGCCCCGGACTAAACAAACACTGCTAGTCTGTGGTACACGTGACGAGAGAAACGCGTTTGGGCTAAATCACATCGCATGGGTTCAGTCAGAGTATAATACAATAGTTCTAAGTCAAAACCTTGAGCAGTATGAATTAGACTGTCACTACACCTTGCCGCTGTAGTGATGATCCTTTTATGTCAATTTTTTATATGCTATTTGTATATGATAAATAATGCCCGCTCCGGTAATTACTCTAATTCCTTTATTATTTTAGTAAAGTGTAACTAAAGTTTGTATATTTTGTAAAAATTTGAATTTTCATCAACAATTTTCCATTGAATTGACGGCCGCCTTGGTCGAATGCTCAGATTGCTGGGTATTGGCCAAAAGGTCCCGGGTTCGAATCCTGGTAGGGGCAAACTTTGTGATGACCACCAATGTTTGTTTCTGAGTCATGGTTGTGTGTATATGTTTATGTAGTATATTTTCAACATTTATATACATAATTATATTAAAAATATGTCCGTCATCTAGTATCCATAACACAAGTGCTTAGTCTACTTACTTTGGGCTAGATGATAAGTGTGAGTGAAAAATATTTATTTATTGAAATTATAGTTCATTTATACTAGACTTCCTAATGCCAATATGAATTGGTTTTAACATCTCAACTACTTGTATTATACTAAGGGCCTGTTTCACAATCGAAAAGTAAGTTCGAAGTAGCTTACTTCGCAGATCATTTGACAGTTGTAATATGAAATATATGTCAATTGAACTAAGCTAGTTTGAACTTACTTGTCGATTTTTAACCAACCCTAAAGGTAATATTTTAAACTTTGCATCATTAATTTGGCATAATGAAATTGGACGTGACCACGGCCGCAACAAGGCGACCCAAACGTCGGGTTAAGGTATATATATCGCGATATATTTACAATGTTTATTGCGCGTATAGACCCAATTTCATTATACAAAATTATACTAAAGGTACAAAGATTTTGGTGGTTAGAAAAAGAATTTCGAAAAATTATGATCTTGAGGCGCGAATCGAACCCGCGTCCGCTTTTATCCGGGCAGGTCTTGGGTGACCGAGCGGTCAGGCACGCGGGTTCGATTCCCGCCTCAAGATCATAATTTTTCGAAATTCTTTTTCTAACCACCAAAATCTTTGTACTATTTTTCTAACATTTATATAATGTTAAAATTAAAATCGAATAGACTTGGGAAATTATAACAAGAGTCGAATAAACCGCAAACTCCTCGAGCTCTGACGTTGATTAGAGAGGAACCTGCGACGCGACGTCTTGTCGCTCGGGCCACGCCCCTTTTACCTTTCACCGTCGAGAGATATTGTCCATGCGGCCGCGATCCCCACGCCTCATTACCATATACTGCGCCCGTGACAGCATTGCAATTAACTATCTGTTTATTGTTGTTGAATTATAAACGGCATTGCGTGATATCACTTCTGGGTACGGCTGACTTGTCCCCTTTACGGCTGCGGCCTCTAATGCCTTGAATTGTTGGCATGGTTCGATAGACCCTGAAGTGATGTTGCTTTTAAATCGTGCGGTTATGGAAAGTGGTTTTCGTCCAATAGTTGGATAAGATGAGAAGTTGCAAGTAAGTGGCAGTGCTTGGGACTAGTGACCCATGAATTGAAAACTCAGTGGAACAAACGAAGAATAAATCCAATTGTCACCACTCCCAATCTCTTCCACGGATGTCCAGTGTCCTACACGCAGACTAACGGCGGGTATTATATCTACAGTTAAAAGTAAGCTTACTAAAGTTTAGTTGTCTGTCATTTTTTGTTATATTACGATCAATAACAGAAATTGCTAAGCAACTTAGCTGTAGTAGGTCTATCTTCAACTGCTGATAGAATATTGGGATTTGGGACCCGCCGTAAAGGTTTAGAATTTATTTATTATAATTTAATGATTTAAACAGACGTTTGTGCCGTACAGACAGAGTAGGCTCTGCAGGCGGCCAATGTGTAGATCGCCTTATTGAATGAACCCGAGTATTATATTATTATGAACTTGTAAGTACCTGTACCTATACTTTGTAAGGTGTCCGTGTCGAAAGTGACGGGAAGATTTGATATTTACGACGCTTTCAAGGACGCAATAGCCGCGTCTGATACGAATTGCACATCGCGCACGCTCCTACATATCCTCGTCTCCGCAAGCAACAATATTATCTCGCTAGCCCAGCTGCGGTTCGCACCCAATCATTTATCTGCGCAGGCGGCGTTCCGGCATTAATAATTATTAATTTACCAATAATTATGGGGGAAAATTAATTATTGATTCAGGTAACAATACAACTATTAACGTAGTCAACGTTTGCAATAAATTTCTGTCTTTGTAAAATTTTTACATACATACATAAATGACGCTTTATTTGGTGTATTAACATCCACGTTTCGCCAATTTTGTTAGGTCCCATGTATTGCATTGTATTGCTAGGTGTTGCCTGTTTTTCATCGCTGTCTTAACCCTTAGTCGCCTTATACGACACCTGCGGGAGAGATTGGGGGTGGTGACAATTGTATTCTACCCTGCCATCACCATACGGTATTCAATTTTTATTGACATTACAGGGCTGGTGAAGTGACATCGATTGATCCAAAGTAAAAATGGTTTTCAATCTTTTCACTTGAGACACTTCGGTTCCTGTCTTCAAAGCACGCAGATTCTTGTTAATAGGAAGTTAATTTAGGATACCACTAGCCGAGAATGTTAAATAAGAAAACCTTTAAAATAAAGATGTAAGATAAGATAATGCTATCAAACAGTATTGCCTATAAAATCTTTTAAAATTGTTCACTTTTACGACACATTAATAATCAAGTACTAAACATAAAATGAAGATTTGTCACTTGATTATAACACTAACAGTAAATCATGTCGCCTTAAAAGTATGTACTTTATAACGACGTTCATTCCCGATAAATTGTCTGCCACGTAAATGTCAGTTTAGTTTACATTGTCTAGGCTGTAATGTAACTGCCTAGTGTCGTTGCAAAACTAAATAGATTTAATGCTAGTGCCATTGTTTGTTTGGTATTTAAATCATCTGATCAGCTGATTACGGGCGCTCAACCTTTCACGATGTCTTACATATTGTGGTCGTAAGCCACATGTAGTTGTGGTGTCGTCTGTATGTAACGGGAACGGATGAGGTTGTCATGTTGGTTGCGTTCGATTTGGTCTTTGATATTGCGAGCTGATGCTGCTGAAAGAGGGTTAGTGTCAGGCAGGCGGCCAGCTGTAAAAACCTAAGCCAAATCTTTGAGCAGTATAGATTGGAATGTTTTCATTCCAATAAGTCTCTCCGTTCATCGGTCTCTCGTGGTCCGTTCCGTCTCTTTTCTATACATTCATTCATCACTAGCACCTTTACGGTGTGATGGATGATATGAATCGAAAGGGAGTGGATGACTTGATGACGTCTGGACGATATGAATGGAAGAGGAAACATACTGCGCCGACCCCAGACAGACTGGGAACAGGACAGGGAGAAGAAGATGGACAACGATGAAGATTGGTTACATTGTGCCGTGTGCTGATAGCAGGGCAGAATACAATTGCCATCACCCCAATCTCTTTCGGTTGTCGTAGACGGCGACTAATGGTTAATTAAAACCATTGGTACACCAACAATTAATACTGCTATTAATGTGTCCGGTAGATGGCAATAGATTCGTTCCCTTTTACATGGGCCTAAAATGGTTGGCGAAAAGTGAGTACCTACACACCTGTGCTTACTCATTTAAAGATAAACAGGCGAGATTTATGTGTGTCGATCCTATAATAAAATATGATATAAACACAAAAAGTACTTTGAAACATTGTGTATTAAGAATGTATAGCGTTAAGACTTATATTTGAAAGACAAACATTTTTTATTTGTGTCTCAAGCGATGTGTGATAGATACAAACTTATACAAAAAGCATAGATGGTAGAGCATATAATTATGAATTATGATTTTATTTCTAATGTCTACTTAATTTGATTTTGAAATTTAAGAGACAATTAACTCTTCGTGTTTTTAAAATTTCGTATGCATGTTGAAAAACCTAAGTATTATGACTTTAATAGTTGGAGTATGTATTTGGCATCGGTTTTGTAAAATTATTTTGTCAACGAGAGGTATAATGATCTGGGGCTAGTTTTGCTGGCGAAAAAATTTGGCTCGAAGATTGCGTTATTGTGTCAAATTTCAAGTGTGGAGCTTTCGAAATAAGCTAAGCCACTATAAAGTCAGCCGGCATCATTACCGTGGCGGTGTGACAAATCGCAAAGGGAAATATTCATAGCCGTCGAACAATAAATGGTGTTCGCCAGCGCTCATTACCTTAGCGGCAGTGTATGATGAGTTGCACAATTTATTGTTTTTTGACCAGTGCCGAGTCCGCGGGCGATTGTTCGTTATTGTGGGAACACGCGCTTGAATTATGGGTTAATTAAGAAAACCACTTTGGAGAATAGTTTGATTTCCATCGTATTGTGTTACGGTAGATGCGATTGTGCACTGTGCAGACAATTCTCTGGACAAGTGGCCAATCTATTCAAAGTCAAAATTCATTTATTCATATCTGGTATGATTACAATACACTGAATCGTCAAGACGCTAGATATCCAACAAATAGAATAGAAATGTATGAAACTGACGTATTACTGAGAAAACAACAAGGCGAGCGTCGTGTCAAATGTAAGAGAAGTTGTCAAAAATTGACATAAATTTGCATTCTATTCTATAAATAGGAGTGATCGATTCTATTTATTATAGTTATTACAAAATTTCCAGTCTTCGCTCGATCACAATGCACAGTTTTGTCAAATAGGCCTACTTTGTAAGCTTTGACTCCGCTATAATCGACATATTGTTTTAAATAAGTCGATTATAGCGGAGTGCCGTGTGGTGACGGCAGAGTAGAATACAATTGTCACCACCCCAAATCTCTCCCGTGGGTGTCGTACAAGGCGACTAAGGATAAATCAGTGATAAGGAATGGGCAGCAGCGTTCTTCTTATACCACCTAGCAATGTACTACGACTTTTGTGCCCGATAAATGGCAATAGGCTCGCCACCTATTACATGGGACCTAACATAATTGGCGAAACGTGGGTGCTAGTTCACCTCTGCCTACCCCTTCGGGGATATAGGCGTGAATTATGTATGTATGTATGTATGTTTTAAATAAAACGGCCAAGTTGAATCTTCTGCGTCGCTCAATCTTTTTACTTATTCAATAAACCTTCATCACCTGTATATGATGATGCCTCGATCATTATTAACACGTCAGCGAGAATTACGGTTCGCAATTGTCCCACAATTGCAGGCCACGATGACTAGACTGTTGTCGGCACGAAACTATTGTTTGTTGAAGAAAAAGCCAATGGAAGCCAACTATTCAAGAAACTTACGATTGAATCAGTGGTGGAAACTTCTATCCTTAATATTTTCTTCCACCCTGTTGGCAAATAGCGAATTGCCTATCCTTCAGATTATCAAGTAAATAACGTTTATTTCTCCTCACAAAATATAGCAGGTACAATGTGTAATGGAAGCAAACACAAATATTTTAGTAAGGAGTGTCTGAATTGGGTAAACACGTTTATATACATTTGAGCATTTGTCATTAATTAAATATTATTACATTTGAGCAAGACCTATGAATCCGAGCCATTTAAACATTTCATGCAAATTATAAACAGACGCACCTAAAAAGATACTAACAAATATTGTGTGTTCAAAATTTATGACAGTAAAACTTACTGTTGCGTGAATGCAATTGAAGTTGATATAGACAACTTTAATAGAATTCATCAGTCTTGAATTGTCTATCAATGAGAAGAGTAAAAAGTAGGAAATACGAATGTGAAATGTTCAATTAAATCTATTTTAATGTCCAGGCTGCGTCTGGAGCCGCTATTACACACCTGCATTGGTCTGCGTGGTAGGTTATTTATAGTCCTTTCTACCGATATCTATTATATCCTCAGGTATTTGACCTATTTTGATTTTGATGATGATGATATTTCATTTAGTTTTGGTATTACTCGAATGATGTAATTCAGTAGTTAGCGTAACAGTCGATGGGTTTCAATACCCATCTCCTTATATTCAATTCTGGTTTAATTTTCGTTCTTATCGGTAAAGGCTGTTTCACATTAATTTTCACTTTCATCATTTAATGGCTGGTGATGTGTTTGAGGTTTAATATTGTCCTTTATGTTTTAATTGGTGTATTGAATTATCAGTGGACAAAATAAGGGCCAATATTATGTTTTACAAGAGTGCATTCCGATCTTTCATGAATAGGAATAGGATTTATTGTAGGAAAACCACAATAATATCTTTTATCTCATCTAAAAGCTTTGGCAAATTATGCTTCATAATAAATTGTCTGAATATGTAAATAACTTTTCTGAGAAGACTAGTTATTTATTTGCTTGCAAATATCAGTAAGAACTAATGTTGAAGCCAACAACGTTTATTAATACCGATGTGAATGTCCCCAGACTAATCTTTGTGGACAATTAATCATTTCTCTGTGTTATTTAGAGGAAATAGAGATAGATTGTATTAATAGTAACTCCTCGGTGTGACTAAGGAATCTTTAATGTAGACTTTTGACAATAAGATTTAATTTTTATATATTCTCCTTAAAATATTTTGTGATAGAACCCATGGAATGTTTTCTATCATTTCAGCATAGAGACGGCTTCTGTTGGTAAGTAATAAGTGTAGATTGCAAGGATCTCTTTATAAATTTTGAACTCGAGTCATGTTATCTATAATATAATGCCCATATTATTTTTTACTTCTTATGTTTCAGGCTTAATCTCGAACTAAATTAATGGCAAAATGAATCTGTAAATTAATCAATTTTATACCTTATTCTTTCCATTACCCCACTCTATGTGGGGCTCGGAACAACACGTCTTCCTCTTCAATTCCCTTTTATCACACGTAAGCTCAGCATAAACTTGCTTCTTTATCATATCATCTTTCACATAATCCTTCCATTCTTCTTCTTCGGTCTTCCTTTCATTTTAGACCCATCAACCAACACCCATACTTAACATAATTTCTGTTGTGTACCATTCATCCCTCCTCATCACATGCCTGTACCACGCTAACCTCTACGCACCGTAAATAATATTAAATTAAAAATAAATAACAAGTTCCCAGTGTTTTCACAATGCACCTAACTAACTTTCTATTGCTAATTTATTACAAATGGCGGTATCATTATGAGTTAACAACCAATTTAAGCGGATAATTAGTCTGTCACTGTAATTGTCCGGTATGTTCGTAAAAAAACGTTATCTTGTACAATCGACGCTTCGTACGCAGCTGACCTCGTGGCAAAAAAATGAAAACAAACCGCCCGCCAATTTATAATTAATGAACGCACGTCTAATGGACTTTCGCCGTCGCATAAACAATTAACATTGCGAGATTTGGGCTCCGTCTGCACGTTTCGTGCGTGACAGTGAGGCGTGTTCCCGGTTAAGTGTTAACATGCGCATATATCACCCGTTCGACGCGATACACCTGTGAGGCCACGCCCCCTGTGCCTCGCCGCCCGCGCTCCCGCCTCACCCCTCTCTTTCGCTTCGGCCCCATCATCAAGAAGATACCATTCGACGTAGAGACGCTGGCGGGGGCAGTGCTCGTCGTGTCTTCGCAGTGCTCCGAGATCGTGTGTTGTGTGAAGTAACTTTTGGTGTACAATTTGTTTTGTTATCCGTCGCGCCCACTGGTAATTGTGAGTATGTTATTATATTTTTATCAGTGAGTACGTGTAATAATTAAGGTTTGTCCTTTCAAATTGATGGTACCGAGTCTCGGGTGCGACTGATAAGAGCTTACGAGTTCGGCTGGTGGATGCCGTACAAAGTTTGTTTTAAATATATATAGTCTTTGTAAATACTTGCGCTTTCAAACTAGCACGTGTTCTGTGAATAGAGTTTTATTACCCACCCACATGCGCGACTTCTTTTTGTAACATACAAAAGTTAGTAAGTAGTTTAAAATTCAACTCGAGTATCTAACATTTAATGGTGTAATTATACTGTACTAAATAAAACAGTGTTGCACGACAGCAGAATACGACATTGTTTAAAATGAGAGGAACAATTGCAATGACAAACAATGCGCGTTTTTGTGCAGATGTCATTGCGACGTCAAACATTTTTGGGCTGCAAAAAGCGATTACCTACTTTGTTTAATATTTTTCCTGTCAGAAATTGGTTGGTTAAATATCTGTGTTCATCACATAAACATTTGCAACACACCTACCAGGAATCTAACCCGGACCTCTTAGCCATTAGCCAATGATCTGACCATTAGAATACAATTTTTTGTGATTGCTATTATTACAAATTAGGCATTCTATTGCAAAACAATATAATTTAATTTATAAAGTGAACAATACATCTGTAATAATTTACAAATTTCTGAATTTTCTACAAGAATTAGTACCTAAAATGGTTCACATTAGATTTATTGGATCGTTACATTAATTGGTTATATACAGTAAATTACCTGTGACCAAAGCAATTCTGTTAATTATCAGGATTGCTTTTGGTGATATTGAAATGGCATTTGTAGACTAGACCCACTGTGCACATAGGTGGGCGGTCGAGACCTAATGTGCGTCTATTGAGTTTTATTGCTGCTAATATGTACCTCGTGGCCTCCACGCAGAGGGTTATGTTGTGGGCACTATGTTAATGAGCTGCTGGATAATCGTGATTTGACGGCACAGTTATTTTATACGAGGCACATACCTACTAAATCAGGCTTAAAAGTGAGTCAATTAATGACCCGAAATTTAATTAAAAGTGTCAGAGAAAATATTCTCTAATGTTCAATTGTAAATAAAAATATGCTACATAATTATTTTGAATGTTAGATGTTAAAATAACCCAACCTTCTAAAGATTTAGCTCAGTGGATTTAGACTGAAAAACGAAACAAAACAAAGAAAAAATACAGAATACCTTCCTTAGAAAATCTCACCGATATTCCTAAACAAATTTGTCTAGGCAATCGTTCAGAACTTATCTAAATCAAGAGCGTGTGTGTTCGCATGTCTCCCAGTCTTTAACCCTTTAACTAATAGCAGAGACGTGACTAATATGTTCGGATCGAACGTTAATCTCAGATCTTACAGCCGGCAAATGCACACTTGATTCTATACCATTCCCACCGTTATGGTTCCAGAATCAGCTCTAACAGTCTCTAATGTCGATAGAGTTGTTTAAAGGTATTTTGTATTGAAATCCATCGTGATTGATTCCTGTGCACCGTGTACATTCTAATTTTTAGTCGATGTTGATGTCGATGTCGATTTAGTCTAATTTAGCAACAGCTAACAGCTGATATTATCATTATCATTGCTATAAAGTTTAACGTATGAATTCTGTTTTCTGTTTCGGTGTCTACTTTAGACTGACGCTGTATAAAGTACACACATAATGAATGTTTGCGTTACAAAATTGTTATTTCTAATTATAAAAAAATTAAACATCATGTTCATCAATTGTTCATCTTCTTTCATTATATTTAAACATTTGTTTGTTATTTGAACTATACCTAATTTTAATCCAAATAAACTAGGCCACAATAATATAGACCATCTTTTAAGGATTTAACTCCGGTTGTTGTAACATTTTTAATGTAGAGCCAAAACGTTCAAGATTAGTTGAATAAATAATAATTATGTTGAACACTTAAATATAATATAAATTTTCTGACTTTAATTTGAAAAAACACTTTTCTTTAAAATTGGATAGAGTGATTAATTTCATCTAAATTAAAAAGACCCTTTTAAACATTGTAGGCATATTATACTTTTTATTGAGTATTTTAATTTAAATTCAAACATACATAGCAGTTTCCTTGATTTAATCGATAACAGGTCCGGTGTTAGTAGAAACGACGGGAAGTCTTCAATTACATTTATTGCACGCTTCATTCGGTCCCGAACGAATGTATCTTGTTATGTCTATGCATGAGTAACATCCGGTAAAGGATACATCTGCCTGTCTCTCCTTTGCAACTTATCGCCTCGTTGATGTCATCTTTAATTATTGTATTACTGTGACGATTATCTTCGCTGGCGGATTCGAAGAAGTGCTTCTCTGTTTTCGTGCCTCAAGAATTCGTCTCATTACAACCACACCAACTGTGAAAGGAGCCCATCGCAATTCCTGATTCATCATACTGCACATTGATTTCAAATTAGAATCTTCAGTAAGATTTACATCAATAGGCGTCATTCATTCGTCTCTTTTACGAAGCCATCTATCTTAGGCTCGCATTGAATTATGTAAATGGTATTTACAGGTCGGTTTAATTTTATTCGTTTAATCTAGCGGAACAGTTAGAGCCGAATTTGATTTATAGCCTGGCTGTTTACGCGTGACGTATGGCTTCGGCTCTTTATAAGTCACTTCTTGGTTTGACAGGAGATGGATGTCTGGACGCGCGCCGTTCCTTATTGCTGTCGTTTGTTCTTGAATTTATTGGACACGAAGTAACGGTCGTTCCACCGCTGGCCCTACGGTGGTCTCCATCCTGAGAATATATTGCCCAGAGAAAAACCCTCTGTGAAAACCTGTTGAGTTTCAGGAACCTAATAATTTATTCATCAAATATTGTCAAAGGAAATGTCCTTTGTTATTCCTCGTTCAAATTAATGCAGTGCACATAAGTGGTTGCAATTTATGTACTCACGAGTTGCATTGGATGTATCTAAATCAGTCTTTGTGTCTGAATTATTATAACCTCATTTTTGTTATATTAATCCAGAAGTTAGATAGAGGCTTTGAATAAAATTAATGTTTAATTAACTAATGTTTAATAAATAATGTTTAATTAATGTTTAATTAACTATTACATTATGTACCACTCTACTTCAACCGACGGCAAAAAGGTTACTTTAAATCGTAACATTTGAATAAACAAAGGACTTCCAAACAAACTGACATTTGTACACGCTCGATAGAGCAATGAATATGTACTAACAAGCAGTGGCGGTGTTATTTATGACGACCGATACCATCGACACGGTCTTGTCAATCAATCTATGGATATTTCTGAATTAATCCGTGCGAAGTCACGGTCCGAATGGAATTGAATCTTGCTCCACTGTGAATAAAGGTCACGTATCAGGTGTACGAGTGTAGAGAGAGACAAGTGCTCGGCGTGTCGGCTGATCTGCTACGGCCATCCATCATCCATAGGCGCAAGCGCGTAACGAGTCTTATTCGAACACGCCTGAAGACTGTGAAGGTTTGTCATGATCTGTGATGTTAAAATTCTTTCAAAATAAGTGTTTCATCTATCGGCCAAGAGGTTTCGAATCTTGGTAGGGGCTAATGTTTGGCAATTAACACAGATATTATTATAAGGCTGTTTCTTTCAAACTGTTATCACCAGCAGCAGCGTGGATGGAATATTATTATAAGAACTAACCCAAATTAAAATTGATTAGCAGCTCCGTTTATAATTCTCTTGTTTGAGAATGACCAGCGACCTAACTCTGCAAGCCGATTGCAATCGTCTTAGTCTACCAGTCACTCTCACTCATTAGGTATGATAGCAACGTTTGAGAGAGATGGCAATACAAAACCGATTTCAATTAATTTAAAGAGTAGCCTCTCAGATAGATCATGAAATAGCCAAACCGATGAATGCCTAATGGTGAATTACTCAATTTGAATGCCTAATAGTGAATTACTCAATTTGGCCTATGCCAAATCAGTAGCGAGACATCAAAGGGCTGGTGATAATGATGATGATGATTATTTAAAAAGATCGAAAGAAAAAGTTAATACATTACAGTTTTTACAAGTTGACGTCAGGATGCTGCAGATAACTCAGGAGTTAAATATTCTGTTTTCTCAGGAGTCAACTTGAATGTAAACGCGCTTCTCGGCTTTATTATTATAATCATATTCATATTTAAATACAATTGTAAAGGATTGTCATTGTGGTTTTCACAGGCATGACTCAAAGGATTCTTTGGGAGCCCCGTTGAAGTAGCTATCAGATCGTTGGGAGTTCGCATAATTGAATAACTAATGTGACCTGGCTGGTAGAGGTACAGTCTGACGTTTGGTAATAGGCCGAGGAAGCCCTAACGATGGATACTATCGCGCGTGACGTTTCAATACAGCGTGGATCAATCGTCCTCAGTGGCCGATCTATCGACGTATCACCCAATCAGTAGACGTCCGCGCAGCCCAGACTCTAAAAAAGCTTATCGCTGTATTGTATCAAGCAAGACCACAGGGTAAACTGCTTCCCAATGGGTGTTGTATTGTAACGGATCACAATTTTGGGTGGTTATCTACGAAGAAAAATTATCTTCATTTGTCTTTCTTCATTTGTTCTCAATTCATTCATTCACTCAATTCATTTGTATATTCATATTATCGTTTCAAATTATATAAGCTGTAGCCGTCGGTTAGTTTTTTTGAAGTTACAATCTCCACAGGTGTTGAAAAACTAGGCGATCTGTCGTTAATATACAACATACAGTAACATTGCCATTCTTCGAGGATAAACAGAAGTGATTGATGTATGTATGAAATGTCCAATTGACCATTTGCTTGTGATTAGGTCATTGAAAACGGTCATGATCAAAATTTTAATCGTAAAGTCTGCACCTAATTTTACTTTTTTGTGGGGTGTTGTTTGGATGATGTTGAATAACATTATTTGTTTTTTTTTTATTATATCTAAAATAAATGTGTATTTCATAGTTCTATAGTTTATACTATACAACTCTTTGAGACCACTTTTTCTTTTGTCTTTCTTCTTGTTCTTCATCGCACAGGTGGAATTACGTTGAGTGTGAATTGAAAACTTCGACAAAGAAACTGGGTAATAGCATCATCATTGCTACCAACTTTTTTCAACTCTGAATCAGGCCCACCATGCTTTACGTGCATTCTGAAGTACGTAGGAACTCGAAATAATCATTATGGTCAACCATGAAAAGCCCGAGTTAATTAGTTGACGCAATCGCTCGTCGAGCACACTGGCCACTGCGCCATCGAAAGCTGTTCTACCAATAGGTCATCACTTCTAAAATATACCTCTATTTTAAATCAAAATTAATTAAAGTCCCGAACTGGAATCAAGGTACTTGAATAAGGATACCGTTATTTTCACAATGACAACAGTTGGTAACGTAGGGACAAAATTCAACAGAATTCACCTCTGCAATGCACATAATAACATTAGCACTGAGAACACGCCGCGTGTCGGATTCCCTCAGATTTTGTCGTTAACAGTACCTGCACAATACATTCGCGGAATGTGGTCAGCGCCAAATGCTTGCCTTGGGATCGTGAGTGGCGGCTTTAAGATGCTATCACACTTTCTTTCACAAAAGCCTTGGGTGCATCTACTGCAGGTTTCAGAGTCAGTTCCGCATTTCTATTGGTTTCGACAATATAAAAGATATATGATGTGTAGTGATGGCGAAACAGTCTATAATTGTCACCACTCCTCACCATATCGCACACCGAGATAAAGGGTAGCATAGCTCGAAATAATTCTGTTTTCAGAAATAGCAAAAAACGTTGCATTGGATTTCTATTAGAGTTGGATTTTGAGGTCAAAATATTGTCATAATTTGTATTGATGTATGTTATTTTGCTTTCTTTGTCCGCATTGACAGCATCTTCTCCTGCGGCTGCTGGTGATGCGTTTCTGTTGCTCGTGGGGATCACAAGGATCACTTCTGAAAGACTAGCTAATACCATCTACATTTTATTGACAGAGATTTTTACACAAGTTTCTTTGAAGTTTAGTTTTCAGCTTAGATCTTCATAATCAATATAACTCGATTTGTGTTAGTATTTATCATTTTATGTGGCGCATAGTGTTAATGTCGCATTTATGGGTATCGCACAAGGTGACTAACTAATAATATAAATATGACGGGCTGCAGCGTTCCCGACATAATCTTTATGTTCTATATCTAACATTACATTACTGCGAGTAACGTGCTCTAGCGTAATAAAATCGCCCTCTATTATACGAGGCTTACCACTTAAGGGATAAACAGGCGTGATATATGTATGTCTTTGGAACGGTAATTTTGCACAATTAAGGTTACAAGTGCACACAATGTTAAGAGTAAGATATGAAACGCTCTTCGAAATAAAATAATTTATTCACAATAAGGCCTCTGATCAAATTGAGTTTTAAGACACGAGTACCATACGACTTGAATGTAATATTGAATGAGTTCGTTAATATTTTTTATCTGCTGCGACTATACTTAGGCGGCGGAATGCCTTTAATGCTGGCACCGTGTAGTGAGATATGAAAGTGAGCTATTGTTCGTTGTTTCCGAATTGAGTTTGCCTTGAAAAACGCTTGTCGAATAAATGAAAAAATAACTGTACATTAGCGCGGCTTGTTTACGCCATATTAGTTAGAAAATGTTCACCAAACCAAATATTGTGTAGCGTGCAGACCGCAAAAATTTTGAAAACGGCATTTAGCTATACCTACAGTCGTTCTATTTCAATGTTAATTTTATGAAGTGTCTCGTCCCGTCGAAATATCGAGAATCATTGTGGTATTGTTGGCCTGATGATTATTTATATATGCGCAAGCTTTGAATACATTGCGTTCGGGTATTTAAAAAATCAGCTGCATGAATAATTTGTCAAATTTTCGTTTAATTTCCAGAATGTTGAGTGAAGGTAGATTTAATTCCATCTTTGCTGAGTAACGTTGTACTGTTGAATGGATCTTAAAAATTTGTGAACAAGACAAGAATGCTGCTCTAAGAATCAGTACATACAAAAACATGTCGACTATAAAGTTCCAATAATCAGGACAAATGTTCCGAATGACTGCCGAGTCGAGATGTGATGCAACGTTTACGGGCGTTATAATCTCTGTGTTTTATGTCTAAACAGTCGGCATCACGCATGATTAATGAGCCGAGGCCGAGATAGTGAGGCGACCGACCCGTCCCACCGACCGCTTTCGACAATATTGTCTCATTTATTGCTAATGATCTATTGAATCCACCCGTGCACTGTCTGCGCCTTCGGTATGTCTTACACGCTACGCGATTTCACTTTGTAACATTTAACTTAAAGGATCTTAATTAATCACTCATTAATCACGGCTCGGTTTTCTTTACGTATGCTCACATAGGTCACATGTAATGGTTTAACAGCTGCGATACTGCCCAATCGTCATATTATTTTTTGTAACCCTTAGTCGCCATATACTACACCCGGGGTAGAGAAGAGGTGACCATTGTATTCTGCTCTGCGGTCACCATACGGCAACTACACATACATAATTCGAATACATCGCTTATTGTCCATTCGAAATCAACTTAAAATAAAATTCTCCGCATTCCATGCATACTTTAAATAAACACACGCTATGTATACGCAACGTGTAATTTTACAAAAATATTGCTATAATAATGTTCCACGAAATTGCTATGATTTGTTTCTGAACTTTGTGAGCCGTCGATTTTATGCGATCGCTCGTGATTACACTAGACGCCGTTTTTGATTCAACAAACACTCCTTTATCTAATGTAGCAATATTCGCTTTCGCTTCGCCTTCGGTATAGAACGTAGTCTTTTGTTCTCTATAATTTTTTACAATTTCATATTGTTAATAACCAGAAACTACTTAAAACCTCTTCTTAAAGCATAAAGTAAGGCAATATAAAAAAATCTATAGCAGAAGTACAGTAGTCATTGCACTACCTAGGTAGTTTTTAATTTTAAAGAAGAAAAGCACAAACTATTTTTTACTTACTTACACCTAAAACCACAGAGCGGAAACTATGTTCCTACAATACAGCGAATCTTCATGGCTTTGGATACATCCATTAAAAATATCTCTAACAGTAATAAAGTTTTGTAAAAGAATTGGATTTTTTCCCTAATAAATTGTTTGCTCCGTTTCGGCTTTCAATATGACCATATTTTTTGTCGTATCTGTTTCCCAGAACGGTATCTTGCCTAAGTTGGGTTGTTCCGTTCTGTATTATTGTTCCATCCTCACCATTCTGAGGATTTATTAACAAATTTGTCACCACATGATAACCAATAATAAACTCGTATGTTGCTTCTTAAAAAAGAAAGAGATGGAACGGAAAATTGCATTCCTGCAACAATAAGTTCTACTGTCATAAGTTTAGAACACAGAATGTTTCTAAGTATTTTATTAGGTTGTGTCTTTTTTGTATCAAATGAGCGATGTATACTTTCAAGTGGTTACGACAAGTTTTGTTGGTCGTAAAGTTGTATCTTGTAGCGATAAGACCTCCCTATTTTTTCTGGCAGTATCTAGGTTCGCTTCTCGTGTTGCTTCGTTATCTGTTTGCGTAAGATTCAGTTACCCTGCTCCGTCTGCACCATTGGCATCATCAATAACTTTACTCGCTTAAAGGATGCACTATTTCTCTTGCATCCATCTAAAATTAATTTCACCGTGGCTGGATAGGGCTCTGTAATTATCGGGGCATCGATTTTGTGCGGCCAGTAATGAAGATATCGCCCCATCTTCTTTATTGCAATAATGAAATATGAAAACAGTTGGAGCGGGCAAGACTTATTGCTTGGGATTTATGTTAATGGAGACCCGCTAGTCGGGGAAGCCGCATTAAGGTCTAGACGTGGACTTGTTTGAAAATTTTCAAGCTTGCATTGTCAAGATCAGAATCAGTTTTGTAGAATTCTGATCGTGTCTGTGTACTTGAAAATAATAACAATGATTATAAACGAAACCGCTAAAGGATTTTAGTCTCGTTTAATTAGGTTTCAGTGCTGCCAGTGTTCCGGGATTGGTTAATGTGCCGGTAAATTATACAATTGTGTGATAAGTTTACACTTCTACAGAAAAAGTTGAAGAGCAAGTGGGAAAATAAAATCATAAAATAGTTTTGAACAATGGTATTTACCTCAAAGAACAACAATATCTAGTTTTAATTTGCAGTAAAAACATTTCAAATTTGGTGAATGATGCTTAATACATTGGTGTATGACAAACAGTTCGTGTGTTCATGCATATGATGTCAAAATAATTTAAGCTGCTTGAAGTTCTTTGAAATGTGATAGTACTTATTAATATTGTTTTATTTAACTCTTGAATTATTCAACGGCAATAGAATATATCACAAGTAGATCATAAACGTCGATGACCTCAACCTGTGATCTCAATAGCTTACTTTGTTATGTAATTAAAAGTTTATATATTTTTAGAATTGTTAGCATATTTTTTATACGTCCACCTTATTTTTTTAATTTGTGTGAGCTTTTTACGGCTCTGTTTCGTAGTTTCCATGACGTTGCGCACGCGCCGGGGCCGTAATCTGTGGCTGTAGCTTTATGATCTGTGTTGTAGGCCATTCACCGCCGCGACTACGAGACTGGACGTGCATAAATAATCAAGCGTAATCAGTTTTTATCAAGCACACTATTTACACTATTTAAGCGACTGTTGATCTCTTACAAATATCCGAACTAGATACCGCAGCATCTCTGCTGTATCTAGTCGGTTCGGGGGAGGTGTATCTGCCCGTGCCTAGTATCCAACTGAATAGTCATGGATATGTGCATGGTTGATTATTTTTAATAATCATTACCATCCCTTTAATGGCTTGATTACTGAAGCCTTTATCGGTGGAAGACAATAGTGATAAAGAAAGAGATTTTTGGTATTTTTTTTCATTTAGAACAAAATTTCCTTTTGTGTTTATTGTTATATATATAGGAGTTTACTATGAGCGCCAACTGCTATTAATTTATTGTAAAACGTTCCACGCCTTCTTAAATTTGTTAGTAATTAGGTAAAATTAAAGCCTTTTATTACAGCTTAATCCAATATTTCAGATGGTTTTGAGCTTTTTGTTAGTGATATAATTTCGTTGCACCCCAATGTAATAAGCATGTTTCACCTATTGTTACTGTTTAAAATATTATAGTGTTTTTTTTGTGAATATCAACATAAGTTCTTAAGTTTTTTTTTTTATTTACATACTCAATTAATCCGGTTTGTTTGTTATCCTTGTAATTATCTGCAATCGTAAATGTGATCGACAATAACTCGCAATATTTACCTTGAACAGAACATGGTGAAATGACATGTATTTATATTATATGACTGTATTTCTTGTTACAGAAAACGGAATCACACCGCCCATGAACCACGACCAGTAAATCTCCGTACCATAAATGTAAGTTTGCACTTTAATTATAACACTCTCAATTAAATTTAATATTGAACTGGCGAGATATCGTGTGTCTGCACCAAGTTGTATTATGGTTGCCTTTGTGCGCCTAAAAGGGTAACATCAGCAATTTCCTTTATGATCCTACTAGGTATGAATTACATTGCAAAATGTAAAATAATAGCTTGGCGTCATTTTATATTAGGTGAACAAATACCGTTTAGTTATTTACCAGTTTGAGAGTTACTGCAAGAATAAGTATAATGGTTTACATTAGATTAATTGAATATACGTCAAATAGTCCAACCCGGCTAGCATACGAACCGGCCGAACACGATATGATATAACCATTTATCGCGTTGAACTTCCAAAAATCTTGGGATTTTCTACAGTTCAAATCGATAAATTGCTATATCCTTATGATAAAGCCCTAAGGGCTTATTCAAGTGAAATATAATAAAAAAAATAAAAATATGATTTTTGACTGTACAACGCGATAAATGGCTATATCATATCGTGTTTCGGTGGTCATGCTCATGCTAGCTGGGCAGGAATTGAATTGCTTTTGGCGATATGCATAGTTTAAAATGGCCCTTTTAGACCGTCTGGACTTGTTGTTTAGCTCCGCTAATGCATTTGGATTTTACGATTACGCTTCACTAGTAAAATTTTGTGTTCCACGGCTGTTATGGCAAGCGGAGCCATATTTTGTCGTTTATTCCTACGTTTAATTTTCATAAGTGCGTTGTTTATTGGTTGTTAAAATCAAAGAGATATATTTTACGTTAAGCGCTTATTTATCGTCGTTATGGTAACTTGATTGTTTGAAAGTTCCACTATGGAGCGAGATTGGTTTCTTTAGTGGTAATTTTTTCTTTATCTTGGGAATTCACCTTTATTTCATCATTCATAATTCATATTTTTAAATTATGTATGTCCAATTTAACCTAAATTCGGACGGAATTAAAAAATGGCCGCAGGGTAGGAAGATTATGAATATTATACCTAGCAATTTCCATATCCTCAACCTCAAGATTACCGCCATTTACGCCACCTAGCTCTTGAAAAAACAATTGACAATAGATCACACAGACTCTGACGATTTTATTTATATACTGTTTGCCTCATTAAATAATGGACCGTATAATTTTTTATTACATTAACATAAGACAGCGCATCTCTTGTACGGCTTAAACAGAGGAAGTGCATACTAGAAGGTTATGTAAATAAATTTATTCCCCGCTAAACGTTAACGTGTTCGATGCATATTTGATAGCGAATAGTTTGATGCAATATTGCAATTTAATGAGGCACACCATCTCAGCGGACGAGTTTACGTAACACAGCTCGTAATGGAACTAATAGACGCCGTTCGTTGCTTACACTTACAACACAGTACGTACGTACTTACGGCGCAATGTATATAAAATACATATAACAAGACGTTTGTTAATGCCAATATCTTAACCGTGTTCCGATCTAGATCTCACCTGATACGCGGCTTATCAAGATCAGTTTGTCACGCTCTTTTGTACGAGTCTCATGTTACAACGAAAGGGATAAAGCCACATTTTCCTTTGGCTGGTCTATTCCAAGTGGCCATTATGGCAGTTTAATAACCGGCTCTAATTCTCGGAAGGGTAAATTGCTGAGGATTCAAACAGTTTGCTGTTACTTCTCATAATAATTTTGCTTAATACTTAATACATAATTATAATGCGCGTCACACACTTTACATAAATGCGCAGAAAGTGTTTCTCTCTCTGTGTATAAAACCTTATTGTCTCTGCGGAAAACGAGTTTTTACAATTTGTAAATTATAATATTAACAATAGATTATACATTATATTGAAAAAGGTTGATCATTCCTGAGAAGTTCTGTTCTGATCCGGTTCTGGATTCTGAACCGCGTCACTGATTTCTAGTCCCGTCTGTCTTTAGAATCTTAATAATGTTTATTCACAGTTTCACTGTTATGTTATTGACCAACTATCCGTGCTAGATAAGGCGTGTAGTATCAAATATTAATTGCGACACAAATTCTGAAGAAAAGAGCCGTATCAGTGGCTGGATGTTGGCGAGCCACACTTGAGCATAAATTCTATATCGCCCACAATTTTGAAACGGCTTGCTTGTAGGTACCTCATTATATATAATTAAAATAATGTTTATTATAACTGGTAATGGGCTATGTTATTAGTGTTATTATAGATAATTTAAAATGTATAAACGTTACATTCTTAGGAGGAAATACGTAGTATATGTTGACGACTTTCTTCTTCGAAAGTTAATTTTGAAATCATTAATTTTATGGTATAAATAAACTAATAAGTCACGCTTTAAGTATTGTGTTAAGAAAAAGCTGTATTTTGTTGTGTTATGGTTAATCAATAATCATATTTCATCATCAAATGGTAGGATGTATGTATGTCTGTAAGTCCAGTGTTTAGCGGATAAGGAAGAATGTCACCTTCTACATAAAAGTGTGAAATGTGTAATGTGCCTTTCTCTATGGCACGCAAGGATTTATAATTAGCATCATCGAGTGTTCGGCGGTTTAGTGGCAATTCCTGCTTTAGTAGCAAATCAAATTAAATCTCAGTCGTTAGTTCGTCGTAAATCCTGTCAAACAATATAAAATTATTTAAATTATAATAAAATTATACGCATCACCTGAAACGTCTATTCTGTCCCCATAAGCAAAAAAGCAGTAGTAATATAATTTTCTAATTTCTATAGTATTGCTTGGTTTAATCAATGGCCTATTTAATTGGCTATGTATGACACATGTTAACTCTTGCGTCAGTACGTTCTCAATTGTATCTGAAATTACTAAGCAACTTTTATATCGATGTATTGAATTAAAAGAAAACTACTTTTAGTTGAGATAACGCTATTTGGCTTCTGAGGGCAGAATTGGTATGCCTGTAGGACTAGAGTTCAGTAATGTAAGGACGAAAAGTCGCCTCCATGGAGAAGGGTTAAATCTGTACCTACCTATCCTTTCTCTTTAGAACGCAAGGATTTATCATTAGCATGATCGAAAGATCGCCGATGTTCTGTTTTAGTGGCGAAATTCTCTACGCTTGCGCCAGGACTAGGCACGCCTCTTGGCAGCCCGGCCGATAGGCGACGTGTGCGCATGCGCAATTATTTACGCATTTCGACAACGCGTAGAGCGACCGAGCGCTCGTCTAGCTCAGCGCTTCTTATAAATCGCAATACAATTGACAGCATATATATTTCTTTTAGAATTTATTACTTGCTAAGTTAAGAGACATTTCAAAAGTATAACTAAATGGTCCTAAAATAGAATTATAGGATTACTAACAGTTCATCAGCGGGCCTCGCACGGGGGACGTGGACAAGTCTCTCCCCGCCACTTGACAGTGTTTTGTCACGGGATTTAGTGGGAGTTAGAGCAAGAGGAAAAGACTTTTTGTCCCCCGAAAGAGATATGTGTCCACGTTCCGTGCTACGGGGGCAGCTTTAGGGTGCGTTTCTACCCGAGATGTGCGGGGATGCGTTGCGCGGGATGTGATGTTGAGAAGAACTAATGGAATCACTCCACCAAAGCTGTGTTGAGCGAGCCCAGGAAAATGTAATGATTATATTGGTGCTCGTTCCTTAAACACATCCCTCGCAACGCATCGTCTCACATATCTGGTGGAAAAGCAGCCTAGGGATACCTATGTGCTGCGAATCTGTAAGTCCACAACGCTGCTTCAGACGTGGATTCTGACAACACATCAGTCTCACCTCTTATAAATCGCATTACAATCATACCACCAATTTGCCCATTTCCAGCAACATTATTATGTGAATGTTGTGCGGTAATAATACTAATAATGCCTTCTAAATTGTTTTTAAGTATGCCACTTGAAGATTTCGATTAGACGTGTAAATATGGGTCTTCCACTTGCAATTTGAAATCGTTAAAGTAGTTCTGTTTTTAGATTACATTAGCGCGTTTGATTGAGTATATTTACAAGGTTTAGCGGTTCCTTGTTGACGATTATCAAATACTACTGGCCTTTCAGAGCCCCCTATACATATATCACATATGTATATAGGCAGAGGTAGATGTATGTATGATTAAGAACATCATTATTATTGTGGTCTATTGCCATCTATCGGGCACGGAAATCGTTGTTCTATATGGTATAACACGATCGCTGCTGCCCATCTTTACTTATTACTATTTTCACCATTAGTCGCCTAGTGGTGAACACCAATCTTTTCCGCGGATGTTTCCTGTAATTCTGTAAACTGAATATGGAATTTCTAAGGTAAAGGCATCAGTATTGTCCGTAGGTCGTAGTTAATACATTTTTGTTGTTAGTTAATAATGTTGATTCGCTATACGCTATCATAGACCGCAGGTGCACGAGCTCATAAATTCTTTGATTTGTATTTATCTAATATTATTTTTTACAATTACAAATTCTAAAATAGTATGTAGGATTGTATAAAACTGAATCGTAAATCGAATCGATTTTCAGTCTAAATATCCTTCAACTAGAGTGCAAATTGTATTGTGAAATTTTGTCACCTGCTGTGCTGTTTGTTACCTGTACGTACACATTCAGACAGTCTTATAGACCGTTGTGGAGAATCTTAGATCATTAATATTTGTTTTAATGTTTCGGAAAAAAGCAGCGTGTAACGGTATATTGAATCCATGCCAAGTAGTTGAACGACGGCTGTCATAGATGTTCAGTGAAACAGTGATGTATTGGTGTCGGCCCCGGCACACAAATATTAGTGAATTCAGAATGTTTGGAAATTGATTGTTTTGCCTTGTGATTGATTGGGGTCACTGGCCTTATTTTGTAAACGCTTGCTTGTTGTGGTTCTGTATGTGGAGGCTTGTTTACATAGGCCAGTCGTTAGAATTAGGCGTCCTTTTGGATATTTATTCATTCTGTTTATAACACTGCCGCACTCAGAGAGCACTTATTGAGTACAAATGGATAAATCAGTGATGAGGAATGGGCAGCTGCGCCTATTACATGGGACCTAACATAATTGGCGAACCGTGGGTGCTAGTTCACCTCTGCCTACCCCTTCGGGGATATAGGCGTGATTTATGTATGTATGTAATATGAAATATATGTCAATATGTGTGCCAAGTAAGCTACTCAGAACTTACTTGTCGAGTGTGAAACAGGCCTTAAGACTGAGAATTACGACTAGTTTTGAATTGTATTCCTATGCAATGGAATTAATACGAAATACACTACTCATCATAGAGAGCCCAGCCCACACACGTCCTTTCCGGGCGTAACGTTGCGTGGGAGGATTACAATTGAAGAGTTTGTCCAATTCGCCACGGGTCTGCCGGGATGCTTTACTGGTTCCAATGTAATTATTAATTAGATTCAATTAGATTCAGTATGCCTACCGCAGATCTTCTAAATACTGCATATTGAAATGATTCATTGTATCCCTTGTTCTACTCCGCTGCAAGCTATCGAAAATATTACTAATACTTATTTGGAACAGCCCGTTAATAATTGATTAGATAGGTCAGTTTCCTAGTGATCATCAGCGAATTGATAATCAATCGTAATTTCATCAGCAGCGGACTGATAATCATTTAAAATTAAAAGTCTGTTTATTAGTCAGTTTATTAATTGTACCGAAACTTAATTCTGTTTAAATTGACGTCTTTCGTCGTGTCGACGAACAAGAAATAGAAGATTTACTTACAAAAATTACAGCCAGTTATGAATAGACTTATTTTCCAGTCAGAAGTGGTTTTTACCGGTCATGAGTTTTAGCTGTAACATTTACACGTAAATCGGGGATTCACTCTTCGCTATCTCAGTACCTACACATCCCATGCAACATCATGACGTTGCAATCAAAACGAGAAATTAATTCCGCTTTTCACCATTTAATATCACATTAGTCGTGAGTAACTGAAAACAATTCAGAGCTCACCCCGGCGACCTAGGGCTTCGCCCGTGAGTGATAGTTAGGCGTGTTTTAGTTTGCTGGGTGCATGACGCGATATGTCGGCTGCATGTTAAATCGTATTAACATATAGAAGGGGCGCGCGTTCCTAATCCGACTGAGATATTTATTCGCGTATTTCACAGTTGAAGTGCTCGCATTTGAACTTTACGCGTCGTCGTAATGCTCTGTGCTGAATTGAAATGTAGGTGGAGACTGTTATCGGCACACCAGGATGATATACATATTATGTACAAAACAAAATAAAGACTATATTGTTTTGTTTTTTGAGGTTTTTCATGGTGCCAATGTTGAAATATTTATTCTTACAAGAAAATCTCTTTTTTACGTAATTTTACAAAACTCTATTGCTCTATTGTTTTATAACTCTATCAAATTTTCTCGAAAGAAATCAATGACATTGTTGCTTTTGCGATTATGTATTTATGATTTTACAGTTTCAGTATTTATGTTCGATGTGAAAGATGTCAGAGACTATCATAAACATAATCGCAAAAGCATCAATATCATTAATTAGTAATAAATAATAAATAAACCATGTTTGGATAAAACTTTTCCATGACACCTGTTAAATTACAATCACCTGTTCCAATAAAAACTATTAACGGCATATCCGATCGATAGATTCAGATTCGAGTTCGATATGGCCAATCGATTTTTGTAACTGGGGACTTCGGAAGCCGGCGCCGATTGTCGACGCGATTATCGACGTGTCCACGCAATCGTGAGAGAATTTATTTATGTAAATTTCCACCGTAACTTATTGACTTTTTTCGGCTAGCGGAAATATTCGTTTGTGTTCGATTATCGGTCACATAATGTGTGAAGTGTGAACAAAATTGTTTTGGGGGAGATCGATGGTGCAGTGGCCACTAAGCTATGTTGGTAAGGCTGGTCTTTGAGTAAGTGACCCAAGAAATACTATCTGGCTAGAGTTTCTCCGTGCTTCGGAAGGCACGTTAAGCTGTTGGTCCCAGCTGTTATTGCAATCGTAATACCCACTAGTCCGCTCTGTGCGGATGGGTTTTCGCCTATTCTCCCTATGTTCTTCCAACCTCCAGGCCTGCTCTCCAGCAGTGATATTAAAGGGTTGGTGAAGACGAGGTCACCAAAAATCTAGTCACTCTCAAAATGAAACTCAAAATTCCTGCTTTTTTCGATTTTTTAAAACTTTATATTCTTTGAAACTCACAACTTCGACTTACGTGAGATCGGTCTGCTGAAAGCCTGTGGTTTCGTTAGATTCCCACATCAGGACCCCGTAGCACGGGACGTGGAGAAAATCTCCCTGGGGATAAGAAAATATTTCCTCTCGCTCTAACTCTCACTAAATCCCGAGAGAAAACACTGTCGAGTGGTGAAGAGAGATTTTGTCCACGTCCCGTGCTAGGCTTACTGGACATATTTTTTCTTAAGTTACTGACCTATTCTTTATTATATTATTGTTTTCATTTGTAAGTATATTTGTAGGACTGGTGAGTAACCGTTGTAGTTAACACAAATACTAGTCTTTTGGCACGACTCGGCGCGCATAGTTGGCGTTAGTGACCGCCAGGCTTATTGCTCCTAATTCTCATTTAATTATCGTATTCCGAGCTTTTTACGACAACAATTTCCGCAATATTAAAACTCAAGCAAAGCGGAATCGGAATCGGTTTCATTGGATAATAAAATGTTGGCATTAACTTGATACAACCTTTTGCTTATTTATACTAATATTATAAAACTGAAGAGTTTGTTTGTTTGGTTGGTTGAACGCGCTAATCTCAGGAACTACTGATTCAAATTGAAAAAAATATTTGTGTTGGGTAGTCCATAATAAACGATTTATTATGGACTATCCAACACAAAGAAGGAAGATAGAAGATATATCCAACGGAGACTATAAAATAACCGATATTAACGCGAGCGAAGCCGTGGGTCAAGTTTATGGGAATTGCTCGTAAAACTGCTGTTTACAGTGCCATTATGGTTTAAAGGGAAAGAAATGAGCGTCTACGTAACACTGTTTGACGGTTTTGAATTGTGATTACCTACGGTCATGATAAACCTCAGCATGAGGTAGCCGTAATGGATATTTTATTAGAAAAATGTTTATTTACCGATCTTATCTAATTCATCAAGGTCAAAGTCAAAATTCGTTTATTCATATTTGGTATGATTACAATACACTTATGAATCGTCAAGACGCTAGATATCGAAAACCCGTATGTCCAAGAAAAGATAGGGGAATGCGCGGCTTGCCTCAGTCTAATGATAGGTCTCCAAAACCCACCCACGCCCCGATCCGCAACGAAGTGCCGAGACCCCGACGCGTTCAATACCAAGCCCAACATCACCAGCCTTTTAATATTCCCTCTTACGGGGCACAGGCCTTTCCTATGGGTGGAAGAATGGCCCATTCTGTTGGCCCTGTGCCGGTTGGTGGGGGTGGTATTATGTTCCGTAATATCATCCTCCTCTTTTTTACTAAGTAGCAGGTGCCTCGTACCACTGCGTTTTCCACAATTTTGAGAGAAGGCTCTTCCTTCTGCCATGCAAACGAAAAAATGTTTGTTTTATCTGTATTCCGCGGCGCTGTAACCACTGCAAATGCAACTGGGCCCAGCGGCTTAGCACGGAGGATAGATAGCTCGAGATAATATATTTTTGGTCACCCACCCAATAACCGACCTTAGTGAACATTGCTGAATTTAAGCAATCGCAAGCCAAGCGCGTTAAGCCACTACGCCACTGAGCTTATCTAATTAGCATCTATCTATCGGCCAGGTTATAAGTAAGTTCCCTGTGACAGGCTTCCAGTGCTTTCACTTCGTATCGTAGATGCTACACGATGTAATGAGTGACCGTTTGATATGAATCTTTTCTTAGATATAAATCTTTTGTCTGCTGGGCTTCAGTCTTGTCAAACGTGAGATTCGCTAGGTAACCGAGCAGAATATAAAAGACAAAAAGTAAAAGTTGGTTGGCGTCAAGAATTAGAAATTTTGTTGTCGGCAGAGAGAATGGAACTGTCCCGATGAAGAAAAAAAACTTAGTTGTTCCACTCTAGAATGTAAAACCATAGACCATCGCTAAATTACATACATACATAAATCACGCCTATATCCCCGAAGGGGTAGGCAGAGGTGAACTAGCACCCACGTTTCGCCAGTTATGTTAGGTCCCATGTCACACAGCCGTGTGGTGACGGCAGAGTAGAATACAATTGTCACCACCCCAAATCTCTCCCGTGGGTGTCGTACAAGGCGACTAAGTATAAATCAGTGACGAGGAATGGGCAGCAGCGTTCCTCTTATACCATCTAGCTATGTACCTACTGCGACTTTTGAGCCCGATAAATGGCAATAGGCTCGCCACCTATTACATCGCTAAATTAGCTATCTATAAGGTATGCCTTATACATGGAATTTAGGACGAATAGACCATAATTGTGACCAAAAAAATGTATGTGACCAAAAATTTATTATCTCGAGTTCCGCCGTGCTTCGGAAGGTAAGCTGGTGGTCCCGGCTGCATCTGCAGTCCTTAATACCCACCAACCCGCCCTGGGCCAGCGTGGTGGGTTATGGCCCAATCTCCCTATATTCTTCCATCCATAGGGAAGGCCCGTGCCCCAGCAGTGGGGACATTAAAGGGCTGGTGATGATGATGATGAGACCATAATAACAAACCGCGGTGGTCCAATGCGGATTGCTGGGTTTTAACACACTCATTTTGCCAAATGTTTTGTGTTATGTATTAAAGCAGGTGTGCCGATTGCCATCTAGGCTCGTAAATCGCAGTATTACTAAGTAGTAAACTAGGAATGCTGCTACCCATTCCTTATCATATTTATATCGTTTGGTTGCCTTGTACGATACCCGCGGGAGAGATAAGGGTGGTGACAATTGTATTCTGCTCTGCCGTTACTCACTACATTATTTTTTCCAAATAATTTTAAAAGCAGGGTAGTAAGACCCGAAAACGCTATGGAACTTAGCGAGCAAAGCGTGCAATTTTCTATGTTACTAATAAGTTCCTGAAGATGTTAGTGTGTACTATGAACTAGATGGGGCTTTATGTGTGCTGTCCACACAAGAAATCTATTGAGGAAGAAACCAAGATTCAATAAAGTTGCCAGGCCGTATTTTACAATTACCAAATCGTTAGTCCCTGAAATGTGTATCGGGACAATCGTTCCCCCGGTGCGTTAAAGATTTTACGATGTAACTGCACAAACGTATCGTTGCATCTTCAGTGGGCGATGGCTTTACAACATCCGTGTGCTATCAGTTCTAAAAAGGCAACAATTGCAATTTCTTTTGTGATCATATTATGAACTATTTTGCAAATCATAATCATTTGCAAATCGTCTCTTGTTAGATGAACAATTCTTCTGTAGAAATTTACCAGTTTGAGCGTTTTGTACATTATTATGTAAAATGGCTCACAATAAATTGGATATAGTTACGTAAAGTAACATATTGGATTCAGAAAGATGAGTTGCTTTGGAGATATTGCTTTAAATGCCTTTTTAGACCCCCCGGTTCATAACATGGCCCTCTCCAAGATTTATTTGACGGAGTTTAAGTTGGTAATTATGAGACAAGGGACGCGATTGCGTGGCGTGTACGACTTCCGGCGACGTAGATAACGATAGTGCACTTCGCTTGGCGATGAGTCATATTCTGTGCACTGACCAATATCGTGACGATAATTTGTACAACGTCAACATGAACGGGAGTGTTGCGTGCTGGTCTGGCAGCGCAACCAAAACGTCGAGTATGCCAGTCCTGATTCACCCCGTACGTAAGTGTCATAAGAGTCGACTATGGTAGATTGGCATTGAATTTAATTGAATGGTGCTGGGAAAACCTTTAAAAATAGTTTGTGATGACGTCTGACCTTGAATAGTAAAAGAACAGGAAAAATATTGCGTCGACCTCTATGGACTCAATGGGACTCTATATCCCAGTGATTATCCGATAAGACTTCAGACACATTCTTTGAATATTGTTAAGTATTGTAATGACTGAAAAATTTCTATTGAAAAAAAAAAATCACTACTACTTTTTAAATAAATGCGGAGAGTTTACGACGAGCAAATCAATTATTAATAATGATGTAAATCCGGTACTGTTGCACTAAACGGCGTAATGCAGGTAGCTTGCGCTTTATTGAAAGCATTAGACAAATTACAAGCTTAACCAACCACTGTTGTGGGGCTTATGTGTAAATAAGATTTCTAATATGATACTGGTTGAGGACGTTTCGCATCGTGTTGTATCTAACTTTCTTCGAGTTTCCACAATTAGCGTAATTTGTGCTAATGCTCTAGCTACGACGACATCAGATAAACTCCTGCGCAGATCCGATCAGTGTTGTTGAGATGCGGCGCGTCTCTGAAACGATGTGGGAAACAACTTTCATCTTTTGCTTGGTTGGTGTAGTATAATATGGACCAACTTTGCAATAAATATCCACAAGACTGCACGTCTTGTGGATATTTATTTGTTGCAATATGTTTGGAGTGTCTCGGGAATTCTGTTTACCAAATTATTTGATTATGGTTTTAACATTATACTATGTAGGTATAAAAAAGGTACAGTGATATTAAAAGATATATTGTTTAGGCCATAAAACTGAAAAACTTTTACCTATGCGACAATAATAAAAATCTGGTGAGCCAAATAAACTGGGACCAGAGCAAAAAGAAGAGAATAAGATTATTAGCTTAATATTATTTACTTGATTTATTAAGACGTACCTACTAAGATACTGAGAGATATGTAAGTTAAGTAATTTGTGGATATTAGTACTGGTCACACATTAACAAAAATCTCATAGCCGTCAAGTTGCATATTTGTATGATATTACTTGTGGTAACACGTAATGTGTAACTGTTTATTATCCCGAATAAATGAAAATATCTTCGCCTCTTAAATGTTAGGTCGCTCTCCCAAATATATCTCATTCTGAACGTTCCTCGTTACATGCTGGTGACTGTATCAAATGGAAGTGGAGTAGTGTTCGCATCGAAAACTGTGCGGGACCGGTTCGCAGACAAAAATGGAACTTAATTATACATACTCCTTGGCCCGGAACTAATCTGACACACAAATTGGTAGCTAATTACCGCTATGATCGCAGAGCCAAGGTTAAAAGTCCCAATACTAATTTCGCCGGACTGCATGCTGTTCATTGGTTATTTACGATGTTATTATAGAAGTATAAATACATCATTCGGTTAATTGGCCTACGGTGGTTGTGTTCTATCGAAAATTCTATCTCCTTGTGTCGACTTGTCGGTCGGGTCAGTCGTTAGATATTTAATTGTTGACTCATTTGTTGTTCTAGTTTTCTAAAATTCATTCCCATCTTTATTCTGAATTTGAAACGCACTACATGAATCATCAACACCGTTTCTTGTCCTGTTTCCACTCACAGGTTATTTCGGATCGGCCCAGCCAGTTTTATTCCACCATACGTCATCCAGTCTGACGTCATTACATCCCTTGGCATTGATATCGTCTTTCACACAATGCACACATTTCATTAAGTAGAAGTCTAACTGCCGCACTTAGAGACGTCAATTAACTTTAATGAGTATTTAATGTCAAAAATTTTCATTCAAATCTAGACCATAGACCCGGCAAGAATAGCGACTAGTTTTGAATTGTCATTTTTTGACGTTAAGTACTCATTAACGGTATTTGACGTCTCTGAGTGCGGCAGTTAATATGGAAATAAATTAATAACGTTCCAGTATAATATAGTCCGTCAAAAATTACAGACAAAACTAAGATGTTTAATTAAATGCTTCCCAGTATGTTACCTCTTCCACTCATATCGGTCTGACGTCATTAAGCCATGCTCTCCCTTATGATTCACATTCGTCATCCATCACATTTGAAAGGTATAAAGGGCTGTCTTTAGCTACCTTTCCCCTATACATTTAAGCTACTGCATACCCTAGAAACCATTATGTAACTAAATATTCATTTACATAACGACTAACTGCCGCACTCAGAGTCGACTTAATGATCATTAAATGACATTTAAGTAAACTTTAAATAAAATTCCCTCTCAGAGTCAGATAATGGGTCAATAGTGACGCTAATGAAACTTAAATTTTGAGTAACCGATGACCCTTACTTAGGTCTTATGTGACGTCTATTTGACATTTCAAAAGTAGGGTTATCTTTTGTTGTAATACTTGTAATTATATTTCAGTGCATTCTTATAGATATTTTCAATAATAATTTATAATAAATTACGTTGTGGATTTTGTGGAGTTTACAGATTACGTAAGAAGGTTCAGACAATCACAACCTAGATTCTATTTACGCGACTATTCTGATACTTTCACTATGTGCTTGAATTTCATGCAAGGTACAGATTTACACTCCAGGCAGTAAATAATACTTTACTCCCAAGTTTGGAACCTGATTTAAAAAGCACCGAAACAGGACAGGCTTGCCAATGCCCCTGAAGTAATAACATTGCGGTATTTAGCAACTGGGATTTTTCAGGTTAGTTAAATATTACTTTACATTCAGACAGAGCAGAATATAATTGTTACCATCCCCATTTCTCCCGTGGGTGTCGTACAAGACAACTGAAGGTAAACAGCGATGAGTAATGGGTAGCAGCAATCCTCTACAACCTAGCAATATACTGCGATTTACGTGCTCGATAGATGGCAATAGGCTCGCCACGTATTACACGGGACCAACTTAACTGGCGAATAGTGGGTGTTTAATTCACCTTTGCCTACCCTTTCGGGATATAGGCATGATTTATGTATGTATGCATGTACTTTCAATATCTGTCATTGTCTATATATTTATTTCAGAAACTAGGTGGTGATGTGATGGAATATGGATAAATATTAGGTCAACAGTCAGTATCACAAATTGTCACCAAAGTGTTTATCCAAGCAAGAACAATGAAAGACTTCGTCGGACACAAACAGAATAAAGCAAAATTTAATCAAGCAATGTCACAATAAATATAACTAATAATTGTAAAATTATAATAATATAGTGAAATTCTTTTATAACCCTAATCTCTTTATTTTTCTGCTAATTCATTTTCATTGCGTGGGGTTTATTTTGTTTATTGAATAAAACTAGTAGATTTAAAAGAAATATTTTATTTTGAGTTCCAATTTCTTTTTTAATTCCTTGAAAATGTAATTTGAAAATTTCCAAAAGAGTTTTACTCCTCTCTTCCTCCATTTCAGCAGCACATTTCTTTTTAACTTGAATCTCCGGGTAATAAAATATTTATTCAAAATTGATTCGGTGTGTAATTGTCAGTCTTTAGATTTGTTTGATAATATATCTTTGTGATCTGAAAAAAAGATAAGTATAATATCATTAATTTAAATCATTTTTCTAATTGCATGTTATGATTGAACTATATACATTAATAGCCAGTTGCACCAAGTTTTACAATTTTCCTTAAAGTAACATAAAAACAACTTGATTCATATTAACAAGTTTTTAAACAAGTGGCCATTTTATATAAAACCTTATGAAATATAATAGGTACCCATAGCAAAGTCTAGGTCAAACTCATTGTCCCAAATATTTTATACTGTTTTATTTTGATTATTGTCTATATGGACAGCGCAATACCATCATTATCAAATGGGTTCTGCACTTCACATATAATTGAAGGTGCAGCCTGAATAATAATTATTAAAGATAATAAGAATAGGTTACATATAGATTACAGATAATTTATATAAATTGTTATACTTTCATAAGTTTAATTAGTGGAAAATAAATGTTACTTCCTACTGCTTATGGATAACTCCTTGCAGTGGGGAAAGTGGTGAATTTTATGGACCACTTCCAGATTAACTCCCTAGCTCTGTAGTTTTACAGGTTATGGTGTTATTGTATCACACTGCAAATTGCAAAGAAATATTAGATACTATTTAATACAGGATAATTCTATAATCTAAGCACAAAACAATACTAATTACTGTGCACATATGCATTACAATTAAATTCCTCAGTCATTCCACTCTCGGAACTATCGAACCCCATGCATGTAACAAAGAAATCATCAATACTTACCAAGACAATCACAGTACTAATCAATTATTTCAATGAAGATAGGGTTCGTGTGGCTTTTTCTTCTTTTTTCTATGGCGTTTCCTATATGATTTCGCCAATATTGAGTGTGCCGCTGAGACTTTTGTATGTTAATGATTTCCCAGGCTGACTCCACTTGCAGTAGCTTAATATCTATTTGATCAATTTTGATCACAAAATAAATAATTTGATAATGATATGTTTTTGTTTGGTATTTCCATGGAATTATTTAGGGTACCTATTTCTTGTTTGTTTGTTGTTGACATTGACTTTTTAATTTTATAATAAATGACTTTTGGTCCGGTGTGGCCAAATCTAAAAAGTCATGGCATTTACCGTTCTAGTTTGATTAAATTAAATTATTATTATGGATTTTTACGTAAATATTATATTAAATAGATATTAGTAACTAATTCTTATGGAAAACAATACTTTTGTGATATAAAAACTAGTGTAACTAATAATATTGTTTAATGGCTTTTTGCATGTGGCAATTCCGCACTTACCGATAACACTGGATTACACACGCACTGCACTAACCTGACTTAAAATTGTCACATAACTAATCAATCAATTATTTTCGACTCTGAGAGGAACGGTCAATTAGATGTTTTAATGATAATTTGTAAAATACCCATTATCACTAATTTAATGAACGACTCTGAGTGCGGCAGTAAGATTATGTTAATAAAATTGAAGATACCATTAATTACGCTTTAACGAAACCTTACTTGACCTACGTACCAAATAACCGGCGCCTGCTAACACCTTTAAAGGAGTCAATGTATTCACGATTCATTAGCTCCTACTACTAGACCGTTACAAGACCGAACTCTTGTACACTCGTGTGCTAATGCGAGGCAGGAGTACCCCTCAACCCTTACCGGAGCGCAGTTAAATCTTTTATCGCCACCAAATCGACTGTCGTAAATCCAACTTGCAGTCCATTGTTGGCGTACACCGCACTTATATGGTGGGGACCAAAATAAATCACGAACAAAACCATATCGGCACAATCGTAGACTATCTCGGCCGGATCGACCGCGGGGTACTACGGGGAGATGCGGAGATATTGCGCTATTGAATTAGCATTACCGCTGTTCCCGATATTGTTGTGTATACTACCTACCTACAGGTCGAGCATGCCTCATAATTCAGTGTGGCATTATTTTAATTTTTGTCGTGCGTCGAAACACCGACGAATGTCGGGACATTCGCGGTATACCGACCGACGACGGAATCGTGCGAGATTTCACGTCGCGATAATATTAGATGCACAATCTCCATAATCTGTGTTGGTTGGTAGGCATCCGTGGAACGTGTGCCGTGTCCCTCGGCTTTTGGTGGAGCCCTGGACCCTTTCATACATACGTAAATCACGCCTTTTTGTCCCCGAAGTGGTAGGCAGAGAGTAATAGTTAACACACATGTTTCGTTAATTATGTCAGGCCATCTATCGTGCACGTAATTCGCAGTCTATTGCTAGGTAGTATAAGAGGAACGCCTCTGTCATTACTCATAGCTGTATTTATCCCTATTCGCCTTGTAAGACGCCCGTGGGAGACATTGGGAGTGGTAACAGTTGTATTTTGAACGCAGAGATGCTGAATTGAAACTTACACTCGCAAATAAGAAAGTTATGGACATGGATGTTGATGGATTTCGAAGTAGAGGAAGACCATTGAAAAATTGGATGAATTGTGTGAGGTGTAATATGAATGAGGGGATGACGAGTGACAGAAGAAAATGGAAAAAGAGGACATACTGCGCCGACCCCGAATAGGATAAGAGCAGGGCGATGATGACTCCCATGTTATGAAAAATCAGATGGCCTTTAGTTGGCTCGATTTACGCGTTCGAGACGTAATTGATTTTTCATAAGAAACTTACACTGCTGCCCGTTACTCATAGCTGTTTTTACCACTTTCCGCCTAGAGATGAGGGGTGGTGACAATTTTATTCCGCTCTGCTGTCACCACACGGCGTTGACAAAGTTGCGCATTCATTATTATAATCTCATCAATAACGTCCTTGTTTTTGTTACAGGCGTCTCGCGACCTGAATGATCTTGACATCGACAGCTCCACCTATTAAATGTAAGTTGACAACGTAATGATAGGCTTTTACGAGAAACACCTTCTTTGTTTGTTTATTAATAATAGTTCCATTGTCTATTTCCTCGTAATGGGTCAGAGTTCCCTGTGAGTTGCCATTAAACATACTTTATTCAGTTTCGTGATTCTGAAATGGATTGCCTCGGATTAGACCTTATCTCTGCAGTTCATCATTACTGATCTAAGTACCATAATTATTTTTGCATAAACTCTATTACTTAGGAGTTGTTAATATTTTAAATAAAAGCGCGATAACACTACACAGTGTAATCAATTCATCCCGCGGTACGAGATCGAGCGGGATGAGTTGACAAAAGACTAATGAATGCCCTACATATAACAACACCAAATCTCCACCGAAAGATTCTCACAAAATAGTTTTAACAAAGTATAATGTCGACTTGGTGTAGAATTGTTTGTTTTGCTCATTTGAATTATGACGTCACACCAAGCGCACCAAAATGCCAGTACAGTGTGGCTACTTTAATTTTTTTTTAATACATGCTATACAATTTTTACGACCTTGTTTTTTGACTTTGACTTATTTTCATACTATATTACAGGGGTGTATATAAAATTAAAAAATATATATCAGTTGATACATTGTGGTAAGCTGACGCGCTGTTGACAGTACACAGGAATAGCCAATAAGACAACCATTGCTTCATTATAGCTGATTAAAGTTTCCCAACCGGGAAACGATACGGATATATATCGCCCGTTGCGTACGTCAATTGTGGCATCCATTTGTTCAATGATAAATTCATCGATGCCGCCGTGTAGAGGCGTTATTCAATTACAGCGATTGTCACTTGACCGGGCACGCCACGAATCGAATCAAATGTTAACCTCAATAATTGTATCGGCGATCTATTGCAGCGGTTAATATTGTCTTCTTCTAAGTAAGTCTTCTTCTCCCTGCCCTGTCTGTTCCCAGTCTATCTGGGGTCGGCGCAGCATGTTTCCTCTTCCATTCATATCGATCAGACGTCATCCAGCCGTCCACTCCCTTTTGATTCATATCATCCATCACACCGCGAAGGTGCTAGTGATGAATGAATGTAAAGAAAAGAGACGGAAAGGACCATGTCGAGAGACCGATGAACAAAGAGAGTGATTTGAATGACAACATTCCAATCCATACTGCTCAAGATTTTGGCTTAGTTTTACAGCCGGCCGCCTGCCTGACACCAACCCTCTTTGGGTATGCTGTTGTTGGTGGTTTGCCTTCCACCATTCGGGTGACCCAAGGTGCTTATTGGTCTAAACCGGGCAATCTCCCTTAGTCGATTTTTACGACACCCCAGCCCGGCTAGCATGACCACCGAAACACGATATGATATAGCTTTTTATCGTTTAGAACTGTTAAAAAATCATTGAATTTTTGAGAGTTCAAAGCGGTAAATGGCTATATTATAATATGGCTTTATCATATAAATATAGCCCTTTATCGCTTTGAACTGTCAAATATCCAATGATTGTTTAGAGTTCAAAGCAGTTAATGTCTTGCCGGGCTGGAATGAAAGTCGAGGCTGGCACACATACTACGTTATTTATCCCGTCACAGGAAGACAATCGGAAAGCCGGAACACAGTGAAGTATTGAATAATAATTGGTGCACACGAGCAGTGCTCGGTGCACGATGGAGATGGTATCGGACAGGCGTGCCGCATCCATCAGCTCCGGACGCTATCTGGGCCGGTATCGCCCCAACCGATAACCATTGTCTTACCGGACGATTGTATCGGCGAAATTTGTGCTCGCCCGTTTGTCTTTTACCGCAAATGAGCCGCGTAATGGGCGCCCGCGCATAAAAGGAACGCGCCTTTAAAGTTTTGCCTAGTCATCAATGCGCCGCCGTGGGAACCGGAACTCGCGGAAAGCGTGTAGGGAACCGGACCCCCGATTTGATGACAAAAGTTTAAGGTGTCACATCACTTAGATCAGAGGGTCAAAATTTTGCTGATTCTGGTGGAGACCTACCTGCAGCTACATTTACATTTCTAACATATTCCCAAAATCTCAAAACATGCATGTTTTACAAGTAACAGTCGCTGCCTGGCTAGCATGAACATCGAAACACGATATGATAAAGCCATTAATCGCTTTGAACTGTCAAAAAACAATGGATTTTGTCGGTGTACGTATTTCGGAGGTCGTGCTAGGCGGGCTGAGCGTCTTAAAATATTATCTGCCTAGGCAGTGCCTACATTAATAGGTGAAGTCAAGCCAATATTTTAGTTCTCCACTGTAGAAATCAAATACATTTTCGTGGACCCGCTAACGAATCGTGAACATCCATTTTTTTGTTACGCCAACGTAGATCCCCGTCGAGTCTTCTAGGGATATCAGGGGTCCACCTGGAGAACTTAGTGTATCGAAGACCTAGGTCTTCCCTACTTCGATCACCGATCGACGATCATATTGGATGTTTTGATTCTCAGCGGGCTACTGAGTCTAAAGTTTGCATAATATTTTATGACCACCATCCGATACAACTTGGTGTCATCATAACTTGGATTTATTGCCTTCAAGTATTAATATCGAAATACGATTTACTGAAACAAAATTTCGAAATAGCTATAAACTACTTGGTCGTCCTCGGGGAAAATTGTTGCTTAAATCGAGCCCCTGAGAGTCTAAAGTGGCTTGGCCAAAGTGACGCTAATAAAATGCAAGGTGCAGGCATTCATTCCGCTGCCGATTGCGTATGTGACCGTTTAATTGCATTAGCATCATTGTCCGGCAGTCGTTAATAAGTCGCTCCACTGTTCTGGGCCCCGCCTCGTAATAGGTTCCGAGCTCTTAAGGCCCGGTGTCGCCAATTCACTAAGAATGGCAGCTGGTGTTAACCTCGTTTTGGCATTAGTCCAAGATCATCGAAGTCCTGAAGCCAAATTGACTTTGCCATGCCTCGTTTTCATACCATCTAAGATATTTACAGAGAACTATTTAAATAATATCGACTTATTCACGTATTAAAGGTTTAATTGAGAAAGATTAGATGCTAATCAGTTGAGGCAGAACTTGAAGGACACATTTGGTGGATTGTATTCCAGGTGCCAAAAGTTCAAATGTGTTTGAGACATTTGGTAAATTTTTTATGAGGCCCCATAATGGTCTGACAATATTGGTTTGCTTTTAAAAGCTTTGCTGCTTTAATGATTCCAAGCGTAATTAAACTAGTGATCGAATAAACGTATTTCTTTATCTATTTCAACCACCAGGAAATAATTTTACGAAAAGAAAAACTTTTTAGTGTTTCATTTATGATAAAGGTAAAAATTTAGCACAAATTAAATTAAATTATTTTAAATTTACAAGTAATAAACCAGCAGAGATCTCCTTAATGACACACTCCAAAACCGCGAATGAAATCGCCGCCTCAGCGCCGGACAGCTGTAAATCCATTTAGCCACAGAAGGGCCTGCGCACGCGTCAGTCAATTAAGCCCAATTAGCGGGTACCGGCCGCTTTGAAACGCCGACGATGGATTAACAGCTGACTTCTGAACTACACGATTTGTTCGACAGCTCGCTGGAATCGTAAGTTGCGCTGTCAATTTTCTGATTCTGATTTCACCTTTGCTAAATTAAATGCAATCACGAAGCCTCATAGCGTTCATTAGGAACGTTTTATATAGCCTGCTATATAACTATACTGCTACGGTTATAGATGTTGGACATACAAATACTATTGCGGGTTGCACTGGCGTGTTTCGACATGTAAAGCTAGAAATGCATGGATGTGAATGCATCTAGAATGAGAGGAAGACTGAGACAGCGATAAATGGATTGTGTGTGAGATATGAGGAAGAAAGGAGCTTATGATAATATCACGTTTGATTGTAGAGAATGGAAAACATGTTGTGCCGACCTCACTTAGAGTAGGATAAGAGCAGAGTGATAGTATTATAAAAAATGTCTTACTAGATCATCTACCAGTTAGAGGATGACTTATCGAATTAACGAGTATAGGAAATCCTAATCATAGGTTGCAATGCGGAAGGAACGTTTGTCTTTTACAAAGTAGTCTACGACTCGGAATACTGTCTAACTCTTTTTAACTATTTTTGCGACAACCGTGTAATAATCATCGGAAGCAATTTAATTACGAATGTTAGCTGTTGTGCGTTAAGCAGTATTCGCGAAGACTCTTTGTTATTAAGCGTCCAGATAAGCGTTGGTATACTTATTAATTGCTTTTTGCACGATACAGACACTATCGCAGCTATATTTCCAACATAATAAGCATTATCACAACAATAACAAGTTAGTAACTTGCGGCATTCGAGTGGCTCATGACGGGCAACACGATAACCCGTTCTCAGTTTGATTTTGTGTGCAATACCTACAGTACACACGAAACAGTTTTTTCCTTCTACAATTTCTAACACAACTACTACTAGGTCGGAACTCGGTGTTTTTTACGTGTTCAGTTTCGATTGTATTGTGTGTTCGTTCGTCTATTTTATGCGTTAATCTTCGTTAGATCAAGGTAAAGTAATCATACAAGGTAAATCATACAGTTACCACACTTTTGAATTGTTAATCATTAAATCTGTTATCTATAACCATTCTGCTAAATTCAGGATCAATTTGATGTGTTAAGGGAGTTTGTATTGCAAGATGCTCCATTTCATTTCCATCAGTACCATTTATGTTTTAGTATCTTATACACTGTCTCAATAGAATCCTAGAGTTAAGTTTTCTAAATGTTAACCAAAGGATTTGATTTAAATTTTGAAGCAGATCGCATTTTGAAAAGTGGGATTTTGGGAATTTAATAATCCATCAACGTCAACTCTCTTAGGAAACGAATTCAACGTCTGTATTATAAATATAAACAGATGGTGGACAAGTAAAAATGATAGTTTGTTGATTGTTATTTGTTCATTCTGTAAATTTAACTCATTTGTAATATCAATAGTACGTTCAAACACCTCTTCTTTCATATCGTGCCAGTGAAGGTGTTCCAAAACCTTACTGTGATTGATAACGTTAGCAATTTGTTCTTGTGCTACATAATTACCCTATTGTTGCCGGAGCCCGTACAATTGTAGTTTTACTGATCCCAAATAGCTCAACGCATTCTGTATGAATGAATATGTTTTTTTAATAACCAAACGCGCGGTAAGCGTTGCGTCTCAATTTCTTAGCGGGCTTAGTCTGAAATCCATTAATCATGTCTCGTTTGTTCAAGGACGCGTTTTATGTTTTGTAAAATATTCCATTTGTAGTCCTACTTTTTATTGTGACCAAGAAGCAGCACGGAAATATTTGGGTCTTTGGGTTTGTCCTTTATGTTGCGTTGCTCGTCTAAAGATAATTTTGTATTCTTGAATTGGCATAAGGATAAAGTAATGTCTCTTCGTGTTTTAATACATCTTCATTGCTACTGTTCAACTGTATACATGGGCATCTGTTTTAGAAAATAAAATTATTTTTGTCAATGTATCGCACAGTAGTGTTATGCCATATTATGACTGACCTGTGTTGAAACATGCCAAAATCCTGATTTTTTTACGTTATGTTTCCCACGGAAGAACATCTAAGCATAAAATTATGTTATTGACGTCCCAATATAGCGTAAATTGGAATATTTGCTATAGCGAACATTATACAAAATCGTAGGTCAAGCCACTGAAATCGTACTATTCCATTGAATTACTTAATTGTTTTACGATGAAGTCTATTCGTAGTTCTAGAAAACAAAAGGTCAAACGAGTCGAACGTTTGGCATTCTACCATGTCGCTTGTTAAATACAAAAGAGATAAACTCAAAAATTGCATTCCTGCAACAGTGAGTTTTACTGTCACATATTTAGAACACACAATGTTTCTTAGTATTTTTTGAGTTGCATATTTTTGTATTAAATCACCGATAAGCGGTCCAATAATATTTTACTTTTTCAGCCAGTGTAAGTACTTTTTACATGTACTTATCAGTTTTATAAGCCCGCAATTTCATCCGCAATACCTAATTATGTAATAAGTAGGTACTAAAAGTGTGATATTATTGGAGCTAATGAGCAGTAAAATTTTCTGAGAGTGAGCTATTACTAAATGCCTATGAGGATTACTTGTACCAGTTTCAATTATACAGGATGTTAGGTACAGTGATGGAGACTATGTTAACCCGTTCGTTATACCCTGTAACAAACACTGTATATTGACGTAGATATACATACAATACATACGACTTTGTTCGCCCATCCATTTTATAGCTTTAATATGAGAGGCACTTAAACGACCAGTCAAAGTTAAACATGACAAATGATTCGTAATATATTAGAGATTTTATTGCGTTATTAAATCTATTTTCACTTGCTTGAATTTAATTAACATGTTTCCGCTCCGCAGTAAACGTGTTTCACCAACGATGGTAATTAAAATTTCCAATGGGAAATTATCGTCTGTGACTTACAATTCTGTAATGAGATGCTCAGTGATATATTGCAGATTGGGACGTGTACATACTATTATTGTTTATAAATAGATGGGCGGTCTGCGTTCAGTCTGACACGGCCTTTGCATATTTCACACTGGTTTAGCGAGTACGGGAAATATTTCAATGCATTATTATGCCTTATAAATATTTACTTTTTATTAGATATCCATTAGGTACTGAACATTAAAATTACAAAATTAGATACTTAAATTACGAATGCGATACCCAAAGAGGATTGGTGTCAAGCAACCGGCCGGCTGCAAAACCTCAGCGAAAACCTTGAGCCGTATGGAATGGAATGTTATCATTCCAATAACTCTCTCCGTTTATCTTTCTCTCGACATGTTCCTTCTTTTTTCTATACATTCATTAATCACTAGCACCTTTCCGTTGTGATGGATGATGAATCAAAAGTAGTGGATGGCTTGATGACGTCTGACCGATATGAATGGAAGAGGAAACAAGCGCCGACCACAGAACAGAAGGGCAGGAAGATGATAAATAATAAATAATAAATATATTATTTATTATTTATCATCTCAGTTTGAGTCCCGCTTAACATATAAGTATTGTCAAAATTGAAGTTTTTCCATACAAATTCTGACAGGTAGTGTCCAATTAACTTTTTAAGCAGTCCCCTAAATTAGAGTAGCGTTTCTGTATTCGGGGGTGAGGGTACAACAGCAATGGGTATGGGCAGCAGCATTCCTCTTATAGGTACCACCTATTACATGGGTGGGACCTGAGTCTGCCTATTATCCGTTCGGGAATATAGGCGTGATTTATGTATGCAATTATAATCTTGGCATATTATGCCGCATTTTGGCACATTTTCATCAATATTTATTGTAATATATTTATATTATATTCTATGTTGAATTTGAACTAAATCGCGATGTCGTCTTATCCCGTTCCCATGTATGAGTCACAAATTCCGCTTTATCTATGTTTTATTACAATATTATACATGTGCGATTAGTTTTAGTTGTTTGTTAACTGTTCATTGGACCCTGAGCGTGTTAAGTGTGGTGCTTATAAAGCAGTTATAGTAGTTCAAGTGGTTTATTCAGGTTTTTATTCCATGCAACGATGCGTTCTTCGACAGTTTTAATTATATTTGTAGTGTTAATTTGTTTTGAAGTACGGCGGTGAGTTGTTGTATTTTTGATTTTAATTTTGTTTATTTTTTTGTAAGATTTTTTTCATAGGTTTTCAGAATTCATAATAAGATTTCTAAGCAACAAACCTTTTTTCATAATTTTACTATTATGTTGAAATGTGAAACAAATAAGTACTTACATTATTTTTAGTATAATTTGAATACAAGTAAAACTCTCGTCTCAATTAAAAATACTATAATTTTGATATTAGCCGTGTGGTGACGGCAGAGTAGAATACAATTGTCACCTCCCCAAATCTCTCCCGTGGGTGTCGTACAAGGCGACTAAGGATAAATCAGCGATGAGGAATGGGCAGTAGCGTTCCTCTTATACCACCTAGCAATATCAATGTACTGCGACTTTTGTGCCCGATAAATGGCAATAGGCTCGCCACCTATTACATGGGACCTGACATAATTAGCGAAACGTGGGTGCTAGTTCACCTCTGCCTACCCCTTCGGGGATTTGGGCGTGATTTATGTATGTATGTATGTATAATTTTGATAGCAAATAATTTATTTTATTCTACAACCAATTTTGTTTTATGATCATACGAATTGATTACAATTGAATTGAAACTGACTTAGCCTTATTTCGGCAAGTGTGCGAGGTTTCATAGGATTCCATACAAATATTTAGATAAATTCGTTAACTTCGGCCCGTTCGCCTCGGATAGGTGTGCGTTTACCTTTAACAGCGGGTTCCTATATTCTATCTACAGTAAGCTTACTAAAAGTAAGTAAGCTTACTAAAGTTTAGTTGCCTGGATTTTTTTCAAAGAAAATCACACTTCCACAGATTCCACACATTTCCACAATGTACCTCGGGTGATAAAAAAGACTCTCTCGCCATTGTCGCTCGAGCCGAGCGATCGGAGCCATTCTTTGTTTTATCCCCCTTGGTACATCTACTACTGTAAAATGTTGAAAAGACCTGTGGAATTTGTACATTAAATAAATAAATATTTCATTATATTCTATCGTTCGCATGACATTCGGTGGCACGTTTTGTGATATGTTTCCGTTGTATCAGCAACACAGGTGTATTAACATAGTCGCCCGCGCATGCGGCCAGCGTATAGGCGCAGGCGCCGACCGGTGTCAACCACGCGACCCCGTACCGCTCGGAATACATTACCTACCACTGGAAAACAATTGACTGAGTGCTACGTCACTAAAGACAAAACCGTCGATTGCGTAAAATATCAAAAACTGACTGTTAAATAGTAATCGCCGGTTTGATGAACCTTACCTAGTAATTTAAACTTGACTTGGTTATAATTCCAATTCCTATTCGTAAAGTTTAATCCTTAGTCGCCTCGTGCGACATCCACGGGAGAGAAGGGGGTGGTGACAATTGTATTCTGCTCTGCCGTCACCACATGCACTGTAACTAACATAAAACTCTTCTTCTCCCTGCACTGTTCCCAGTCTATCTGGGGTCGGCGTAGTATGTTTCCTCTTCAATTCATATTGGTCAAACGTCATCAAGCCATCCACTCCCTTTCGATTCATATCATCCATCACACCGTAAAGGTGCTAGTGATGAATGAATGTATAGAAAAGAGACGGACCGGACCATGTCGAGAGAACGATGAACGGAGAGAGCGATTGGAATGACAACATTTCAATCCATACTGCTCAAGGTTTTGGCTTAGGTTTTACAGCCGGCCGCCTGCCTGAGACCAACCCTCGTTGGCTATGTTGTCTTTGGTGGTTTGCCCTCCACCATTCGGGTGCCCCAAGTTGCTTATTGGTCTACATCGGGCAATCTCCTCGATAGTCGATTTTTACGACACCCATGGGATGAGCTCCGTCGGGCCTATTCTACGTTATTTGTTCGCTCCCAGGCCAGCATAGAAGTGGTCACTAACATAAAACGAACTCTGTATATTTAAACTTTACATGTTATGCCCCCCAGCGTCAGCATGGTGGTGGTGCTGAACGGCGTGCTCGCCGACGACTGTCCGACGTCGGTGCGCGCACTGCTGGCCAGCCACCCGGGGTACAGGGACGCGGCCGCCCATCTGCTGGCAGCCGCGCCTAGAGTGGTCCCGCCGCCCGGCCTGCTGTACGTGAGCCAGAGGGAGCTGGCGGCCGCCGTGCCTCATGACAGTGAGTATAATGATATACAAGGTTTACAGAGAGGTGCAGCCATATTTAAAGGGGTTATTCAGGCCGTAGTTCCCGGTTTAGTATGGGGAAGTGATATTTTTTTCTGAGAATTCGTTTAACCCCTTTTAATATGACTGCACATATCTGTTACACCCAGTATAACCTTAGACCGTATGCCGTAAAGCCGTGTGGTGATGGCAAAGCAGAACACAATTATCACCACCCCTATCTCTTAAGGTTAAGTGACAGCTGTGAGTAATTGGCAGCAGCATTCCTCTGATACCACCACCTAGTATATATACTGCGATTTATATACCGATCACATATGGGACTTAATTGGCGAAAAGTGGTTGTTTTTAATACACCTACCCCTTCGGAGATATAGGCGTGATTTACACACACACACTCACACACACATACACACATCATGTTAAGATTGTTAGTGGCTGGTAAACCTTATTTCAAATTTTAATATTGTCTAGTTTTATTTTCATATATTCATATTAATTGATTGTTAAATGCTAATCATACTGTACCTATGCATTGTATAAGCCGAGGTGGGCGCTAATAACTGTAACACAGTCTTTGACTACTGCAGTTGTTAGCGTTAAATTATTCATGATAAATTGTATGATTTTTTGAAATAAATATTATTATTATTATTATTTATTTATTTACCTCAAAAAAAATTGTTAGCTTACAGACATACATCCAACACGCCTACAAGGTCATTTACTTAATTACAGTGATGTGGTTTTGAATTCAGTAAGTAAGGAGTGTACATTTTATGTATGTATGTAACCCTAGAATTAACTAACACACTTTTCAAATGACAAACACACACATAATGTGTGTATGTGAGATTTAATTGGGAGTTGAGGAGTGAGGCCAAAACGTGTATCGAACAAATATCCATTAGTTGTGTTTCTATTTTAGCTAATCTTTAGAGATAAATGCCTGTGCTCTTTAGAGATAAGTGCATGTGCAATGAATATTGAACTTAAGTTAAACATTAATACAATGTGCATATAGATTTGAGAAAATAACTTCGAAATCGCCTCATATTTAGGAATTCGCAGCAGAACTAGGTTCAATTAACGCCTAAATAACATCGAAGGGGTAGACAGAGTTGTACATGAACGTTATATAGTTCCCGGCACGTAAGTTGTACCAAAATGACGAAGGAAACAATGTCTAAACTAAATTTTGAACTCGCACAAGTGGGTGTCCCTACGTTGCTGGTTGCAGACACACGTCGCACCTCATAGAGAACCTCAATTAATACCCGAAACCGTTTTACTGCGCCGCGCATAGGTCAACTTATGTGTCGGGTATTTTTTTGTTTTATATTTTTACACTCACATCTATCCATCTAGCACACCCAAAGTAAGTAGCCTAAGCACTTGTGTTATGGATACTAGATGACGGACATAATTTTAATATAATTATTGTAAACTATTCGATTTTAATTTTAACATTATATAAATGTTAGAAAAAATTCCCGCCTCAAGATCATAATTTTTCGAAATTCTTTTTCTAACCCCAAAATAATTATTGTACCTATATGAATGTTGAAAATATTCTACATAAACATATACAACCATGACTCGGGAACTTTCAAAAGAAATCTTAAAAAATGGTTAATAGATAAATGTTTGTATAGTGCAAGAGATTTTTTACAATACAAAGAATAATGGTTACAATTTGTTACTTTTATATATAAGTTTTAGTTTGTTAAATTTTTATTTCTATTTGTTAATTTTCTCTTTATTATAAGTATTTTTAAAACATGTAGATACACCTGAAAAGGTAAAATTTAGTTGTTCTGTCTATGTAGAAAGCAAATGTATTTGCTAATTTGTACCTAAATTTATGTCTACGATAAATTCATTTAATTTCAAACATTTGTGGTCATCACAAAGTTTGCCCCTACCAGGATTCGAACCCGGGACCTCTTGGCCAATACCCAGCGATCTGAGCATTCGACCAAGGCGGCCGTCAAAGTATTGTACGTACCTTATTGTACGTTTAATTGTTGATAACACTCAATAGATAGACAGTGGGAGTGACAATAAATTGTATTTAATTTTTCATCACACCAACAAAGGAACCGCCAATCCGTTACGTAAACTATAGTCAGGAATCTCACTTATCGACACACCCAAATTATTTGTACATTACCAGTTCCTATTACTCATATTGATATAATTTTATTTTCAGAAAATGTATCAATCATTGGATCTGATGACGCCACGTCATGCATAATAGTAGTTCTGAGACATTCAGGTGAATATTATCAATATTAATATTATCAGTCTTTATTATGTACCCAAAACCGACGGGCAGGCATGAAGACATTGATGAGATTGGATGAAGCGAAAGAAGTAATGTAAGGATCGTAGCAAAGCAAGTGGAAAGAAGTGATCTCTGCCTACCCCTGTGGGAGAAAGGCGTAACATAATGTATGTATGCTATGTGTGTGGATCGGAATGCTGGGTCTGGATGGATGACAATTAAAAGTAACTTTGGTGTGGTTACACTTCTAGAACCGAAGTATAAATGACAGATCACCTTTAGGAGCGAAGTATACATGACATCACCTTTAGAAGCGAAATATAAATGACATATCACCTTTAGGCTAGAGTTCATCAACACTTAAATCGGCGAATATTATTTAACCGCCAGTTTTTGACATTTTACCCTATGAAAGCACAGTCAAAACTGACGGTTACCTTTTAACCGCTTGTTCTTGGTGAACTCTAGCCTTAGAAGCGAAGTATAAATGACAGATCATATTAACGTCCTCAGGGTCAGGCGCAGTGGCGCTGTCGCATCTAGACGGGTCAGGTACGGCCGAAGCGGCCGCAGCGATGGTCGCCCGAGTCCAGCAGCTGGCCGTGGGATATCCCGAGGGGCGGTTGGAACTTCAACTGGTTGGCGGGTTCACCGACCCCCACCGGTACTCTGACGAGCTGTTCGCGAACATCATGTGTGAGTACTTACAGCTGTTGAGCGGTACAGGCTAGACGGGCGAGCGAACATAGTTTTTTTTTTTTTTTTTTTTTCATATTTAAGATTTTATGCGGGCGTAATTACTGGAAACGGAAAGAAAAACGGTTTCCAATATTTAAACTCTTAAGCTTCACCTGTACTATGCTAACAGTTACTATACTAGTTTAAATAGATACACTTAAGTCTAAAATCAGTACATTACATCTATTTATTAACCCAAAACGTTAAGTGCTTGAACTCGGAAATAAATAATTAAGACTGACGCGGAGGTCGCGACAATAAGCCGTCGCGTCGCGGCCATCGTGAAAAATTATTAGTGGAACGGCGCGTGGGCGCATCGGAGAGATCTATTGTCATTGCACCACACTACACATACGCACAGTGTCACAACTGCATTATGACAAGCGTGGTTTGTTGCATGGGGACGGACGTCACAACAGTACGCCTAGCACGGGACGTGGACGAAATCTCCTCGGTTAAAAGAAAATATTTTCCTCTCCCTCCAACTCCCACTTAGGCTGGTTTTATCGTTATTATCGTTTCGACAGCGCCGTTAGGGCGCGCCGCTCGGAGATGTATGCGCGCGTTTACCGAACGGCGCTGTGGAAACGCGTAACGATAAAACCAGCCTAAAACCAGAGAGTGTCAAATGGTGGAGAGAGATTTTGTCCACGTCCCGTGCTAGGCCTACAGGAGGCATAGACAAAGACCTGCCTGACATGCTCGTTTATATAGACAGACATAAAAAAAGCTCCTAAATGCTTGACTCGAGCATCAAGCAAGCGTTGTAGACAATCAAAATGCTTGAACCAAGCTAAAATAGACGTGCTTGACGCCGTCTCGGAATTACATGAGGTCTTTAAGCTTAAGCTATTGTTCTACCCATGAATAATTAAATATCAGTGGCTAGCCACGTTATCTACTGCTTATTTCAATGTACTGTGTCGTTTGAAAACAATTACGTACTGTAGTAAGTCAGCTGATTATGTGTTAAATTCAGCACGTGTCAATGATGCTATCAATATGTTGCCCACTCAATGCGTACGTCAGTATAGGCATCTGACAGTGTTATTCAAAACATGTTGTGTATTATAACACTTCATCATTGCAACTTAGCTTAGCAATCTGTTCTGATGTAATCGGAAATGATCTATTTATTTAAAGCAGATCCAAAGGAAATAGTGTAATCTCAACATCCGGTTTACAATCATACCGTTCATTCGAATTCGTGATAAAAGTTTAAGCAAAATTATTTTTAACTACTATTATTGGTCTATTATAAACTTATACAGGGTATTTTATAACACATCAACACCCTGCGAGGATGTTCTATTACTGTCTATAGATAGATAACATCATAAACAATTTTAATTTTACGAGATTTAACATAACTCAAATTGAATTAAAATATTTTTTTAAATTATCAATAGTCTTAGAACCAATGTTATTCTTTTGTAGCAAAACATATTATTCAATTAATTTTTTGTTTATGTAATTAATATTAGTGATACAAATAAAAGCATTCTAATTTTTTTACGAACTAAACATAACACTATTACAATTACTTTAATTTTTACTTCTTTTTCCGCTTTGCACTGTCACCTGAAGATTATTTATAGAGATCGCTTCTAGCGATAAGACCGCCTGAATACTGGTTAACGTGTCAGTATCGACTTTACTTTAAAAGTTTCGCGGAATCCACATGCATTTTTATCTTATCTAGCGATAGAGAAATTACATTTTAATCTGGCGTTATTTAACAATATTTATTTTTGTCGTGTCGTACAAGGCGACTAACGGTTTAACTAAACAGTGAAGAGAAATGGGCATCAGCGTTCCTCTTAAACCACCTAGTAATGTGCTGCGAATTACGTGCCTGATAGTTCGTCTGACAGGCTCGTCACCTATTACATGGGCCCCATACTAACTGGCGAAACGTTGGTGTTGATTTACCTCTGCCTACCCCTTCAGGGATATAGGCGTGATATGTGTGTTGAACATTTCGGAGATACTCTTGTCGTTTTTAGAATTCTTTACGTTTTTTTGTTGACTTTCCGACGAATGCACGTGTGATTACAGAAAAAGTCCAGAAGAAGTTTGAAGTCAGATTCTAAATATTCATTCAAGTATAAAAAAAGAGTTGGTGTAGTTCACGCCTACGGAGTCGCTGGCAGAATGATAGTTTCATATTAAAGTCAAAGTATTTTATTGCATCATTATAGATCTTAACAATGAAGAGAATCAAACATGACCCTGCAAGGGCACAGCAATGTCTAATTTCTGGTATAGGTATATAATTAAATTAAGTACTAGATAGATAGATAGATACGTAAAAACGAAGTGGTGCAGTCCTTCAAAATGAGTCACCATCCCCATTGCAGTGTCGTTCCATCGACTGACCGTGGAGATCGACCTCACGCTAGCGTGCTGCTGCGAGCTGAACACGGCGCTCGGCGGCGGCGCGCCGGCGCCTCTGGTGACCGGCGCCGGCGTGGACGTGCGCTCCGGCGAGCTGTTCCCGGCCGCGTTCCCGGACAAGGGGCCCGAGATGCCTCTAAGGGGCGCGCGCATGATCACCGGCGGACCGCACACTGCGCAGGTAAGACGGATCTTGAGATAGATCTCGAGATAGATCCTGAGATAGATCTTCAGATAGGACGCATGATCACCGGCGGGCCGCACACGGCGCAGTTACCAGGGATCTTGAGATAGTTATTTTCACTTCTCGTGGTGGAAAAGTTCGTGTTTACACGATACGAGTAACGTCCGATTGCACTCGGTACAACGAACGAAAACTCGGCAGTAGGCCCAACAGCCAACAACGCTCAATAAAACTTCACAGAATAATTATGTCACACCTGCCTGACCATAAAGTGGACTTTTCTGCCGGCTCCTTGGTCGGGTGGTGACATAAAACTATGATTTTACATTAGGCGATAAAAAAGAAGGCTTCAGATCGCCTATCTAGCAAATACTTGCGATCTTGGGCATTTTCTGTTTTATCGCCCTTAATGATCTACTATTAAATGAAGAAATAAAATTAAAATTATTGTTAACATTATTTTTAATCTGTACTAAACACAAGTAATCACAGTACCTACGTAGACGCCAGATAAGTCCGCGCGCGAGGCGTGGCGCTGCTCGCTAACATTGACACTCCTTGACAAACAAAATAGGAGACGAAATTTTAGTTCCAATTTTGACCACGCTCGGACTTATCTGGCCCGCACTCTATACTACCTATTAGTTTTCTCAGAGGATACCGACCACAAATGTCGTCACGCGCTGTCAGATTCATAACTTGGCGTTTTGGCGCCATTTTTAAACATACAATATAAACATGAAATTGAGTCGGTACCTACATAAGAGGCTTTAAATAAATAAAATTTATTTATTTTGTATAATAAGTATCCATTAAGATTAATTTCAAATATTTACTAAAAATTTGTCCTTTACCTTTAGGCTTTTATAATTCCAACAAAAAAAATCGTAAAATTACATTCCGAACAGTTCTAGTTGAAAGTTGGATACGTTTCGCTTGCGCTTGACCACGACCAATTCCTCTCCAGGTGTTGGACATCTACGACAACGGCGTGGGCATGCTGCGCATCGGGCCGTTCAACTACGACCCGCTGCGGGGGGTCGACTTGTGGCTCGAGCAGTCGGACGACTTCATACTGCAGCATTTGAGCACCACGCCCGCGGTGGAGGCGCCTCACTTTGTGCATAACGTACGTATATCTATAATATGTCAAGATGGCATGAAAGTAGAATAAATGCAGTAGAAATGAGAGCGTTGAAGAGCATGGCTGGGGTAAGGCTGAGCGATCGATTTTACAACAGTGTGATAACAGAAAGGTGTGGTTTGAAAGAAGATGTAATGGCAAGCATTTGAGAAAGGGATGCTCGCATGGTTCGGTCACGTCGAAAGAATGGATGAAAGGAGAATGACAAAAAAGATTTATGTGGCGGAATGGAGAAATGGGAAGGGTAAGGCCTAGGCGGATCTTTCATAATCAAATTGAAAGTCTAATAAAAAAGGGCCAGGTCAAGAGTAACCGAAACCGACGGGCAGGCAGTAAGAGATGGATGAGATGAGATTGGATAAAGCGAAAGAAGCATGTAACGATCGTAGCAGTGGAAAGAAGTGATCTCGGCCTACTCCTGTGGGAGAAAGGCGTGACAGTGTATGTATGTAAGATGGCGTCTTTCAGACTCCTTTACACTCAATCTGAATTGAGCTATGTTCACAAAGCCCGGTAGTTGGGCGGGGGACCATCATCATCTTTCTGCCTTGGCCCCCTAGCCATGTGGCAAGTATATTCGGACACATGGAATTACAGAGAAAACAAAATGGCGACCGTCGTGTCATATGCAAGAGAAGCTGTCAAGAATAGAGATGACGACACTAACAAAGAATCACTGAAATAACGATTTATGTTAATAATTTAAGTTATGGAGATTAGTTAACATTCACTTGTTCTCAGATTATATTTATATAATTTAATTTCCAGCCGTGTGGTGACGGCAGAGTAGAATACAATTGTCACCACCCCAAATCTCTCCCGTGGGTGTCGTACAAGGCGACTAAGGATAAATCAGTGATGAGGAATGGGCAGCAGCTTTCCTCTTGTACGTCTAGCTATGTACCTACTGCGACTTTTGTGCCCGATAAATGGCAATAGGCTCGCCACCTATTACATGGGACCTAACATAACTGGCGAAACGTGGGTGCTAGTTCACCTCTGCCTACCCCTTCGGGGAATAGGCGTGATTTATGTATGTATGTATGTAATTTAATTTGCCAATTAAAATCACTTTGAACTATATAAACTGACATCTTTTACGCTATAGTGACGTCACACAGACGCTATTGCTGTTTTGGTGGAAACATTAATTTGCATTATTCAAAACATTTTTGTTCTGTCAAATTCTTTTTTTTTTTTTAATATAATTTATTTTAGGTTAAGTAGACCTCTGCCTATATCGATGAATTAGTGGTCGTCCGCGGCTTCGCTCGCGTTAATGGCGGTTATAAATAGCCTATAGCCTTTCTCGATAAATGGACTATTCACCACAAAACGAATTTTTCAATTTGAGACAGTAGTTCCTGAGATTAGCGCGTTCAACCAACCAAACAAACAAACTCTTCAACTTTATAATATTAGTATAGATAGACATGATTTATGTATGTTTGTTATGTATAATATTTTATTCCTATCCGCAGATCCGCATGACGCTGAAGTTCATCCAGCAACACCCCTTCCCGGCTGTGACGGTGTTCCCGGACAACCGGCCGCACTACTACCGTCGCGACGACTCCAACGGGTGCTGGACTCCTATTAGGTTCTAACCCGGATCATTACTATGCCTTTGTAACACGGTAGATGCTATATACAACATGTATGGTGTAACAGAAAAAACGCACACCCTTAAGATTATTGTGAAGTTACACATTTTAGTACAAAACAAAAAACGTAAGCATTTTTCACCCCGAAAACTTTGTCCAACTTTAATAATTTTTGGATATGTTGTTAATATAATACAAACGAATTGAGAACCTCCTCCTTTTATAAAGTCGGTTAAAAACTAGGTTCGTACGTTTTTACATGCATATTATTAGCATGGGTAGTGTTCAGGATGTGCGTTATTTCAGTTACTTGTTGTATAGGCACCCCGCCCAACACTGTCATTCCCCGATAAGTGAGTCTCTGTGTGAAACAAAAATAACATCGACAGTAATGCCTGGTTTACAACGATGACTGTACTCAAGACTCGCCTTCATAGAATATGTTGATGATACTATAACGTGACAATATTTTTAATTAATTTAATAGTTCTCATCTTATTTTATAGTATAAATTGTTTAAATCACAATAGGAACACCATTTCCGTTATTTATCTGACACAGTTGAGTTGTGTTGACTTGTGGTATTGGATTGTACTACAATTAACACTACCTTTTGTTATGCACATTTAGCTTAAAAAAATAATTTATAATCAAGATTATGGATACATTTATTATACGATAGCATGCGCAGGCGCAATAGTTTCGGTTCGTGGATTTTTCAAATATGTTTTAGAATTTGATGTTATCTGTTGTTTAATATTGTTTTTGAAGCCAATTGACGTTTCGATATAGTTGCCATTTGACACAAAAACGTAACTGCTTTCTTAATTTTCGCTTGAGACTCTCTATGATGTCATGAATGTAGCTGTTCATTCGTTATTTTTTATTTAATTATTATGACTATGTAATTTTAGAGTATATAGTTTTGTGTAAAACATAGGTATTGAGTTATAGTGACGTGCTATGTTAATTGTTTATGTTCCTGTCGCTATGTGCATAAATATCCAACATTTTAGTTGATAAGTAGAAATAATTAATTAAATCCAAAACTGAAATTGAAAATGATATCTGTTTGTTTTGGAGTGTCATCAAACATAATTACTTACGGCAATCGCAATTTATAGAAATTAATTTGTTTTCGATAAAATTGTTAGTTTATTTCAAGTGGCTTTAAGCCGCCATCTTGTTTTGACATTGACTCAATTTCTTTATTAATCAACTGCCCAGAATACCACTCTGATAAACCTTGTCAACCTTATAAAATACAAATTTTATATGCTTGTATTCTACTCCAGATTTATCAAATGATTTTTATTTAGAAGTTGCATATTTTTTTTTAAATTTAAAAAAAGAAAAAGTGGTCAGAATAATTTCGAAAAATATGATTTGAACCCGCATCTTCTGTAATAGCCATTCGGTCAACCCGCACTCCGTTATTCTAAGTAATAGTTAGGCAGATTTGTGATAGATGATTGTAGTTTTATTTTTATAAACAAAATTGATATGTATAATGTTTCTGTTCTTGCGCTGAGTTGACATACTTACTCAGTTTAACTTTTGTATGTAAATATAAATTTTACTGTCAAATGTTAACTACTGATTAGCGGGGTGAAAAGAAACTGTTGAAGTTATAATTTATCCATGCTTAATTTCCCAAATAATTTTTAGGGCATAAAATCAGTTTGGTCTTTATGTGGCTAACCCAAGTTAATATTGTATATTTTGATCCATGTTTAGATGTAGGCTTATTATTATATTGATACATTTTCCAGTGTTTATTCACGATATGATTGCACAGTAGCTAGTGTAGTTACAAGTAAGTCCTTATACGTCGCAATTATATAATTATTGTTGTTGACAAACCCAAGATGTACATATAGCATTCATTATAGTTAATTTAGTTATTGACGTTAATCATTATTGTTTTATGAAATACAATGAATATATTGAAGTTCACACATTGTTTCATTTTTATATAACTTACGTATGAAGTTGTTATCAAATGGCAAATTAGTTGCCACCTTAATTTGGACCTTCATCATCATCATCATCATCACCAGCCCATTTAATGTCCCCACTACTGGGGCACGGGCCTTCCCTATGGATGGTAGTATATAGGGCGATTGGGCCATATAACCCACCACGCTGCCCCAGTGTGGGTTGGTGGGTATTCTGACTGCAGATGCAGCCGGGACCACCGGCTTAACGTGCGTAATCCGTAAAAGGACGGAGGAACTCGAGATAATACATTTTTGGTCACCCATCCAATGACCGGCCTTAGCGAACATTGCTTAGTTTACGCAATCGCAGGCCAAGCGCGCTATGCCACTGCGCTAGCGAGCTCCTCATTGGACCTTAGTCATATGTAATAAAGTTTGAAACCAATTTAAAAAATCTAAAGAGATCTTTTACCTGCCCTGTTCCCAGTTTATCTGGGGTCGCCGTAGTATGTTTCCTCTTCTATTAATATAAGTCAGACGTCATCAAGCCATACACTACCTATTGATTCATATCATCCATCACACCGGAAAAGTGCTAGTGGTGAATGAATGTATAGAAAAGAGACGTTGTTAGTGATGAAATGAAATGTTGTGTTGTTTGTCCTCCACTAATGAGACGCCTATTGGTCTACACCTGACAAATTCCCTTGGTCGACTTTTGCGACACCCGGGTCAGTCTGGCTGGCATAATCTACGTTATTTTATCAATCGCTTCCAGGCAAGCATGGAAGAGCATACAACCATAACAACTTCATTAAAAGTACATTATTATACGGGGAGAAAATGCCGTGTGGTAATGGCAGAGTACAATACTGGGTGTCGTACAAGGCGACTAAGGGTTAAGACAGCAATCATGGGTAATGGGCAGCAGCGTTCCTCCTATGCTACCTAGCAATGTATTGTACTGCGATTTCCGTCTTCGATAAAAGGCCTACCCTTCAGGGAAAAAGGCGTCATCTATTCTATGTATGAGATAATTAATCAACTCGGAGATCGATATGACAAGCCTGGTGTGCGAGACCCCTATTTGGGACGCATCTGGCGTTTGCGCCTCGGGCATCTCTTTGGCTGCCAGCACTGGATCGGACGGATTCCACATCGTCATTGTTGCAGTTCAAATCCATAAGCATTTGTAAAATTGTGTTCTTAATTAAATCTGCAGCCCTACATTGTATTTCAATGTTATTGACGAAATAATTAAATACTTAAGATATGGATGTACGGGTTAAATTCTGTTGCCTTTACAAATGGGAGTGCAAATTTGAAATATACCTGTCAGTGTCACTGTCAATAGTGTCAATGTCAATTCAATTTTTTTTGTGAAACTTGTGATTTCTTTTGTTGAAGTGTTGTGTTGAGTTGATTGAGAAGTAATAGAAGAAGTTAATTACATTGTTATTTTTCTAGAAATTACAGATATATAGTAAATACTGCACACTACAGTATAAAATGGATAAACCAAATGTAACTGAACAGCCACCGCCTTATTCGGCGGCTTATCCTCCAGGTGAGAATTTATATTGTGAAATCGCTTTTTGTTTGTTTTTTGCCGTGAATCATAAAGATTGATAAAGCTTCTAATATGACTACGATCTTTCTATGGAATAAAGATAATTGAAACAGAAACTATCATATACAAAACTACAATTTGAAGTAATTTAACAAAAGTAATTAGACAATGGGATATCATTATACTAGGAATCCTTAAAATTTCATTACACCGCTCAAGGATTAGTAGGTACACAAGACAACCAAACAGATTTAGAATGATTAATAGTCGATCTATTTTATTTTGAAATTAAAATGCCTTAATATTTTGGTTGTACTAGGTACTTTAATATTAAACTAATTGGACTTACAAGAGAAAATTCTAGAAAAAATGCATAACAGTTAAAAACTTTGTAAACTTTTAGATTAATATCTACCTGTTAAGATTTCACACGTAGCACCCACAAAGATGAATGTCTTGAAGTTAAGTATATATTGTTATGGTGATGAGTAAAAATTCTTAAGATCATTTATTTTGTTGATGGTTTGTTGGTTAGGTTATTGACCTAGTGTAATGTGAGATTGAAAGGCTGAATAATGATGATTGCTGTACTTAAAATATAACTTATTTGTATACTATTGAAGTTTAAAAATTATCTATCAAAAGTTGATTTAGTTATTTGGTAATAGCATCAGAGTATTATGAGAGTGCTTGTACTATAATTGAAACCAATATTTGAAGCTGATAGAAGCTCTAATTATAACCTAAAATTGTACTTACCATAATATTCACTTTGGCACAATGATGTTGACAGTTTACAACATATTCTGTGTTATTTATAGTAAAAACAACATATCAATTTGTATCATAACAGTTAAGATTATGATTTTCTATTTTATCAAGTGTGATAAGTTACTTAATAAAAAATTTGTCAAAATGCAGAGATATTCATGTGAAAATATAACTGAATAGACAGGAGCTAGTGTTTTTTTAATAGCTACAATCAAATATGAGATGGCAGCCGAACTTAAAATGTCGGTTTAATTAAACATGTTGTGGCGTGTAGCATTTAATACTGGAATATTCAACCAAAATCACAATTAATTAGAATCAGTCTTTATAAAGAAAGAAAAGTGTAACATCACCTATGTTGTACATTCCAGGACCTCCACCAGTGTCTACGGAGCCAGGTGTAGCCTACCCACCTCCACCACCAGGGTATACTCCATATGGCACAGCTCCTCCGCCACCACCGGGCCCAACATATATGCCTAACTACGGTGCTACCAGTATCATCATTCAGCCACCGATAATCACAATTGGAGCTTGCCCTGCATGCCGTGTTGGCATACTCGAAGACGACTTCACTTGTCTCGGTATAATGTGTGCTATATTATTCTTCCCGCTAGGTATACTCTGTTGTCTGGCATTGAAGAATAGAAGATGCTCCAACTGTGGGGCTATGTTTGGCTGAAATGTTGTTATGGCAGTGATAATATAACTTAACCATAATATGTAAAACAATCAGGATTTCACTAGGGATTCGCATAAAATAAGTTTACAGCATCAATCAACTTAATGATAAGGATTATTACTGTTACTACTGAACAAACCCATTAATATAACATTGTACTATGCTGCAAAATGAAAATAGGACTGGCTCAGCGGCACTGAATTACATATGACAATCAAACTAGTGTCACATTAGGACAATATACAAAAAAGTTCAATTACCTACTTAACATGTATATATTTTATTTATATACCACTATACATAAACATTGTTCAACTGGTTTAAATACATAAACTTAATTTTGGTACAAAGTTACATGGCACAAGTGCCTAATTGTTTATAAATAATGTAAGTTTATCTCCAATGTGATAAGTAGGTAATTTTAAAATGCAGTACAGTAACATTGTAACTTAATATGTCAAATTTTCAAAGTAATTATTGGCAAAGTTGATATAAATAAAAATACTTACTTTAGGTCCTGTTTCACAATCGACAAGTAAGTCGAAGTAGCTTACTCTGAAGTTCAATTGACATATATTTCATATTGCCACTGTCAAATGATCTGCGAAGTAAGCTACTTCGAACTTACTTTTCGATTGTGAAACAGGCCCTTATTCTTATAATTACAAGCATATTTAACTTATTGCAGTGAAGTTAGTCAATAGCCCATTCTATTTTAATCGCCGAAAACTTCCTAAAATTGTGCGAACCCATCATCCGCACCTGCCCTTTGACGTCCCCACTGCTGGGGCACGGGCCTTCCCAATGAATGGAAGAATACAGGGAGATTGGGCCATAGCCCATAACCTACCACGCTGACCCAGTGCGGGTTAATGGGTTTTAACGACTGCAGATGCAGGACCAACAGCTTAACGTGCCTTCCGAAGCACGTAGGAGCTCTCAATGATAAATTTTTGGTCACCCATGCAATGATCGGCCTTATCAAATATTGCTTAGTTCATGCAATAACGCACAGGCCTAGCGCGCTATGCCAAACTGCACTAGCGAGCTCCTCCTTAAAATTATGTTACACAACTAATGGCGATAATTTTATCCGGTTTTGATAATGCACTGTATGGCTTTACGCCAAGAGAAGCACTGTGACGCTTGATGGCACAGTTTCTCTGCGATTACGATTCTGCTAAAAGGCTATTGATAGCACTGTGCCTTGAGGGGCACGTTAAACAGTAAATGAAGGTTCAGGGTGCATTTTCGGTCGTTAAATGACTTCCTCCTCTGTTAGGACTTTGATAATAATAAAGATAACCTTTTAAATTAATATGGATTATTTTCCAAAAGAATCCAGAATCAATCCACTGAACGGTAAAGCCGACTATTGGACGTCTCCCATAGAATACAACAAAATAAAAGTTAATAAACGTAACGGGAATATATAATTCAGTGCATAAACCCATAGTGTCGAAATATCCCGAAGAAAGATTGCCGAAGAAAGGGCATGAAAATAATTGGTAACGAAAAACCGTTTTAGTCGGCAAATGCCATAGACCGGCCGTTTCTAATGACTTTAACTGTTATTGAGATAGTGCATTATAAGGATTTATTTATTATGGTTATGTTATAAGTATTAAGGGCATTGCACACTGACGCGTTTTGAAGGTACCCGAGATCTTGTCACCTTACGCGTCGTAGATTGGCAATGCTCGCAAACAAACGATGGATTTTGAAAGGCTGTGTTTTATAATGACCTATCGTTCGATAATCGCCAGTGTCGGAATTCTGAATAAGCAATTAAGCAGCCGTATAATATAACTCTCCGTAAGAAATGAAAAAGACAATAAAATATTCTTCCCCCTTCTTCCCGCTCCGAGTTAGCGTCCTGCAATGGTCTTCGGCAGCGGGTCCCCCTTTGAAATGCCTGTCATAGTCGTATCTTTATTCGCGAAACGTGGTATAAAGGTGTTACAAGTAGCATTACATGTTCACATGTTTTGCAAATTATTGCATGCAAATGTTAAAAAGCTTCAAATCTACCCTTCTTACAATAAATTCCAAAACACATTGATAACAAACATATTTTCTTGAAGCCATGTTAACATATATTTTTTAGATTGATTGAAGCCTACTAATTTCATGTAAGATAACTTTTGTTATAGTCATATTTATTTGTGTAGAAGCACCATAAGGGAATACTGGTACGACCAAAATTTTTTATTCCATAGCCCGACTGATAGTCAGCATTGTTTATGTTAAATTATAATCAAAGTTAAGTAACTATAATCAAAGTTAAGTAACTAATGATAGATGGGTGCTGATAATTAGAATCAGATTTACATCTCCAAATTTGTGCTTTCGTTAGATAAGATACCTATCTTGGCCATATCAGGTAATATACATAGCGTAGTGACCACAGATACAGTTTGTAACTGTTACAATGTAACACCCATTAAACATCCACTGGGTGTCGCAAGTAGCGATTAGGCTTAGTTCACCACACTGTTCGAACGAATAGAATGCAAATGTACGAAACTGACGTATTACAGAGGAAACAAAATGGCGACTGTCGTGTCAGATGTAAGAGTAGTTGTCAAGAATTGTCATTTATATTCTATTCGATCGACTTGTCTAGGGGGGCTGATAAGTTGGTGCCACTATACCTACAAGGTACCAAATCAATGAGTTTTATTTGAGCTACATACCTAATTATAATAATATTGTATATCCATTAGCTACGTTAGTTACTTTAAGACTTAGCATACTTTTTAATTATATATTACAGTTATTATTATTTTTATAGATATTATAATTTTTTACGTTATATCTGTAATACATACAGCCATATTAATTTTTGTAAAGAGAATTTAATTTGTCCAATCAAATCGACCAAATTTATTTGTTATAAATTATTTTTTTTAGGTCGTTACTTTTAAAATTCGCAACATTCATGGTTTTGATTGTATCAATAGGGTAAAGCCACCAAAGAATGCGCAACTTTTTTTTATTGTTTTTAAAAGAATACGCCGTAATAACTGGGCCCGTAGCCAAATGGCAATCGTTTCATAACGATAACGTGTCGAAGTTCGTCACGATCGGCCAAATTACTTTGGTATCTACAGCGCCTTAGCTTGCGCTACCAACATAACTAGGAACTTACGAAGACGATTTTGGTCACGTGATTTCACGACGACTTACGTCAAATCCCATACTTTTGCTTTATCGAACTTCGTTATTTTTGTCGGTATGTTACTTTGTCTAGGCCCCCTGGTGTGTTGTCAATAGTCGAGTGTAAGCAGAAAGCTTACCATAGGCCTGTAATAGGTTAAATAAAACCTTTGGGGTGGGTAGGTATCTTTAGGTAGTGCGTATATTGTTGGCTTTATCCAAGTACAAGTTTTTAATGTGTATATATTAAGTATACTGTATAATTATAGAAATATTTTGTTGATTACATTTCTCGCATTGTGTCTAACACAATTAGGGACAATTGTTAACAGTCCTAGTATGAGTATATTATACGATATTACATAAACATATGAGACTAGCGCTTTGACATCTTTACTCGCTTCGGTTTTTTCTGTTTCAACTACTATAATAATGCAAAAATGCAGGTATACGTTTCAGGTAGTTTCTTGTGAAAAGTTTTCCTTGTGTTGATAAAAAATAATATAAAAATTGCCATTTTCCCCCTCGAATTGTGATTGTGATCTACTTCATTAAAGTAATTGTATGAATAAAGACATTTTATTCCAGCTCTCAAGTAGTGTTTCAATAGTATTACTAACATAATTATTGTTACCACAACAGAAAATAAAAAAATATTTACATTTATGCTGAGAGTCATTTTCATTAGTTATCTTTATGTAGGTATTTGTTTATATCCGTTTATGGGTCTGTTTCACAATCGACAAGTAAGTTCTAAGTAGCTTACTTCGCAGATCATTTGACAGTTGTAATATGAAATATATGTCAATTAAACTGCAAAGTAAGCTACCTCGAACTTACTTGTCAATTGTGAAACAGGCCCTAAGTAACAAGAACTGTGCCAAAAGCAATACTATTTAACCATTGAGACACGATTATATGAGACCTATAGTTAGCTATAGTCACTGTTATTGGTTGACTTGTAGTTGATGCTGTGATAAGTAGCCAATTGAGAGCCAGCAATGAAAAAGTTACGATTAGAATAGTGCGCGCCAGATAAGTCTGCGCGTGGTCTAAATTGGAACTAAAACTCCGCCTACTATTATGTTTGTCTGGGAGTGTCAATGTGAGCGAGCAGCGCCACCCAACGCGCGCAGACTTACCTGGCGCACACCCTAGGCAATTTCACAAAAGAATATGACTGTCAGAGCGGTAGTTTCACAACTAATAAGTTGGTACCTACCTACATTAAAAATTCTTTAATGATAACCTTATTCTGCGTTTCACCTAAATAGTTATTGAATTTTTTCTTTGTTTAAAATGTAGATAGGTACGCCAGACTGAAATTAAAATTTTAACAACCAAAAATGCCTTTATTGTATATTGAATGAAACATACATTATAGATGTAAGAATCTTTAATAAGTGAATATATAAAAGTATAATGTTACTATTATAATATACATTGTATAGATTTTGAATAATAAAAATGGGCTCTAAAATAATTGTCTTTATACTTATTTTTAAGTTATAAATAGTTTTTTTAAGAGCTTAACAACGATATATTAATGATGAGGAATGGGCAGCAGCATTCCTCATAAACCACCTAACAACAGCAATGTACTGCGACTTTTGTGCCCGATAAATGGCAATAGGCTCGCCACGTATTACATGGGACCTAACATAATTGGCGAAACGTGGGTGCTTGTTCACCTCTGCCTACCCCTTCGGGGATATAGGCGTGATTTATGTATGTATATATGTAACAACGCTTAGTACCTATGTAGGTATATATTTTTAGATCAAAGTAATATTTTTGTGAGAATTTTCCTCTTCAATCGTTTATAATAGTTTCTTGATTGTAGCACAAAACGTTATTGTACTCTTTACACGTTTGTTTGAATTATTAATAATGAATAGGTTAGGTTCAGGCCGCTTTCAGCAAAACTGACAAGCCCCAAATCTGTGGTTTTCGAAAAGAATGAGACCTACTAAACTCCGTTTAACAGTAAGATTGTAGGTCGTGAATTCCAAATAGTAGAGACTTATTTACACTGTCTTATACTGTTTAATTTTCTTTTAAATCGTGTCGGTGGTTAACAAAAAGAATGGGACGTTTACTAAACCCCGTTTACTGAAAACCGCGTTTTGTCTCGCGGTTTAGGGCGAGATAGAGTGAGAGAAAAATATTTTTTTTCAACATTTTCTTTCCCCCGATGAGTTATTCTCTAAGTCCCATGCTAATACGGGGGTTGCGTGGCCGTACGAGACGAGGTAAAATGCAATCTTTACGCATCATCCCTGCAGTACGGTGCGACTACAGAGGTATGTGGGACTCGGGGTAGAGGCGTTCCCCCACTACACCACTAAACATCCTCTCCGGGCATCCAGCCAAAGCACACTATGGCAGCCATCCGAGGTCATCCGTTAGGATATGTCACCGGACAGCCACCTGCGCCCGCCCTTTCGGGCTCATTCTGTGCGCCGTTTCCCCTAGTCCAATGTCCAACAACAGCGTACTGTGCCGGATAAAAGACCCACCAGTCCTGACCAATTCTCCTCCGAAGGGGAATCTTTCCAAGACAGGACCCCATACGACCGGAACCGGCGCTCCTCCAGCCCCAGAGGGAGTAAGAGCGCCCCGACGCAGTCACACCTAACGCCGCCGGACAAACGGCCCGACACGACCGCTGCCTCCTGCCGTCTCCTCCAGTGGCGATCGCGATCCCCGGGCGGGCGATGCATCGGACCTGCCCAAGACACTGCGGCACAGGGCGGTGGACATATCCATAGTGTGGTGTGCCTCCACATAGGGCTTTGTCACTCACTGCTCAGACTGCTCCCAGCACAAGTCTGCACACTCCGCCCGCCGACGAGCCGAGCCCGCCTCTGGAGAAAACTGCCGACCGCCGGACAAACGACCCAACACGGCAAACACCTATCGGCCCCGGCGCCCTGACGCGGCCACAGACACGTCTCCAACAGTGGTGTCAAAAGGGGCCCGGATGAAATTCAGCGCCAAATTTAAGGCTACGGTCTACGCTTTGGCTGGCCCCCTTCCAAAGGCGAACCATCCGGAAGATGCCACAAACACCACGTCTTAGGTTGTGAGCCGACGCCAACGTGTAGGCACCACCAGGCTCTCGCATCAACCAGCCAGCGCTGGCTCTTCCGGCACCACCATTGGACCAACCCGAAGCCCCCCCCATTCCGAAGTTAGCCGTCTGGCCGGAAAGTCAGTGCCGCTCCGACCCATCAAACAAGATCAGTGACCGAGACCTGAAATTTGGTGTTCATGTCACGGATAGTTAAAACATCCCAGCCTGTCTGTTAATTAGATGTCTACGCTGGGCGATTGACATTGGCTATGACTAGTTACGGAAGCTGTGTTGGCTTGGTAAATTATAATCTTGTTCATGTTAATATTCTAGCAGATAGGTAATATAATGTGTGTCACTAAATAATAAGATTATGATCTATAAAGCCTTTCACGCCTACTTAATCTAAAATGTATCTACTCCTTAGCATAACATAATTTGTAAGCAAGCATGGCTCTTGTTTTTTAAAAATTTTAGGTATTTTGACCCAAATTTAGGTGAAACAAACGAAAAATATACAACAGTTTGTTTACATAAATTATTTCCCCAAGTTGGCTGAAGTATAGAACCGAATGGTTTTTATTTAGCTACTTAGTAGACGGGAAGGATTACTTTTGAATGCGAGTAAGTAGGTATCGGCTCAGAAACAAAGAAAGCGGATTGGGAAGGGTTTGCGCCGCCGGGTTATTCCCCGAGTACCCCGATCCCCGAGGCCCACGTTCCGGAGGACCACGATTTATTTGTAATTTTACTGGTAAAAATACAATTTTTACACGTAAATATACAAAATTTACAGGTAAAAATTCAAATTTTACGGGTAAAAATTCAAATTTTACAAGTAAAAATACAAATTTTACAGGTACAAATACAAATTTTTCAGGTAAAAATACAAATAAATCGGGGTCCTCCGAAACGTGGGCCTTGGTGATCGGGGTACTCGGGGAATAACCCGCGCCCCCTACAGAAGGTATGTCAGTTCATTTGTATTTTTTTTAAACGTGTTATCCTAACTTCCTAACATTGAAGCGTTAATTAATTGGTAGACAATATGAAGGTATACCCAACGGCTACTATGCATTTATTTCCCCAGGCACCTCTATGTTTCTAAGTAGAGTTAATAATAGGTAGTTTAATCAGAAGTTAGCTTCATCGCATAACTACCAACGTCCTATCTTCAAATATTTCCTAGCCAAAGCTTCCCAAATCAAGCTTCCCAAATTAGTTCAATTGGAACATCTTACCAACTTACTTTACTGTATTTAAGTAGATATTATATATATATTTTGCTTAGTTTCAATCCTCTCATTAAAGTATGTCACCGTGTCATTCAACTGCGATAGCGATGTGATAGTCTGCAAATCTACATATATAACTATGCTAATCGCTTATCAGAAGAGATACAACTGGAAACGCGCATCCGCTTATTTCTTCACAAACAATCTTGTAATGAAATAATTTAAAAACACAGTGTTTGTTTATGAATGACTTTATGAATATTATTCAATATAAGAGGAAAAACTAAGTGTAGCCACAGGACAACCTTGTCGCTAAGAAGAGGCTCTGAAAAGAGCCGTTTTAGCAAGGACACCTCTGTCGCTAAGGAAGAGGCTCTGAAAAGAGCCGTTTTATTGGACATAGTCCCAATTCCACTCCTGAAGAACGCGAAGACAATTAATTACTACCTACGCTTCCCTCCAAACTTCTTGCAATAGGTAAGCAGGTTTTAATCGGTCGATTGAAATAGTTGACTGGCGGTCAAGTAATTGAATAGTGTAGACTTTTTCTGTTCGCTTGATAACGCGAAATGGGCCTTCGTAAGGTTGCTGCAAGGGCTTCTTTACGCTGTCGACTCGCACAAATACGTGCGAACAATCTGCGAGGTCGTTGTGCACGAAAAGTCGATGTTTGTTGTGATGTACGGCGGATGATTGTGGTTTATGTTGTTCAATTGCATTTCTTAGTTTTTCGACGTAGTTGTAGTCCATTGATGTAGGTATAGATGTTGTGGTGAAGAATTACTACCTACGCTTCCCTCCAAACTAAGTATTATTGCGCCGAACCCAGATAAACTGGGAACAGGGCAGGAAGAAAAAGGAGACTACGTTTTTATGATACCTATCAATATTTAAGATAGCTGTAAGTTTTCTGTAAAATATATAGAATAAAAATAAAATAAAATAATATACCATGGCATGGATCTTATTTGATCTCCATCGTTGATAAGATTAGCTCTTGCTATAAGAAATGTTGAATTCAACAAATTCAGTGGAAAGTTTCTGAAATGGAATAAGAAAAATAGCACTTTAAGTCGAGTAATGAACGAACATAATAAGAATAGGAAATATAATTATTCTTACTTACTGACGCGCACCTGCGACCACTGCAGGGCTGCCAATGCCAACATCTTTATATTAGGCCAAGAAAAGAGGTCATAAAATTTACGAAAAATTATTTCCTCAGGCGGGACTAGTACCCACTGGAGCTCCTCTGCCGTATTACGGAGGATGCGGGTTCGATTCCCGCATTAGGACATAATTTTTCTAATTTTTTTTTATATCACCTAGCAATATAGTACCTAGTAACTGCGATTTATGTGCTCCAAAGATGGCAACAAACTCGGCCCCTATTACATGGGATATTCTATTCTATTGCATGGATAATTGGCGAAACGTGGTTTTTGATTCTGCCTACCCCATCGGATATAAATAGGTGTGATTTATGTATGGAGGTATGTATGTCATTTTATGTGTAATACTATGTAGGTTATTAGGTATGTATATCTATCTAATTATTACATAGATGCATGCTAAAGAAAAAGGCTAAGTTAATTTTATTGTTAATTTTATCATGTATACTATATACCTACCTACCAGGATTCATACGCAAATAATTTGATTTCATTATGAAACAATATTCAACAAAAGGAGATGTTCCAAAATGGCCCACATATTGGTACACTATATAAAAAAATTTAGAAAAAAATCCTGATTCTGGAAAAATTGCCAATAAATATAAATAATGTATAGTTTTTTGGCAAATATTTTAAAACCATTTTAATATCTATATCTATATCTGTAAATAGTAGGTACCCATCTAATGTTAAATAAAATACCTACTTCAATGTTAGAAAGTGACATTTTCCTTCCGCCATGACGGTAGGCTAGGCTGTTGTGTTGCAATCTACGGCTAAACATAAATACAACAAGCCAAAAAATAGAGCTTAAAAATAGGAATTTAACACTTAAGAACTGTTTCATAAATTATTGCCTACATTTTTAATAACTGTACAAATATATGGGCCAGAGTCCATACATTTTGGAACATCTCGTTCATTTCTAGTGTAACATTTCATTCATTAATGACAGCCCTGGGTTATTGGAGAGCTGCTGAATAAGTCCTGTCGCGTAGTAAACTTTCGAGCCAATTTATTTGTCAAATTAAAACTTGATTTCTTTTGTAGTGTAACGAGAGGCATCTCAATAACCATTCTGTAAAGTTGTCGGTTGGTTTCTTTCATACTCACTTGCATAAATTAAGCCTATTTATCTCCAAAAGGTTAGCTAGAAGTCCATTAACACATCCACATTTCGCCAATTATGTTAGGTCCCATGTAATAGGAGCAAACCCATTGTATCGGGCACGTTAATTGCAGTATATTGCTACCTGGTCTATGAGTAATGCTGCAATGCTCATCAAATGATTGCTCAACCCTTAGCCTTGTTCGACACCCGCGGGAGAGATAATTGCATTCTCCGCCGTCACCACAGGGCTAAATCTAGATACCTATATACATTATCTCCTGCCTGTTAGTTCACCTCTGCCTACCCCTTCGGGGATATAGGTAGGCGTGATTTATGTATGTATAATATTATCGATGTGCACTCGACTGTGCAAATGCTAGAGCGCTGGTACTACGATTGAGAAGTAACGTTCGCTAACGTCGGTCATTGGATGGGTGACTAGAGGCTATAAGAGATAGCACAGCATTTAGTACTCTGTCATACCAACGAAACCAGTAGTAGTACAGTGGCCACCAATTACTTATTGTGTAAATTGTTAAAAGGTACTAAGTCTTCATCAACCTACAATGCATACAAACTAGTCGCCGTATTAGGTACATATACTTTCTTTCGCTTCTAACGCAATTGACCCGAATGGTCAGACCGAGGCAATAAAATAAAAATCTTAGTCGAAGACAGACCCATTTCAAAGGACGCAACTTCCATTAGGGTCGTAGAAAAACGCGGACGTCCTACGACGTATTATCCGGGAGAAGCAGAGAGAGAACACACGTCATTAGCCGTGACTAGGGTAGCCATACGTCCGGAAATATTCCGGACAAGTCACAAGTCTGGATCTGAGTCTTTGTCCGGAAAGCGGGAGAATCTTAAACAGTCCGGAATGTCTGCAAATAAGTGGAGATTGATAACAAAAATGAAATAAACCAAATTGTTTTTTATTACAAATCATCAAAGTAAAAAATCACTTCTGATATTTAATGATCCCATATTGTTCAACACTTCCGAATCTATCTTCTTCTCCCTGCCCTAGGGGCCTACCGCCTAACTCGATTGCTAAAGCAAAAGCTATAGTTTATGACTTCATGCTGTCAATTCGCACCAAATGTACCTAAACTATTAGCGATAGCTTTGAACGAATGACCACCGAATGATTTTGTATGAATTTGGCACAAAATCCATACCGCCTAAAAATTCAGGGCGGCTGCTATAGCCGTAAGCAGTGCATTGCAATATAATTATCATCAGCAATCGAGTTAGGCGGTAGGCCCAGTCTATCTGGGGTCGGCGCAGTATGTTTCCTCTTCCATTCATATCGGTCAGACTTCATCAAGCCATCCACTCCCTTTTGATTCATATCATCCATCGCACCGTAAAGGCTAGTGATGAATGAATGTATAGAAAAGAGACGGAACGGACCATGTCGAGAGACCGATGAACGGAGAGTGATTGGAATGACAACATTCCAATCCATACTGCTCAAGGTTTTGGCTTAGGTTTTACAGCCGGCCGCCTGCCTGACACCAACCCTCTTTGGGTATTCTGTTGTTGGTGGTTTGCACTCCACCATTCGGGTGCCCCAAGGTGCTTATTGGTCTACACCGGGCAATCTCCCTTAGTCGACTTTTACGACACCTATGGGATGAGCTGGTACGGCTGGCCTATTCTACGTTATTTGTTCGCTCCCAGGCCAGCATAGAAGACACTTCCGAATCTATAATAATAGTTTAGTAGAACATTTCTCAAGTCATATTTTATGACATTATTGTTTTATTTACAAGAAATTGATCATACATAAATCACGTCAAATCCCCGAAGGGGTAGGCAGAGGTGAATTAAAAACCCACTTTTCGCCCGTTAAGTTAGGTCCCATGTAATAGGTGGCGAGACTATTGTCATTTATCGGGCACAAAAGTCGCAGTACATTGGTAGGTAGTATAAGAAGAATGCTACTGCCCATTCCTCATCTGTTTTATTATCCTTAGTCGCAGAGAGATTTGGAGTGAATTGTATTCTACTCTGCTGTCACCACACGGCTAATACACTACGGGCTAGTTTGTCCGGGGATTTTGATTTTTAGATCTGGAAGCCCTAGCAGTGACCGGCGCGTAAAGAGATTAGTAGCTTTTCTTTTTACGCGTTGCTCTAATGAAGAGTGGTAGAAAAAATGACCCTGCCTCTCTATACAGTAGTAATACAACGTGTTATCGGTTTTATTTTATCGCACACCTAGATAAAGAGTGGCACAACTCAAAATGCTGCTTTTTTCAGCAACAGTCTTATAATAAATTTCTTTGCCCGATAGATGATAATATATTATGGAGACTCTCTACCCTGGGATGTAACATAATTGGCGAAACTTGGGTGTTAATAATTTCACCTTCATTAGCTTACTCCTTCGGGAATTAATAGGCGTAAGCAATTTTTATGCCTAATTTAACAAAAAGCAAAATAATTCGGTTATAACACAGGAACATAAACCTAATAATAAATAATTTCGTTCAAGTACCACGTGTCCCATCAATGAGAATATAATGTCAATTCAAAGAAAACAGGCCAAATACAAAAGTTGAATTCTTTTATCGCTGGAAACGTGCAAGTATAACAAAACAATCCACTATAGATACTCCATTAGCTGCAAGTTTTCTTGAGCAAACTATATTTTCTCCTTGCATAGTTTTGCAGAAATGACCTCATATTTTCCCCTGTTACAGTAAGGGCTGAGTAACAAGCGTTCTGGATGAGACATGACCTCGCTGTGACGTACAAGACTCGCAACTAATCCGAGTAGATGCAACAGATTGTAACCTGACTCTGCCAGGCACGGACTCTGCGCTAAAAATGAAATAGTTATTTGTTGTACGTGAGTGCAAAGTTGTTTTTAAACCGCGTGCTCAATTTTGATGACCGAGCTAGCGAAGGATTCAAAAATTAGAATCCTGAGCGATAGCGAGGGAATCAAAAGAGCACAAGGTGAAAAATCTTTGCACTCGAGTGCAACACGTAACTTTTCATCCCCCCCAACGAGGAAATTGCAAAATACAAAAAAAAAATACCATCACAACAGTTTCTGTTTTCACCCAGAAACTTCCACAACACCCTCCCATTAACCCAAACACACTCTCAACACCCACCCAGAAACACCCACAACATTCACACCCATCCACTCAGACACACCCAATCACCCAGAAACACCCACAAAACACCCATTCACCCAGAAAAACCCACAAAACACCCATTCACCCAGAAACACCCATTTACCCAGAAACACCCAAAAAACACCCATTCACCCAGAAACACACACAAAACACTCATTGGCCCAGAAACACCCACAAAACACCCATTCACCCAGAAACACCCACAAAACACCCATTCACCCAGAAACACCCACAAAACACCCATTCACCCAGAAACACCCACAAAACACTGATTAACCCAGAAGCACCCACAAAACACTCATTCACCCAGAAACACCTACAAAACACCCAATCACACCCAAAAACACTCAATCACCCAGAAACACCCACAATACTCACCCATCCATTCAGACACACCCACAAAAACCCATTCACCCAGACACATCAACAAAACACCCATTCACCTAGACACACCCTCAAAACACTCATTTACCCAGACACACCTCCAACAGCCACCCATCCACCCAGCCACACCCGCAACATTCATCCAGACACACCTGTAATAAAAATTACCGTCCCTAATGGAGTTCCGAGACGGTCAATCAGCTTGAGTCAAGCACGTTGATTTTCTGTATGTTTTTGTTCCGTTGCTAGCGTAAACAAATCAAACAGACCTAAAAAGCTTTTAAATGCTTGACTCGAGCATCCAGCAAGCGTTGTAGACGATCAAAATGTTTAAAGCAAGATTGACGCCAAGCTGATTGACCGTCACGGAACTCCTAGGTTTTAACACATTTGTGACGTGAAAAGAAAATGGCGCGCGCAAAGCAAATTACAAAAAAAGTACACCAAGAAGGTTCCGAGTCTGAGTTTTAAACAAATTAAAATAGGTTGCATGACAATTTCGGCACCATGGAGGTAGAAATAAATATGTATAATGATGTTTTGAATTCACAAACTCATTGCACATGATGTTCTAAATTCAAATTTACTTTAACCTCTAGAGGATAAAAACGGCTTTTGCACTCAGATATCGAAGAGCAAAAACGCATTTTCCGAGATGGTGGGATGAAAAAGTTTATTATCCTTAATTAGAATTGAATACTTTTTGTTGACAGTTAGAGGAGCTTGCTAGCGCAGTGGCATAGCGCGCTCGGCGTGCGATTGCGTATATTAAGCAATGTTCGCTCAGGCTCTTTTTATCATTTTACTCCAACCAACCCAGATCATCCCAAATAGTTAGCAGCTTTTTCAGACTGCGCAGGATTGGAAAGCCTTGCCCGTTGATTTGTTATACGCTCCTCCATTCATTAAACACGTGCTCTCTGCTGCTAAAAATCATATCCAGACCGGCTAGCATGACCACCCAAACATGATTTAATAAAGACATTTATCGCGTTGAACTTACAAAAATCATTGAATTTTCGACAGTTCAAAGCGATAAATGGCTATACTTTTTTAGAGGTTATTCAATTAAGGCTTATTAATTATTAAGTATTAAAATCCAATGACTGTTGTCTGTTCAACGCGATAAATGGCTATATAATATCGTGTTTCGGTGGTAATGCTAGCCGGGTTGATCATCCCAAAAAGGTAGCAGCCTTTTCAGAAGCTTCCGGGACCGATACTGGAGATTGGAGAGGCCTTGCCCGTTGATCTGATATACGCTCCTGTATTCATTAAGCAATGAATATAGGAGCGTATATCAGGGTGTGCTACTAAAAATCATATCTGGATGTGGAAATCTTCAATGGCGTTAGTTGTAACAATAATATTCACGTCCAAAATCCGCACCTGTCCGTTTGGCGCTGTGCCAGTTGCTACAGCTGATCTGACAGAATTTATTGCCGAAGTTGCCAGGCTCGAGCTCGCACCTACGACCGGATAACCAGATCAAACTTGCTAACTTCAGATTTATAGTACGGATCTGCATGTGAATTTGTCGTTTCACAATTTTGGATTGCCTCCGCTCGGCTCGCGGGTTTGGCGGCGAGGGTAGTTGAAATAAAACCGCGTTGGCGCTGTGTGTGAAGGATTATGACATAAAATCCGTCAGTGGGGATTTGGGAAACATTTTTAAACAAATTTTCGTCTACATACACTGTTTAATGAAAAGAAATATGTCCTTTTTAATATGGAAGCATGTAGGTGTTGCGCTACATTTGGTTACGTTCTCTTTTTAGCTAGAAAAAGATATAGCAAAGTAGGGTAATTTGAACCACGCTAAATGACTACCACCACCTTTTACATCTTGAAAAGTATGTATAGACTTATTAAAATGCGTAAATAATTTATTATTTGGTATATAAACATTGAGGTGGGGTGTTACATGGCCATTCTTCCTATAAAGTAATTTTCTTACACTCTAAGTTCTTTAGCCATAATTTTTGCAGACATCGAGAGGGACTGCCAAATATAAATTTTCGAAACGATGCTTTACGTGTAAATATCTATTTTAACCCGCAAGAAAAACATTTATAAAGACAGGTCAGGAAATTTTCGATTCAGTATCACCTGATGCAGGGTTATGTCTCTATCATGTAATGTTTACAAAACAAACAAATTTTAATTGAAAAGCAATCCCAAGCTTAACGGAATGCAGGTTATTGGTAAATATACTACCTGATTCGGATTACAGAAATTGATTTCTACATTGCGTGAGTATTTAACCAAAGCCGTGTGGTGAATGCAGAACAGAATACAATTGTCACCACCCCATCTCTCCCGTGGGTGTCGTACAAGGCGACTAAGGGCGGTAAACAAAGCAATGAGTAATGGGCAGCAGCATTACTCTTATATCACCTATCAATATACTGCGATTTATGTGCCCGATAGATGGCAATAGGCTCGCCACCTATTTCATGGGACCTAACTTAACTACGAAGCAATGTTCGGTAAGGCCGTCTTTGGATGAAATTATCTCGAGTTCCTCCGTGCTTCGGAAGGCATTAGGCATTGGCATCTGCAGTCGTTAATACCAACCAATCCGCACTGGGTCAGCTTGGTAAAGTCATAATCACAGATATATAAATTGATATATTCTTATTCTTATATTCTTCCATCAATAGGGCCTGTGCCCCAGCAGTGTGACTATTAAAGCCTGGTATGATGATGATGAACTGGCTTAGGTTTTAGATTGCGGAAAGCGGGCCCCCGTGAATTTTTGTTTTACTTATTCTTCTTCTCCCTGCCCTGTTCCCAGTCTATCTGGGGTAGGCGCAGTATGTTTCCTCTTCCATTCATATCGGTCAGACGTTATCAAGCCATTCACTCCCTTATGATTCATATCATCCATCACACCGTAAAGGTGCTAGTGATAAATGAATGTATAAAAAAGAGACGGAACGGACCATGTCGAGAGATCGATGAACGGAGAGAGTGATTGGAATGACAACATTCCAATCCATACTGCACAAAGTTTTGGCTTAGGTTTTACAGCCGGCCGCCTGCCTGACACTAGCCCTTTTTGGGTATGCTGTTGTTGGTGGTTTGCCCTCCACCATTCCAATATCCCTTAGTCGACTTTTACGACACCCATGGGATGAGTCGGGGCTGGCCTATTCTACGTTATTATAATATCAAATAGATATAATTTCACTAGTATTGCAATAGTAGTGCTGACAGAACGGAGCTGTCGTCTCTCTAGTAATGTAAGAGAATCCAATTAATGTCATCTTCACGAAAATAATATAATGGTGGTCCAATTAAGAAAGTGGTTCAAATTACCCTACTTTTCCTTTCTCAATGTCTCTGAGAATGCTCCGGCATTTCGAAAAACCTCTCTGGTATAGTTAATTAAACGAAGGAATCAAATTATGATATGAACATGCCGCTTCTTCTTCGAATCATTTTGTATTCAAAATGTATAGCAGTAAGACTTATTTTTGCAAGTAAAGTGTTTTTGATTTGTATCTCTTTATATTCATGAAGCGAAGCGATATGCCAAAGTAGGCAATGAAAATATTGATGGTTGTGTAGATTGCGGTATACATCGCCATCAACAGCCTTTAGTTCGCCAGCAAAGAAGTTCAAACCAAATAGGTACTATCTTATATCAAATAGGTAGGGCTTATCCAAAGCATTCTGGCAAACCCTAAATCAGATGCTGCAAGGAAATTATGTGGCTTAATTAAAAAACCTGAACAGTGATTCAATTTCATTTGAAGTAACTAAGCAAATAATGTACCTATTAATAATTAATATCGAAATTATAATAAGGGAAGAAACAATGGGGCTGGTGTATCTTAATAGATAAAAGCCCCTAATAAAAAATAAAGAAAAAAAAAAAATAGGTACTGATTGAACCTAGTTCAATGAATAGGTATAATAATTTGGAATTTGTTATTTCAACAATTATTTGTTATTTTAAAACTTAATAGGTTTCATTTGCAATAGGTAAGTAGATACATACATAAATCACGCATATATCCCCGAAGAGGTAGGCAGAGGTGAACTAGCACTCACGTTTCGCCAATTATGTTAGGTCCCATGTAATAGGTGGCGAGCCTATTGCCATTTACCGGGCTCAAAAGTTGCAGTACATAGGTAGTACAGTAGCTAAGTACAGTACAAAAGGTAAGTGATTTTAACAATTAGCAGGTATCATTTGCAATGTGTTATTTTAACAATTAAAATGATTTATTTGCAATTTGATATTTCAACATGAAAACTTATAAGTTGTTTACATTATAAGATCCAATGGTTACCAAATTAAATGGTTTTAATACAGAAAAGAATTTCGAGACCTACATTACGAAGAGGACATGTAAAACCGGGGGTTTGTCTTAAATGTTTCGCCACGTTATTAACGGGCTTTCCTATTTGTTAAAAGGAACACAACGTATCATCCAGAGACTAAAGACAAGTTTTAATGTGATAGAAAACAGCGCGAGCCTCACAGTCACACACAGCTGCCTAGCTAGACGCGGTCATATCTGATTCTGAGTTCATGTCGACGTCTCGCAAACTCTTTTGTCCGCATCTGCACTCGGAAATAAAGTGCATAATCAAAAGCGAGCTCCGCGATCTCGAACTTGAAGCGTCGTACAACGCGAGGCAACAGAAAGAGCGGGCGGCATAGACAATAAGTGGGCAGTCTATTTCAACGAATAGAATAAAAATTTATGAAGCTGACGTATTGGCGAGTAACCATCATGGCGTCCGTCGTGTCAAATTTAAAAGTAGTTGTCAAAAATTGACATTTGGACCATTGACATTCGATAGAAACGTATCGTTTGCCACTTGGTTAGGCGCCCCGGTATTTTCCTTTTTAACCGAGATAAATATCCTTATCCTTGTACGAGAGGTCTTACCGACATCACCCCAACCCAATAGTCTGTTGTCATTCAGGCTATAAAACCTACACCAAACCTGGAACAGATTATAATGTTATCATATCAATCACTCTATGTCCATCGGTCTATTTATCAGAAGGTTATCATTAGGAGGGTAATTGATTAAGAAAACCAACAGCTACTATAATTAAATAGGACAATATGATAAACAGCAAGCTAATTACAGGTTTCTACTTATATTCGCCAAGAAAAAATAAACGCGTGAGAGTTAATACGCTTTGTATTAACGTAATTACACTTTTTCTTTTTCTCTACATTCATTCATCTCTACATCATGGATGATTAGAATTTAAACGAATTCGATTATATTATTAAGTAAGTATATAAATATATAAGTAAGTATATAATTAGGAAGGTTCGATATGAATGGAAAACGAAACATACTCCAGATAAATTGGGAACAGTTCAGGGACATGATAGATAAATATTAGTGAGTAGTTCTCTTGTGGTTCCATAGTTTTTCTCTCTTTCTTTTGCAATTGTTTTGTTTTTTAACCGACGTCAAAACCGAGGAGGTTACTCAATTCGTACCCGTATGTTTTTTTATGTATTCTATCTTCTTCTTCTTCTCCCTGCCCTGTTCCCAGTCTATCTGGGGTCGGCGCAGTATGTTTCCTCTTCCATTCGCATCGGTCAGACGTCATCAAGCCATCCACTCCCTTTTGATTCATATGATCCATCACAACGTAAAGGTGCTAGTGATGAATGAATGTATAGAAAAGAGACGGAACGGGCCATGTCGAGAGATCGATGAACGGAGAGAGTGATTGGAATGACAACATTCCAATCCATACTTCTCAACGTTTTGGTTTAGGTTTTACAGCCGGCCGCCTGCTTGACACCAACCCTCTTTGGGTATGCTGTTGTTGGTGGTTTGCCCTTCACCATTCGGGTGCACCATTGGTCTATACCAGGCAATATCCCTTAGTCGACTTTTTGACCCATGGGATGAGTCGAGGCTGGCCTATTCTACGTTACTTTTTCGCCGTGTGGTGACGGCAGAGTAGAATACAATTGTCACCATCCCAAATCTCTCCCGTGGGTGTCGTACAAGGCGACTAAGGATAAATCATTGATGGGGAATGGGCAGCAGCGTTCCTCTTATACCACCGTCCTGGCAATGTACTGCGACTTTTGTGCCCGATAAATGGCAATAGGCTCGCCACCTATTACATGGAACTTAACATAATTGGCGAAACGCGGGTGCTAGTTCACCTCTGCCTGCCCCTTCGGGGATATGGGCGTGATTTATGTAAGTATGTATTTTTTCGCTCCCATTTTTTATGTATTCTATGAGGCCAATAAAACATTTATTGGCCTCATAGAATATTCTTTTTGTTTGACTGCATTGAATTGATCGGTTCGTGGCCCCACATCCTCGGTCCCGTTTTGATTGAGCCAGTGAATATGACGTCTGTGTCAAAGCTATTCGTGCTCTCTCGCAGACATATTGAATCACACAAAAGTAGGCTCGCTTGACTCCCTCGGAAAGGTGTAACGGAGAAATGCTATTCCGAGCTTTCCCTTCCAACATTTGCACCTTTTTAGGGGAATTAGGGTGCGAAAGTCACGGAATTCGTTCTTCGCTATACAACGTTTCTTCTAACTTGTATTTTAGTAAACATCATGTTTTGTATAGGTGGAGAGTTACTTTAATGATGACAGTAGTGCAAAGAGGACGGTTTATTAAACACGAATTATTAAACATTAGTACATACATACATAAATCACGCCTATATCCCTGAAGGTGAACTAGCACCCACGTTAGTAATGTTTAATAATTCGATATTCAAGTATAAGGTATATTTATAAAGGACTTTCTATACACCAAGAAAAAAAAATTGAGGTAATAATACTAATAAATAAGGTAATAATTGTTTGTAGATATTTGACAGTTTTGTATGTCGGTCTGACGTTGACTGTTCTACCTTACATAAATGAACCATATTTTTATTGTATTTTGCTGAATAATTAAGAAGATATTTCTCTAATCTGTAAGACGAGATATTGATTGAAGTATGTTTTCCCACAAATTGTATTTTCATTATTAATTATATTACAAAAGTAATAAGCAAGTGAGGTATTCTCATCTATCTGGGCGCCGAAACAATAATTCCCCCCATATTTTCTCAATATTTTAATTAAGTACCAATTTTTCCTTTATGGCCCTCCCCGATTATTACCTACTCAAGGCGACAAGGTACGAAATTATTGCACTTGCGTTTCCTTAATAAAATATTCCTACGTTGTAGTTAATATAATAACTAGGTGATTCGTTAAACAAAGCCTTCTCAAATGTTTCTTTATGACGCTTAATTAGGTTCTGTATTGATGGTACTAGCTAATTACGGTGTGTGAGTTTCGTTATTGTTATGTGTGCCAGTAATTAATGGATTTTGCTTACAATAGGCAAAATACTTTGAGGGAGAAGATAATTTTAACATCAAATGATGTGAAACACCGATCAGTGAAATTCAATATATTTTTTATATAGGAAATAATTAATATTTCTTACATTGACCTATAATCTGGTCCAAAAGTAGCATAACGCACAAGTGATAATTGAAATATGGATACTATAATTATGTCGGCCAAATTTTAATTTACATAATACTTATACATACATACATAATACATAAACATACTACATAAATATATGTATAAACATCCATGTTGAAGACGTATGAACCATATACCTTTCCACTGTGATTTTTTCATCCGTCGTGTGCCCCATCACTATCTTTCTCTTTGCTCGCGCCTCTCGATAACCTCACATACTAAGTTGCACATTTTGTAAAATATTGGATTAAACCAAGAGTTAGTTAACTATTAGTTGTTTTATTTACTAGAAACTATGACTAGAAAAAAATTGTGAGAAACATAGCACTAAAATATTTCGCCCTACTAGTATTACTACTACCAGGGGCCTTACCACCAACTCTAAACGCGACTCAATTCCCATTGTTAAAGTGAGAGAAAGCTATACGCCGAGTAGAGCCCGTCCCGTTTTGTCAACCGCGTTTGAATCGCACTAATACTTCATGGTACGGCCACAGGGATGTGAGGGCCTAGCCGAATGGCCTATCTATTCGAATTTCGAACGCACAGAAAACAAAAGAATGAAACTGACAATTCTGGTAGGGGCAAACTTTGTGATGACCACAAATGTTTGTTTCCGAGTCATGGTTGTGTATATGTTTATGTAGTATATTTTCAACATTTATATACATAATTATATTAAAAATATGTCCGTCATCTAGTATCTATAACACAAGTGCTGGGGTGCTAGTGCTAGTGGCTGGGGTGTCATATTACTTGTACAATAAAAATAAAAAAGGATTAGCAATTGTTTTATTTGCAAATGTATGTAATATTACATAATTCAAGCTGACCCGGAAAACGTTGTTAATTGGCCTTATCATTTAGGGGTAAGTAGGTATAAAAAATAGACTATTTTCGACCTACCAAATATATTTCATACAGAAAATTTAATAAAAATAGGTCTAACCGTTTCGGAGTTCGATAACAAACACGAGATTTTATATATTAGATTATGTGATATGTTTTGATTATTTATAAATTTT